>CM061920.1:86191230-86289602 GCA_031002005.1 Vandiemenella viatica
TCTTCTAACTCTTGCTGAGGCCATATATCAACAGGCTTTGGTAATAAACTATCATGTCCCGCCTTATTGCTGTTGTCGGTAAATCACAATTATTATGTCTCGCGTGCAATAAGGGGTAGACGTTTTTAGTTCCGGAGGTGTATGTAATTTTTATCATCAGATAATTGGGTAGGAGAGCTGTTAATTGTCAAGTCTAATCGACAGAAACTGCAAAAACATCCCTCTATTAAATCAGAATGCTCTCAATATTTCGTACAGCATGATGGAATAACAGGCTATTAATTGCAAATCGCTCGTCAGATCGAGACATTGACCTTGGTGGCATTCTTACTGTCAATCGAATAAACAAACTTCAAATTCCGGGACTGGCCTTGACCCCGTCTCTTCTCTGATCTTTTTGCACTGTTTACACTTATCAAAACAGTTGCGTTAATACCGGCGAATGGAACTGGAAACCATGCTAATGACTTAATTTTCGAAAAATACGATACTAAGGTATTTTTTCCTCAATAGTGAATGGACCTGCCACCATGCGGAATATCACACATCGATCAAGAAAAAAAAGGTTTATAATTTTTTAAATTTTAATATTTTAAATTGCCATTTGCGTTTTAATTCACATGATTTAAGTTTTATATGAATCAGAATGTACTGGTGCAGATCAGTATACACTTCCTATAAGATCCACTTTGATAGTGAGAACACAGAAGGAAGTGGAGGGGGGGAGGGATCGAAAATTGCTTGGTAGCGGTGCAGCCACGAGTATCTGCTGCGACCGAAGATAATGGCGTGAGATAAGCTGTACATAGTGACGAGACGTTATCGTGGCTTTCCGGCGGAGCGGAGCGAAGCGGACAGCACTGGCGTTACGGTCAGTTCAAAGCAATGCCGCTGCGGTCCAGCTCTCCATAAATCCCTTATCTGCGCCATTACGGCTATGGCTCATCCCTCGGATTTCCGTTTCCAATAAAGTTAGGCAGTGCATTGCAAAGAGAGCCTGCAGTGTACAGTACACTCGTAAAGCAGCGGGTCTGTTATTGGGCGACGAACTGAAGCGAAGAGCACTGGACTACGCTCTCTCAATCTGTTTTCTGTTCAAAACTTGGGATCAGTTCAATTCATCAATACCGTTCCGTCCTGCTGCCTCAAAAGTATACTGACCTCCAAATGGTTCTTGAACCTGCAACTATAGCTTGTCTATATTCAGACCAATTAGAGAAAAGATAACAATGTTGCTCAAATTGTTGTTTACTTAATGAAATTCTTAATCGCTATACGAAATAAATTAATAATCCAAGATGACATCTAGGAGACCAAAGGCCTCTGTCATGCTACATTTGTGTAGGTGTGGTTCGGATGGGGACGGTTGTTTCCGGCTTTCATGCTTTACAGTTTTAAAAACTGGGTTGAAACAGATCGTAGTCGCCCACCGTCAGAATTACTGAAAAGCTTTATGCTAATACAATACTGACAGCAACATAGATTCTTTAAATATTGATGGAATGGATGTGGAAGGAAAGTAACGAATAATTTGCGAGATTAGAGACGGAAACATCATACTGATTTTTATAAGTATAGATATAAGTATAAGATATAGAAAACTTAGGATACAATGGAAAATCTAGACATAGGATCCCAGGATTCAACCAATATTTTTTATTCCATACACTAGTTCTTTAAGTCTTTTAAAAATTTACTTTATTGTATCATAAACATTGGTGAGACTATTGGTTGAATATGGCAGTGTAGTTTGGGACCAACATTTCAGTTATCATATACAGGGGTTTGAAGGTGTGGAAAGAAGAGCAGCTATATTTGTTTGTGGAGCTGGGTTGGGACTCGTAAGAGGAAAGAAGGAGGGTGAAGAGAGTGCTGGGAATGTACAGTCTTACGTTGGTGATAGGGCTTGGAGGGATATTGGTCAAAGAATTAGGAATAGTGCATGGCGGGCGAAAGTCTACAATGACCACAAGCTTGCGCTCGATTTCATGCATAAGGGAATGGGAAAATTTTCTTTTCTTGATATTGGTGTCAGGGATTGGAACAATTTACCAAGTGTAGTCGTGAATAATTTTCCAAAAACGCTTAAGGATTTTAGAATTGAGATTTTTAAATCATAATAGTAAATTGGGGAGGAATAATATTTTTCTTTTAAATTGCCAAATGAAAAGATTAAGCTATTACGTCTACCATCATGAGCGAACAGTGATGATTCTTCTCAGCTCATTCCAGTTGCAGAAACATGTTTCTCCCAAAAGGAGTTCAACATTTATGGATAGATTTTTGTTTAAAAAAAAGATACATGTAGCTTGGTGATTCTATTAATTCAGTCAATAGAAGTTAAATGAAGGAGGTTTGGACACAAATAGGAGATTACTGAAATTAAAAAAAACTAAGAATAAAACTTTTGCACTTAAAGATATGGATGAATATTTGAATTATTTGAAATCGTCTAAGCTGACATGACTCATCTAGCGACAACAATAAGCAGAAATCACTATTTTTTTTTAAGAAGATGAAATCGTCGCTAGGCTCCCTTACCACATGACTTTTGGTCCATGTAAATCTACTAACCAATACTTGGCAACGCCTCTGGAAGTCACACTATTCGGTTTCTATTGACTTACAATTTTTTCGGATTCGTCGACCAAGGACACTGGCTATGAGACGTGGAGGGGCGGAACTGAGTTCTTGCCAGAGCTCTAACCAGATCTACTCGGCCCGGCGTACCTAATTTATTAAAGGAAAGTTTTGTGTAACCGTCTGTCTGCAAAACAGGTATTTTTTTTTATTCTTTATGATAAGTGTATTTTTTGTTTGCGAAGTATGTATTTTATGAGATTGAGATTAGGGACTATCACATCGTTCACGTAGATGATTGCGGGAAACTGCCTAAAAACCGCAATCAGAAAGGCTGGTACGTGTTGGCCTGGGCTCCTACCCGGTCCCATTGTACCTCCACGATCCAGTTTGCGGTGGCGCAACGCACTTATCAACTCTAGCGGGATTCACTTACTTCGTTGTTTATCTAGAACTAGCCCGTACCCGCGACTCCGTATGCGTGGATTAATTTTTTTTTTGCCAGAATAAATATAGAAAGTTGCTAACGAAGGATTGGTCCCAAACAATATCGAGTAGGAATAATATGACAGGAAAGCTATCACTATATCATTCTACCGTCGAACCTGTCTCTTGAAGAGAATCTATTTCCAACATATTTTTGTCACCATTCGATAAGGTCTCAAAATTTCGTGACTACAACTGTTAATCATACTGGAAAAAATATCCTGTGCCCTTCATATAGATTTCCATATAAAATTCCATCACAACGATATAACCATTTAGTCGTCAAAACGTAACAAAAAGACAGAGACTTACTTCCGTATTTATATTAGTATTACTGTGGTTCACAGTCACACACTGACTGCGCACAACACCTGAGGGATCATTATAATGTAAAAAAGTGTACACCTACAACATTGCAAGACTACCTATGATTTTCCTCGCATTGCACCCCTAACTTTCTAATATCTACAGTTTAACATTCAATCCGAATAACCTACGGCCCAGGCCTGACTCTTACGATGAAAAACAATTTTTAAAAATCTTAGCCCCCACGGTGATTTGAACCGGTTACCACGACGGTCGTAAGCAAGCGCTTTAACCACTTTTTTTATTTAAGATGGCTTATTCATTTTTTTCTCCATCTTAGCCATCTGTAAGTTTATCGTTGTTTATTCGAATTTTATCTGTTCTATATTATCGTTTTCTCATTGCGGACAACACAGGACGGACACAACACCCATGCCCTCGGCCGGATTCGAACCGGCGACCCTGGCAACGCGAGGCAAGCTCGCTAGCCGCTACGCTACCAGGGCCGGCATCCACTAAGCTGCCAATCCACAATACGGAAACACCGTACGGAGACGACCATATCCAACGTGTCTGTCTATCGCCTTATTTCGATGTTATGAGACAACATGCGTTATTTATACAGATAATTTTTCAACCAAATGTAGACAGTTTTTTTTTTCTCCTTGTTTCAAAGGATAAGTGTGCAAAGTTTCATCGATATCGGATGAAAACTGTGGATTTGTATGAAGAACAAACAAACAAACAAACAAACAAACAAACAAACATTCATCTTTATATATAAAGATTATGTAGTGAGGGCCACCTTACTCAAGCCATAGAGCATCTGACTATGGCCTATACAACTTGGTGTTAATCCCAGATTAAGTTGAACATTATTGATTGAAGTTGAACGTCTGGTCCCACTCAGTCTGCTGTGAAATGTGTACCATAAAGGAAACTCCGCAGGAAGGTAAAGAACGGATGGAAAGTGTGCTGACCTCGTGACCCCTTCCTCAGCATTAATCTGTCCGTCCATAATCAAGCGTACATTCATCGGCCCCTGTTCGGGACCATTAGTTGCCTTTTGCCTATTATTACATAAAGGGCAGGGAACAGCACAACCCTGTCTAATTTCCACAGTTACTTTTAACATTTTATTGCAAGTACGTAGATTTTATTCGAGGAGGAAAGTTAGTGCCTGAATGTTATCCATCTCGCAGAAACAGGTATTCCTCTCCCTGGAAGTTCATTTTCTAGAGTATTATTTTAAAGACTATTTAACATCAGCTATCTTTCTCTGATCTTCGATAAAATATTTTATCTTTTTAAGTGACGACCAAGTTGGCACTGCTCGAATATCTTACTGACACACAGGTAAGGAAATACCTTAGATTCAATAAAACCTAGAAGCTGCAACATTCAAAGTTAGAGTTAGTACTTCTATTCTATTCGCAAGTTGACTATATTCAACTGTAAAGCTTAAGCTAAGCTTGCTGTTCAAACAGAGAGTTGGTTGGAACCTCTCAAAAGAGGTATAATTAGCTTGATATTGGAGATAGGGTGTCTAAGTACTTTACTCCTTACCTAATGTGGTGACCCTAGTGGGTGTTAGAGACCTACTGATTAACGTAGAATTCGGACCACCGTAGCTTTCTGGCGTTATTCACATTACACCACAAGCTGTGCCAGAGGTGAAGGTTGGGTTAAGGGCATATGAATATCTCCGCCGAGACAGGGATTCGAACCGAGGACCTTTCGGTCTTCAGCCAGACGTTTTAAACACTAAACCAAGAGGTCGTCCTCGTTAACTGGACATTCACTATAAAGAGTATTAGTTTATTTTTTAATCCTACAGCAAACGTTAATAAAGTTTCGGTTGCCGGCCCCGGAAGCGCAGCTTCGTGTTGCAGGGATCGCGTGTTTGAGTCTGGCCTGTGCGTTGGTAGTTTCAAGTAAGTGTGGTGTCGATTCTAGGTCGTAATTACTGGTTATATGTGTAAGAATTAACATGCAATTAAGTTAAACAATAAGAAACTGTGAGCTAACTGAATCACTAAAAAGACGAGTGTTAATATTTTTTTTTTTTGATATTGCAGTATCGTTCACTAAACTTTAAATTTACGATTTGTTAGGATGCTGAGGAACGTCTTAATCCAGAGTTGTGTACTGCTTCTTTTTCTAGCAGATGATTATATAACTAGTCGGTAAAACAATTCTGTTCATGTATATTATCAAACGCCCCGCTAACTGTCTATATTAATTATTCCAATCCCAAACTCAATTTCTTTTTACTCATTTTATCTCTATACTATACAATTGTGCATTCTGAAGTCACTTTGTTTCCATTTTATGTGATGTGGAATAGCCGAGAAATTAACTTTTCCGTTGAACGCAATTCACTCAAAAACTAATGGTAGGTTTTGATAGAGTTACGATTAATGTACAGGGTTTTCTCTTACGGCTATAAAAGGATATGATTCATTTTTATTTGGTGTTGAAAAACGATCAGAAATATAGGATAATTTTTTATACAACGCGATTGACGTAAAATGTACTGGTTGAATTTGGACGGAGTTTCGATTAATACCACTGGTAACATAAAATACGTCTCAATTTCATGTTACTTCGTAAAGTAATAAATTTTGAGCAAATTACAGCCTGTTGTGTTGTGAGAAAAATGGGGTGTATTTCATTTTGACTTATCATTAAAAAAAAACTGAAATTAGGGACAATTTATCGTTAGAGGTGATTCACGTAAATACTAGTGGTTCTATATTGATGCGGTTTCGATTGATGTATGACACATGTTTCAGTTTAATGTGAGAATGTAAAATAATAAAGATCATTTTTAGCTGAACGTGATTCACGCTAAAAATACTAATTGGATTTTCGCTGAGTTTCGTTTATAGTCCTAGGTACCACCCGTAAAATGGGGAATGTTTCAATTAGAAATAACATTGTAAAGTGATGAATTTAAAATTATTAAAAAACTGCTATTCAGTTTTGACGGGATTTCAATGAATGTATAACCCTTGGTCCTACCGGTAAAATAAGGTATGTTGCAATTTGATGTGACATCGCAAAGTGATGAATTTAATATAATTTAATTTAATTTAATTTAATTGCAATGGAGCATAGGCTCCGGTGGCAATTTCCCTACACACCCATCTTCCCCCTATCCTGCACCTACCTATATTTGCCCGCTACAAATTTTATCTTTAAATTCTTTCAAAGTTTTCGGTAAATTATTCATCACTTCTCTTGGCAACTCATTCCAATCCCTGACACCCTTACCTAAAAAAGAGAATCTCCCTACACCCTTGTGCCTGAAATCGAGTGCCAGCTTGTGGTCATGGTCATCTTTTCCCTTCCATGCACTACTTTTCATACCTATTGCAATATCTTTCCATGCCTCATCGCCAGTATATGCCCTGTACACTCCCATGACCCTCCTCATTCTCCTCCTGTCTTGCAATGAATCCCATTCCAGCTCCTTTATCGTATCCGTCACAAATTGCATTCTGCGATAATTTCTAGAAACAAATCTAGCAGCCCTCTTTTGCACCCTCTCCAATTCTTGTATTTGATACGTAAAATGAGGGTCCCATACTACACTACCATATTCGAGCAATGGTCTGACCAATGTTTTGTAACCCAATTCCTTGACTTCTCTCGTACATCCCCTCATCACTCTCTCCAACAAGTGCAGAACTTTGAAACCTTTTCCTACCACCTGTCCTATGTGTCCTGCCCAGTTAAGTTTGTTATGAAAAGTAATTCCAAGATATTTACATTTCAAGTCCTCAGCAAGCAATTTTTTCCCCACCTTATATTCATAATTAACCTTTTGTTTTTATTTGTGTATCTAATAAGCTGACTCTTCTTTGCATTTATCTTCATTCCATGTTTACCAACCCAATTAGATATCCTGTCCAGATCACCCTGCAACTGTTTACAATCCTCTATCGTTTTGATTCTTTTATACAGCATTATGTCATCTGCAAAGAATCTAATTTCAGATAGTAAACAATCAACACAATTATTCATTAGAATAATGAATAGCAATGGTCCCAATACGCTACCCTGTGGCACACCCATTTTTACTTCAATTTCTTTTGATACTACATTTCCTACCCTAACTTTCTGTTTTCTACCTTTTAAAAATTCTTCTACCCAGCAAATGACTTTCTTATCCACTCCAATGGTTTTTACCTTATTTACTACCATTTTATGGCTTACTCTGTAAAACGCCTTAGACAGATCCAGTGCTACACTATCAATTTGGCTTCCCTTGTCCATTTCATCTGAAATATCTTGCATATATCCCACCAACTGAGATTCGCATGAATATCCTTGCCTGAAACCATGTTGCCTGCTTGAAAACGTTCCTCACATATATTTCTGATGTGATTGCATATCAATCTTTCCATTAATTTACCTACCACTGATGTCAAACTGATTGGCCTGTAATTCTCAACTCTATTTCTCACCCCTCCCTTATGTACCGGTACTACTATTGCACTTTTCCAGTCCTGTGGTAAGCAGCAAGTGTCTAGACTCAATTTAAATAATATTTCAAGATAAGGTACAATGTCACATCCGGCTATCTTTAAGATATCTGTAGTAATATTATCTTCACCAGCCCCTTTTTTTTTTCAACTTTCTTATTTCCTTCATGATTTCCTCAGGATGGATATCAAAATTTTTTCTATCGTCGTTTATAATTGTGTTGTTAAGCTCGTTCTCCGAATTAGACCCTCCTGTTTCTGATTCATTGTTCGTCAAACGCGATTCAATCAGAAACTACTGTTCGGATATCAATGAGATTTGGTTAATTTACATGCAGTGGTGACGCAGATACACTATAGTATGCTACATATTGATGTAATGTCGGAAAACTGAGAAATTCACCATATCGTATCAATTTTTCGTTGAACGCGTTTCATTCATAAACTCCTGTTGTGATTTTAACGGAATTTCAGCGCGTGATCTCGCGTGTAAAACAGGGAATGTTTCGCTATGATGTTATCTCGAAAAACCGATAAATTTACCAATTTAGTATTATTTTTGATTGAATGCGATTTGAAAAAAATATAGGTGGGCAGATTTCGATTCGATTTCAATTGACATATAGCCAATCTTCCCGTGGATTAAACAGTGTATGTTTCAATTTAGTATAATTTTTCGTTGGATAAGATTCATGCCAAATATTCGTGCGATTTTTGTAGAGTATCGGCTAATGTACAGACCGTGGCGGAACAAGCAAAATAGGCTTTCAGAATAATTTATAACCCATGGCCAAAACAGATTATATTTCAATTTGTTGTGACATTATAAATTGTTGAACTAAAGCTAATTTTTACGTGTACGTGATTCACGCTAAAACGTCTGATGTAGCTTCTATAAATGGACAGCTCATAGTCCTGTCGGTAAATAGTGCGTGCTTTATTTCGATGTGACAAGATGATGAGTTTAAGATAATTTTTCTATCTACTCGTTTCACGCATCCTGGCAGGATTCCCATGGGCTTTCAATTAATGTACAATCCGTGATCCAGCGGATAAAAATGTTATCTTTTATTGTGGTGCAATGTCGATAAGTTGGAGTTTTAGATAATTTTCCTTTGAAAGTGATTCACGCAAAACCTATTGATAGGATTTTGATAAAGACTTGATTAATGAACAGCCCGTTATACAGGGGGAAAAGTAGAGCATGTCTATTTTCTATTTGGTTTTGTTAAGCTGATAAGTTTAAGATCAATTTTACCGAACGCGATTCGCACAGCAACTAGTGGTTAGGTTTTGGTAGGGTGTCTTTTAATTTACAGCCTGTGCAGACGTTAGGTACGTTTGTTTATGGCATTGAAAAGCTAAGGGATTAAATTAAAGTGTTCACAAATTAGAATCTGTTTAAAGGCAAGTTACTTCTCTCAGTCTAAATGTTTATCATGATTTCTGCCTTGAACGGCATCGTATTACTCGGAATAACAGAGTTACACTTTAGACTCCCTCCATGAAAAACGTGGTTGCGTTCAGTGACGTACTGGGACCGTGGCTCATAATATTTTTGATCATTTTTGTTTATGAGTGTTATGTTCACTCTAATTGATTATGCGAAGTTGCGGTAAAGTCGACATCATTAAATACTTCGTATTTGATTCTAAAACATTTGAAAAGTCGATATTAAAAAAGTATTGGCTCTAGTATGATGTCATTTAGTCAAACATCTTTATTTTTTAATAAACTATTTGAAAACCATATTACCAATTCTAATGAGACCATTGTTGACTTTTTGACCGAATGTGTCGTTAACACAAAAATAAATATTAATGAACATACAAACTCGTGAGAAAGTCACATGCGGCTGTCCATACGAAAATACAGGTCGTGATAAATACAATCCTGGCTTTTAGAAGCGTCTGACCTAGTGTTTATTAACGTTCATAGTGAAGATTACTTCCATTGGGAATTGCTTTCTTATCATTTGGAAAGCCTCGTTTGGATCAGGAGGTGTGAGGTTAATGCGAGGTACGAGCATAGTTTTATCGGAGTGTATAAATTTAGCTGTGATAATGTACTCGTCTACGTGAATTGCCAAGAATCTTGCACCATTACTTAATCCCTGATTAGCTCTAAGATTTCTATTTAACATAGTAATAGCATTTTTATTTAAAAGCAATTTATGAGGTTGTTAACTGGACGATTTCTAAAATGGCTGTAGCGATTTGGATGAAATTTCGTATGTAGATAACGTTTTGCTTTTTAAGTTTGTAACATGATTTTACAAAAGCGATCAATTCTTCTATTTTATTTTGCGGAAACGGCTTTTTACCTTATCTTGTAGATACCAGTAAACCTACTTATGTTAATTTGCTTCTCTTTGGATAAAGCAAGGTGCCATGCATTTCCAAATGTCTAATAAACGTTTAAGAAAAATATTTAAATTGAATCAAACTTCACGCAAAATCTTGCATATTGAACAGAAATCCAAAAATACCGAGCGAAGATCTGTCGCCCAGGTACTAAGGAGATAATTAGAGTAACAATATGGCTAGATTTTACAAATGATTGAGAAGGAAATCTACTGTAAAATAATACTAAGAATCGTTTGTGGAAATCTCTAAAATTACGTATTCAGACCAAAGAAAAGCAGAATTAGGATACTGTTAGGTATCTCCGGGTTTTTACAAATGATGAAATAATTAGTCCAAGATACACTTTCAGATTTAAATTTGTTCATTTCTCATAAAAGATCGGACTCCAAAGATACTGGTTGCAAATATAAACAAAATTTCCAGCAATTAGACTCAGTACTGCTTTCAAAGACAATACTACTATACACTCTCCCAATACTGAACTACATGACTCCTTGCGTACGTAAAAACCCCAAACTCGTCTCTGCCGATCGTTTATATAAGTACCGTACCATAGAAAATACTAGAATATTACAAAGGCTTCCGAGAGTGGTTTCTCGAACTCTAACAATACTGAAACAATTAAAAACATATTAAAAACAATCAAATTCAGTAAAAATAATTTACAATCATTACGAAATACACAGAAATGTAAGTTAGTTATTTACAAATAAAATTTTCTTCATAAATCAGTTTTAACAGTCGCAAATTGTCCTCTGAGCATCGTAACTCACCTCAATACTTGGAATTACAAACATTTACTCAGTTTTTCTTACATAGTTGTGCCCTTAAACATATTCATAGTATTTACATAATTTATTTTCATAAAACAAAGTCCATTTACACCAATCCACAATCAGTGGAAAGGGAAACATACAAAATCACATTTACTCAACCCCTAGCTAGCTACAAGTAATTCATTAAATACAATTTCACTTAAAGTCTGGGTATGAGGGCTGTCATAATACCCACGCATAGATTAGAAAGTTGTCTAATTCCCTAACTATTGTGTCATCTGACTCTGGCGATATAGCTCCTAATTACGAGAAATTTTCTTTTTTAAAACAAAATGAGAGACTAAACTAAATGTTCTTAAACTGGTGCGCGAAATTAGACCGAGAACTTGTTTCACTGGCGAACAATATAAATGGCGATCAGTTGCATTCGGATTTTCCAATGTTAGCGGAAAGTAATGAAAGAAGTTTACTACCTGACGATTTTTATTGGCAATTATTCTGTAAGAAAAATCTTTGAGAATCGGAAGCTAAAACATACTGCAATCACATACAGCAAATGGTTAAACTGACTCTTAGTAAGCTAACTTTTTCTTATTGTAAACACAGATGAGTTAACCATCTCCTCAAAACGGCCTTTATTTATGTCACGCACAAAATTTAACTGAATAAAACATTCTACTAAATGAGAAAACTCCAGAGTAAATTAAAACTCGTTTGTTGGTATTATTTTTTGGAACGGCACAAAAAACTTACCTCCAAATCAAAATGTCAGTTCTGCAACAAGTGTAATCATGTGAGATAGGTTGAAGACGCATTTTTTTAAAACGAAGCATGATTTATCTACTTTCACTATAGGTACATTCATCGACAAAACGAAATCAATGAGAGTCTCTCCAAAGGCGAATAACGATCTTATTGAATAGTTGAACTTAACACAGAGGATTTGTGAGCAGAGTTTGTTTGTCGCGGCGTAATGAATGTTTCTAAAGAATTTCATGAATTTCTATTAAGGCTTGGCTTTATTCCCACGTTCAGCGAAGACTTGCGGGACATGAATTTTCAACAGGGCCACCAACTTAGCTACAAATATTTTCTCTCACAAATATCTTGTCCAAACTTCAAAGTAGCTTAACGATTTTCCTTTCTTTAGTTACCTCGAACTCAGTATCAACAAACATGCATTCTTAAGAAAGGAAGTTCCCTTTAACAAACTTAAGAAAGACACATATGAAAGCTTTCATGAATATTCAACATGCAAAGTATTTCTTTATTGAAGCACCCACATGACTCAATACTTAAAACATTCAATGTGATATGGGATTAAGATTTGTGTGCCTAAGGAAAATCTGAACTGAGTAAGAGTAATACGTGGCGATTACTACAAAGATTGTGTTAAGTATTCACATGTTAGGACAGCAAACAGAACTGTTAACTTGGGCTCTAGACTAGCAAATTGATATTAATTTAGTTTCCTCATGTACTAAATCACATAAGTAACAAGGTTAGTATGAATTACATTTTTTTTTCACGGAAATAGTTGTACGTAACATGTAGACAATATACAATTTAAAGAAAAGAAGACCTTTTTAAGTAATGTGCAAAAGTATTCAGTCAGCTATACAGCTGTATGTGAAGAACAATGACACCAGAGCAAAGGCCGAAACTGACATTTTGTGTAATATCAAAAAGGACAAATTTCTTTAAACCAGTCATACATAACAAAAGATTAGAGTGATAGCTGAATATAAGTGCAAATCTTTGACTAAAGCAACTGGAAGACATCTGAATGGTTGCAAATTCTGAATTTCAGTTCGTAGTAACATTTTTGTCTCATTTAAAAGGGGTTTTAAGTCTAAGTGAAATCATTTTATTTAATTGTTGACATTAACTGTTAACCGTATGCCATATGACATAAATAAATAAATCGATCTGGGCAAAGGTGTGAACTCCATCGGCACTAATATATCTGCAGCCACATACCTATTGGTGTTTCCAAAGAAAAATTTCGTCTTTACATTTCTTACCAGTTACAATTACTCTAATACTTCAGTACAACTTAGACCGTTATGAATATTTATACTACAGCAGGGGCATCAGTTGCCAGCCATCTTAGAACGCTGTGCACTGGCGACTGTTGTCTTATTTCATTCGCCAACTATAGGGTATCCAGATCTTGACGTAGCTCATTATTGTTAGTCACATATTAAATATAATTATGATGGCTGATACGTAGCGGTACACCTTTTTAATTTAAGAGCACGGTGCATTTACGCTAAACTACTAGTCCAACAGATTTAAAAGAAAAGAGGCAGCAGTGGAATGCAGTCAATTGAACACAGATATCGCATTATTTGCTGACGTTTTCCAAATTAACAAATGATTGACAACGATAACGATATTCTATTACACACTGAAACGTGGTAATCCAGTATAATCAAAGTCAGTTCCATAGACGCTTTCAAAATATTTTATCTGTGTTAAAACAGGAGCGGAATTTTTAATTGCTAAATATTGATATTCAACTTTCATCTGTTTTAACGTCTACTAAATGTTGTGGCATTTTGATCGCATTCTGTTGTGCTTGTTGGACTGAGAATACCATCTCTCCCTCTGATGTATGAATTATTCAATCGAATTATTTTCAATCATGACGGATCTTCACAATCTGCTTAAGTAAAGACAAGCTGTGATTTTCACTTTCTTCTTAAACGACCTCTTAGTTGTTCGTGTTTCGCTCTGTACATGATTTTAGAATATCCACATACCATTTTAGTTAATCCGAAAAATTTTCTATATCACACAACAAATGCCTGACCTAATAATTTATCTTCAGTTTCGGCTTCCTGTAGTCTACGCCACGAATCCAATGGACTTAATATTGACATTTCGTTTACCTGGTACTGCTGAAACTAATATGTTTTTAAAATCTAAATTAACCATCGTTAATAAGATAACAAGATTAATGTTTATTTCAGTATTCTGTGCTGTTATCCATGCGGCAATTATTAATTTAGATAATTTTCAAATTGTTACCCTTTTGAATCACTGCAGCAGAACGCCTGGACCACTATCGTGGTTAGGTTCGTTTTCAAATTAATTAACAATTTTAGGAATGTACTGTTTGATGCTTTCAGCCCATGTTATCAGGCTGGCTGGTTTTTCGCATCCGCGCTCGGCGCTCTATTCCGCTCCACTGGTCTGCACGCTAATGAGCAGGATGATCGCACTTGGCCTACAAAATTCAGGAATGCTGTAATTACGTGCCGCCGCTCGCTAGGTTACACTCTGCGGTCGCACAGTGTTTCGGACGGCCCTCCACCTGTCCTAATCAGCGGGCGGCTGACCACAGCACCCACCTGCTGACGAACGACCTCGGGGCCCAATCACGCCCGGCAACGCGTCAGCATCCCAGCCCTGCATCTCCCCAAACCCTGCGCACTGTTGTAATACAACGGAGAGGGATCACACGCACAAGTGCTGAGAGTGGTTATGTGTGTACGAATAATGTCAGTGACAATAAATATTTAGTCATTGGTGACTATTATTATGTCCGCCCCGTTCGCTCAGTCGTCTACTGCACCTCGATGTTGTTCTACGCAGACACTGGGTTACCTGCGACATTGCTGGCATGGTAAGAGAGATGCTGGTGCACAATTCCTAATCACCAGATCGTGCGTCAAAATCCTGAACTAAGTCACAAACTTGTGTATGAAGTGAGGGCATGAGACGCTGTTGATAGTGATTGGTCCACCGGATGTGGACGTTTAGACTGGGGGAAGTATGGTGTCTTTCGGAAGAGTAGGCCTGAATGAGCCGGCGCCATGTTTCATCCTCTCCCTTCTTCATCTCCCATTTCAGGCAACACAAACAACAATCCATACTGAACACACGCTGGGGAAAGTCACTGGAAACCACTCGTTTTGCCTTCCGAAAAGAGTTCCTATGGAGAAAGTACAGTACATCCTCCGTGGTAAACATATGGCATCATAAGAATGGAAGACTGTATTAAACAGAACTTCAGCCTCATAAATCATACAATCTTATTTACTGAATTCTTATATCATCGGCACACATATAAAACTCCTCACTCTCCTATACCAAAGGTACCGAGCGTGGTGGTGTAACGGCTAGCGTTCTCACCTCGCATTCGGGAGGACGGCGGTTCGAATCCCCGTCCGGGCCTCCAGATTTGGGTTTTCCATGGTTTCCCAAATCACTCCAGGCAAATGCCGGGATGCTTCCTTCAAAAGGCCATGGTCGAATTCCTTCCCATTCCTTGCCCCCATCCTTTCCCATCTCTAAAGACCTCGCTGTTGAGAGACATAAAGCAGTTTTAAAACAAAAAATATACCAAAGGTGGTCTCAAGTTTGTTACTCAACTGACTTAAGCTCCACCGTTTGTTTCGTCTGTAAATATTTCAAGGTTTCCCTCGACGTTGTTGTAATAGGCTTCTGCCTTTGGTTTACTGTTCAGTTATTTTAATAAGCAATGAATTGTACGCAGGTGTACCACCCGACTGTGTTATGTTGCAAAACAACACAATTCTGCGATACATACATACAGAGTTCATTCAATCATCGCCAGGAAAATTCTCTAATTCAGTATGATATGGAAATTAAAAGTTGATATATATTTAACGTGGCAAAACTACACAAACGATAACAGTTTTCTCAAATATGGAATACATTTGTTTCTTGAAACAGAAACAAACAGCAAAGTCAAAATTCGACATCAGCTAACGAATTTTTGCATCTCTGTTAATTAAATATATCAGCACATCAAACAGAACATGCTACTTTTAAGTGGTGAATTCGACGTCACAATTTTATACTCAGTCCACTTGTCGTAACATGTGAGAAGTGATCTCTGCTTAACGATCAGCGAAAAAGTAATTAAGACTAGAAATAATTCAGTTCAACGTAAATGAAACACATCTTTCAGGATTGCGATTTTTTTCTTACGGTGTCATTTTTTTAAGGGCCTTCGTTCACTAGTTGAGTAGGAGTCAAAAAGAGTTAATTTGCCATTTATATGTAAGATTATCAATTCTAATTTTCAGAAGTATGTGTTTATGAGGAGAGTAAATGATATGTTTCATTTCATAACTGGCGGCTTCACATATTGTTCCAGCGTGCCTCAAAGATTAATTTTATTACCAACGATGATCCTCAGTTTTATTTTTATAAATAACAGTGAAGGAATGTCATCCACGCTGCATTAGTTATTACAAACCGAGCGTGGTGGTGTAACGGCGGTTAGCGTTCTGGTCTCGCATTCGGGAGGATGGCAGTTCGAATCCCCATCCGGGCATCCAGATTTGGGTTTTCCATGGTTTCCCCGAATCACTCCAGGTGAATGCCGGGATGCTTATTTCAAAATGCCATGGCCGAATTCCATCCCATTCCTTGCCCCCCATCCTTTCCTGTCTCTAAAGATCTCGCTGTTAAAGAGACGTTAAGGAGGTAAAAAAAAGTTATTACAAATAATACTAACATCTAAAATTTGTTCTGCCTGAAACTAAAATAATGTTTAACTGCTAGAAAATATCTGTTTAATTTTGCTCGAATTCTCGGGATATCAAAAGAACGTAGAACGTGATCGCTGGTAGTTGTGACATTGTCTTGTAAATCAGAAAATTCTTTAATTTTACAAAAATCTATAAATGGGAGTCAACATAGAACTGATGAGAATTCAATCAGTAATGTATCGTTGGACTGTTATTTTAGTTTTCTTATACGTAAGAAAGAATTTATTTTTTATGTAACACATAAAGAAAAAAGTAAACTGTTACTGTTGTTTGGCTTTGAAGATTTAGTGATATGACTGTCTCCTTTGTGGCAATTAACTCCTTTATAAAGGAATAACTTCGTATCGTAATGTATTTAGCATTGAAAAAAGCTGGCGCATGTGAAGATTCACACAGGAGACATCTCCGGTTATAGTTGGACAACCTTACCATTTCTATTTAGAATTTTTCTCTTAAAATCTGTGCAGATTCCGATTTTATTTAATTAATAGCAGCTTTCACAAGAAATTTTATACCAGCGTATAGAAGCTGATTACATTTCCTATTTGACAGTACTACCGTTGAAAAAGAAGACCAGTGTTTTATTCATTTGTTTGATGAAACTTTTTGCCTCTGCTCACAAGTCTCATTACGGTGATGAACGGAATTTTAAATTATGTTTACGCACCAGCACTTTGATCTCGAAATAATTTTCCGTATATGACGTTCATAAAGATACGGCGAATCTAAATGATTTATCATAAGCTCGGCAGATATTTCAGGACCCATGTTGGAGCACACTGAGCGCACTACAGCACACTGAGGGAAGTAGTTTTTAATTACTAGATCACCAAAGTTTTTAATAAATAATATACAATTCGTAATTAAAAAATTAAATCTCATTCGCGATGTAATTTCAATTTTAATTAGGAATAATCATCGCGATACATTTGTCCTTTCTGAAGCATTAGTATAAATGAAATTTTGTTTTTATACTCATATATTCCTTAAATACGTAGCTAAAGTGGCAGGAAATATTTAAAATTTTACAACATACTGCTTGTGATCGTTTCCTTTGAGTCACGATTTTATCATTGCAGTAGAAAAGGGAATTGATTTATAAGCGGAGATGTAGAATGGCGTACTACCTCTATTTTCTTCTGCCCGATTGAGTATTTTCATTCTGGACATTCTTGCGTAAACGTCGTTTCATTGGAATCCGATGCGCTACAAATTTTCTATACAAGCTGTACATCAACTCCGGAACGAAATAGCTCGCATGTAAATATATTCGTGGCAAGTGGTTACAAAACCGAGGCTGCTGTCTCAATTACACAGTTTCGGCCGTTAAACCGATTTTTTATGATGAATGGTCTAAGAAACGTGTGCCGATGATGTATCCAAATTTAACATTGTGGAAAGAAGCATTCAAGCGACACGTGTAGTTCATTACACTGAATTACACATTGTAATCACAATTTTTTTTTATTTTTTAGAATGTTTCTGTAGGTTCAGGTATGGTAGGTTTAGTGTCAGGAAAACTGCTTGTTATCCACAACACTTATTAAAAGATATTTCCTATTAACAAAGTAGTATTTACAGTTATATCGTGTACTGCATTAACTCAAAGCAATGAAGACTTGCCGGTGCGTTTTAGCAGACAAACTGGAATGGTTGATGATGGGTATTAATTCTATACAGAACATATTAAACCGACGTCACAAAATCTACATCCTCTCGTTATTCATCGCACAAGTCAATGTGGAATTTTTGTTTTTCACATCTGCTTAAAGAAAATAATGTTGGATTTCTGCAGCAATAAAACTGCCTGGATTTGGTTCTGGAGTAAGCAGCTAGTCATAAGTTCTGACAACTACCTGCGGTTTTCCTCTCGACTGCGGGTCACACGATTACAAGTTCCAGCGAGGCAGCTCGATAATTCCCTGTGGGATGTCATTGAGTCGGACTGCTGTGCTAGTTTCAATTCCCTGGTCGCCGCCTTGACGAAGTTCTTGCTTCTCTCAGCACAAGACGAGAGACGAGACCAACTCCAGTCAACAAGTAGAGCCGCGACTGCAGGAGGGTGCGGCGATAACGCACAGTGTTTCCTCAAACAGCATTAAATACAAGATCTTAAAACTTTCTCGATTCATCGTCTTGCGTGCTAAAATATTCATACATCCTAGACAGTTCAGGAATTGGTATATTTTGTGCTATTTAAATCGGAAGTAATATTTATAGAAACATTACATATCGTAATGTCACAAAGTATAGTAAAACCATAACAATATTTTATTTCGATAGTGAAAATCTACTTCTCTGACAGTGTTTCTACAGCACAAACCGTTTTTAGACCACAAAAACCACAAACTAACTCACTGAAAACATTTTTTTTTTTTTGAAAAATATTACAGACACCTTTTTAGTTTTTACCGGCGTATTGTTGAAATAAATAACTCTCGTGTTTTCTGCCGCTTAATTGAGTTATTTAATTCTTTTTTTTTTTTCTTTAACGACGTTTCGGCAACTACTATTGTTGCCTTCATCAGGTTCTCAAGACGAATACAGCGAATCCGCTCTCGCAAAAAGCGCCACGCTAGTACGATGTAAAATTCTTTTAGCACTTTTGCTGTTTATGTGGTGCGTAACCCTGACAACTCTGGTCTTTCTATTGCGCTGCAGGGACAATGATGTGTTGCCTCAATTTGTCAGGGTTACGCACCATATAAACAGCAAAAGTGCTTAAAGAATTTTACATCGTACTGGCATGGCGCTTTTTGTGAGAGCGGATTCGCTGTATTCGTTTTGAGAACCTGATGAAGGCAACGATGGCAGTTGCCGAAACGTCGTTAAAGAAAAAAAGAATTAAATAAATCAATTAACCGGCAGAAAACCCGAGAGTTATTTATTACAGACACCGTTTAAATAAATATTAACTTTATTAATTTCTATTATGTTTGGATTCAGTAAATATAAATTGTAAGGGAATAAGTGAATAATTACACAAAAACGTAAGATGATAAATATGTTACTGCCGAAATCAATCCGTCTACTTAACGAGATTAGCTGCTCCAAAAAAGTATAAAGATCTGCATAAGGAAATTTAAATCAAACAACATTTACATTCAACTCCTCCCAGAAAACCAAACAGAATTTTGTAGATTGTTTGCAAAGTTTTCTTTTAGAACCACATCGTCAGCGTATGATATGATGGAATATTTATGGCCGCGGTACTACGGTCCTGTTATCTTTTATTTGCATTTCAGAACAGCAGCATCAATGCATATATTAACGGGAGTAGAATACAAAATCCATTTTTCTCTCACAGCGAGATTTATAATTTATAATTAGCTGATAGGACGCCAAAAAATTCACCTGGAATACGTTGAAGAAAAAGTGAATCTGAGTCATTACGTTCAGTCTCGAGCCTATCAGCAGTAAAAAAGCTGTACGCGCACAACTAAAAATGTATTTCTTTTTTTTACTTATGACTTTACACCTCGTTGACGTCGGGGTCATTAGAGGCGGGATGGAATTGAAGAACCCATGTAAAACCCAAATCTGGATGCCCGGACGGGGATTTGAAGCCGCGTCCTCCCGATTGCGAGGCCAGAGCGTTACCGTATGTATAGAATCAGATGCTTTGAACCAAACAACTATCATTTAATAATTCCTCACCAAGTCTAATATTATCAGTTTTATGCATATATGGTATGAAGAGAATCAAGGAGGTATAGCAAAGCAGCGAATTAGCATAGTGACTTAGTATAGCTTCACGCGAAAGAATGTCCTACGGCTTATTCAAGGCAGACAAAAATCTATCGTAAAACTAAATGTTGTGCCGAAAGACATTGGTATTATACGGTACAGTGTGTTATTGACGGCTACTGAGAGGCGGTTTATGCGATTTATCGATCAGATTAATCAAATTTAAATGCTTTAATGAAACAGTACACGACAATGTATTAAAATGGTTTTTTATGAATAGTATAAGTGATGACGCCACATGTTAGTCAATATCTTCACCATACTCCACTCTTTTTCAGCGTTGAGAGAAAAGCTGAGACTGTCAGACAAATTATTTCGTAAGCAAAGTTATTAAATTTAGCATTTTATGAATGTTTTGCAAATCAATAAGACAACGAAGCCACAATCAGTTTATTGATATCGAAACCTTTGCGATAAAAAGTAAGAATTTGAGCAATATCCTCCATTCTGGCTTGCCATTTTAACTACAGCTAGTAATTGTTTCCTTATACTATGAAGCAAATGTGCTGCAGCATTTCAGATTGAACCTTGCGTTTCTCCAAGAAGTATAAGTGACTAATTTAGTTGCGTGCAGTTTCTGAGTCGAAACCGAGAGCCTTCGCAGTTGCTTGAGATCGCATAAACTCGGCCGCCCGTTTCTCGCCAGATAACGAGCCAAGTTGTTTATACTGCTGTGGTAAACACTTGTCAACAGATTTAACGTTTGTCGAGAGCAGAATAACGAGAGTTTCTCGTCAGAACTTTCGTCTCTATTTGCAGCAGCTGGAATCTTCCTCCGTGGGACGAGTAGCAATACTACGGCTTCTGAGGGAGTCCAACACAAGATGAGTGGCAGAGTTGATAATCACGTATTTTGACCATTCTTATAAATGTTGTAGGGTAAGCAGATTATAGGAATTCAATGCTGCTGGCCTTAGTTCCGGTGATAACGTTTTCATTGCAGTTTACGTGCCAGGTAAGTCAATGGAACGGTCCCAGACAATGTGTCCACCTATCGCGCTGATTAGTGTCACAGTAGTTATTATTTACCCATCGTTCCTACTAGTTTTAAAACTTATAAAAGTATTTCATTTCAATATTAAAGCAATGTTTTTCATCCTTAAGATGTTGTTAAACACTTCACTTTCCTTGTTTATTTTTAAATGTAATTAGAAAAAATAACTTTTTTTGTTTGTGAACGAATTAACTTTGTGTCTTTCACGAAAATTCTGTACCTACTATATTACGGTTGATGAAAACCCAACAGGAAGCCTGAGTTGTGGGGAAAAACGATATTGCTGCGTATTATACTGTAGCTGGTGCCGATGGTAATGATGGTCAGAGTTCTAAATATGTAAATGTTGGCCGCTATGTATTGAAAACTTGTGCTATTGGTAAGTCATCAGTAAACAATCGTAAATTTTTCATAACACTATTGTCATCTTCAATCGTCTATGACCCAGTCGATAAATTTTAACTAGTCTCATTGATAGAAAATCTCTTATCATGGTCTAACGACGTCAAATTTTGGATTAATATTGAGATAAAATTGCAGTTATAATTATAGAAGTATCAGAAAAAATAGAAAAGACGATAGAACGCGATTACAATACGTGATAGTCTGGGATCTTGCTCGCTTTCCACGTAAATCTTTAATTCTCCATAATTCTTTAGGATTAACCGGCAATGTAAGGGTAATCACGACAAAGGCAGAATGCGTGGAAAATTGAAACTGTCACGAAGCGGCTGAGCTACATTTCGGGATCTCTCTGACTATAATGCAAGATTACTGGAATAAAAGCTAAGATTCATATTGGATCTTTTATGCACCAGAGTTATAAAACAAGCCGTCAGTCAAAATTCTGAGGAAAAAACTTAAACCTTCCTAAAACTTT
This sequence comes from Vandiemenella viatica, assembly GCA_031002005.1. Lineage (NCBI taxonomy): Eukaryota > Metazoa > Arthropoda > Insecta > Orthoptera > Morabidae > Vandiemenella > Vandiemenella viatica. The sequence goes on from CM061920.1 coordinate 86,213,384, forward strand.
TTGTAGCTCGAGTAAAACAATAAAATCTGGTGTGCTCTGAATTTAAAAAAAATGTATCTGTAGTTTCGTAACATGAACCAGTAATTATTCTGATGGCAAAAGTGGACTACAGGTCAGCATAGAATACGAACTACGTCATGTGGAGGAAACAGAAAAGCTCGAGATAAAATAATGAGTTTTACCAATATTATTACAAACAATGCTAGATATTGTTTTGTCAGACGGAGACTAAATAGATATTCGGTAGTTAGTATTAGGTCTACTATTTTATTTCCAAAGTTAGGTTTATCTCTGATTAAAATGTCCTATCCCGCCTGAAGTTGTGTCAACGTTTATCCCGTTTCACACTTCTACGTCCGTAACAGTCGCTGCAAATATGTGATGCAGGTTGTAGATAAAATTTGAAGTGAATATGGAAATAGAGTTAAACGTAAACAATTTCCTCGGTGACTGAAGAAGAAAAGGAAGAAAATGTATTCGTTGAAATTATTTGTTTGCCATTCACATCAGATTCCATGTCTTCACTCAGATTCTAAACAATTCTTGATCAATATAACTGAAAGTTATAGGAGGCTTCCCTGTAAATTATCACTTCATATATAAAGAGTCTATCCTGCATGTCAAATTTCAGTCTCGAGAGTTAAAAATATCAGAGCACCTCTGTCAATAATATAAACAAATAAAAAAGTAAGCTTGGGTTACGGATCCGTATTTTATCGTTGATATTTGCAGTTCAACACAGAAAAATTGAGATATTTGAACTCAGACACTAAAAATATTTTTGGAGCTCTTTTTGGGTGAAATACAAATAGGTCTACTAATGCTTCAGAAACTTATGCATGAATATTTATTCATATAGAAAGGGACGCAATCAAAAAGTTCTATGGCACGGCTCCGCGTGAGGGATTCATGCGGTCAGTCCCTTGAAAATGGAAGCCATCTGACTGCAAATAGGAAGTTTTCCGGTTCCGGTTGGAATTTTTATGCACCCTACTTCTGGAGTTTGTAATTGTGAAGTACTTCGTGAATGCTGCTCCATGATGAGCTTCCCCTGGAAATGGAATGGCAATCCAATCTCTCCAAATCACTGGTTTAGTATATCTCCTGTACGAACATAAAACCAACATTATGATTTAAGATTTTAAAATTCGAGTAGTAGTTTAAAAATGTCTTTTAAACTTTTTAAAAAAATGGTCAATGGAAATATGATAGTACGTAAAATTATTCATAAGAGAAAATTACTTATTAATACTTTTAAGTAACAATATATAACCATTATGTCAAGGGAGGTCCGAAAGTTTTATTCAACCATTATCACTATTTATTTAGTACGCTACCAGAACATTTTTGGACAGCATAAACATTTATATTTGCTGGAATAATTTTAAAAATTGTTGCTTACTGTGCCGTAAAGAGAAACTCCTTGGTCTGGTCATTAAACGGATACGTTTCCTACCGGAGTATGCATTCGTCATAATATTTGTTGTAGCTTCCAAAGTTAAAATAGTCCCCCAGTTGGATATTCGGTAGACTGCTCAGGCAGGAGTCATAAAAATGGTTAGTGCGTGGAATTTTAGAAGTCTGAATATGGTAGCTAGATTAGAAATCTTAAATAGAGTGATGAAACGATTGAAGTTAAATGTAGTTGGGATTAGTGAGATTAAGTGAAATTGTTCACAGGATTTCTGGTCTGAAGAACAAAGTATAATTAACACAGAAGCCATCCGTAGAGTACTGGTATAGGATTTATAACGAACAAGAGAGTAAGGAAATAGATGAGGTATTACGAACAGTTTAATGACAAGATAATTTTAATGAGGATAGAGTCAACGTCCAGGAAGATGGTGAAAAGCAGAGAAAATATACCATGAAATTGAAGAATTTATCCGGTATGAGAACGGGGAGCAAAATTTAATAATCTGACAGGTATTGGAATGCGGCAGTTGGAGAAGGAAAAGAGGGGAATAGTGTATGAAATTTTGGTCTAGGAGAAAGAAATGAGCGAGGAAGCAGGTTGTTGGAATTTTGTGAATTTGCCGTGGCGAGTGCACTATTTAAGAAGCATGCATGAAAAATATATACCTACAAACGTCCAGGGAATACAGGTATTATCTAATGGTCAAACAGAGTTAGAGGAATCAAATTTTGGACTGTAAATCATACCCAGTATCAGACATAGACGCTGATCACAATTTGGCAGTTATGAAATGAAGACAGAAACTGAAATGAAAAAAGAAGCAACATTGGCAGAACAGATTGGAAGTGAACAAAATGAAACAATTTATCAAGAGAGATAAATATGCGGAGATAGTAGAAGTGGGTCTAAGAAATAGCTCTAAAAGCTCTTCAACTAATGACAAATGGAATTCAATTAAGAGAGAAAAAAACATTATGCTTTAGGAAACAAGCCACCCGAAAACCGTCGTTCACAAAAGAAACACTGCAGTTGATGGATCAGAGGAGAGGGCACAAAAATTCCCAGGATAAGGCAGGAAGAGAGTAGTACAGGCATTTTAGAAATCAAATAAACTTGAAATGCAAGAAAGCAAAAGAAAAGTGAAGCAAGAAATGTTCAAAAAATTAGAAGTGGAAATGGTTGTAGGTAAAGCAGGTCTGGCTTAGGGATGGATTAAAGAGTATTTTGGATAAATGAAGAAAAGAAGTATAAACAGTAAAGCTACTAACTGGAAACCCCTTTTAAGCTCAGAAGATAGATCTAATTGATGGAAGGGATACGTAGAGAAACTGTATGATGGAGATTATTTAAGCAACAGTGTATTGGAGATCGAAGATTTCAACATTAATGACTTAGGAGATCCTGTTCTAAGAACAGAATGTGATAGAGCTTTTAACGATTTTAAATGAAATAATGCTGTTGTATTGATGCTATTCGAGAAGAACATCTGAGATTCCTAGTAGAAGGATGAATCCAAAGATAATGAAACAGGAGACATTCCAAATTATTTTAGAAAAATAATCATCTTCACACTTCGGATAAATCTGAGAATTATCGCACCATAAGCTTATCTTCACATGCTTAAAAATTACTGACGAGGGAACACCATGTAACAAAATTTTGTTTAAGTTAATTTTTGTTGTTGTTTTCTGATGCAGTGTGTTTCAAAACACTATGTAAACACAATTTTACATGTGGGAAATTGTTTCTAGGGAAATGCCATCGATTTTCTAATTTTTAGGAAAATGCATTTATTTAGAACAATGAATGGTCGTTTACATATACCAATGAAACAAAACAAGAGAAATTCTTAAATAAAACGTTTGAAAAAATGTAAATGCAGTAAATATATATTACAAAAGTTATAAAGTACATGAAATTTTTTTCATGTCATGTACAGTGAGATTAAAAATGTGTTATCTTCCTACATTTCCTCTTATACGTTACATCACTCTCTCTGATCAGTCCCCAGATATAATCACCAAGCATTCGCTCATTATACTGTCCCTGGTACCTTCTTTCAAACAATTGTATGTCCTGATGGAACCTTTCGCCCTGTTCCTCTGCATCCATATGAGACTTGAAAACATCTCGATGCTAGTGGAGTACATGCACCTTTAGAGAAGTTCTGCACCCCATTGCTTTGTAGTTCTTCAAAATAACCTCTACCACATTCCTGTAATTGTCCATTCTGTGATTACCTAGGAAACCATTCACAACATACCCGAAACTCTTCCAGGCCTTTCTTTGAACTGGTAGATGCTTTCTGATGAAAGTATCATCACGAAGTAATTTTTTCACTTTGCGGTCCACAAAAATTCCACCCTTTATCTTACCTTCTGATAGCTTGTGGAACACATTCTGAAACTATTTCATTGCATCTGATGTTGTATCTAAGGCCTTTACAATTTGCTTGATGAGCCCAAGCTTAATATGGAGGGGAGGCATTAGTATCTTTTTCCTGATCGACAAGGGGTTCCCAGTTCACATTTTTCTGGCCAACTACAAACTCCGACCTCAATGGCCACTCAACAGTCTGAAAATTTCTGCCTGTATCTCTGCTATCCCTAAGACAGAGAAAGCAGGGATCCTTTGTGTTTCCTCCTTGTAATCCCATCAGAAATCCAATCACTTTGAAATCACCAATTACTTCCCACTGATGTTCAGCGTATTTTACCACCTGAAGAAGATGTTGAACATTTGAATATTCTTTCCTTAGGTGAGTCGAATGAGCGATTGTTTCCGTTATGGAGGAGAAAAGCTTTCAGACTCTTGCAGGAACTATCAATGAAGAGTCGACAGTCCTTTGGATGATAGTTAAACCCTAATTCTGTGAAAAGGCCTAGCACATTATGGCAATAGCACAACTTGTCTGTCAGAGTGAAGTATTGTGAGAAAGTTTCATGGCGTTTCCTCTGGCTGGATATCTTGGAACTCTTACTCAATAGGTTCCACTGCTTTAGTCTCGATGTTATAATTTCTGCTTTGGATTTTGTTAGTCCTAGATCCTTGATCAAGTCATTTAACTCATATTGTGTGGGGTAGTGAGGTGTAGCATCTTCATCCTCGGAGAACTTCGTGATCGATGTCGGTATTTGATTCACTACTGTCTTCACACTCTTTCAGTACTGGAGGAGGAGGAGGAGCAGGAATGGGAAGCTCCTCACAATGTGGAATGGGCCTAAGAGATTATGGTAACTAGGATATGCAAAAACGGTGCTTTGTTTTTTTGTTACACCTCGTCTGATGAGACAAGTCAGTAACACAGAAATAGCAGTTGGAGAGGTGATCTGTTGGTTCTCGCCAAATTCTAGGTACACCAAATTTCATTTTTCTTTTTTCTTCCCTATACCAGGCCTCGAAAGTGGATCAGCAACACCCACACACAACATGTGGTGCCCATTTCTTGTCTTGGTCTCCCACATGCATACCAAAATAAGACCTGTATGCTAAGCAGAAGTTGTTAGCATCCTTTATTCTATGCTTTACTGCTTTCGAGCCCAGGCAGACGCCGCACACAAACAAAAACAGTCTGGATTATGCTTACAGCAACGGGAAGATGCCATTATTCATCAATAACGTCAATTTGAAACAGGTTACATACAGTTGAACTGTTCGTTCATCTCATATATAAAGTGTTCTTAGCTAATATCATTTTAATCAATTAATTTCATATTATTGGGCATAAAAAGCAAATAAATGATTATATAAAAGCAGGAATGTTCAGTTTAGTTTAGTTGTAACCTGATTCATCCAAAACAAGCATAAAATTTACTTAAACAAGCAAAAAGGTTTTTTTTTTTTTTGTTAGGTTGTGTAACATACAGAAGAACAGAAAATGTAGAGGAGGAGATAGCAGTTGAAGATCAGTTTGGGTTTTGGAAAAACTGCTCGCGTTACAAGAAAATCAATTATGACTTTCTGATTAATTCTTGAAGGGTGGATCAAGTGAAACAGAGATATTTTTAATGCGTATGTTACTTTACAAAAAGCTTTAAATAATGTTAATTTTAATGAAGTCAGGTCTAAAATATTCAGAATAGAATAACACATTATCTATATAAGAATCAAGTGATTATAATAGAGGTAGAGAATCATAAGAGACATACTGTTAAAACTATTCCTATTATACAAATTGCATCATAATGGTTCACTAGCTCAAATCTATTAGACGCATTAAATATGCCTGCAGACAATGGTGTATTCAAAGGAGCAGCTATCTTTAAAACGATCGGCAACTGCGTTTTACCCTAAATTTCAGGAGGAATTTCAGCTTCCTGGAATTCTTATTATTAACGCAGAAATAGGAAAGGTTTTTTTTCAACTACCAACAAAAAAAAATAAAAAAATGGTTATAATATCCTAATAATTTTATTTCAAAATCTCCTTTCTCTACAAATAAACCACTGACCGATTTTTAAATTCAATGATATGTTATCAGAAGATTCCCGTTGCCACAAAGTTCCAAAAGAATTTGAAACTTTCTGTCATTTACCATTTTCAACAGTAAGGTATGAAAATTATTTTCTGTATGTTACGGAAGCGTTATCGAATAAAAATTGTTCCTTTCAAATTTATTACTATTAATTTCATTCTCTCTATAAATATCCTCGAAACCGTGTCCAATAATTGCACAACTAGGCAAGCTAACACTAGAATGAGATATAACTCCTCTACGCCAATCTATGTCGCTGGTTGTGACATTCAAACAAAATTAATATAAAGTTTAGCTTGGCTGAAAGGTCTCTACTTCGGGAGTTTGTATCACTCATCACAATACTTTAAACCGTAGCCACCCTTTAAAAACAAAAACGTTGAATTTAATCTGTGCGTCTGCAGAGAATTATTCTGAGTCCTTACGAAACCTTCTCAGAAACTTACGACACTTTATCCACAACTCTGCCAAAATCACTTACACCCCAATAAACGTATATCAGATTTCAAGTACCAAACGAGATAACCAATGATTCACACCAACTAAAGATTGCGGTTCCACAACTTTTTCTTCTCCTGAGGCGGCAACACACGCATCAATTCAGATTTGGACAGCCGCCCTCCTTGCAGCTCAGCCCTGTTTATAAACATCTCACGTTTTCGGGATATTGTGCAACCCACCCGACGCCTAAATAAGATGCCGTTCTCCCACTAAGCCTCGGTGGTGCACCTTTTTTCTCTTCGAGCTCCTCAACTCATTACGCCACGCTCTAAAATAGCCTAATGCGGCCCATAAAACGCTCAAATAAAACCCTAAGTAAACTACCGTAACGTTAAAACTGGCGTAAGACAAGATTGTATTCTACCCCCGTTAGTAATCAACTTGTGTGTAAAAGAAACAAAATAGAAATAGGAAAATGGCACAATTAACCAAGGAGAAAATAATCAATATGCTACGATTGGTGATTTAAATTGTCGTGTTAACAGAACGGATTGAGTGTATTAAGAAATTACTGAACGTTATGAACAAAATACTAAAGGAAGAGTATGGAATAACTACAAACCAAAACAAGACAAAAGTGATGAAATGTAGCAGTAACAGTAGGCTGAATATAAAAATAGGATCGGATGCAATAGGAGACGCAAGTGAATTCTGTTACTTGGAAGTAAAATTACAACAGCTGACCGAAACAAGAATGATGTTATTTTGAAGTAAAATTACAACTGAAGACAAAAGCAAGAGTGATGTTAAAAGCAGAATATCACTAGCGAAGAGAGCGTTCATGTAAAAGAGAAATATTTTATAAACGTTTCTCTGGAAACAAACCGAGTAATATTGTTATTAATGCACAATATTTCGGCGACTTAAAGCTCCGTCGCCATCTTCAGGTGCAGTTGCAAGTCTTGAAGTCCCGAGAAACGTTTATAAATAAACAACGCCGAGAAAAATTACATTCATTTATAGAAATATTTTAGTTTCAAATACTGATCCAGGACTTAGAAAGAACTTTTTAAAACTCCAGGTGCAGAGCCCAGCACTTCATGGTAGTGAAGCATGGACTTACGAAATACCAAAAGGAAGGAAAATTGAAACACTTAAAATGTGGTGGTAAAGGAGGATACTGAAAATTAAGTGAAATATTAAATTACGAAACGAACGTGTTTTGGAAATGATGGGTGTGAACAGAAGATTGTGAAAGAATCTTCCATAAGTAAGAGATTAATTAATTTGTTAATGGAGGAACAGACGAAGTAAATAACTGTAGAGGTAGACAAAGATAAGAATATGTGAAGCAGGTAGTTGAAGACATAGTTGGGGTTGTAAGAGGTATGAATAGATGAAGAAGTTAGCGTAAGATAGTCGAGAGACTGATGACATGCAAACTATAATCCAGCTACTTCTTTGTCTTTCCAAAGGCGAAGAAAACGGTTGTAGGTCAGCCATTCGACAATCCGAATCGGTCAACAAAAAAGTTGCTGCGGATAAGTTGCGGTAGGGTCCGCCAACGTGGCTGCGTGTAGTCACGCCCCAGCGCACAGCATCTTGTCCAGGTTACCGACCCTGCTGATTGCGGTTATTAGACGGTTTCCCGCAATCGCTTCGGCGTATTCTGGAACGGACTACAATTTCCACATCATAAACCAAACATTTTACACACAAAACTATATCTGTCATACTGAACATTAGTTACACGTTTTCAGACAGATTACAACACTGAAGCTCCCCTCTTTTGAATACTTTCTTCCAGGCAAGCAGGAGGTTCACCAATCCGACAATCAGACGTGGATGCTACCTCTCGCATTCTTAGTAACTCATGATGATCAGTGTGTAATGACACATCCCACGTATCTGTGAGCTAGTATGCGCATGAGGTAGCAGAGATGGTTTAAGAATATCTCTGGAGTTGAGTCAGTCAGTCGCGCGCAAGAATATAGTGGGGACGAATGTGCCAAGATGGTCGCGAGTTAGAACATGTGTACCGAAATCCATTAATATCACGATATAACTACAGGGACGCTGAGAGAAGTACTGTGTGGAACATCGGGCATAGTTCTCGTAGTATGTCTGAGAGAGCGAACAACAGAAATACATTGCATAAACTGTTTCAGTGAACTTTAGTGCGGCTACTACTCACATATTTTTCTACTTTTTATACATGAAAGCTGCTATCTTTGGTGATGAAACTATAATGTCTGGTGACTAGCTTTTGGTGAATGTATGTGAATGTGGAATAAAACCATTTGTGAACTGTAATTGATGACATGCGTGTGTACTTCTATCTACCTCATTAATTTGTCCATTGACTGATTCCGTAATTCATTTAACATAGCTAACCAGGCTGGCGATCTAAAGACACTCGAATCTAGTACGGCGAAGAGGAATTAAGAAAGATGTAGACGGAAGAACAAAAAGTCGTGGTACATAACGTAATTATATTACTGTGAAACACCTTATTTATTAAGCCTCAAAGCGACCTAAAAGCTTACAAGTGCTCATATCTCTAGGTATTTAGAAGAACTGATCCCCTCATAACTGAAAAATGGGCAGTTAGAAAAAAGAAAGTTACCGAAGATTGAGGAATGCTAAACGAGTTTCGTGTATTTCAGTCCTTAAGCTCAATGTACTTGCTTATCTTTGAATCTAATTCTATTCATTATGATAAATAATTAAAGCTTTACGATTGACTTGGGGTGTAGGTGATCGGTTCTCAGTTTTTTCATAATATCAAAAGCTACAAATGGTTTTTCCCGTCCACTCATCGTAATAGTTTTTAAGGTTCCGCTCTCGAAGGGAAACAGTGCCTTCTTTTCACTTCCTTGTCTTTCCGTCCGTCTGTGAAAGTCCTCTAACTCGTAAATGGAGGAAATAACAGATTTGATTTCGCAACTAAAGTGTTTCGTTGACCGAAAGCTAAATTTAAAATTGTATTCCAAGAAGGTTCAACAAAATTAAATGTAGTCGAAAAGTATTTTCTTTCTCTAACTCGACATTTCGGTTACCCTAGTCTAGATCACTTCGAGCAGAAGATTACTGTATTACCACAGTACTGTAAATTCTATAACATTTTTGTTACTGAAAAACGTTATATCTCAGCAATTTGAAATTTGTCTTCAATATCGCCCACATTCTGAATTTAAATAAAAAATTAAAAATGCATATAACTAATATAAGTTTTTATTTTATAGTAATTGTGTAGTATGTTTATAATATTTTGATTGAAAGTGCTCGTAGTTCTTAACTGATGAGACAGAAAATACTGCCTATGATTAATTTGACTGGAATTGATTTACTATATTACCTGCTGATGGAGTATGTAAAGCATTTATTTTTGCACAAAGCAAATTCCATCTTACCTACAACATTCATATCAGTGAAAATGACGCGAGTGCAAAACCCTAATTGCACGAATCTGGACACACACTTGATCAGTTTTCTGCAAGGCAATATCTCTGAATGTAATTCTTGCATAATTTACGAACGAATCATTAGGATGTGATTGTTGTCGAACTATCACAATATTGAAGCTTCCAAAATTGAAAAGATATCCACGCGTGACTTGTATTTTTCAATACATTGCAACATTTTTCAATACTAATCAGCGTTTATACCATTTTTCGATGAAGTCTCACTATTTGTGGCTGAAACCTGGATGTACTGAAATATATCTGCTTCTTCTTTTATTTTTATTTTTTTTAAATAAAATCAGAGTTGATAGACCGTCAGTTTACATTTTGTTCTCTTTCTTGCCACTGTACAATTCAACATCTTTAAACATATCTTTCTTCCTACCTTTTTTATTTTGAAAAAGAAATCGGAATAAATGCAATGAGACTACTCACCTGGTCAGCAACAACATTTGTTTTTGCCCAAGAAAGCTCTCAATAAATTAGTGTGAATGTGTAGACTCTACACAGGCATGTACAGTCGTTAGTAAGCTGAATATAGAGAATTTAAACTTCCAGAGAATGTGATACAGTAAATGATTACTGCTTTCTATGGTTATCTGCCATACGTAAAGAGGGGACCGACAACCGCTGATGAATTATGCGTACACCTTGCCCGGGAGCTTGGCATTCAGAGTGACGTATGTTCAAACCCCATTAGGCCATCCATATTTAGGTTCTCAACGGTTTCCCAAAATCACTCCAGGCAATTTCCGGAAAGAAATATACTATTTTTTTCTAGAAGCAAGTATAAAAATTTAAATATAGAGTTGGAAGCCTGTAGGATTCACTACAATACGACATAAAGGAGAGTTAGTGAATATAGATCACGTTTTTCGCACGAACAAGATATATGTTGAGTTTCTGAAAATAGAAACAATTGAAATCTGAAATAGATATCCTCTAACACTGGTGCGACAAAACTAACAAGACTGCAGTTCAAAGACAAGTCCCAATAAATTCTTGTAAATATTGGATAAAATACGTAGAACTTAAATTATCTGTTACAGTAAACCATCAAGAAGAATGAGCTCAACGCACAAAAGCACCGAGAAATCTAGAAGCACTTACATGGCTCAGGATTCCTTTTATACCTTACTGCAGTAGAAATAAATTGATATTACGCAGACCCGGGGTATTACTCGGGAGACAATATTAATGGCTGTAGGACAAAGCTCTTCCGCAGTGGAACACGTGAAACATGGTAGAGAGGGCAGACCAGGTTAACAACTGAAGGTAGAGGCGCAGCCACGAACAGGAATATTACATCTGTCACACATTTTTTCATGTTTCGCATTTAAGATTTTCTTTATGTAGTTATGTGACTAAATTATCATCTTATATCTTGCCTTTAGAACTTCCCATTTCTTAAATTATTAGTTCAACGGAAATATTAATCGGATCAAGCTCAAATCAAATCAGAACAAGAAAAATTACATATTGATTGCCTGAGAAAAAAAATCGCTTCACCAATTTTAGAATAAATACATTGACTTTAATCAGACTATGAACTTGTTTTGAGCAAAAGCATCTGAAATTATTTAATTTCTTCCGACACACCTGAGAAACTGGTGAAAGTCATCTGACTACACTATTAGACATAATTAAAAGGAGATACTGAAGGCAATGCTGGACATTTCTTACCCCTTCCTCCGAAGTAGAAACTGTTATAATTCATTTTTGTCACGAATCCAAAACAAACTAAAATATTTTGCATACCTTTTTCTGAAATACACACATTTAATCACATACATTACATTGCACCGTTTTCGTTTCTTCCCAGTGATCCTCAAATTTGCAAACCAAGACATTTATTCGTAAACGGTGAAATAATGTTTCCAAGACGAATTATTTAAAACGATAAGGACTATCAATTCCCAGATTATTCTTTTAGCAGTAAAAGCTTAATAATTACGCACTTTGAGTGGGTAACCTAGTCAGCACAAGTTTCGCTGTAACTTCCACGTGTAGACAGAAACATTACTGAATTAAGAAGAGGGCACTTGAATATTCAGGCTGTCGTTTGCCGACGTGTCAGTCCCAGCAACAGCCACTCAAGACTTGTGGGAGCGATTCTGCCAAACTTTAATTGGCTCGTGGAAATGACGTCAGAATGAAATTGTGCGGGCTGGTTCTGCGCTCAACGACTAAAGAGGCAAAATCAAAATTACTATCATTGTGATATTAAAACTGAAACTAAAATGAGGCTTTTAGTAGTATAGAAAAGTGGAGTAAAGGTTGAATCGACGATTTAATAGAAATGCATTTTAATAAAAATTTACCCTCATAGAGAGTTCATCACCTGAAAGTAATGAAACAGAAATTGACTGCCAGTTGCAAGCCGCCTGCGTGCCTTCAACTTCTCCTCTGTCTTTCACACAGCGCAGCTGTGCCTCAGGCACTTATTTAGCAATTAATTTTCCTTCTCCGCACAGCCACGGAGTTTAATTAATTATCCGAAAATAAAAGTGTGACAGGTAATAATCCATCTAGAGGCGGCAAAAATACACAAATGTTAAATGCTGATAATTTCTCTAACAATACAATGATACTTGAGTTGAATCCAAGACTAGTATAACAGGGATACCTAAAGCCTAAAAGAATACTTAATAATCAGACCTAATGTGTTATCTTAAAGTCATTAAAGATGTTCTATGCTAAGGCAAGAAGCAACTATTGTGGTTTGTCTGTTATAATGATGTCTGTTCTCTTTCTTTATGTAAGACAAGAAAATCAGGGGCGAAAGTTTCGAACATCTCCATCATAAGGAAGAAATAGGTAAAATGCGCATTCAGATTATACAGCCTGAAATAGTGAGTTTTATCATTCTGCTAACACTTGTCACCAAGGACTCAGTGTTCCAATAAGCCTTATATCCCTTTGACTCGTAATTTCTTGCTCCCTGTTTTCATGAGCTTCTGTTTAAGCTGTGTTAAAGCCGAGTTTGTTTATATTTTATAGCACGTGCGTTTCAGATTTGCATATCATCTACATGAATATGTTTCAGTGACTTCTTCCGGAATCATATTCCAACCCATTATATATAAACATTTATATAATGTGCTCTGAACGCTGATTCTAAGCAGTTGGTGACCCGTTATCCACTTTCAGTAACAAAGATGAGATCACTCACAGATACTAAATCGCAAAAACGAAATGCAATTGTTAGTTAAAACCAGTTTTTTCCATTAATTTAAATTAAACACAACTTTATTGAAACATTTTAAATTTACAGCAAATTTACAACAAATAATACAGCATTCGAAAAACCTAATTTTTTCTATTTCTTCTGGTATACGAAAAATAAATCTAGCTTCATACTATGCTTATACACTTACGATTTCAAGACCCTTAAAATTAATGTTGCCTGATAATTCCAGTTACTACGGGTAACCAAGTTAGCCTTTTATCCCTATCTTTACTTGTAACTACAATTTAATTTTCCTTTTTTATGTTATTGACATAGATATGATGTTTTGAGATGCTTCCAAAAGAATATAAAAAACATAAATCTATATAAAATCCTAACATTAAACAAATTTCTCAACGGAGAAACTAAAATCATTGTTTTTGAACAGTTGTTAATCATACAAAACATTCTAGACAGATATTACTGAAATTCGTGTTATATATTCAAAAGAGTAAAATTTTATATTGGACAATTGGTAGTTTCACTATTCAGACATCATTTAAATTAAACTTCTTGGTTTTACGAGTAGTAAGCATGACATTATTCGTTGCATTGGTAATATTTTGATATCAAATTACAAAGTATTTACAAGGTGTACTAGCTAGTATAATTGTCTATTATTTCCAATAAGCTCTTTAATCGATAAGTTGATGTTATTTAACAAGCAGTTTATCACCATTGTACAATAGTTTTGCTGTCGTTACATTGTGTTAATTCTTCCATTGGATTCAGCAGAGTAGACAGTAGAATTGTTCATTTCGTTCCAACAGAAGCCGTCTAATTGGCTAGTCTTTCTAGTAGGTGACATCGATCAATGAAATCTCTATCTGAAATGCTTAATGGCCGGATAGAAGTATACTATGACTCCTTAGTTGTATTAGTTATTAGTATACATTCCTTCCCTAAACTTACATCTTGGGAACTAAATGTACATCCCTGGTGGCATACATCTTTCATAAGATCTTCAAAGAAGATTATTATTTATGAAGATATTTAATCACATAGAGTAGCCGAAGAAATTATTTCACGCTTGTAAAAATCATCCTCATTTTAGACCCAGGTTAGTACAGAGAGAACGATTTCAGTTTGAAATAAAATAATTAGATACAGTAAGAATTTAATTCATAGTTGTATAAAGATGAAGAATACTTCAGTGCCAAACAACCTTAAAGTTAATTATTTCGGGGATGGTAAATTTTTCTGTCTTCATAGGTCATAAACGTCAACTGGCTTTAAATATCACCCATATTGAGCTATCGATAGCCTGTATAATTTATTGCGGTTGATAGTCCGCTTATCTGAAACTCTTGATTATAAAGATAAGTAAGTGAAGTGATAAACAGCGACAACAGAAGACGAGCTGAATATACCGAGTGTGGTGGTGTAACGGATAGGGTTCTGGCCTCGCATTCGGGAGGACGGCGGTTCGAATCCCCGTCCGGGCATCCAGATTTAGGTTTTCCATGGTTTCCCAAATCACTCCAGGCAAATGACGGGATGCTTCCTTAAAATGGCCATGGCCGAATTCCTTCCCATTCCTTGCCCCCATTCTTTCCCGTCTCTAAAGACCTCGCTGTTGAGAGACGTAAAGCAGTTAAAAACAAACAAAAAACGATCTGAATAACAAATTCACAAGGAACTGCAGAGAATGGAAAAGGACAATTGGAAAACTATAGATTTATCAGTTGCAACCAACCTGCATTGTTTTTTAAATGTTACATGAAACCTGTTACATTTTTTCATAAAAACATGTCCTAATTTATTTAATTAATCGCAAACGAAAGAGCGTAATTGATGGAGATCTTGCTTCAACGAGTGAAGGCTGGGTCATGATGTTCATCACTTAGTCAACTTCACACTGGAATGGAACAACTTCCTTAATATATAAACCCTTTAAAAATCAGCCTTAACATTTGGTAACTTTATGTAATGTTCTCGCCTTATCGCTCCTCGAATTTAAAATTTGTTATTATGATTAACGATTTCACTTATTTATTCATTAAATATTAAGACTTCTTGCACAATAATTATTTCACCTTAGCATCGTAATCTTTTCGGAGAAATGAGATATTACTTGCACTGAAAAATGATTTAATAATATAAATGAACTTTTATTAAGTCATACCACAAGAGAAAATTATTTAATGAACATATTATTATGATTATGTTAATACCCTATAGCACTGACAATGAGTCATTATTGAATATTTATGTCGGCGCTATTCCCTACATGAGGCTAAATAAATGCTTAAAAAAACTCGAATATACATTAAAATGCAAGAACTTGGGCGTTTGAAATACTTTGTTCTGTACAGACGCTATTAGGTACTGCTGAAACTGGAACCAACACTGATCCTACACTGGATCTTACTCGACCAGATTGCTTTGCTAATGCTTCAAAAGCATCTCAAAATGAAACAAGAACTAAGTCAACTCGACTGCGGAACAGACTGTTACCACTGGTGAATACTCTTCTATATCGAATAGGCGAAAGATGACCTTGCTCCTATCTCGTTTTAACTAGTTCGTCTCCCCTGGATGAACTACCATGCATCCGCCGAAAATAGTTCCTTTTTAAATCCCTAATGTGGCAGCTCACGCTGCACCTTAGCTGTCTTGGTTTTATTGCCGGGGAGAATACAGGTTTAATCCTCGCCTCTCCGGTGCCAGCTGTCCCCCCTCCCCCTCCTCAGTCCCTATACTTAACCTGCGTAATCGTTTTTGCTTGTATGTGTGTTTGAAAAATAATTCACTTATTTTTGTCTGAGTATTTGTCTGGCTTAAAACCATTTTCCCACCTTATCAAGTGTTCGTATTAATTAAAAATAATAGAGTGATAATACTCGCTACAACACAAAAAAATTATTTTCTCGTGTGTGGAGATGAAAGGAACATCACAGCGCTTTGATTTCCAGTTAAATTTTTTTTTTTCAATAACACAAGAAGCTGATTTTGGTAAAAGCAAAATATTGGCCTTGGAGCATAATTGTCGTGACAAAAGGGCGAAAATGCTTTAGAAATCTACAATTTCAAATCAGTAGTGCTATTATATCACAATAAGTACTAACACCATAATTTTACTTTCATTTAGGTAACGGATGACATTAACTGTTTGAGATAACAATTTCCTCAAGCAATTTCCGCATAGACGTACATGAAATTAAATAACGTTTAGTTTAATTTTAACCTTTTAGAACCACTCTAAAGCATATAGCAACTTTTAATTTCGATTCATTGATAAAAACTCAGATTGCTGTAATAAAAAAAAGTCATAATAGTTACTCACACAAGAAATCATTCCCCTTTAATCATACTGACTGCTATGAAAATGAACAGAGTGACAAATAAAATAAAATTAAAAAAAAAAACTACATCAACCTCAATTAAGTGGTTCCGTTAAGACGTGAAACACGAGTTTAAACACCAATGCGAAAATTCGTAGATAAAAAATGATATATTAACTGTAAGATTTATTCTTAGAAAATGTGTTCAAATCAATTCATCATAGATCTTAAATTACTCGTACTGTATATTTATTATGGGAGGAGGAGCGTTATCCAGTTGCCATAGGTAGCTACTGCCCACTGGACTATTCAATCCCCGTCCCGAAGAGAAATCTGACGGAGATAAGTGATTGGAGCATAGTACTTTCACTCCGTCGCCATTGCTTGCAAATGGAATACTGTGCTCTGCCTCTCACAGTACGTCTCATTGTTTCCCGCCGAGGGTCAGTTAAGGACAATACTGTTCCTTTAACGTGTATAAGTATCCTCCGGTCGCTACTGGAGAACACCCTAGAACTACGAGCTACGTGAAAACTGTCCATTTAGAAACGCCTAGAACTCAAAAACTACGCTGCGGAGTGAAAGACGTTAAACTAACAAATATATTAGCCAACATTTGTCCTGTCTCCTGCGTCACGCGGGGAAGGGCGCGATTGATCAAGTAACTAAACGGGTAATAAACGTCCACCTACTGTCTTTACTGCTCGTCTGTCGTGTGACTTGAACAATAATAATATTCTTTCGTATGAAATACATTGCAGTGGACAGTTTAAGATCATTTCAGATGGAGAAAATTAAATTTAGAAAAATTGTGATACTTTGAAAGTGAAACGTAAAAGTACATTTTTAGAAAGAAAGTGAAAACAGTATCAGCAAAAAATATTTAGAATTGAAGCAGCCTCCTTGTAAATAGAGAGAGGTGTTCTTCTGAATGAGCAATGAAGCTGTGAAGGGAGTGTCACGTTAGGGCATGTCGAGTTTTTCAACTTCCTTTTTCAAAAAATGAGGAGGTCATAAAGTTGTGTTTTGGTTAGCTATTCGCAAATATATTTACATGAACTGGCAATTACATTGGTTTGGTTGTCAAATAATATTTTCCCGTTTCATGTAAAAATCGAAGCAAACTGTCTTCTCTCAAGAAATGCTTTCTTACCATTATTTCTGTTTGTACTTCAGCTCTAAGGTTAAGAATATACTTATATAATACTATAACATCTGTATAAAAATTTATTATACTCACAAAAGTTTTTAAAATAGCAATACTCATTTTCAGTCGAGTGAATTTTTATAAATACCTTAAAAATAGTCATTTTCCCCCTTTTTCCAAGAACGAATAATTTCTTCCATTTGCAATACATAAAAATTCAGAACAATGGATAATAAAAGGAAGACAATACTGGCAACATCCACTCACATGAGTAATATAATTGGAATTGGTCGAGAAATGCTGCCTTCCGAACTCCTAACTCTGCGTGATGTTCTAAAATATAAGCTTCTGCTAAGAGAGCAGAGTGGAGAGAATATCAGAAATTACCGAGCAGCCACTCTTGCAAAGGAAATTTATCTAAATATTCTTGAACAGTGGGAGCGAGCAAACAGTTCTTTTGTAGTGTCAATTTTAAATTCGAGAGTTACGGCCCTGAGGAAGATAGAAGAAAACTGGGAAAAGGCCAAAAACATATAACTTGGCAGAAGAAAACTGGACTTAAAAGAAACTTTCATAGCAATGTTAGACAAGCTCTTTGACATCCTCAACTGCAAGTGTGAGAGTGGATGTCCAGGTAGTGCTGATTGAAAACATGAAGTGCACATCTCCTGCTCTTGTTCTAAGTATATGAAGATCCATGTCAAAGAACTAGTGTTTATTAAGAAGGTTGGATCTGCTGGACAGCATCAAATTGGGTTACCAGATCTACCTGAAAAAAGAAGACAATTTAAAAAGCAGGAGAGGGTACCTGAAAACAGAAGACAATTTAAAAAGCAGGAGAGGGAAGAAGATGAATTAAGTAGAATTTCAGAATATGAGCAGAAAGGAGAGAAGCGTTAACATTACAAACAAATGAAGTTTTTCTCATACGAAGATGAAGAGCTAACTGATTTTACAGATGAAGAATCTGAAGATCTCTTGTAGATTCCATGAGATAATTCTAAAGTACTTTCTACTTCAAGTACAAGTCAGTATAATACATTACAATTGCACAATGTTGCATTGCAAAGTATTAGGTATGGTGTCGGTCTACGTGCTACAGCTTCAATTACATCAGCTGTATTTTTCGATGCTGGATTAATTACTGAAAGAGACAGTAAACTTGTGGTTGATCACAATAACGTAAAAAGGACGCAAGAAAAATTTATGATATCACTTGATGAAGAGTTACATGTTTGATGCTGGACGCCAAGGTTCCACTAAAGTTCTGTTGCAAACATATAACTCAAGTCATCAGTTTCCAGGTATTGTGAAAGAAGAGCATTACATTGTTTTCATTGAGCCAGGTGGAAAGTATCTTTGCCATTTTACTCCAGACAAAGACTTAACGAAAAGGAAACCTGCTGAAATTATTGCTACCCATCTTGTGGATTTTTTAAAATAAAAACAGCATTGATAAAAGTTTGCTAGCTTTTGGTTGTGACTCAACGAATGTTAACACTGGTTGGAAAGGAGGAATCATGCATTGGGAATCAACAAAGCTGAATCGTAAACTCATATGGTTGGTTTGTGCTCTTCATACTAATGAACCACCTTTGTGGCACTTGGTCACAGAGTTGGATGGAAAAACTTTGTCCAACAACAAGTGGAGTGGTAAGATTGGCAATATACTTGATACTGAAACAGAACTTTAAATCAATCCTTCATTTGTCAGAATATCTTTTACAGAATCTTTGGCTCCATTCAATGACACTGTTGTCAAAGATCTCTCTAGAGATCAGGCTTATGGTTACAGGATAACTCGGGTCATAAAGACAGGTGCACTTCTAACTGATCTGGTATTATTAGAAACTAGCTGATACCCGCGACTTCGTACGCGTTAATTATGAATTTCTTTGCCAGAATTGATTATAAAAAGTTGTAGGTAGTGAAGGATTGGTCCCAAACAACACCAAGTCAGTTTAATATGACCGGAAACCCATCACTATATCATTCTACCATCGAACCTGTCTCTTGAAGAGAATCAATTTCCAACATATCTAAAAACAAACGAATGTGAGGGGATGTTGGGGGGGATGGGGGGGTGTTAACTAAGGGCAGCTTTATTTCAGCTTCTTCAGCATGAGCTCCGATTCTTGGATTCTAATAACTTAAGCTGCTCGTGCTCTGCCAGAGCTACAACTTAGGCCAGTTTGCGACCCCAAGGCATGTCGAAAAAGAAGGCAAAATAAACTGGTGCCAGAAACATTTAAGCAGACAGAAAGTAATAGGACAGAGAAAATCGACATCAATACTAAATAATACGTTTTTTCTCTAAACGAAATTTATGAACAAATTATACATTAACATAATGCGCAAGAAGCATAGTTTGAAACAGTGACGTAACATTACAGACTAACACACACATCCGTCTCTCCGTCACTATTCGATAAGTTCTCAAGATTTCGTGACTACAACTGTTAATCATACCAAAAAAAAATATCCTGTGCCCTCCCTACAGATTTTCTTGTCAAATTCTGTCAATATCGATATAGGCATTTAGTTGACAAAACGTAACATAAGACAAAAACTTACTTCCGCATTTATAGTATTACTACTCCAGATCACACATACACTGACTACGATTCACCCGTGATGGATCAATATAACGTAAAGAAGTGTACACATACACCATTGCAAGACTACCTACGATTTTCTTCGGATTACACCCCTAACTAAGTGATATCTACAGTTTAACATTCAATCCGAATAACCGACGGGCCAGGCGTGACCCTCACGATCAAAAACAATTTTTAAATATCCAACGCGTCTGTCTATCACCGTTCAGTCATATTTCGAAATTATAAGACAACATGTATTACTTATACAGATAATTTTTCATCCAAATCTAGACAGTATTTTTCTCCTTGTTTCAAAGCATAAGTGTGCAAAGTTTCATCGCGATCGGATGAAAACTGTGGATTTGTATGAAGAACAATCAAACAAACATACATACATACATTCATCTTTATATATACAGATATTACTGCAGATCACACACACACTGACTGCGAATCACCCCTGAGGGATTAATATAACGTAAAAAAGTGTAATTGCACAGCATTGCAAGACTACCTACGAATTGCCTTGCATTGCACCCCTAACTTTGTGATATCTACATCTTAACATTCAATCCGAATAACCGACGGCCCAGGCGTGACTCTTACAATCAAAAACAATTTTTAAAAATATTAATCTCCACGGGGATTTGAACCCGAGACCACGACCCAAACATTAGTAAGCAAGCGCTTTAACCAATGAGCTAGCTGACCTCTACACATAAAAAACAGTACAGAGACCTCCATATCCAACGCGTCTGTCTATCGCCGTTCAGTCATATTTCGAAATTATAAGACAACATGTATTACTTATACAGATAATTTTTCAACCAAATGTAGACAGTATTTTTTCCTTCTTTCAAATCATAAGTGTGCCAAGTTTCAACCAGATCGGATGAAAACTGTGGATTTGTTTGAAGAATAAACAAACCAACCAACAAACAAACAATCAAACAAACAAACATACATTAATCTTTATATAAAGAGATTTCTTCTGTAAGAAACCCTCGGTGGTAAACAACTTCGAAAAGAATTTGTCGCATATGGGTTTCAAAGAAAAAGTTACAACTGCTTGTGGAATTCATTGTTGTTGTTTACTATCCCTGCTGGTTTATAATGAAATCGAAATTTTCTTGGGTGGAAGGACCTCGCCACATTCTTCATCAACTGAAGCTCCTAAAATATGAAGAAGTCAGTAGTAGATATTGTTTCGCCAACAATCCAACGTTCATCGTGGTTTGCATTTAGTTAAACGGTGTTTCAGACACTTTTATGCTCTGAAGACCAAAAAGAAAGAAAATCTGGTGTCCAAAAGATAATTGAATTAAGAAATGAAGATGATGATATTCCAGGAGATCTATCAGTTCGGCCTAGGACAACACCTACAATAAATCCAAATGCAACTTTCCTTTTGGAACTGATAGACTGGTCACAAATGTGTATGAACCTCCACTCACTTGTTACCTCAGAATATCAAAAATAAAAAAGATTGTTGAAGAACCCATTTCATGGACAGTCGTTAGAGAGGTGTGTGAAATAAGTAACAGAGGCTTTTGGCAAAGCATGAGAAACGAAAAGGATTCATTAGAGGCCAGGAAGCAAGCAGAAGAATGATGCCTTGAAATGAATCGAAGCAAGATTTGATGAAATTGTTGGTTGAAGCTTTTAACGTTTTTTTACAACGTTTTTTCAGTGTTTCAAAATATAAATAAAATTGTTTGAGTTTATTATCACACTTTTTGAGCAAATTTTGTTGATGTTTATATTAAGATATCCCCTTTTCAATACAGATTATAATCAAGCGAAAATTTACCAAGTAAATCTTTATGAATAAGGAAAAATCTTTTAAATTAGGATATTACACATCAAAATGCAATTTTTTGTACTCACTTATTCACAAAAATCACGAATTTTTATTGTTGCCCTCCAAATTGACACGCCCTAGTGTCACGAGCTCGGTTCGATCACCCATGTGGGGGAGGGAGGTAAGCAGCAGAACTCTTTCCAGTGGATTTACCGTAACTGTCCGGAGGAACAGCTTGACACCACAGGCCTGGACTTTTTTACTGCTGTAAACATACTCTAAAACACGTGTTGTAGTAGTTAAGCATTGGTTAATATTTCTCCTGTGTGTCTAAATAAAATGTTAAGCTATAAACAATATAGCATTTGTTGTTTGATTTGCTATTTGGTCAAAGTAAGAAGTATTTACGTTAATACTTGCGGCAACTACGAATTTTAATATACCCCTTTGGTTGTGCATTTCTACTCTGATTCTTTACTTTTTAGCTTATAAGTATTTTTCCTCAAAGCAAGTACCTTCTTCCTTCACGTAGGTGATTTTTACCTTATTTACCACTCTTTTATGTGGCTTAGTTACTCTGCTAAGTTTCCTGGGGAATGTTATACTTTTAACTTAGCCTCCCTTATTTTTCTTTGTCCATTTTACCAATGATTTATGTTAGTTACTTAAATTGCAGTTTTATTTGTCTTTACTCAGTACTTTAATTCATATAAAATGTAATCGGTTTATATGTTTACCATATTGTGTCATAATCCACGATATAATATTCTTGCCAAAAAAGTTTTGACCATTGTTAATAATTAATTGCTCTAGCCTATTGCTTGTTATTATAGTCTATGGTTTTTGGAAATGCTTCTTGGCTCTGATAGCAATAGTCACTTGCATCCAGAAAGATTAAGTACCAGGAGTTTCTCGAAAATATGAAAACAATTAATATCACATTTTCCACTTCATCAGAAAAACCTCTGCAGTGAGAGTAAATGTCCTTCAGAGAAGACAATAAATTCGGCATCAATTCTTCAGTAACCATCTACAATAATGTATGTGTTAAAGAAAGTAAATATGGTTTGAATGAGTTTCAACAAAGATCTTTTGATCCGAAATGTGAGTTCCAGGAGTGCGAAGTAGACGTGAATTATTAGCTGTCTTGTAAGGGTGTGAAAGCTTAATTCGGTACTCCAGCGAGGCATTCTATAGCTTCTCTATTCATCCGTCAAGTGGGAAAGAGCTCAGACGGGACAATGAGCTGACAAGTCGGAGTTCTTTGAACTGGGCTTTGCCTTGGCGTTTCCTGCGACTCCCGCGGCTGTTCTGTGTCGAGAAGTGGATAAGAACACTTCAACACATTAGGCCTACTGATATGGGCGCTGCTTCGTTATCATGAACTTAATGAATACGCAGAAGACTTATTTCATCGTTGTAACCGCGATATGTTCAATAAGAGGACTCCCTTTTCTTGAGAATGAAATATTTTCGCTAGAAAACTTACACGATATTATCATAGTGACATATTATTCGTCACAGACAGATGGCTGTTTATAAATATAACAGCGTTCCACATATTCCGTTTAGTTTAGAGTTTGATGAACAATATACACTCCTGGAAATTGAAATAAGAACACATTGACGCCGGTGTGTAAGACCCACCATACTTGCTCCGGACACTACGAGAGGGCTGTACAAGCAATGATCAAACGCACGGCACAGCGGACACACCAGGAACAGCAGTGTTGGCCGTCGAAGGGCGCTAGCTGCGCAGCGGTTGGGCACCGCCGCAGTCAGTGTCAGCCAGTTTGCCGTGGCATACGGAGCTCCATCTCAGTCTTTAACACTGGTAGCATGCCGCGACAGCGTGTAGGTGAACCGTATGTGCAGTTGACGGACTTTGAGCGAGGACGTATAGTGGGCATGCGGGAGGCCGAGTGGACGTACCGCCGAATTGCTCAACATGTGGGGCGCGAGGTCTCCACAGTACATCGATGTTGTCGCCAGTGGTCGGCGGAAGGTACACGTGCCCGTCGACCTGGGTCCGGACAGCAGCGACGCACGGACGCACGCCAAGACCGTCGCATCCTACGCAGTGCCGTAGGGGACCGCACCGCCACTTCCCGGCTAATTAGGCACACTGTTGCTCCTGGGGTATCAGAGAGGACCATTCGCAACCGTCTCCATGAAGCTGGACTACGGTCCCGCGCACCGTTAGGTCGTCTTCCGCTCACACCCGAACATCGTGCAGCCCGCCTCCAGTGGTGTCGCGACAGGAGTGTATGGAGGGACGAATGGAGACGTGTCGTCTTCAGTGATGAGAGTCGCTTCTGCCTTGGTGCCAATGAAGGTCGTATGCGTGTTTGGCGCCGTGCGGGTGAGCGTCACAATCAGGACTGCATATGACCGAGGCACACAGGGCCAACACCCGGCATCTTGGTGTGGGGAGCGATCTCCTACACTGGCCGTACACCTCTGGTGATCGTCGAGGGGACACTGAACAGTGCACGGTACATTCAAACCGTCATCGAACCCATCGTTCTACCATTCCTAGACCGGCAAGGGAACATGCTGTTCCAACAGGACAATGCACGTCCACATGTATCCCGTGCCACCCAACGTGCTCTAGAAGGTGTAAGTCAACTACCCTGGCCAGCGAGATCTCCGGATCTGTCCCCCATTGAGCATGTTTGGGACTGGATGAAACGTCGTCTCACGCGGTCTGCACGTCCAGCACGAACGCTGGTCCAGCTGAGGCGCCAGGTGGAAATGGCTTGGCATGCCGTTCCACAGGACTACATCCAGTACCTCTACGATCGTCTCCATGGGAGAATTGCAGCCTGCATTGCTGCGAAAGGAGGATAAACACGGTACTAGTGCCGACATTGTGCATGCTCTGTTGCCTGTGTCTATGTGCCTATGGTTCTGTCTGTGTGATCATGTGTTGTATCTGACCCCAGGAATGTGTATATAAAGTTTCCCATTCCTGGGACAATGAATTCACGGTGTTCTTATTTCAATTTCCAGGAGTGTAATTCAACTAATATTTACTACATTTAAATTCCTTTAAAATCCATGAGCCAGTAATTCATGTTGTATTTACTTCTTAAATTGTTTAACCTTATTTAAGTATTTTGAAAAGTAATTAGATAGTATTCAACTGGCTCCATTTTCGATTTTACCTGTCGTCCGTGTCATGTAGAAAAATGACTCTTTTAGAAACCTCGAGAATATAGTCTTATTACATAGGCTGTTTCTGTAATTAATTAATTGACCATATTTTCATCCCAACGAAAGTCAACCGATTAATGTATTATTGTAGAATTTAATGCTTATTATCATTTCATTTATGTTTTTCTCGGAATTATCACCATTTTCTGTAACTAGTTATAATTTACAAACACTCCTTATTTATTTAATTTCGCTTTAAGAGCTTTACACTGGGACGTGTGCACCATACCGTATCTATAGTTTTAGTTGCTAAAATGACACTAGAAACTGGAGTCAATCACTGCTGAAATGACGGCGAATACGGCCGCAGAGTTGAAGTGTTTAGTACGCGAAACCACGCTATAGTACTACAGTTGTGCGCTAATTATATCTGTGGTAACCATGTCTGTGTTAATCATACGTATAACCATCTTAATGCCATAGACTACTTTGAGTACGAAGAACTGTTTGTGAGAAATTTAATAACTGTGAATGTGTGTGTGTGAACTGGAGATAATACGATCAGTCATTGTTACGGTGAAAACTGTATGTATACTTGTAAGCTTGTACTGCAGATTGTTTTGGACTAACGAATCCGCATAAGTTTGTATTAAATTGTATACTTTTGTAATGTCACATCGAAGGCTTTCACGGCGTATCGATGAAATGTAGTCTTCACGGGTTTTCCGCCATATGTTGTTGAAATTTCAACAACATACGGCGGAAAACCCGTGAAGAATACTTTTGTAATATTTTATACGGTTGGTGGTCAATGAAACGCAGGACTGGAGTCAATAAAACGGTTTATTGTTCTGTTAAAACATAGTTTAATGTTTTGGATAAGATTCTTTCCCGTGAAGCTTAGCCTCATTAGCGCTGCCTTCAACCTGATAATTGTGTGTAAACAAAAGTGAATCCAAAGTATTATAAATAGTAGCCTAAAGTAAACTGTAATTTCTTAAAAAAATTAAGAACTAAGCCAAACATCACTGAGAGAAATTTACTTTCAATTTTAAAGTACAAACTGTATTTTAGAAATAAGAAAATAATTCCTAATATATAAAGAATTTACTTTTACTTTTCGTTATGTTAGTATTATATGCCCATGTACCATTGAGGGCACATGTTGATTTTGCTAATAATATCTATTGATAATTTTATTGTTTAGATCCTGTTTTCTGAGTCATTGAGTCCCTTCAATCCATTTTAGGCATCAGCTCTTTTGAAATTATTTTCCTCATCATTCTCCTTACTCATTTCAGGAAATATTTCGCTACTAAACAAATTGCGCTAATATATTCATCACTGTTTCACCCTTCCATCATTAAAGTATTTGTAGTGTATGTGTTAACAATTCATTTCCGTGCGAAGCATTATTACAGCGGATTATAACACGTTATATTTCAGTTTTAGTTCATAAACATTAACATTAGCGTGTAGTTTATATCGTTCGTAAGATTTTACATTTCGTTGCCATTATACACAAAAAAAAACTGTACGTCAGATTAAGGCTATTTTTAATGAAACTGATATTCGTCACTAGTGTTTATGCGTTTAAAAAATCATTTATAATTAACACTGACGTTCCAGAGTGAAACTGAGATAGAAATCAATTCTAAAACAAGCCTGTGTGAGCATTATTCGAAACATCGTAATGCTGTTACGACTCACTACAAAGTAACCAAAAGTGAAAAAAAGTGAAAACTTACATCTTGATGTAGTATCATACGTGCTCTGTTTTATGTTACTCCTCCTCGCTTGTGACGGTAATATTGCTGGGTAATGTGATCATGATGGCCGGTTTGGTGCGTAGACGCGCGCTGCGATTTTCCGAGGAGCCTACCAGCTGTTCAGCCAACTTCGGGCAAAGTTCGTCGGCGGACGCGGGATGTGCTTGTTACAACAGGGCCACGCGATATGCGACCTTCTCGCTCATGACGCTTTCACATTAAAGATTTCACTTCACACACAAAATATAACTAGCATTCTCTGCAAGTAATTTTTAGTGTCACAAATCCACCACACAGTTTTTCATTTGAAAAATATTTGCGAATGTTTACAGTATTAGGCAGGCTTCCTTGTGATTGTCGCACTGGTATCGTTAACTGATTCACGTGATCATCTGTCAAATAACTAAAATAGTATCAAAGTGTTAATAAAAAAATCTGGTCAGGTTTTACGGCAGGAAGAGATATAAGTGATATGACAGTGCATCAATACCGGTGGAAAAATGTATGTAAGAATCTACACAGAAACAATGTTCTTGCTCCGATGTGCAGTTGTCGAATGTTTTCATCTTTTTTAATCATTTTATGCTTTCTCTTTTTTGTTCAAACACTACTTGCCACATTATAACAAATTTGAAAATTAAAAATTCCCAAACAACTGTAAAATTTTTCACATACTTTGTTCTATAAGTATTTTTCCAGATAAATGTTTTTTTGCTTTGTTTTTTGTTTTTAAGTGCGTTCTGTCGCTGCGAAAATTGTATGGTATTATATTTCTCATAGTATATGGTAACGTTATCAAAGATATGTAAACTTTGGTATCACAGATAGGTAATCTTTATAAAATGATGCTAAATGCTTGAAATGATACGAATAAACCAGATCTGAACAAACCAAAAAAGGTTTCGTATTTCAATTACAGCCATAATCATTCTGCACGATCACGATAATTGTAGATGCGAACTTATATGAGAAGAGCCATCACATTCTAATCAGGATAAAAACAAAATGTCGCACATTTAAATTTCATGAGAATTTGATCATTAGTTTAAAACTAAAGGTCCTCTTACATAACGCTTTGAGGTATCCTGTGTCATTTCGACAACGTTACTTATCATAAGTGGCAATCTGAAATTTTTGTGGATAGTGTTAAGCTTCGAATAAGATTTCACACATCGGACAGTAGAACACTAAATATTTAGCTTATGGTTTTCCATCCGTACTGATGTATTAGCATAACGACTAGGCACCGTTAGTTCAATGCTGAAATTGCAAATAAGATTTTTTTTCAACTGCTCGAAGTCAAAAGTCATATTCTAAACTGTGTATCATGCGGTCAGATTATCTACAAGACTGTAGTACCCATTTTTATCTTTCACCATTTCTCCACAATCAGTCTCACAGAAATATCAGCAAGTGGATCTTTTTGTTCATTCTAATAGTTCCTAGTCACCATTATTTCTTGCTTGTTTAATTCATTTTTCTAATATACAACCAATATATGACTTGATTAGATTTAGGCACCATCTGAAAAAAGTATCTAAGTTTATTGCTCTTTTATAAAATCCTTAAGAAAAGAGAATATTAGGAAATGTTTTCAGCCGTTGATGACATTGTAAAACGAAGGAAGTTTAAACTGAAATTCTAAATTCTATTGATCACCCTTAGCTGCACGCAAACGTATCTTCTTCTGTCACGGTCTGTAAATTTATTTACTGACACTACAGGGTATATTAACGATGAGAGTAAGTTACAGTTTTACATTTTTCGAACAACCCTTGTATGTTTCCACTGTTTTTATTTTGTAGTAACTGCTAATGTTTCATTAGTACTGTAATGCGTATGTAATATGCATGGGTATCTAGCATCTTATTACCGTATTGTAAATGGCAATTTTCTACAATCATTATATGCCGTAATCAGATACATGAAACACTAATACTGAAACTCTAGTAAACAAATTAGTCGAATACGATTCGATGCTATCAGTGATGAAAGATGATGACCATAGCATATCAACGATACACCAAGAGAATTATCTCGAATCAAAGTGTGTTATAAATTATCTGGGAGGGCTGTAAAATCTTAAACCCATTTCTAATTAATTGGGCACCAATAGAGAAATCTTTGCTTATGATTTGATCGACATTTTACTGTATAATAAAATACAAACTACGTTATATACCAGTATAAATGTCTTATTTTGGAGGAAGCTCTATCACGGCCATAGCGAGAACCTGTTCTTAATGCAGAATTTTTCAAAAACATATTCAGAAATAAAGAATCTAACCTTGAACACATAATTACTGTAGACCACTTCTTCTACAGGTGCTTATGAAAATAATTATTTAGTAAATCATGCCAATCCAACTGCGTTTCGATATAAACAAAAATTTCAACATTGCATTGGTGTTTTTTTGTGTTTTATATTTCATTACTTTAATCCTACATAAAAACAGGGAGCTAAAACTGTTAATGCATTCACGATTGGGCTTGGAGAGGATTTTGCACAATAAGTGTATTGAATTCTGGAACCTTTGACCATTTTTTTAGACAAATCTATTCATCAAACACCGTAAAAAAAGTAAGAACATTTCGGAATAAGTGCTCCTCATGTGGCAAGAATCTTTTGGCAATTCCTGATAAATTTGATTACACAGAGCATAATATGAGAAGATGTAAAATACAAAGTACGTTACACGTGTTGTAGCTATTATTGTTTTACGATCGTTACTGATTTCAGCATCTTGCCAAGCTTAAGCTGATAGATACCAATAACAATTATAAGTTGTTCTAAATTGTTAACCTTTCCCTCCTAAGTTGAGTGTGATATTTTGCTGTTCTCAAATTCCAGTCTCTCCCAATGTTCCTTTTCCTATTTTTATCCAAAATTTAAATATATTTAAATACAATTGGCAATAATGTACTTATCAACAAAAAATCACTCGTCCTTCGCTGAGAAAAGTTAATGTCACTATCATAACTGCAACTTACTTTCAGCGCAAGCACCCACAATTTTCTAAATTAAGTACATTTATATAGATTTAAATCTACGTTTCTTGCTCGCTTATTTAAGCGTACCGTTTTCAACAGATGATATGCTGAGAATTTTATCCATCTATTCTGTCTTCTTGTTAAGCAAATTTAAGAATTTCAAAACGTATTTGCGACATCTTCATGGTTCGGATGTCCGTAAAATCAAAAATGTGTATTATATGAAAGAATTTAAACAATTCTGAAACATTTGTGCTGAAATTAGCACTAAAAAAGAAAAATAACAGTCATGTAACACACTCTTAAATATGTTGGTAGAGACATGTGTCAAGTTCAAAGATGAAAATTAGTTATTCAATATCTTTCAGCAAACGTAGAAAAAAACTTTTCAGCTTACTTTGAAAATTGAGCGACAGTTAAATTTAAATGCACACTAGAAATGTGAGAGCAAGGAATTAGTAAACAAAAATATACAGATAAAGAAAATATATTATCAGTACATTTTTATTCAGACGGAAGATGCACTATTCCTAAAAGCAATATGTAAAATAAGAAGCAGTAATAACTATGGAAGACGCCTACCGGAGACGTTTTACTGGACAATTATTGTCGAAATACAAGAAATTGACAAGTGTCAAAGTGTTATACGAGCTCTAATCTCAGAAAGATATTCCGCTAACACCTCGAAATATGCTTTGTTTTAAAATAGAATAGTAAATCAATTACATCTGAGTAATTCATATTTTTAGTACACATGATCCGCAAATTAGTGGTATTTGCTCAGTTATGGTGTTTGTTCCAAATTCTGCTTTATTTCATATGAAACGTATGAGATGTTTAATTCTGAATTGGGATATGTTGGATGACAGGAGGAGGATGAAGAGAATGGTGGAGTTTACTAGGCTTACATAAGTGATGCAGCTTGGAAGGATATTGGTAGTAGAAGGAGTAGAACATGGAACTTAAAAAGATGATCATGATTCAATCTCAGGTTTAAGGAAGTTCGAAAGTTTTCTTTTATCGGTAAGGGAGTCAGAGATTGGAATAAATTACCGAGGGAAATAATGAATAGTTTACCAAAAGCACTGGAAAATTTTAAAATTCGTGAAGAAAAAAATTGGTGGCGATGAAATTACACACAAAATATTTAATATAAAAAGCAGCAAAAAGGAAAGTGTGCATGGAAATTGTCACAGGAGAATGCACTCAACTGCAATTAAATTAGATTACATATTAATTCATTAAAATTAGATCACATATTAACTCATTAGTCTTAAATTCCTTATCTATTTACCAACTGTGCAAAATATATGTAACTCTTCGTTAAGGTTTGTCAAACTTTTTTATCACTTAATCTATTCCACCAAACATTATTGTAAGTCGTTAGATTATAATTAACAAAGGAATGCACAATCTTCTTATGTGACAGGTCCATTACCAAAAGACCGTTCATACTAGATATAGTGTGTGAATATCGTATCAAATATTTAACACTAAAATGTTCCGGTTTATTCCTTCAAAGGTAACTGCACAATGTAATGTTTTTGGCATGCATGCAACATCATTACGAACTAAAATCTTGTTGACTAATATTGTTCGCTATACGCAGATATAATACTTCTTTCTGCATATCGCCAGCTATAGCCTAGTGTCGAGATTGTCGCAACTAATTTATATTTTACCCTTTTACGACCAGATTAATTTTCATTTTGTATTCCACATACGTAAAACATAAAATCTGCTCTAAATACAAAACTTTTTTCTACTGATAGTTTAAATCTATTAAAGCAGAATAATTCTACCTAAGCATCCAGAATTACACAATAAACTATTAAATTTCAAAAATATTTTTCAATGGATAATCCTAAATTTGAATTTATAGTGACGCTTCACTAGAATCTTTGATACACTACTTATACAAACATCAAGTCAAATGCAAATTGGAAATGGGAACTAGTTTTTAAAATACTGTATCGAACTGAAATAACTAGTATTTTAAAACAAATTTACTTTTTCCAGTTAGTTAAACGAGATTAAAATGATTTATTAACGGCATAATGGCATCTTCAAACCTTTTCAGCTCGTTGCAGAAGAAGGGGGTATCTTATATAATTCATGAAAATGGGACACAACACTTCCAGAATTTAAAAAAGGAAGAAAATGACTCTAAGTACTCTTTTTCATGTACCAATGAAATTACAACGATGTCCCCTGATCATGTGATTTCCCTGGTGCTTTCTGTTATTACATTGGGGACATTCATTGTTTAGACATTATTCACACAACTTTTTTCAAATGAGTAAAGGTTAATTGAAACAAACAAAGTTAATCTGGTGACACAATGCGGCGTGTAAACTGGAGTTATCAGATTCTGGTGAGTAATGGCCGGCTTGACGGCGAGATAATGAAGTGATCGAACATAATATAACAACATGCATGTGTGAAATATTCATTACGCAAACAACATTATGTCATGTCACCTATAGTGCCACTTCCTACCAACATGTTAAACGAGAATAACCTCTGAATTCGCTAACAGCATTGTACGTTACTTGTATTGTTATAAAATTAATTCTGCAGGTAGAAGGGTTAAATACACTCTTCTTGTTGATACCAACGATTTTGTATTTGCGAAAGTGCAATTGAAAATAAAAAATCTTCTACACATTTTAATGGAATAAGATGTTTACTTATTGTTCTGGCAGCAAAATGAGGCTTAAATTATGGAATATTTTGATTGTTTCAAGGCATACTTTTGAAATTCACTGACATTGATGATTGTTGCTCTGAAAAAGATAAATCTAATATCGATTTCTGTGATTTATTTCAAGCAGGTACAAGGGAAACACAAGCCAAATTTAAGGAAACTAAATTTTATTTTTCTTGAACTTGCAACAGTTCGTTTTCAAATCCAGGATGTGCTGCTAGTTGTTATATTATCTCACTTGTTACATGAGATTCAGAAGGCTTTCATGTTGACAATAGACAAGCAACAGTTGAATATATGTACTTTTATCAAATGAACATATTAACCCAGGTTTAAGGTAAAAAAAAAAAAACGAATGATTTTAATGATATATTAAAATGCATAAAACAAGTAATACTCAGTTACAACCGTTTAATACTTGACAATAAACAAAAAATTATCAAAAAATGTCAGTAATTATTACATCAAGAACCACTGTTGCCCATCAGTATCTAATCTTATCAAGCGTTGTGAATATTTTTCAAGACAGAGTGAATGTCATTTCTAAAGTTAATTTCTGTCTGAAGTAATTATGATCTGTAAATAAAAAAGAGCAAATGTTCTAATAACGTTTTAATGGTGAAGTCTATTCTGTGGTTAAATAGTACAGTGTTTTAGGTGGTTGCTTTGTATTGGAATGAAACAAAAAAAGCTTAAAAGTTTTGGAGACTCGTTGTCCATGTAGAAATATCTGGTCACCCAGACTCGTTCACATTCTCCGAGTGGAGATGAATGCGCCTATGAGATAGTTTACAGGAACTGATGGAATGCTATTAAATACTTTGCTCACAACTTAGACAACAGTCATGAATGCTCTAATCAAATATTCAAGAAGAAATTTACTTAATGTTTAAAGATAGTGTTACATGTTATGAGAACTTAATTTTTTGTAAATATAATAAATTTTTCATAAACAGACAAGAGCATTAATGAGTTGTGGTTATGAATTATTTCACTGCAACTAGCATTTTTGGCAAAGTGTTTTAAAACAAAATTACCCGTAAGTTGCTAACTCTTCCTTAAATTACGTCCTCAGCAATAACCAAGGAAAAGAAACATATATTCCGAGTGAATACATTAATATAAAGTGATTGAGATAATATTAGTAGCCGGTTAGCATTAAGTGGCGTTATACGTCCCATACAAATTCATTGTATAAACTGTGTATTCATATCGTAGATTGTACCCATTTGTATTAACCAGTCCGTAAATCAATTATTCTCCAATTTCCGTATCAATTATTGCCACATGTAATTGTTTTACCGTTGAAATTCACTCATGCGCATCTCATGCATTTACTTCAAAGGCTTATGAATGGAATCGAATACTTTATATTGCTTCCATGTTCATAACATTTGAATAATTTTCATCATAGCTACTAACGACGGGGTGAAGAATAATTATTTCCTATTTGGTTTTTCTGTAGTATCAATCTTACATTACGATCAGCGAGATTCAACATTTCACACCTGTGTAGCAATACATCTTGCAAAATTTCTGAATTAATCAACACTTAGTGGCGAAAACGTAAAAATTTCGGGCGATGTTTTCAATTACACGATGACATTGTAAAAGATTCTATACAAGATCTACAATACGAAATGTCAACAAGTAACGATTTAAATAAAAGTTATGACAGATTTAATTTTAGAATAATCATATATATATATCTTTAAGTTTGATTGGTTATTAAATCAAACGGGGTTGCTATTGAATAACAGGTAATTTTATATTCATCTTTAGGCTGTTGTCGATTTCGATCCGAAACTTTTTTATTTTATTTTTCATTGTTACGTCATTTCTCTTCCAGGTCAATAGTTTTGGTATTAGCTAGTAAAACTGTGCGGAGCTTCTTTTCCATGTTTGAGATTTCCTTTTGTTAATGGTTTAAGATAAAAGCAATTAATAATCTTCGTGGAAAATTACCACAAATTTTGGCACCGCAATTCACGTGTTTTTATTACTTCTGATTTTAGGCGACGCGACTGTGAGAGCATTAGGGACCGGAAAGGAATGGGGGCAAGGAATGAGAAGGAATTCGGTGATAGTATTTTGAAGCAACCAGTCCGGTATTTGCCTAAAGTGTGAAAACCCAAAATCTGTATGGTTCGACGGTTATTATAAACCGCGTCCTCTCCAATATGATGAGAGAGTATTATCGAATATCCATCACACTTGGTATCATTGAATTATCTCAGAGTGTAGAATGATACCAAGATTTTTCTCGTATATTCGTAACGCTCCTAACGAGTTAGTAAGTGCAACGAGCCTTCGTATTATTCGAGTACAAGTATATCAGGTGCATGAGAAGCATGGAACGACAATGTTTGGACGCCGTTTCATTGCGCCTCTGGTTATAAAATATCTTGTTTCAAAGACCGTCGGTGACTGGGCCAAACGAGAGCTGCGGAGAGACGGACTGAAAGTGAGCTGGGCGCTGCAGCGCTGCGTTGGAACTCGGTAGGATTCGGTTTCGTGGAAGAGCTCTGAAACCAGACACTGCACGCAACCAGCGAGGGACACCTACTGCATTTCGCGGGCTCGAGGACGCCCAGTGTGCTAAACGATCACTGCACCCTCCAAGAGCACACTGTTCTTACCGGCAATTCCTTTAGTTCAAAGTAAAATTCCATGCAGTGCACTGAATTAGGAAGTAAGCTCCATGCATTCAATCGTCAGTCTCCTGTTAATAATGACTGACATTGTTTATAAAGATAGACTCGTCCAGAAGTTTTTCGATCATCATGTCCAAAAATTATTATTTTTATTAATTGATCATCAAATTAACATCTTGTAACACTGATAAACGATTTGTGTTTACCTACATCATTAGAGCTGTAAAAGTAACGAGATATTCTGTACCCGTATGTATTCGTTACTAAACCAATCAATACCCGTTACTTTCGAATCGTTACTCGTTACTTTCGGTACAATCGAACACTAGCATGAAGCATCGCATCGCATACGGGACTACTTCGTTCGTACTTGGTAGTAAGTAAATTGTTTATTCAGTAAAAATGTTTAGGTAAGTTGTTTGTTTGGATAAAGTTTAAAGTAAAGTAATTAGCACAGGGATCTTACGGAAAACCTCTAAATGTACACTTGATTTGCTGTAATGAATTTTATATTCGAAAGAATAATCTAATTTCAAAACAAACACCTGTTTACAGACCTGAACTTTCACCTTACTGTGACATATCTAGTGACAATAACTAATGCCGGTTATTTTTTAAAGTAGCCTATTCAAAACCCTGCATACTAGCCTGAAATGATAATGGGACACGTATTAACAAATATTATAATCTCATCAAAGTATTTCGTTTTAAATGGGAGGTTTCACCACTGTCTTCCTTTACTGTTTTCATTTATTTTGTAAATTCTTCATCCTTTTGTGATTGATTTGTTTAAATAAATGTGACATACCGTCATATCGGGCCTGCAGGCAGTGCTACTGACTCCCGCTTTATTTTATTTTTAAAATATCAATATTTAAAAAATTTAAATCAAGGTATAGGACAAACAGGGGAATACAATGGTAATTGTTGTTGCGTCGTGGTTACAACAAACATTCATCATCAAAGCCAGTACTGCGTTGATCACACGGATCTTGCGGTAATAATACTTTAACTAACCCCAGACAAAAGGAATAAAGTTATTGTACCTAGTTGTTTGTATATGGAATTTTGGAACTGCAAACAGGGCTGTTAGGTTTTTTTTTTTTTTTTAAAAAAAATATTTATCGCAGAATGTAATGAGTAACATATATGATAAAAGAGCTGGAATGGGACTCACTGCAAGACAGGATAAGCGTCATGGGAGTGTACAAGGTGTATATCGATGATGAGGCATGGAAAGATATTGGTGTAAGAATTAAAAGTAATGCTTGGAAGGGAAAAGATGAACATGACCACAATTTGGCACTCGATTTCAGGTACAAGGGTACAGGAAGATTCTTTTTTAGTTAAGGGTGTCAGATTGGAAAAAATTACCAAGAGAAATTATGAATAATCTACCAAAAACGTTTAAATAATTTAAAGTTAAAATTTGTAACGGGCAAATGTAGGTGAATGTAGGAAAGGAGGGAAGATGAGTGTGTAGGGAAATTGCCACCATAGCGCGCACTCCATTGCATTTAATTAAATATTATTAGAACATAACAAATGCAGATATTTATATCACAAACTATTAGACAACTCTTTTATATTGTAAATTACACTATGCAATAAAATAGAAAGTATCAAATCTTAAAATAAACACATCTCACAAATGTTTGAAATCAATAAACCTCACTAATGAACGATCAATGAAAAAACAGTAACTAGCTCAAATTTTCTATTTACAAATTACGACCTGTAAATTTTAATGTTAAACAAAATAAAAATCTACAAAATTAGTCTTTACGTTGTCAAAATGAGATACCTGCGGGAGCTGGTACGTGTTCGTATCTATATGACAAATGCGAGTAACGAAATGAATTTCTGAGTAACGATTCGGTACTTCGAGTCAGGCGACGAACCCGTTACTCAGCAACGAATACGTCGTTACTTTTACAGCTCTATACATTATTGCCACTTGAATGTTCATTTACGTATACAATATAAAACTTAATTCCACACATTTTATCTTTTAGGCTCATTTGGAGTGAATATAATAGTATTTGTGGCTAGGAAACCATTGTTGGTTGCTCTGTTTTGTAAACTTTTCGGACGAAATTATATATCAACGACTGATATTCTTCTTAACGACAACTGACGACATTAACGTGCGTAAAGTGTTTTGTTTTCGGTTTAAACATAAATGACAGCTTATTCAAAATGATATCAGACAATAGTAGGCGTTTCAACAAGTTCAGATTTTGTTTTTATTTAGACTTAACATTTTTATACTGAAACATGTCAATATAATGGTACAGCTGACCCATGATCTCCCCCTTAACCCATTCCCATGAATAATTCTTTCGGCTTTTTCTGTATTGAACCTTTCATTCAAGAAAAAGAATTCTGGGGAACAATTTCCGTGTTGTAAATGTAACATAAGTGAAAATTTTTATGAACTAAAATTAAAGTGTATTTTCACAACACTTCTTTCCGAGGATACATCAAAGCAGGAAATCTTATCTCAC
Organism: Vandiemenella viatica; assembly: GCA_031002005.1. Lineage (NCBI taxonomy): Eukaryota > Metazoa > Arthropoda > Insecta > Orthoptera > Morabidae > Vandiemenella > Vandiemenella viatica. The sequence continues at coordinate 86,251,025 of CM061920.1, forward strand.
CTAAATTAGTTTCTACTTTTTCTTCTCATAAAGCGTTAGAAGGCTTATTGAGATTAGTTAAAATATATTAGAAAGTCATTTTACAACATACTCTATTTGACAAGAAACATTATGTTGCTCTTAGAAAGAACGTTTAAGTGGGTTATGAGGGTATTTACGTACGATAGAAATTATGTTACTGGTATATTGGTTCTTTCTTGAGTATTGAGAAATAGTAAGCGACCGACGATATAGGTAACAGGTAAATGAGTTGCAAAGTAGGGCGGCTAAAGAACTTTGTGCAATTTTTAGTATAATACATTCAGTAATAAATGCGCATTAGCAGATTGTTCGATACATATTTTGAATCATTCATCATATGATTGTTATGAATGGAACAGTTAGCTATAAAATACGAAGTCCAAAATTACATCTAATTAAATTTTTTCTTTAATTCATAGAGTTTTTAGATGAAACCTTTCAACAAATTGTTATAAACTGAGATGAAAAAAGTAAAACGAGTTCTCATCAAAGCTAAAATTCAGCCAAATTAACAACTCTAGAACAGCAAAATAAATTCTTATGAATATAAAATTTCTTACTTCCATGGTTATGAAAATACAACTCAACTTTCCAGCTGTTATGTACTATCAGTCAGTGTATATTACGCAAACGTTACTGGAAGATTACGTTGTCTTTTGGTTGCATTTCGTCACGAAAGAAATTGATTAGTCAAAATGTATTTATAACATGATGGCTAGATCTGATGAAAGTTGCAGTACTTAAATAGAACAAGCGAAGAGGTACAATGGATTTAACTTAAACCGTGTGTTACTCCAAATATGAAGTCTATTTGACGGTGGTATCATAGTAATTTATAATAATGTTTCGAAAACCTGCAGTCAGTGTAGCACGTTGGAGCGGTGTACACATATTTTCTTACTAGATTTTTCAACCGTTGATACATGAACTGGTGTCAGCTGGAGTCATTTTCATTGGCTGGCGACGAGCTCTGGGTCGAGTGAGGCGTTGCCACGGACAGCACAGATTCCGTCGGGTGCCGCGAGGTACATACGGGGCAGCACTATCGATCTGGCACGGTGCCCGTACCAACCTCTGACATTAAGGCAAATTGTCGGCAACTGGTGGACGAACAGTAGTGCTGAATGTTGCTTGATGCGTTCAGCTGTCAGACTGCCCGCTTACCTCGTGCGCTGGGCAACTGGCGAATTAAGTAATGCTTCCTTGATGTCGGGCACGGCCAATAAATATTCTTCCTATACTGTTTATCAACGCGCAAAAACGTTTCATCACCAAAGTCTTCAAAAAGATTTAAATCGTTACAAGCACGGCAAGTAGGTTTCTACTACAATTACCACTACTACTACTACAAGTACTACTACGAGTTAGAGAGGACGCAGTTTCAAATCCCCGTCAGGCCATCCAGATTTGGGTTTCAAGAGGATTCCCCAAATCACTCCGAATTCATTTTCGTTCCATGCCCCCACTCCTTTCCCATCTCTAATGACCTCGGCTTGGACGAGGCGTAAAGCCAGAAGCAAGGAAAAAATCTGATTTGAATTAGTTGTCACAGAGTTAGATAAAAATTTCAAAGCGACGTAACAGTGTTTTTGAAATGAAGTGAGAAGTCGGTGAATACGTTCAATAAACGGATTTTCAATAAAAATTCAATTCTGTTCCCAAAATTTTATTCTTATCTGTTTAAATTCAGTAAATTGTAATTAAATTAGTTGATTACAGTATGTTTGTACAAATAAAAAATATAAAAGACTAGACGACCCGTGCGAAAATTTCGCGAATAAGATGCGATGAATAGTGAGGTTGAATATGATGTAACCAAAGCTGAGTCATTATTCTTCATACTCCTACTTAATTTATCGATTTTGGTTAAAAATCCAGGAAGATAAATTGTTCGACACACAAAAAACGAATTTTAGAAAAATTAACATTTTTGCCCTTTAAAGATCGAATTACAAAAGATTCCTTACTTAAAATGTAATGATACCACGGCGGAGAACTTAGTCTTTAATGTGATACCTCATTTATCTATATCGGTTAGATATTAAAGGAGATAAATCGCTCTTGACACAAATAAGCGTTGTAGAACCATTTATACTTTTTCCCTTTAAGGGTTGAGTTCCAAAAAAATTCTTTCTTAAAATATGATGTCACCAAAGCTGAGACAATATTCCTCATAATCTTAGTTGATTTATCGATTTTTGATACATATCCAGGGAGATATGTGGCTCGAGACACAAAAAACGCATTTTAGGGAAAATTGACATTTTTGCCCTTTAATGGTCGAATTACGAAAAGTTCCTTTCTCAAAATATAATGTTACTACGGCGGAGACATCAATCTTTAATATGATACCTCATTTATCTATGTCGGTTAAATATTAAGGGAGATAAATCGCTCGTGACACAAAAATGCGTTACAGAAAAATTTATTCTTTTTCCCTTTAAGGGTTGAATTCCAAAAAAATTCTTTCCTAAAATATGATGTCACAAAGCTGAGACATTACTCCTTATAATCCTACTTCATTTATCGATTTTGGTTTGATATCCAGGGAGATAAATGACTCGAGATACAAAAAACGCATTTTAGAAACATTGACATTTCTGCCATTAAATTGTCGAATTACGAAACATTCCTTTACTAAAATATAATGTTACCACGGCGGAGACCTTAGTCTTTAATTTGATACCTCATTTATCTATATCGGTTAGATATTAAGGGAGATAAATCGCTCGTGACACAAAAACGAATTTCAAAAATATTAATACTTTTGCCCTTTAAGGGTCAAATTCCGAGAAATTTCTGTCTGAATTTATGACGTCACTAAAGCGGAGATCTTAATCTTTAAAATGATATTTCATAAAACGATTTCGGATAGGTATCCAGGGAGATAAATGACTCGAAACACAGAAAACAGCATTTTAGAAATATTGACATTTTGCCTTTTAAGGGTCGAATTCCGAAAACTTCATTTCTTAAAATATGATGTGACCAAAGTGAAGACCATAAGATTTAAAATGACACCTCATTCATTGATTTCGGTTAAGTATGAAGGAAGATACAGGCTTGTGACAAAAAAATACCTTATAGTAATAATATATATGATAACAGGCAACTTAAGTTTAGTGGTTTTTTAGATAAATGTTTTTTAACACCAAAATCATGTATTTAACTGTCAAATGTGTGTAGTGAAATGACATAAAATTTAAGGACAACAACCCAAAACAATAGAAGAATTTAAATTAAATGTACACCAAAAAATTATCAAAATTCAGCTATTGTACCGTTTCTAAATATAAGAAATTATCATATATCAATAATTACGAATGAGAAGTACGTTGAAATGACACAATCTAAAAAAGTTTAACAGTATATTTAATTCCATATTGTATAACAAATGGCTGCAGCACTCAATTTGCAACGCTAAATGCTGTACGCTGTGGTAACAAATAACAAACACACTTCTGATACATTTGTCGTTAGCATTCCCTTGTCTCATGGAAACACCGAATTCATCTTAAGCAATGAAATTTTATGCAAAAGGTGTTATACTGACACGTTACTTATACAAACACCTTTCATCACATTTTGCTTTCAGATAGTAATTCTGTGGTGAATTCATTAAGTACGTGATTTCTCTAAACTTCGAAGAATTTCGTTAGTATTTACGTTTTCATAAATAATCCTCATTTTTAAGCGATTCCAGTATGTTACCTTTTTCTGTCATTATGATTCAGATTTAATAGAATGTTGTTATACTTTTTAATTTGCTTAAATTTCTCACGTTTTAGTGGAACTTTTAATGAGGAAACGTGAAAAAAAAAAGAGTGAGGTGTCGTCCAATAGGAAAGCTAAAAGCATCAAATCTGATAAATCTGATCGAGATCTCATTAGTGGGGACATAAACAAGATTTTTCATTTGAAAATATCATCATTAAATTTCTAGTTTACTTTGCGCAAAAATTGTCAAACTCAGAAGCTCACAAAATTTCTGGATGTTATCTCTTGTGGCCGGTTAGCACTATGGCAGGATCCGAGAGCAAACAGAGGAATGTTCACGCTGCTTAATTAGTGAAAAATTCTTAGAAAAATGTATCGATTTTCTCAAATTACAAGCAAAAATTATATGTGTTCAACCGATTTCACAACTATATTTTGGTTAGCTATTTCGGGGATCAGAATATTAGTGATTCGGCCGTCACGTGAAGTTCATCATTTCCTTGTAGCAAAAGTGAATCTCCTAAAGAACCAGATCATGGAAAAACATGTACTTTATGTCTTTCTAACAACTTATCACTCTCGGGGTATATAGTCGTTTTATTCTAAGCTGTTGTACTCAAAATTTCTGCGTGCACATGTGTATAAAGTGTGCTTACGACATGTGGATATTGGAAGTACAAATTACACCCATCATACCAAGCTAAAGGTTGCGAATCTTTGTTATAATTACCGGTGATAAACGAAATAATGCAGATTTTAATCATTGGAAATGATTTTACAGGAAGATACAAAAACTAATCATGGATTAATACTTAATTATGTAAATGATTACCAAAAAGATCAGGAAAGTTTGGTTGATTATCACTGGACACTTCATCTTCACTGTAAACTGTATTGACATGACACAAAAATAAAAAATCAGTTAGTCGAACATTTAAGAATCCTTTCATTTTTATCCATTTCTGTACAACTATCATTTACTAAAATTTAACAAATGAATTGGCGAAAAAAAGTTATTGTATCTAGAGTGAAAATATTCAACACCACAAGGCCTATGAACTGTAACTACTTTGTTAGCTGCGGATTCAACAATAATCTCTATAACTCTCTGTTGATTATTAGTTTCTATCTCCCAGATGCATGGTCAAAATAAAAACATTCAACAACAAAAATTGAAGTATCGAGATCAATCGATAGGTACAAATCAAAATTTTTTACAAGTACACTCATTTCCTTAAGAAATCAGTGAATGAGTAAATGATATTTGCTGGATTGAGAACAAGATCTTGTTACTGGGATGATATTAAAACTAATTTATTGGTATTAAGTTCCTTACAAATTAAGCTGTTGGTTTGTCTGCAGCGATGCTAGGCGGAAAACGTTTTCACTCTGAACTACAATTGGTATCGACTTTACTACCTTTCCCTTAGCTTCTGAACAATCTTAATAACGCCGGCCATGGCAGTGTAGCATGTACCACGCTGGTCTCGCATTTTAAGGATGTCGTGTTCTGCTCCGTGCTAAATGTTGTATTCATCTTGTATTGTCCCCTCTATAATGACCCATACTTGAATAACCAGCGCCTGTTGCAATAGTTAGAAAAATAAGAATCAGAGTTGGCTAAATGGTCGCAGATAACGAAGGCCATATATTTTAAAAGTTGTAATTACCGCACATACAGTTAACGAATTATTTGGTAAACGCGAGACAATTATCGGAATGCCAAACAGTGATACGCGTGTTACCGAAACTGGATGACCCTTGAATAACATTAGTTCTGTAGGAATTAGACGAGTCTTATTTGTGCTCTTGTTTCAGGGGAAAGCCAGGACCTCGTTTTCGGCGGAAGTGGTGTGGCGCAGTTGATGGTCCATTTCTTGTGATGCAGGCCGTGCTCGGGAGTGTTCTCCGGTGGGCAGTTAAAGCCGTAAGCCCACTGCTCTCGCCCGATGCTGCAAGGTGAGGACGCCCGGAGGGGCACTGCTAGTGTCTCTACGCTAAAAGATTTCTCTACCTAGGCCTATAAAACTGCTGAAACTATAACGGATGTGTTTACGATAGACTCTCAAGTAAAATGTAAACACCTAGTTCTACTAACACTAGATTAAATGCATTTACACAACTTGTTCTAGATTTTTCAATTTATAATCCATTCGTACAAAACATACCATAATAATCATAAAGAGAATGTGTCTTATCTATAGAAGATTTAGTGACTTTCGCATTCATCGTGATGTCTCCAGCAGCATCAAGAGATTTACGCTACGTCTATTATACTCTCTCTTTCTTCAGACCTTTAACCAATGTGACGGGTCGTCTTTATGGGTCTCCAGTATATTCAGCAGAACAAGACTCGAGTCAGTAGTCAAATTTTACTCTGCCACTGACATTCTGTTTCTCATGCGGATACGCATCAAAGATTTATCTCACTGTATTAGGGTTCATGCAAAATGTTTTTCACTGTTCCAAATCTCATGAGTCGTTATCAGTTTCTATTAAAAAATTATTTCAGTAAAATGGTTTTTGGAATTTGTCTCTATTCTTTTTAAATTTACTATTTCAGATTCCCGTAAATGTTTCCTGGAGGTTTTATGCAAAATTATTATGTCTGGACGTTATAAAACTATTCATTACTGCCGCAAAATACTTTTTTAATCTTTAGCACTTTTATCGCCACAAAATAAAATAAGCGATGGAACATGTTATTCCCTATTCATAGTCCTATCAGATAGATAACAAATAATTCTCAGGTTCCTTTAGAATAAATTATTTCTAAAAAATTTAAGAAACACAACTAGTACTACTAATATTGATACTTTGTCAAGTTGTACTAATTTTATAAAAACAATAAATTACGTACTTTCAACAGATATATTCAATTGATTCATCACATTAGTGTGATCCTTTTTAAGCTGAAATAATTATGAAACTTTCTGAAAATGTTTATTCTTCTTTTTTCATATAAATGGACGCTAACTATAGTAAATTCAGAAAGGAACTAATCATGGATTTAGCCACATAATCGCTGGTGTGTGCTACAAATGACTTAAGTTTCCCTTCCCTTAATTGATGCATTCGGGTGTTACAAATTTTATAAATAATACTGTATAATGCTCTGACAAGTTGTATGTCACGATTGTGAATGGTTATGTTATCGGCCAAGTAAAAAAATTAAATTTAAAGGTGTTGTTTCTTTCTCTAAAAACAAATTTTTCTATCTTTAGACATTCTGTACATTTATGTACCGTTACAGAATAATGTAGCAAGACAAAAAAATACTGAGATTTTTTTTTCAGTCCCACATCAATTTAGAATTTGCCTGTGACCACCGACTCTGATCTGGTAATGAAAGATGTAGTTCCTGGATAAACTGCATGTAATGCAAGAAGCAACAAATCCCTTTTCTAATGGCTTTAAGAATACTAATTTTTTACTGACACAAGAGAAATGTATCTACAGGGAACAATGAACATCACTAAATTTTATCACCTCTTTTTAATGTAGACTCCCATTGAAAAAACTCTTTAATTTATTAGTTTACTGTCACTATCGCATTATTTCAGCAAATTAAAGTTGAGAATAATTTTTGGAATGGTTTTGTAAGAGGAAGTGTTAAAACCTTGAAAACTGTAACTTAATAGTGTTATTCTATCACTTCAAAGCCATAGTGTTTTGTTTTTTGTTTTCTGGTACGCAACTAGGTTAACTGACTGAAAGCTACGAAAACACATTTAGCTTCAAGCTATAAACAATTTACCTTACTTTTCCGTAATCCTGAGTAGTAGTTCGCTTTAGTTCTATCGAAGCAACAATTCTGATAGAATTCCAGAGATATCTTCTGACGAATTATTTAATTTTAATAATTTCAGATAAAAGAAATTATCATCCAAGGGTGATACACTTCCTAAATCAGGTTTGCTCGCATAAATTAATACCTGTTTAGCATGATTATACATCAATTTGCTTTTAACCTCAGGTAACTATTAACTGACGGCAACCATAAACAATTGTAATATTCAGTATGAGCTTTTACGTTATTTATAAATATTTTTTTATAAATAACATTTTCATTGGTATGGTGTTTTCCGAAATACGAGATGTTTCACATAGTAATCTCGTATTTATTGTTCCTTCATGACCGAATTTTGTGCAATACATAACCCTTTTACTAGGTCAATAATCGTTTACCACTTTATTTTACAAATTATGAAAATTGTAACGGATAGCAATTTTAATGAGTTTCTGTGTATCTAAAAATATTTACTTCTGTAAGGCTGCAAAGAGATTTGATTATTTATAATTAAATGGCGGAGATCAAAAAACACTAAATTACATGAAACTAGAAAGAGAGATCATGACTTAGTAGATAAACAACATAAATTTTAAAACATAAAATTGTATGAAGTTAGCAAGTGAAATTATGAACATAATATAGATTGGGTTTACATCAAGCAATGAGATATGAGCTTTCTCTTCGGGCATTTACGCAATTGAAAAAAAAAATTGTGGAGAATGCTAGTGTCAATTTCATCAAACAATCGCTTTATCGTCTCGCACCTTCCCGTAGTTGCCGTATTTCTTGTCTTCTAACCTGCAGCAAGATGCAGCACCTCGTCCCTTCACCGAAGATTAGTTACCAAGTATTCAGTTCCTTCGTGGACCTGTCTCGAGAAGAGTAGCGAATCACCTGGCCAGCTGTTTGAATATCCTCGGATTCTCATCTCAGAAGTGCGTCGCTCAACTTTTAGCGAACACATTATTTTTTGGACCGGGCTCTCACACAGAACATCAGAAAATTAACATCTCGCAGTGTTCTCTCGACGTCAGAACATAGCATGTTATTTAATTTAATTTAATTTAATTGCAATGGAGCACAGGCTCCGGTGGCAATTTCCCTACACAGCTATCTTCCCCCTATCCTGCACCCACCTACATTTGCCCTCTACAAATTTTTTCTTTAAATTCCTTCAAAGTTTTCGGTAAATTATTCATCGTTTCTCTTGGTAACTCATTCCAATCCCTGACACCCTTACCTAAAAAAGAGAATCTTCCTACACCCTTGTGCCTGAAATCGAGTGCCAGCTTGTGGTCATGGTCATCTTTTCCCTTCCATGCACTACTTTTCATACCTACTGCAATATCTTTCCATGCCTCATCACCAGTATATGCCCTGTACACTCCCATGACCCTCCTCATCCTCCTCCTGTCTTGCAATGAATCCCATTCCAGCTCCTTTATCATATCCGTCACTGATTGCATTCTGCGATAATTTCCAGAAACAAATCTAGCAGCCCTTCTTTGCACCCTCTCCAACTCCTGTATTTGATACGTAAAATGAGGGTCCCATACTACACTACCATATTCGAGCAATGGTCTGACCAAAGTTTTGTAACCCAATTCCTTGACTTCTCTCGTACATCCCCTCATAACTCTCTCCAACAAGTGCAGAACTCTGAAACCTTTTCCTACCACCTGTCCTATGTGTCCTGCCCAGTTAAGTTTGTTATCAAAAGTAATTCCAAGATATTTGCATTTCAAGTCTTCAGCAAGCAATTCTTTCCCCACCTTATATTCATAATTAACCTTTTGTTTTTTATTTGTGTATCTAATAAGCTGACTCTTCTTTGCATTTATCTTCATTCCATGTTTACTAACCCAATTAGATATCCTGTCCAGATCACCCTGCAACTGTTTACAATCCTCTATCGTTTTGATTCTTTTATACAGCATTATGTCATCTGCAAACAATCTAATTTCAGATAGTAAACAGGCAACACAATTATTCATTAGAATAATGAATAGCAATGGTCCCAATACGCTACCCTGTGGCACACCCATTTTTACTTCCACTTCTTTTGATACTTCATTTCCTACCCTAACTTTCTGTTTTCTACCTTTTAAAAATTCTTCTACCCAGCAAATCACTTTCTTATCCACTCCAATGGTTTTTACCTTATTTACTACCATTTTATGGCTTACTCTGTCAAACGCCTTAGACAGATCTAGTGCTACACTATCAATTTGGCCTCCCTTGTCCATTTCATCTGAAATATCTTGCATATATCCCACCAACTGAGATTCGCATGAATATCCTTGCCTGAAACCATGTTGCCTGCTTGAAAACCAATTACGTTCCTCACATATATTTCTGATGTGGTTGCATATCAATCTTTCCATTAATTTACCTACCACTGATGTCAAACTGATTGGCCTGTAATTCTCAACTCTATTTCTCACCCCTCCCTTATGTACCGGTACTACTATTGCACTTTTCCAGTCCTGTGGTAAGCAGCAAGTGTCTAGACTCAATTTAAATAATATTTCAAGATAAGGTACAATGTCACATCCGGCTATCTTTAAGATATCTGTAGTAATATTATCTTCACCAGCCCCTTTATGTTTTTTCAGCTTTCTTATTTCCTTCATGATTTCCTCAGGATGGATATCAAATTTTTTACTATCGTCATTTCTAATTGTGTTGTTAAGCTCGTTCTCCGAATTAGACCCTCCTGTTTCTGATTCATTTTCCCTAATGCTTTCTCTGAACCAGTTACTTAAAATCTCTGCCTTTTTCAAATCGTCAGTAACTTCTTCTCCATCCTTATCTATAAGTGTCTCTACATCCTCCCTTCCCCTCAGTTTCCTGATATAGCCATAGAAATTTCTAGATGCATCAGTCAATGGTCCCCCTGCACTGACAATACTCTTCATAAACCCATCTTTGGCCATTTTCTTTGCTGTTATTAAGTCCTTGTTTAGTTGTTTTAAATATTCCCTACTACCCTGCTGTCTCTTAACTCTGTTATGTTCTTTTCTTACCAACCTCTTTAACCTCCTCACTTCCCTATTATAGTACATAGGATCTCTACTTCTCTTTATTTTTTGCTTTGGAATAAATTTTTCTTCCCCCTTTCTTATTATCTCCTTGAACTCTTTCCACCTTGACTCTACTGTACCTGAGCCTTCCTTCCATTTGCTGAATTGTTCTCTGAAATATCTCCTCAAATTTGAAACCTGTGCCTTTTTATAATTGTACCTATTTCCCCCTTCAATTTTGGCTGCTGGTTTACTGAATCCTCTAATATCCATCAGAACTGCTTCATGATCACTTATTCCTTCAGTTACTTGATACCTCAAAAGGTTTTCATCGGGCTTAATTAGAAATATATCCAAAATATTTTGTCCCCTAGTGTTTTGCTCAACCACTTGTGTAAATCCTCCTTCCCTTATTAAGATATTTGCAAATCTTTGTTCCCTTGTGTTATTTATCTTATTCCCTTCCCAGTTTACACCTGGTAAATTTAAATCTCCGCCGATGATGATCATTCTATTCTCACCTCTGAAATCTGAGTATGAATTTAATTTCTCCCCAAGAGCCTCATCCTCTTCTGTCATTCTTCCACTGCGGTAAACAGCCAACACTCTGATTTTTTCTTTTTTACTACCCCAGAAATCTACCCCAAGTAACTCATGGTCTTGATCTATGAATGCCAGTGAACTATGGTAGCTACTGTTCTCTCTTCCATCACAATGTTGATCTACATCTGTTGACCCCACGGCCACATTAATCATACTGGCATGCATTATTTCTCGTAAGTGTGGTTGTTCTTACTTTCATCGATTTCTTAGTGTCACTTCATCCACTCACTTTCCCAACAGTCTATTCACTTTGACACTGGAATATTACAGTGGTGACTCATCGACTCTTGGTTCTGTCACGGAATATCAGTCGCTATTTTCAGACCCTCATCAAATGTCTGTCTCGTGCGTAGCAGATGGAGAGCATTCTGTGCCAACCTTACAGAAGACTTCGGTTTGTACGTTGGATCAGTAATAAGATTTTAGCTGTGATCACTTAGCGAGCACCACGCAAGAATTGAGCTCAAAAGTATTGTTGTACTTGTACGAGTTATAAAATTTTCTGTAAATGTACCATTAAACAATATCTATTTGTTGATCTGAAACACATAGTGCACTTGATACGAGTAAAGTATCTTTCAGAAGAGGTGGACTATATCTTTTCTGTTATACACAGCAGGAAATGACAGACGATTAGAAAAACTGCAAGACTAATTTTCTAAAGAACAATGTTTATATGAAGTCATTTATTTTCATATTTGAATCAGTTTTAAATTTGACGTAGAGAAGAAACAGAATGAAGAAGTGAAATACAGCACCGACCACTGTTTCAACAAATTGTTGGACACTGACACGCTAACGAACTCAATGTCCTTTATGCAGGCAATTCCAGGGACCAGTATTGCTGTATAGCTTGGATGATGGTCTCTGTATTATTAGTTACAGTTACTTGTGTTGATGGACATAAAAGTCACCCCTCACGAAATTATCGCAGACTCAATTGTCAACACTCTGGAATCTTAAGACTAGTTAGCACGATTTACAACTGATTACTATAATAAGCAGAAAGTATTGAAAACATTTCAATTAATTTACTTGCAGTTTGACTGAAATATTGAATGAGGTGAATAATCTCCAAATTTTTGGGTCTTTAATGGAAATGGCAAAATACATGTTCAAGTGTTTTAAATATGTAGCTGAATAATAATTGTGGTGAAATATGATAGCTAGTATTAAAATCATCATGTTTATAACAACCAGTTATAAACATTTTACAGAGTAACACCTAAAATAGTCAATAAGTAGTTAAATTATTTATTAGTTTATATCTTGATCAAATGTAGCAAAATGATTTGACCGAGAGCTGCAATGTCGAAACCGAATTACCACAAGAATTCAGTAATTTTTCTTCGTTATCATACATCGGAAACGAAAATAGTTACATAGTCAAATACTTGAGCATGACGTTGCTGTTATATTAGCTATAGGAAATAAACTGTTTAGTGAAACTCAACTGTGATAATTTGAGTGCAGTGAAAAGTTTATTGTAATATTAATATCTGCACAGTAATAATGTTTGTATCAGAAACAGCGGAACCTACAAAAGTGATTCCTTCTATTCGAATTATTTGGAAATCGATATTCAGCGTTTATAGTTGTAGCAAACGCTTAAGGTATATATATATATATATATATCCACCTTAAAAGCATACAGAAAAGCGAAAAAGAAAAAGTGACAAGTAATTGAAGCATCTTGAACTTATTTCAGTTATTCGTCTCTTTTCGAAGAGTCTCGATTGGCTGATACCCGATTTTTGCTACTTCGGGCACAAACAAAACCCCGGATATTCAATGTTTCCACGCAGCGACTGCTACATTGGGGAGTGGTATATGACAAACTGAATAGATTCTGTCATCGTCTTAATTAAAATGAATTGGTATCACCGTTCAGATATATTCCCGTCGTCTTATTTATTATAATCTTTTTTTTCCGAATTGTACTTTTCATGTTTCAGTACTCCTTGAGTATATTAAGCCTGTATTTCTTCTTTTAGTGATTTTTGTGTTGTGTTAAGAATAGGTATAATGATCGCAACAAAACAGAATATATATATTGCGTTTTTAACGCAACGCAACGGTTATTAAACGCAGAAATACATGTTTAAGAAATTCAAGAGATACTGGAATTTTTATACATGTGTGTGTATGCTTGTACTGAAAATATTGTTTGTGCTATCAATGTGCATAAACCTTATGGTTCTTTTATGAAGATGTTAATTCCTTTTTTCTTTAACTATAATACGTGAGTTCTGCTGAGTAAACCTCTGTAAACTATTCATATTTTGTACCAATCGGTACCTGAGTAAGCAGAATCTATTTAGATTTTGGGAAGTTCCTTAATGCGGCAATGTAGCTGATAAGGAAGGGATTCAAGTTCAGATTTATTGGAAGCAATAAATATTTATCAGTGAGATGAAAGAGAGGGAATGTTAAGAATTAGATTAGTGGTAGTGATAGTACATTGAAACAACAGAAAAAACTGATGTAACATCGGCTCATTTGGAAATCCAGCAGAACCATAAAGATTTCCTCACTCGATGTCAAGTACACTTGTTATTATATTAAACCGATCGCAATATCTACTGGTTGAGGAAATGGTTCCATACATTATGAAAACGGTCAAGCTCTGTAATACACAGACGTACAGAAAGTTACATTTTCTGTTTGTTTAGGTTCGGAAAACAATCAGGGGGGATGAAGAATGTAAAAGATTTCAGAGACATTCTCTAAAAAATAAAAAATCTTATTTGATTGGCTAATTCACACGTCATCTGGCTGGGCGGTTTTTATATAAATAACATATCTTTTACTTGAAAAAATGTAAAATGTTGTAATACTTGACACAAAAACAAAATGAAGGATTTTACGGTAAGGTTTCTGAAACATAATTTTTCTTCCCAAATTATTTTTCGTGCTTATTTTTTAATTCCGTACTGTAGGAAAAATTTAAATTAATAAGTCTGAAAATCTGCTAGTGAAAAGTGAATGAATGTTGTTTCCCTCTATAAATGTAAACCACGTTGAAGGATCAGCATTTTACATTCTAGGCTGAATAATGTGGCTAACGTTAATTTATAGCCGCATCATCAAGTTTTAAACCGGGCTCAAATCTTTGGACCTTTTCTTATCTTTTTTTTTTTTATTTTTTTTTTTTTTTTTTTTTTTTTTGAAAAATAAAAAGCATCTAATTTTTTTGTTGCAAAAAATATGCATTACGAATAATTACTATGCCATCGCTCAATTAAATCAACATTTGTTTATTTTTGTTACAGTGCTTTCCTGTGGACCTCAAAAAGAGAGAGAGAAAACTGTTTTGAAAGGAGTAAAATCGTACCAGTTAATTATTTACGCAATTCTACAGGCCGATGGTGAAAAGGATAGTTTCTACTAAAATTTGGAGGTTTTATTGGTAAGCGTTACTAAATTCTGTAGAATTAAAGCTATTGACCAATGAAACTGAAATAAGCAAAGATATTAAATATGTTTTACCTTAAGCCTGGACACAATAACCTGACGTGTAAGCAGTTAACATTAATACTGATGTATATCAGACGGGATTCAGATAAAAGAGTTATTTTTATCACCTAGAAGTATCACCTCGCATATGTTGAGATATCACACTTACACAAGTGGATGTAAATCGATCTCATGTTCAAGAGTCACCCTCTTTCTTGCCTTTCTCCGTTGGCGACAAGGCACAAACTCGCAATTCCCACTAAGCGAGCGATCGTTTCACTTAGATGAGAGCTTTTGGCTGTACTGGCGATAGGTAGGCTACTGAAAATTATTGCTTATTATTTTGACAACCTATTGATATTTACTGTGCTGAATCATTTACTTCATTACTTTTGTTTAGTATAATGTGGATAAAAATTGTTATTCATGTTTAAATTTTCTTCATGAAGGCGAAACATTCATACGGTGCTTACAACAATGGAGACCATTTCGATGAATTTCGGAATTAAGGAACATAATTACTTCAATTTCGTCAACAGCGACGTTCATTTGTTCGATTGTTTGGCAATCTAATAAATTAAGAAAGAAATTCCGTCTGTAATCAAAGGGTGTGAACAGAGTTTCCCGACATTCAGGAGATTATGTCATCGAAGACTGTGTTTAGTTTTAACCTCGCGTTCTGTATAAAATAATTAGAAAGCTATCAAGATTTGTAAAATAAGTAAATGATTATTGACTTTCAGATGAGAAATTAATGCATTATAGCCTAGATGAAGAAAGGAGATGTGAGATTGAAATTCAGGGAACTAGTCCATATTATGGAGCTCTTCTGGGCGTTTCTTCAAGCTAAGTTTTATCTACTTGTGTTATTATATATATGTATGGAAATATAATATTCCGAACGTTAATAGATATAAACAAAAGAACCACATGCGATGTCAGGGCATAAAGATCCATTCAAACCATGGCTCTAAATTCTGGCAACATTCGTCGGCGTAATCAAAACATATGTAGTTTGTCAGTGAGCATTTATTTACTTTATTTTCCAATTCACTCTAAAGTAAAAGAAAGGCAGAAGTGATTTTCACTTCCTTATTTTATTTCACTATCTCTTAACAAGTACGCCAAATTTACCTGTGAAGTATTACGGATTAATAGTGTTTATGCTCTTTATACTTTAGTAACTATTTTGGAGAACTTCAACCACTTGATATGTGATCACTGAAGGTAATTCTATTTAACAATTGATACGAGTATTTGTTTTATTTTGATGTTTGAATGAGTGTTACTGAAGCAATTTCCAGTTCTCTTACCAGCATATATATATATATATATATATATATATATATATATATATATATATATAATATATTGGTCTGTGGAAATATATTTAACTGACCAAATGATTCCATTACCAACATCGCTCCAAAAGTTATGCCAGATCTGTAAAAAAAAAAAAAAAAAAAAAAAAGTTTTCATTTGGAATACTGACCGTGTTTTCTAAGACCTTGTTAAGCTGTTTAAATAGTACAGTAAATGTAAATAATAGAAGCTGATGAGAAGGAAGTAAATCACTCTTCGAATATTAAATTTGTACCGTTCTAAAACTCCATGCCATGGAAGATTTGAATTAATCCACTACTTATGAAGCAGTTGATATAATCATAGATACAGCGTCTAAACTTAAACCTCCTCAACTGAGTACGATGAGTTCTCTTAATGACAGAACAAGCCAGCAATTACAAAGTCCAGAGTGGAAGCAATTATCTGCAATTATATCTCCTGATTGTACTTCCAACTCCAGCTAAACGATTTAGCATTGCCTCCAAATATGAAAACCTCGGATCTCATCATAGGAGATCAGGACGCTTTCAGTATGACTGAAATTCACAAATCATAAACCGCACATAATATTTAAAGCAATTTTTTGGGCGTGTCATTTCCTTTGCTTTTTCACTACCACAAAATTAATTAATTTGAGTACGCATAAAACACTAAACCATTTAGACTTCATAAAAGCAAACGTTGCAGAGTTGTCCATACACAACTTTTGGATCTTAATTATAAATCATGTGCACTTATGCAAAATAGTTTAGAGTTCATTTATAAAAAAAGAAGTATTGCCTCAAAATAAATCAGACAAGTTTAAAAAAATAATAATAATAAAAATTAAATGTCTAGGGAAATTGCTCCATCGCAATTATATTAACAATAATTACAAATATAACGCAATAATTGATTTTTTTATGACTGCGTTACCGAATTTTTGTGTAATTGATAACGTTATTGATGACTGAATGTTAATAGGTTCCGTATAGTTTGTTTGAATACTACAAAAAAATTACATATTAGCAATACGCAAGTTAACCAATTATTATACTCGTCTAGAACAAATTTCTAGTCCATGCATATGAACCACTGCATTTTATTTTTTACTTGAATATATTTCACTGTTGATGGTAAAATCATATAATTAAAAAGTATTTGTTTGGTAATAAATAATATGAAAAACGTATAATGAGAAAACTTTAAAAAAACTCTATGATTTTTTTTCTACTCTCGTAGTCACAAGCATAATTTATAGACTTTGTTTGATTTATTTTCTATAATGAGTTGATTTGTAAAGTGAATGACACAGTTTTACCTAAGCATATCGCTTTCCAAACATCAGAAACACGGGGAATCGTTGGGGAAGGAAGTCGCGTTGCCCAGGACCGTGTGCATCGTGCTTAGCTACTTAACTGCTTTGGAAAATGCCCTGACTCCATTCAACTTTGCATATGATGTACTGATGTAACTGCGTGAGGCGTAAGCGAGGTGATCACTTACCGTGAGGCTGCCGGAGAGAGTCGAGTCTGAAGAAGCCGTCAGCGCGGCGCCTTGACGCACGCTACCCGCCCGCCACTAGCTAACCGAGGAAGCACGACTTTGTGTCGCAGTCGCTCTGTGGAAGAGAGCCGGCTGCTTCCTACTCTACGATAAGTGAGTGTCTACGAAGCTACTGGAAACATTTATACACTAACAACGATAAACACTGAGACCAATAACGCTACACCTAGTTCAGCACATCAAAGCGAAATTCCTACAACGACGTCACAGTCATTTCCTAACTAGATTTGTTGTCGTAATTGAAGCAACAGTTGTGATAAAAGGAGATTTGGAAGTCTAGAAATTCCTACAGTGACGTATTAGATGTCATAGTCCAATCCTAAATAGATTTGTTGTCATAATTGAAACAACAACTTAGAAAGAAAGGTGATTTAACAGTCTTTGCAGGAAAGTGGCAATGTAGTCACTTTTCAAAGTAATCTCATAGTTCTTATTACTGAGTATATTTGTATTTAAGTCAAACTTCATAAAAACAAAACGACAATATACTTTCTAGATCCATTTTAATGAAACGTAATACTACAAACAGAGTTTTCAGAATCTGAAGTCATTGTATGTTGAAAATGATTTAAAGAAATGAGCGAAGTAACTAAAAACAGTGACGGAGTATACTGAACCCGATGGCCTCGTACACCCTGCTCGGCACGTCACTCATAATTGTTCACTGAATCAGTTTGGCTGATCTGGCATCTTTTGCTACTCTCGTCGAAAAGAGAGCGTCATGGAAAATTTTTACGTGTTTGCATCACGCTAGATCGGACACCGCTGTGTCACTTCATTTCACACACGGCTACTGAAACTGTACGACAATCCCTCCACACACTCCCAGATAATTTGAGCTACGGCGGGGGAGAGAACAGAAAAAAGGGGAGTGGCCACAGATGTATTTTGGAGCGCGCCTACATTGAAGAAGCGGGTGAGAGTAATGCTACGGCAGACTGCGGTCGCCTGGCTGGCTGGGCGTGGGCAGACGCCGACAAGTGGTCGCTGAGACGGCGGCGGTGTCTGCAGGTGGTGTACTGTATGTACACAGTGGGGCGGTCGCAGCTGCACTGGCGGGCGCGCTGCCGTCAGACGCCCTGGTCCTGCCTCCGGAGCCTACTGCGCATGCGCCGCCATCTGGACCACTTGCTGGGAGGCGACAGGGCGAGCGCTTCACTCCTTCTTCACACACATTCTGTCTTCATATGACACCATTACGAGAACAAACAAGCCCTTTAGCAGCTGGGGCAATAATTCCAGTAGCCGAATTATGCAGAAAATTTCTTTGGTATGGTGATGAACAGCCATGAGCCTAAATAAACTCCGTAACTCCAAAAACAATTTCAACCACAGTATAATTTAAAGTATGATGCTTCCTTGCGATACCAATTCGTTTGAAACCAAAAAAAATTATGCAGTATATTACCTACCTATGCTATTTCTTCAAATTACAAATGTTGGGACAGCTTACAACGGCAGTCCGGATATAGTCCTATAACATCGAATCGTCTGTTACGAAGATACGATATTTCAGGCCATCTAAATGCTGTGAGGATAGTTCTTGTATATGACTCTGAAACATAATGCGACTTCTTATCGGTGCATTATCATGCATGTAATGCCACTAAACTTCTATAGGCTGCCTAGTTTCAGACTGACAACAACTTGCAATCTATCAGATTCTTTTCTTCACGTTTTCACAACTCTTCCGCGGTGAATTTGACAGAAAATTGGTACAAAACTTTTTGATGCTACTCTTCATCTTAAATCGGGATTCTCGTTATTTTTTAATCACCTACGGCAGATAAAGTGATTGTCCTGTAAGAAACGGTGAATAACATGATTGTCTTTAAAACTATAGTTCAGTACATCTTCCGAGCTGGATGTTTAAGTTATTATTGCAGAAATTGGTACATAAATGGATGTTTGCACCATTCAATTCAGCTGCACTTTTGCAACAGTTTCGGATGTTTCCTGACTTCCTATTTAATTTCACTGTTGTTGTTACGAGCGACGTTTCTATCTTTTTCCAGCAAACTCAGATATCTCGAAACAATTACTACTTAATGATAAGATGGAAGGATTCCTGCTCATTACGCGTTTTCTGCTTTCATGACTATCCCTAACCACTTGGATTAGGAGAGATATCGATCCATAATTTAATTTGTAAATGGAGCCAAGCTAAGAAACGTTATCAATATATTGTGGACACAAAATTAGAGGGAAGGCTTACAGCTTATAATAATATATAATTAAACACAATGCTGGCGGGTTTGCGATAGATTCGCCTTTTTAAGAAAACAGTGGGAACGTTCAAGTGAAATGTTTGGTAGTTTATAACTCCTAGTTTGTTCAGTTGTGTCAACCACTTTACACTGTACGCGAAGTGAGAAGATATTATACACTGTTTGATTATACTACTCTTAAGACACTTATCATAGATACCTGGAAATTGAAACTGCCGAAAATGTGTTTGTTACACGAAGTAAAAAAATTAAGACATTGTAGCAGTCATTTGACAAGAAACAACATGTGTTTCCAAATATTGCTTCAAAAACAACATACTGCTTCATATAATCCACATGTCAAGTAGTTCCAAAAATTGTGTAAACGAGAGTCATCACTTAAAATGTACATTAAGACAAAATATTGACTTAAAAAGAAATTGCAGAGAGTTATGCTAAATTCTCAGTCCAAATTTACTACCACACAGACAGTTAATTTAATATTATTATTGAGGACTTCAAAAAAATTGAAATGTGAGAGAATTAACAAGTTATGTTGAATTTTCGAACAAAATTTACCAACGCATATACAATTTCTTGAGTGTTAATGGATATATTATAGTTTTAATGCTTTAGAGCAGGTGAAAGAGTCAATAGATACGCAAGAGGATTTTGACAAAAAATAAATAAAAAAAATCATACTGTCCGTTAAAAAGAAATTATGTCAACATAAAATCGGTTGACCCTATTGAGATATGAACCGGCATCTTCCTGAACTGCTCGAGCATAAGTTAACCGCGCTCCAAGATCGGTAATGCTTACAGTAAAGAAAGGGCTTGCGTGACGGTACCGGAGAAATACGTTCCTTGGAACAGGACCCAAACAAAGTTTCGTGTTTCTCGCTAATTAAACCAAGAATTTACTGACAATGGCCCATCAATTAGCCAAAAACTGGTCTGAAATAGTAACAGATACGGCTATAATAGAAACCCCCCCTTTTTTTTCATTCACCAGAAGTTGTCTGATTTATGGTAAAGGGAAGATACTGCTATTATAAACAGAAATAAAGCACAGACAAAGTAAGATGGAAAAACGGTATAGAGTTTCAGTTTCCGAAACTTCAATACACAAAAATTATTTAATGGGTAGAAAATATGAAACCAGTCGTTCAAAGGCGCTTCTCAGGTTTAAAATAATACTATACGTACAAAAAAAAAAAAAAAAAAAAAAATCAGGTCCAGTTCTTCATACGAATGAAGAGTTTTAATATATAAATTATAGAAGCTATACACAATTTCAATTTGATCCTTACCTTGTTATTTAATAGAAACAAAACACAGTTAGTTCACCATTTAAATGGAAGATTAGAGAATGAATAAAAATTGTAGTCCTCTACAACATTTTTTTAATATGATTATGGCTTTCTTGTATAGCAAAACACTTTTGAATATCCACTAATTACGTAAGCAATTAGTATCTCTTAAATAAATACTGAATTTAGTTTGGAACTATTACGTACTAAAAACAACAGTCAATGTTAACTAATCAGTTAGTATATTCAGATTCAAAGCAAGTTACTAAAAATCAGATTATAATAGATTATAATAACGAGTAAATGAAATACTGTCAATGAATGGGAATGTACAGCCACGATTCGTTCAAAATGACCCCGCGCAGTTATTCCTGGAACTAGATCTCCGTATTCCCATCCTTGGCCTATGACAATGACGGAAGAGGTGAGTGAGACAATTCCACGTTCATGAAACCTTAAGCTGTCCGAAGAGTTCTATCCAACTACTCGTTGAACATAAAATTAAATGAAGGAATGTAGGCTTTCTCGGTGAGTCAGATGTCTAAAATTTTCTGGAGCTTTCCACCGGGATAGTGCGTCAGTAAGAAGCGACGTTTTGCCTGCCTCTGGCTCCATCATCTGGCCTTATTAACGTGGACACTTCCGAAATACGACACTTCACCATAAGATTGAGGCATAGGCAGCCTCCGAAACGTCACTTCTTACTGAAGCGCTATCTCGGTGGAAAGCTCCAGAAGATTTTACGCAATGAAACCAGAAGATTTTACGCAATGAAATTAAATGGCTCTGAAGTTCAGTTTCGAGAAAAAAATTTTGATTCATCGGGGACCGAACACTAGTTCATGTTGTGGGCAGATGTTTTATCGCTATGCGCCTGAGTTTAAAATGTTTTCATTAACTGCCATTTCGGAACAATAATAATTTATAATTTCAATACTAGACCGATCCTGATCGAAACTATGTAACATTTTCGACTTTTGAAACAATTTTCCGTGGACTCCTATTATTCTGTGACTTCATGAATATTACGTGTTACCGGAAATTAATAATACAAGCAGTAAAGGTGCGTTGGATCAGTGTTTAATCATGATTAAATCAGATAACGTTAAACAAATTTCACAAACAGTATTATTTTGTATTTTACCTCTAGAATAGATAATTAATTAAAGATAATTGTATATTCCAATAATAATAGAAAAAACTGTTGTATTGTGTACACCATTCGCCACAAAAAGAAGAAATTAGCTGTAACACCATTCGTTTTTTTTCAAAATTGATTTCATACTTTGGAATACAGCATTCCCCAACTCCTGTTACCGACCATGGTTGAACGCTATTTTTAATGGTTATACTCCTTGTCGACATCAAAGTAATTAGAAGCAGAAAAAGACAGCGGCAAAGGCCTTTTTTGAAGGAATCATCCCGGTATTTCAGGAAAGCATGGAAAACGGGAATTTGGATCGTCGAACGGAGAGATGAATCCGCGTCCTCCTGTTAGGACAGAACGTTACTGCTCTCCACCTCGTTCGAAGTACGTGTTTCATTCCCAGAACCTCAGATTACAAGCTTTGATCTTTGAGAGCGATTTCCTTCCCATCAAGAAAGTCTGTGAATTCAATGCTTTACCTCGAGCCAAAGAGCTCTTATGCTTTTATGTTTAAACGGTAATTCATCATGATCTAATTTCAACAGCACTGTGTACTGAGTTAATAGTAATTTAAAGCATCCTTTTAGTTATTTTTTCTTCAGTCAACAGTCAGATCAACTGGAGGTGTTTTTGAGGAAACGACGCAAGAACCTCTGTCGCAGTAACGACGAGACCTGCAGTATCTGAGGGATTACTTTGCTCTCAGCTTTGTCTCCAGTAGCAACATCACAAGAGGACCTGACAGCCACAGAACAGAGGCCAGTCTCTCTCTCACCAGGTTCTCAACTGATTCAAACGTTTTTTGGTAATTTGAATTAAGTACCATCTATTGCTCAAACAAAAGCATTGTATAAACGGTAAGGGTATCGTGACATTCATTGTGTATTTTATAGTATGTTCCTCTTAAAAAGAATAACTCCTTAGCACGACACAACTGAAAGGCTGAACGTCAGTCTGTATTGTGTTTATATACGAAGATGTACCTCTGTGAAAGAAACGTATCTTATTCCAAACAAGTGACCGTCGAAACCTTTGATTAAATATCTAAATGTTTAATCCAATAATTTAGGATTACATAAAACACGTGCTGATATTTGAGTTGATATAATTCCGGCTCATAGTTTAACTACTATTTTTTACTGTCAGCCCTTTTTGTGGGCCAAGTGTCATTATTAATATAATAATATCTGGAAGGATGGTTTCTTTGTTCCAAAATAAAAACAAGAGACAGGTCAATGTAGCAATATCTGGTGGTAATATTGCCTGGTGTTAGATGTAGCATTTGAAGCACCTGCGGGTTTAACAAACACTACAGCTTTGCATCTCGGTAATCAATTTTTTACAACGATAAAATATTTTGTTGAAAATAACTGCGCCGGATCGGACGAAACATGACCGTAAACATATAGGGCCACCCAAAGAAAAGTATTTTCTGCCATTGAAAAAATGTGTATTTTTTGAAGCTTTATCCCACTTTGCAAGCAGGAGTTAATAAAAGATACAAGAAGTATCTCATTTTCAAAACAGTTCTCGACTTAGAGTGAAAACTCAACTATGAAGTAATTCTTCTCAAGAATGTCTATTTTGCCAGACGAATTACTTTAAGAACAATCTTGTGTTTCTCATCTGATGATAGTCCATATTTCCGCTGTTGTTAAACAATAATTTTATAAATAATTCCGTCAAAAACAACTGTTTTGGTGAATTTTGTTTTTATTTGATTCCCCAGAAGCGTTTCGCCCTTGTGGTGTAGGGCATCTTCAGTGGCTGTAAAATGTTTTTTTATGTGTTGTTACAAAAATTATCTACATTTTAACTCTTTATATATATGTTCACACTGTAGTCACAGATATAGTGGTAAGGAATATCGCTGTATCTATGAGGCATACTAAACCTCGTACTTTTTGCCCATACGTAATTTGTGAATTAAATACTTACTGCGTTTTTTAATAACATCCTGTAAAACAGATCACAATACGTACCAAAAAAATGCTGTCAAGATTTCTGTACTATTTAGTGATAAAATTTGCGTGACGCGATTTTACTACGGAAGATAATGTAGAAGCTGTTTTTATTTTTATCATACAGCTCATTTGTGTGACCTTTAAAGTCGTGACTCCAACACGCAAAATTCACATTGGCCACCGCCTGCCGGAAGGCGC
Organism: Vandiemenella viatica; assembly: GCA_031002005.1. Taxonomy (NCBI): domain Eukaryota; kingdom Metazoa; phylum Arthropoda; class Insecta; order Orthoptera; family Morabidae; genus Vandiemenella; species Vandiemenella viatica. Next base: position 86,275,355 of record CM061920.1, read on the forward strand.
TTTGACCAGGCCTCACGAAGGCTAATTAATCACTGACTCAAGAATTATCAATGTTTCAGTAACGAAGCCTACGACAGGTGTGACCAGAGTGGTAAGATTAATTCCATTTAATTCAACTTTATTCACCCATCATCTGTTTCAACATAAAGTCAGACACCGCCACAACTCAGTTAACTATTATTTGAAGTGAATAGGGCGACATAGTAAAAAAAAAAAAGTATTAAAGAAATTGTGGTGTAGAAAATCAAGTCTACAAATTTTTAAGCACCTTGGTTTGAGAAACCACTTCAAAATTCTATAAAACATTACTTGTAAACATTTGTTCCACTGTCTGTAGGAAAAGCGTAGCTAAAATGGTTCTAGATAAACTAATAAATATGTAACATCATTCAAGTAACAGTTGCTGTAGTGGTTGGAAGCCTAATTGTGAAGTTAGTTACTTTATTTCGTCTAGAATAAAAGTAAATAGTTTCGTTCACACATAATATTATTTTGTAAACTATTGAATGTATAAATAAGAAGAGCCAATTTCATTTGGCTTCTTTATGATAGGACCGGAATTTTTTTTTAATGCTTTATATGAAGTATGATACAATAAATGTCTCTATCTTGATATTGATCGTAAGCAACCATGGGAAAGCAGTACAACATTTGACGTTGAATTGTGTAAAATGTAATTATTATGATACTCAAATGCTCACACATTAAATTCTAAAACCCGTAATTAACTTAAAACAATACAACTATTGTGTATACCAGTGTTCTGGCTCCTCAGTAGTTCATTGCTGTTGCAAGCCTCCTTATTTTTGGAAGAACAAGGAAAAATATTTTGCAGAGTGAATAACGTCACGAAGCAATGGTGGTTTGAGTGTGAAAATAAATTTGTAAAGTCATCTTCATTTTTTAATTCTTTCAATTTTTATTTTGTAGGAGGAAATTCAATATAGGAGATGCAGAAAGTTTTTATTTCTCTCTTCACAGTTTGAGACGAAATTTAATGTTTGTGAATTATATGTTTATTTCTAATATTACGACCGTGAATGTGGACATTGAAAATTTAATGTTAAGAATTGTATGCTGGAAGGACAAAACAGCGTATAATATGCAATGTGGGAACATTATAAGTACGTCTTGATATTTAATCACCCATTGTCTACGACACACCCAGCAATTAAAACACTCCTCTTTTCCATACTTTCTATGAAAACACCGAGTGTGGTGGGTGAACGGTTAACGTTCTGGCCTCGCATTCGGGAGGACGCAGGTTCGAATTCCCGTCCCGGCATTCGGATTTGGATTTCCATGGTTTCCCCAAATCACTCCAGGCGAATGCCGGGATGCTTCCTTCAAAAATGTCATGGTAGAATTCCTTCCCGTTCCTTGTCCCCAGTCCCATCCCGCCTCTAATGACCTTAGCCGTCGACGAGGCGGAAAGCAATAAACAAAACAAAAAATCTATGAAAAAAATCTTCCAAAAGAATATATTGTAATAATGTGAAGTATCACGATAAGAAGAATATAACGGATTAACTGATTCTTTGAGCGAAATCTTTATTGACATTTGACACAATATTTTATTTTAATATCATTGCGTATCACTAATCAAGTTTAGGTTTTATGTGTATAAACACGAGGAGCTTTGTATGAAATACGTGACATCCATTTCCCTTTAAACGTCACATTCTTGCTATCTTTTTGCTGATAGATTCCCGTTAGTTGTTTCTTTTCCGTATTAATTTGTAATATGTTCTGTGATCAACGAATTTTTTTCGTTGCCTTTTGAACCATTTACTGACTGGACGTTTTATCATTTTCACAGCTTTTAAAAATAAAAATACACCATACATGAGGAAAACAGCATTGAACTGTTCCCAATGATGAAATTTGTATTTATGTGTTTTAGGAACAGTCTGTTTGCTAGACATCATTTCAATAAAATAGTGCCCTTTTTATAATTAGCTAGCAGAATCGAGAAGTTTGGATAAAATAAATATAATATTTGTAGTGGTTTACAGTTTATATATATATACAGATTATATAAACATGTATATAGAAACATTATATAAATATATATATATTTGCCCGTGTTTACCGCGAAGCTTGCGCTAGAACAGTTACAAGTTTCTTTCCACTTGATAAAGGATTAACCCCGAAGTATTGTGTTTTTTCTGTTAGTATGTTATTTCGTGTTGCTGCTGCCCTCCTTCTATCAACTTTGGTGAGTGTTGGGTATAATTTATGTTTTGCTCCCTCACAAACATGTAGCAGATTAGATACACAGTTTTTCTAGCAGATGCTTCCTGGTGAGCAGTTTGACCCCTTTTCTTCCACAGAATATTTTTCTTTATAGAATATTTCTCTCTCTCAGTATGGCATTTCACTCATATGGAAGAAATAGTTTCTCATTCATTTTAAACGAAATTAATATCAAAGAAATGTTTTCTTTCCTCCGAACGTAATTATTACTTTGAATAATTAGTGGCGTCTGTCTTTAGATCTCTTCCAAGAAACTTTAGCACTGTCAACCTTTTCTACAGTTAACTTTGCCTGTCACTGCGTTACTTTGCGCCAGAAGCCTGTTGACTTACCGTCAGAGCCAACAACTTCACTGGCACAATCGATATAGATAACTTTTAGAATCCTACCAACTTTTTAAACTTACGAGACAGAGGAAACCAAAGTTGCTATACAAGTTGGACTTAAGCCTTTCTAGCAGAACACATCGGTAGAACAAGTTAGATCTACAGTTATATACAATGGTTCTAACTTATCCTGCTTTTGATTCACTATCAAGTGCAGAAACAATCAGAAATAATGCCAAATGGCTTTAAATACTACTTTTCATGTAAATACGTTGTACACTTCAGTTTTCTATGATTACTTTAACTTTATTAATTTGGTAATAGAAGAGACTTTCTATAAATAGAAACGATGAAATAGATGCTATAATATCTGTCATCATAATTTATATGATTTTTTTTTTAATTTGCGGTTTTGACAACTTGTTATTATTGTTGTTACTATTATAAGTGTCACCTGTTTGTGAGTTTGTAGCAAGTCTGATCAGATTATGTGATCTTTATTAAAACTACAGGAAACAAAACATATTTTACAAATAGGTAGCGACGTTAACAATTTAAGGAGCAGCCACCGAAATATACATCGCGTTTTGTAATGAACTTTATGTAGCACATATTCATTTCGCACGAACATTTGGTACCATATGCTGTAACTGAACACTCCATTTCAGTTCATGGCAAACAAAAGATATTATGAAAATCATTAGTCTATTTCATCTTCACAAATAATGGATTTTGTCGTCAATTGTGTGAGCGTCGTGTTACTCCTATAAGAATTTTGTAAACTGAAATAGAGCATTTCAATACACTTTTAATATCGCTGATGTCACTTTAATTTTTAATTATATGTTCTACAGCTGCAAGTAAATCGAGTGAGTTATTATTGGTCATTTCTTTTCTCTTTTGAAGGAAGAAGGTGTACTATACATAAAGTTACCACACGTAAACAGCACTTTCAATATTTCTACAAAGCGAATGGAAACCAGTAACTAGAACACTAAGAAAGATATATAATAAATTAGACTTTAAAGAATCAATCTCATGAATAGGGTGCAGTGAATTTCTGACTGTAATACAAGAAAATATGATATTCAAAGGATACCAGCGTGTTTGGTGGCGAATTTTAATATAAAAAAATAGTTGCATTGTTCTATTAAAATTTATCGAACTTGAAACAGACATTGGTGTGTGACATATAGCAGCCGAAATAGGATATTGTTGAAACAAAAACACACACTTAAACTAAGAACCGAAAGAAATTAAAAGATAGAATAATAGGTTTCTTTTCAAGTTTATTACCGTCACTGAAAGTCAATGAAAGTGGCAGGCGTACGGATTTTACACTCATTGTTTCGTGTAACAATTATTATCGCGGAGAAGGAAAAAAGCTGGAATGACCAATAAGATGTTTCGATTCTTTTAGCTACATCTTTATTTTGTTGTTACCTCTAGCAGTCAGAAAGTGTTCATTTTCGTTTTCTGTGTATTTTATGGTAATGCAATTTTTAAAAAAGCGGTTACTTAACTAATAAAACATCTGCGATAAAAATAGGAAATTAATTAATCAATTTGTCACAAAGCCGACAGCGTCTGCTTACGTTAGCCACTCGGACTGCCTTATAGCTATGCCTCAAAGACCTTGTAACAGCCCTAATACCTGTATTTTGAATAGTATTGGACTGTGTGAAATATTTGTAGTGAGCCAAAGTTTGCTTGAAAGTGATTTGATATGTTTATTTTGTAATTTCTTGTAAATAAGTGTATATAGACTTTGTTTTAGGTAAGAAAATTATTTAAAGACCATTTAATATGTTTAAGAACCGAATGGTGCAAGAGAATTTATTAAAAGTTTGTAATTCCATGTATTACTGTAATTTACGATGTCTACAGGACAATTTTCCACCATTTGAAAGGATTTCTGTAAATAATTTTGTATTTAAGTATCTCTAATTACCATTTCTAATCATTTTGTAATGTTATTAATTAATTTTGTATCAATTCCGATTGTTTTTAATATGTTTGATTGTTTGAGTGATTGTTAATGATCGAGAAATATCGGGCGGATGCCTTTGAAGAATTCTCGTAATTCGATAGACTCTATATAAACAGATCGCCTGGACAGAGAGTTTAGTTTTGCATTAAGTATTAATTCAGTGTTACAGAGACATTCATGCAAGTTTTCATTCAGTCAGTATTGCATCTTTGGATTGTAACAACTAAGCTTGTGAATGTCGCAGACTTGTTTTGATTTGTTCAAAATAAACGAACATCTTCACATAACCTTGTTTTTTGGTGGACTTTTAATTAATGCAGTAATAAACCACCCAAAGAACCTTAACATGGCGACCGTTGACATGACGAGAAGTTCTTAAACATCTGTGGGATGTTTATCTTCTAAAAAGAATCTGCAGAAAATTGCGAGGAAATTTCGACCGGCGACGACACGGATTTGACGGCCTAAGGCGGAGATTTTTCATCGGCAATCGGCTGTAATCTTCCGACGTCGAGTGGATTTCCTTCGGCCTCAAAATCGTCTTCCTACAGTGAATTGTGAAAAGTGTGGTTAAGTGTTTGAAGTCAGTGTGGTGTTTAATGGTTAAATAAGTGCTTCTAAGTGAAATTTAATGTGATACAAAATTGAGGAAGAATTGTAAGTACTGCATTGAATATTCAAGTGATTTATTTTGCATGCTATTGTGTGGCAGATTGGAAAGATTTTAATTTTACTTAATTTTGTTTTTTATATTGATTTGGCTAATTACTAAAAATGGCTGATAATCAGAACCTGCAAGCATTTTTAGAATCTTTTGTAGCCAAATTTGACGCTAAATTTTCTGAATTTAGAAATGAGTTAATAAGTGATAATGACAGCAAATTTTCTGAAATTAAGTCTCAGTTTTCCGAAATTGATGACAAATTTGATAATAAATTTTCCAAATTGGATAACAAATTTTCTGAATTTAAAACTGAGTTAAATCTTGATGGTAAATTTTCTGAGATCAATTCTCAATTTTTTGAATTTAGAAGTGAGTTAAGGAATGATAATGACAGAAAATTTGCTGAAATCAATGACAAGTTTTCTCAACTGCAACAAAGCAATGATAAAACATTCTCTGATTTGACTAAATGTTTTGATGTTAAAATCGCAGAGCAATTTCAGGGTTTTAGCTCTCAATTCAAGGAGGATATTAACAATTTAGATTCTAAATTGGGGAAGGTAGTAACAGAATGTAAGGAAAAATTTGAAAAGGTTACAGAAATTTGTGAACAGAATAAGACTGAATGTGTAAATTTGATTTATAAGGAAGTCAGTGAAAATTGTGATAAGATAAAGGAGGAATATGTTGCTTTATTCCAAGCCAGTGATAGTAAAGTTGCTCAAAGGGTCAATGAGTTGAGACAAGAGGTGGGATTAAATATTAATACATTGGTAAATCATCAGGAACAACTTACCCAGGGATTGGAAACAACCCAATCTAACGTTAATCAGTTAGAGAAAAGGGTTACTGGGTTGCAGATTCAGTTAAGTCAGGTTCCCTTAACAGGTAATCCAAATTTCAGTGTCGATGTAAAAGAAGAATTTGAATTCTATGATGATAGTGGGAGGCTTCACCCTATTGAATTTATAGATAATTTTGAAAGGTCAGACTACTTTAATTTGTTACCCGACAGTAAGAAAATTGCACTTGTGGGTAAACATCTAAAATCTTATGCTAGGGCATGGGGTGATAGACAAGCTAGGGAAGTGACTGACTACAAGCTGTTTAAAGAAAACTTTTTGAAACATTTTTGGTCGACAAGCAGGCAATTCAAGAAAAGAGGAGTTGATGACTGGTAGGCCTATAAACCTGGTAGGGAAACTCAACATGATTTTTTTCATAAATGTTGGATCCGTTGTAAGTATTTAGACCATCCTTATGGGAGGAGGAATTTATTGATTTGATAGGAGCTAGGCTACCTCAGCAAACAAGAAATTTAATTGCCACTTTGGATGTAGTAAATGTGGATAGAGTTTCTGAATTGTTGAGACGCTTGGATGCCCAGGAGTCATTCAATGAACAACATTACCACCATCAACACCATAGGAGGGGCAGCAGGAGTCCCCCTAGAAGGGGTAATGGGTCAAGGGATGGTAGATCGAGGGGAGGGATCGATAATTACGCAAGAAGGAATGATAATGGGGAAGTGAGAGAACAGAACCCTCAATCTGAAAGGGAAAGGCAGCATGGGGGGCAGCAAACTAAAGACCACCCCTGTGATGGGCCCCGCAGTGGTGGACAAGAATGTGGGTCCAGGTACCAACTGCTATAGCGTTAATACCATTTTTATGAATAATCCCCGAGAAGATTTATTGGAAGAGGTAGGGTAGCAGCAAGTGAATTTCAGGATAAGGTTATGATAGATGTAATTAATGATGTTGATGATTAAAGGTTGATAATAAGATAAAGCGGGAAGGGGACCACCATAGTACCTTATCACTAGAATCAGTGTGCGAAAGTAATAATTTTCATGTAGAAGATTTTCGAAATGGTCACTGCTTAATTACAAAAAGGGGTGCAGAATTTATAGTGCATACTACAGTGTGGCTATCAGAAACTTGTAAGGTCCAGAATGGCATAGTTGGGACTATGTGTGCTAGGATAGGTGGTAATGAAGTTTGTAGAAGTGCTGAAATCGAGGAGTTTCTCAAATATCTTGAAGATGAAGGTGATACAGTGGTGTGGATAGGAGACCCAGATGAGGAGGAGAATTGTAAGTCAAAGTATTTGTCTTCTGAAGAGAGAGTGGTTGAAAAGCCTTATGTACCAATCCCTAAGTTGGAAAAATGTCCTAATTTTGACCTAGCTGATACGTTATTTAGCTCTTTATTTGGTGTAGATGATGACATTGAAGAAATGGGTGGGAGTAAGGATTTATTTGAACCAGTTTCTAATTTGGAAAATTGTACAGAATGTGACTTAGATGACACTATGTTTTGTACTCTCTTTGATGTGGAAGCTGATAGTGAAGTAGTAGTTGCTGAGAAAAATAATTATTTGGTGGATGAAGTCAGTAAGCCAGATGTTAAAACAGTTTTAGGTACTGATTCAGATAATTTGGTAAGTTTAAGTAGTAATCAGATGATGAAGAGTGGGGTTGGGAGTAATGATGGACTAAACTGTAGTAGTGAGAATAATAAATTTGTATTACCAGTTGAGTCAACAGCATTGCTTTTAAGTGACAATCAATTTGCTAAAACAGAACCATTGTATGTCTCAGCTGTTGCGTGGTTGTACCAAAGTCTGTTGTCTGAGATGATTGGAAGTTTGTGTTTCTGTATGTATATAATGAAGCTTTGTGAAAATAGAAATGTAATATTAAATGTGTATACAAAAGTTGAAGAAAACTGGAAGGTTAGGAAAAAGTAACTTACATGGTTCTGGGTTTCCAGGGAAATCCTGGAACCCACTTATGAGAATTAATTGAAATGCATGGTTTGGGGAGGGGTCCCTACATGTAAATATCTAATTTTGTAAATAAGTTTGTGAATTGATGCATGTAAATAGTTTGTGTGAGTACTTAAGTTCAGATGCAGATGTAAGCATTTCAATGTATAATTTGTGACAGTTTTGTGTAGAGACTTTTGGTATTTTCATGATGTTGTGACTTTCTACATTTTGGTGACAAATTATCAGCTGTAAAATGTAAACAGACTGGTGTAATTAACAAGCAGACATCAAGTGTGTAATTTGGAGTGAAAAAATTGTAACTTAAGGTGATGGCATTGAACGTTTGTTGTGTAAAAACAGTAAATGATAAAATGATTGGACCTGAGAAAAGACAATTATTGTAAACAAAATCAGTGTCATGGACTATGTGCAGATGTTGTATGAAGAATTGTATTTGTTCATTGTAAAAGTCATTATGGTTGATTGATTGTAATCTGTTCGTGTCTGCATTATGTGTACATTCAACCTGCTTAGATTCGTGACGGATTCAATCAATTTTATCTGTGTAAAATTAAGTGAATCCTGGGGAGGGGTTGTAACAGCCCTAATACCTGTATTTTGAATAGTATTGACTGTGTGAAATATTTGTAGTGAGCCAAAGTTTGCTTGAAAGTGATTTGATATGTTTATTTTGTAATTTCTTGTAAATAAGTGTATATAGACTTTGTTTTAGGTAAGAAAATTATTTAAAGACCATTTAATATGTTTAAGAACCGAATGGTGCAAGAGAATTTATTAAAAGTTTGTAATTCCATGTATTACTGTAATTTACGATGTCTACAGGACAATTTTCCACCATTTGAAAGGATTTCTGTAAATAATTTTGTATTTAAGTATCTCTAATTACCATTTCTAATCATTTTGTAATGTTATTAATTAATTTTGTATCAATTCCGATTGTTTTTAATATGTTTGATTGTTTGAGTGATTGTTAATGATCGAGAAATATCGGGCGGATGCCTTTGAAGAATTCTCGTAATTCGATAGACTCTATATAAACAGATCGCCTGGACAGAGAGTTTAGTTTGCATTAAGTATTAATTCAGTGTTACAGAGACATTCATGCAAGTTTTCATTCAGTCAGTATTGCATCTTTGGATTGTAACAACTATGCTTGTGAATGTCGCAGACTTGTTTTGATTTGTTCAAAATAAACGAACATCTTCACATAACCTTGTTTTTTGGTGGACTTTTAATTAATGCAGTAATTAAAACCACCCAAAGAACCTTAACAACCTCCTACGCAGTTCATCGTAAACAATGTAAATGAAGCAGATCAGGAAAGAGACAAATTATGCATTATTAGTTCTGGTAAAGCAAATTACCCCTTATTTAGGCGGCCTAACGCAGGAGCTTCTTCAACCGAGAAGACTTTGCCAGTAGCAACACTGCAGTTTAAAGATGCTGTACTTATGGTGTAGCCACAGGTGTCAAGAAAATTATGCATGAGCCTTTTTGTAAAAAAGGCAATTAAACTCTGTTACTTATGCCTTGGTTTCCGCCTCTCTATCAGTTACAGATCGCGATTGCCCTCCGTACACTAGGTAAGTGATATCTTAAGCAGATGGGTGGGCGGACAGTGTTTGATGCTATCTCTGGCCAGATGTCGGCCTGGCCTGCTGGAGTCGATAAACAAAAGCAACGGAACCCGGACCTCACATCGCACACTCGCTCTCCGTCACACTACTCAGCGCGGCCACATGTGAGCGAAGGCCAACATCCTTACTACGAACACTGTCAACGCGGATTTCTCTGAAGCAACCTCCGTCCGGACATAGACAAATGTAAAAATAATTAACTTTCACAAGTTCTTAGTTTTCGTGCTCAACTATCTGAAATATTTGATAAGAATACTCTACCATGCTACGAATGTCCACCACATGTTATAAAGCCGTTATGCGTTTTACTGATTATTAATGTTATATATGGTTTAAATGACATTTCAGAGATTTTATACATATCTCTCAGTGTTTTTCAGATTTTCAGATGGTACACTGTTCCTTTTTTTGTTGTTGAGATAATCCATTTCTTACAATAGAAATTGTTTTCCAATCCGATCAACATAACACAAAACTTTTTCTCCTTTCTTGCGATTCACGAGTCATAATTGTCAGAAGTTGGTTGTAAGCGTTTCATAGAACCACTATTAAATTATACTATCGTTCATTATTTTTTTTTTTTTTTGAATTTTATTTGCGAGGTTAATTACTTACTTTTGCTGTTTAATAGGGCCCGTTATGCACTTTTGATTTTAGCCAAAAAATGTCAAACGTTGGCCGCCTCGCCGTTGTTTAATACAGACCTTTCTCTTTGTTAAAAAAATTTATTCATCAGTCATTAAAAATAATTCTCCATCGGTTTCTTTTGTTCAACATTGATTTTTTTTTATTGTACTCTCAATGTTTAAAACTTTCACAAGCTTAACAAAAAACTCAATCCAACAATTATTTAAGCCAGTCTACTATAACAACGAGTAAAACAAAACCATAGATACAGTCAGAGATGTTCATTGCATAAATCTTTTGTTTACACGCTAGCCAACTTAAACATCCCATTATATTATTTTATCTATTACTTACACGAGTTAACTTATTCTGTGGTTGTTATCTCACATATGCCCCCCATTTCGGAGCAGTTAAATCATATTTAACTAAATTATGATTTCAACAAACCGAAATGTCAATAACAACCACAGTTACATTTTCAAAATAACTAAATTACTCAACTAAATAGTCTATCAAAATCTTTTCGTCGAAATAATGTTCAGATTTTACTCATCGTATTTCAGGATCAGTTTTAGATATTCTTTGTATTCAATTAACAAAAATTATTAAAGTTAAAATTAGACTACCACTTAATTAGAACTCAATACATACATTATGTTATTAAAAATTTCCTCAATTCAACAAAAAAAATCGAACATGTATCGAAATATCTAATGGCGAAATAAGAATATATGCTATGTGACCATCAGTCCTAATATAAGTGTTCCTTCGCCCTATAAAGCTTTAAATCTACTATATTCCGCAATCCAAATCTCTTTTTTGATACAAGGTAGACTAACAAATAAGCATTTGGATGAGGTTTATTCTTGACTATGAAATGCTCCCAATACATATATCAATAAATTTCTTACTTTCGGCATTAATCTCACACCAGTTCACCGACACTGAATTCAGTAAGCATTATGTGCTTGTAGCATTTGTTTCTTTCTTTCCCTTCTTCCAGTTTCTCATTTCTTCTTCTTCATATACATCATTCATTTTCTTCATTCTCTCGATTATGTATTGGCTTTCATTTTTCATTATATTTTTATTAAAATCTTCATTTTTTCATATTTTCTTCATTTTTCTCAATTTTCTTTTTTCTTATCTTCAGAAGTTTTACGTGACCTTCACATGCTTCCTCTAGACTATTCGAACAAATTTCATTGTTGGTTGCTTTCCATTCTTTTTACTATTGTCGTACTTCTACTTTAGTTATTCCACAACTTGCTGCTGATACTGTCCTTACGTCGTCTTTCTTTGTTAACTCTGTTTTTGACTCTCCAGGCACTAACAGACTGTCACATTCGTTTAACTCGTCCTTTCTGGTAAAAAAATATCTAACTTCATCTTCTGTACCTTCCTTGGCTCCTTCTTTTCTCCTTCCTTATTACTATATTTCAGCTTCTTCATCACTCACAATACTGTCCATTCCCGAACATCCGTCTTCTTCACTTGATTCCTCCTCTGACACCGCATCTTCTGAAATCATACTTTTATTGTCCACTTCCTCATAAGAAATACATTCCTTCTGATCTTCATTTCTCCATTCATTTATTCTCATCAAATCAGAAATTCCTTCATCTGTCCAGCTATATTTAGGGTTCTCCCTTTTGTCCCCTACTCTTAATTTATTCTTTTCCAATTCAAACATTCCCACCAATGTATAGGTGCTTCTTCCTGTGTTTGATTCACTTTATTAAGGTAACATTTCGCTAATTACAATTTTCTTCGTAATCGTCATAATCATTTCGGTCTCGATCCAATTCACCTTTTAACTTTACTGCCTTAAATTCTCCTTTCTTGATATTACTATCATTACATTTTGGTCCTGTACTCATCCAATCCGAAACCGAACGGACCGCATCAGTCCCGGTTAACAGTTTTCCTTCCTTTCTTCATCCCGCCGAAATCTGCCTTCCCCTCCTTCTCGTGTCTCTGCATTGTAATTTGACCCCTGATTATATTCCTTGTTTGCTGCAAAAGAGTTTCCACCATTTCCGGAGTACTTCTTTCGAAATAGCCTCTTCCTCTGTATTCTGCAGGGTGTCTCACCATTTTACGCTCATTATTTCCATAATTCCCTCTTGCAGTTACTTGGTTCATATTAGAATTATTCCTCCAGTCGTACCTCCTTACATTGTTACCAAATTATGCTTTTTGGATTCCTCAACAATCACTTCCCGTGATTCTTGCCTGTGCAATCCTCGTCCATATCCTCCACTCCCTTTCGGTGGCCTATGATTTGCTCGCTCCCTGTATTGATCCCTTGGCTCTTCATATCTGTGATCAGACTTTCGATTCCTTCAGTATTATTTTTCATAACTTTCTTGGAATCGGTCGAGTCTTTCCAGCATGTCCAAGAAATCTTCCATCTTATCCCATTGAGTAACCACCAGTTTATCTTGAACTTGCCGCGGCAGCTTTTGTAGCAATATCTCCACTTGTTCTACTTCCCCTATCTTTTGGTCCAGGTGCCGCAATTCCTTTCTCATCTCCTCGCAAAAATTCCTCATACTGCCGTCGCCTCTATAGTATCTCCTACAGTTGTAAAAATCACTCCTTACCTTGCGCTGTTTTCTCTATCTCGGAACATTTTTAGGAAATCGTCATAATTAGTACACCTCTCTGTAACTTCAAAACTCCATGAAAAAGCCTCATCTCTTAATTTGCTTTGTACATAGCGGATTTTATTTGTATCCGACCACTATTGGCAAGGTTCGGGAATATATCTTCACAAAATTGGCGGGGTGTACTTTTCCGCTTGGTTCAAACACAGTCTCTGGTAAAGTAATCTGACAATAACTTGGTATACGACTAACCACGGTGTCTGGCCGCCCTTCCCATTTTTCAAGTCTTTCATTAATGTGGCTCATATTACCACACATTTGGCCTATCCGTCGACAAACCAGTAATTTGTCTTCCTACATTATCAGCATGTTCCGCTACGCTATGTATTTTAATCTCACATTGCACTTGGCCTTCTAAAATAGTTTCCATCCTGCTTTCAGACTGCACAGGCACAGCCTGTGGGGGCTGAGCTTGTCGAGGCTCAAGCTGTAGAGGCAGAAAGTGGAGATAGTGGGTTGGAGGAAGTTGATAAGGATGGGTGGGAGCTGGTAACAGGTCGTAGGAGAATCATAGTTAACAGGATGAACAAGCCAGACACTTCAGTAATTGTGGGAAAAAATAGGTTTGACCTGTTGCCAGAGTCAGGAGGAGAAGAGCCTCATGTAGATGTAGGAGTAGGAGTAGGTAAGATGCAGCAGACCTTTAGGAATAAGGGCGTGCAGGGCAAGAATAGGAAAAAAAGGGTTCTGCTGCTAGGTAGTAGCCATGGGAGAGGTGTAGGCCTCTTCTGCAGGATCAGTTAGGTACAGGATATCAGGTCACAAGCTTTTTCAAACCTAGTGCAACATTAGGCCAGGTAATAGAGGATATAGGTTCCCTTTGTAGGAGTTTCACCAAGGATGATAGAGTAGTGATAGTGGGAGGTGCGGGAAATAGTATTGATAGAAACGCGAGTTATAGTATAGAGAGTGACCTGAGGAAGGTGGTGAAGGAGGCACAGCATACCAAGGTGGAGCTCATGCAGGTCCTGAGTCGCCATGACCGTCCACAATTGAAACTATGCTGTGAGGCGGGTTAATGTGGAAACGGAAGTGCTACTTGGGAAAGGCATTAGTTCTGTGTTGGGGGTTGTGCCTGTGAACACCATTGGTAGGTGGGGTTTCACTAGGCACGGCCTACACCTAAATAGAAGGGGGAAGGGAGTACTTTCTGAGTTGTTAGCTAAAGCAGTGAGGGAGCCCGTTTCCAGTGATGATGGGGTCAGGACTGTGCCTTTTTTAGGTTAGGGGCTGCTGGTGAAGGGACAGAAATAGATTATCAAAGTGATACTGATTGCAGATTCGCG
>CM061920.1:86290602-86339063 GCA_031002005.1 Vandiemenella viatica
TATTTTTATGTATGTTACATGTGTTACAAATGCATTAATTTTTTTTTAATTGCCTAAGCGATTGTGCCAATGTCAAGTTTACTCTGTGGTCTTTGGTCAAGCAGTAAACTATATATGTATAATAAGCATAGTTAATATATGTGTTACAAATAGATTATTAAATAAAAAATAAATTAACGCGTGTGTGTGTGCGTGCGTGAAATCGGATCCCATCGGAGCCAACTATCTAGCGTGTATACCTAGCATTAAGATACTCTGTTGTCTTTGGTCAAACAAAACAGTCGCTTAGAGTAGAGATTAATCTTTGAACTTATAAAAGGGACATTTTGAAAAGACTTTTTTATATTATAGAGAATTCGACATCCTAATGAATAATTTGAATTGACCTTAGTCTCGCCTAATGGTGTCTGCAAAAAATAAATTGGATTGGTAGTTAAAAAAAGTTAGTGCATTTTATTATTTAAGAGGTTAAACATCGATTAAGGGCCTTTTGATTTTTAAAACTTAAATTAATTAATTTCATTAATTTTTAAAAAATAAGAAATACACACCTACTTCCGTTATTCCTCGACATAGAACACTGACAGGTCTGAATGGGGAACAAAGAAGAATGAATACCTATTTGCATGAAATTCAAAATGATAATAGACCAAATTTAAATAGTGAAAATAGTACAATTGAAATGAAATTATTTGATGGGTATATTTAAATGCGCACTAAATGCCATTCTAAGAAATTTAAATAGTTTAGATTGCGGATTAATGCATTTACAATGCAGGTTTTGCAATTAAAAACATTTCGAGTCAGAAGTCACTCAAAGAGAAATTTCAAACTTATTTGAAGTTTAATGAAAAACATTTATTTTTTATTAATGTTTATTTGATCCAATAATAATTTTTAAAAATAAAATTGACAAAGAATTGTATAAAAAATGCTCTGGCCTTGCATTCGGGACGACGCCGGTTCGAATCCCCATCCGGGCATCCAGATTTGTATTTTCCATAGGATCCCCAAATCACTTCAGGTGAATTCCGGGGTACTTCTTTCGAAAGGCCATGGACGAATTACTTTCCGTTCCTTGTCCCCAGTCCCATCCCTCCTTTAATGACCGTAACGTCAATGAGGCCTCAAGCGACAAGGAAAAAAGTATCAAAAATAAATAGAAATAAGACCAGCTAATTGTACTTTTTCAAGTGTTAAATTAAATTTTTAGTTTTATAGGTATTGTATAGAATTAAGCCAAACATCACAAGCTAATGACCTATTAGCACACGCTCGCAGCGAGCGACTTCAATGTATACAGTATATATTTGTACTCGCAGCAAACGCAATAGAACAAATTAAAAAAAAAATGTAATTATTATTACTCTTCTACAAAAGAAACTAATGAATTAAGGTAGAATTTCGACCGCTGAACGATCACTAGTCTAACTAAAGGAGTTTTCATTTGAGATTCTGTGTGATCTAAGGCATCTATTTGTTCTGGTTACTAACACTCCATCATCCCCGATCACGTGGAATGATGAGATGTGCGGCAGTTTTTAAGCTTCACCAGAATCAAACTGTGGAAACTCCATCCCAATCGGTTCTGTAATATTTGCATGATGCGGTGGAGCAAATAATCTTGAGATGAGACGACGTTCAAGATCCACATCATTTCCCACA
The DNA here is from genome assembly GCA_031002005.1 of Vandiemenella viatica. Classification (NCBI taxonomy): domain Eukaryota; kingdom Metazoa; phylum Arthropoda; class Insecta; order Orthoptera; family Morabidae; genus Vandiemenella; species Vandiemenella viatica. The sequence goes on from CM061920.1 coordinate 86,292,268, forward strand.
TAAAATAATAAATTTGTACCATTAAAATTTGGTGAAAGTAAAGAATTAGTTTTATAATGCTTGTTAAGGAGGAGTAAAACTTCCATGAAGACATTTTGAAATGTTGCATAGTTCAGTTTTTCACAATACGAGAACTTGGGTTGTTATTACTGCTAGCATCACTGTGCGTCGTTGTCATGAACCTAAGTAGGTAGCTCTTAATGATCCCTGTCATAATATCATGCATAACACAACAGTAAGGCACTCGTCTTACTTATAAGCAATCCGAATGACATTATCAGAGCAATATTTCCGTCTTCATTGCGCACTGGTAAAGGTGAAAAACAGTTTTACACCTAATTCAAACCACATAAACAAAGCCAAAGTCGCAAGAAGTGATTGAAAGGTTAAAGATCACACACCTCATCATTGAACCAACAAACCATTCGTAACTTAAATTTCGCTAAATCGGGAGAATTCACATTAACTACATCAATCTAAAAGGTTAATCTTGGAGAAAAGTCTGCTAGAAATGGTTTTAGATGGATCGAAGATGAGAGGACTTTCTTTTCTAAAACTACAGCAATATTGTTTGAAATATATGGAAATAAGTTGAGCAGGGTTTGTTATTTGAATGTATATATTACATTAGCAGGTACGAAACGTTGCCTTATTTGAATGACAGACTTTATAATTGAAATGGTTGCACTGTAATTAAAAGTCAATCAATCTCTGAATTATTGTACATTATGTCAGGCATTCTTATTATCGCTTGAGAACATCCACGAAAATGATTTTATTAAACGAAATTCAATTTTAAAAATCCATTTTTCGAATTAGGAGCTTGAGAATGGTGTCGAATGAGATCTGTTGCTTGCTGTGGTAAATCATGGATCGAAGCTTTACAAAAAAGTAGACGTTATCAGTAGCGAGCAAGTTGCGTGGCCGAAGACGGCCGCATGCGTAGATCGAAGGCCGTTCTCTCGCTGTGAGGGAAGCCGACACCCGATGTATAGCAGAACTTCGTGTACCCAACCAGGATGTCAGTGTACGGGTGTGTTCCCAATGGTCGTCTTACCACAGGTGAGAACATATTAATGTTGGGTCCTCTGTCTGATGTAACAATTCTCTGGATCCGTCTGGCGTTACATGAATCAGTCTAATGTAGCCAACAGAGCGATGGCGCGAAAAAAAAAAAACATGCTTCTGCTGTTAGACCACATTTGATGGAGAAAATAAATACATGTCTCCGACTGTAGGAACCATGCCAGCAGTTTGGTGAACTCCTGAAGATTTTTGTGATTTCTTTCAGCGTCCAGAAAATACCATTTTCCCCAGGAAACATACATGAATGCACTTTTAAACGTAATGTTACGGTAGTGAATGTTTCATGTCCTCAGCAGCCAGTTTTACGATTTTAGCACAGTTCTGTCAGCGAGTATGTCGAAAGCTGCTTTGTCATCGCCTTCAAAGCGACTCACATCTGAATATCAGAGGAAATTTTTATAGCCTCCGATCGTAAATTTTTCGTTCCGTAAACTGTTCTTTCTTACCGATTCGCGACCATAAATAATTGTCAACAGCAGACATTCACACTGACCAACTTACCGGTCGATCAATTCTTGTTTGCATGGCAAAGTGGAACTCAACTTCTGTTAAGAACGATATATTCTGCAAAAATTTTGTGACAAAATTGATACAAAAACGGTGATATTTTTCCTCCTATTAAAAGCACTTAGCCACAAATGATATTTTTTCAAGAAAGAGTAATTTCAAATTAATTACGAAACCAGTGATTTGCTGAAATGTATTACCTTAAAATGTAAAACTCGATCCGAGTATTTCATGTTGTGTCTTCTGGTTTAGTGAAACTTTCTCCGAATGCTTCATTACTCAAGCAGCTCTGATTGGAGTGAATTATTTATGTGGGACGTATAGCAACATTTTCGCATATGTTATATTTGCTTGAACGTACCAACCTTGTAGTCCAAAATAATTTGAAGAAGATAGTTATAGGATTTTGGCCACATTCAATGTTTACTTGTATACACAAATAAAGTTAAAATTTTTCTTTGTTTCGAAAAAGTGACTTATTTCACTTTTAGAAAACCGTTTCATCCCTTAAATTTTATCGGAGCATAACCCCTTAAAAGAAAGGATATTTTGTTTGTTACCTATCGAGCATATGCTCTCACATATAACAAGTTCTACCGAAAACTAAGAGCTGGTGACAATTATTTATTGCACAGAATCGGTAAGCAAGGACAGTTTACGGACGGAACGAAGAACTAAAAGTTTTAGAGTACAAGGCCCAGGCCAATGCCAACACATTTCAGTTAATATCACTTACATTTAAAACGCGACAAAAATTTTAGAACCTTCAATTTTCTAAAATTATTATTCTAAAAAAGTTTTTTACCCAATACGTAAGAACCTTCAATTTTCTAAAATTATTATTCTAAAATTGTTTTTTATAGAATACGTAATAATTAAATTTTAACAAAATCTTCTCGGGTGTCCAGCCGGATGGTGGTGCAAAAACACGACGTTTCGACAGCTGACTCTGCTGTCTTCATCGGGTATCAGGTATCAGCAGTCGGGGCGGAGACAGTCAGCTGAGAAAAACTACAAGATACCTCATGAAGACAGCAGAGTCAGCTGTCGAAACGTCGTGTTTTTGCACCACCATCCGGCTGGACACCCGAGAAGATTTTGTTGCATCGATACGCCAGGAAAGTCTCCATTCACACAACCAAAATACTTCGAAAGAATGATTAACAATATTAGCATGCTGCTAATATCATGTTTTGATCAAGACTTAATGGCTAAATCCGTATACGACGAATCTTACCATCAATCTCCAGCAAGCTAGTTTTAATTTATTATTTGATTACAGTAATTCTACCAAATATAAAGTTCACCAGTATTTTAACGATACGGCAATACGTTAAGCGTAACCTTAAAAACCAGGATGTAAGGGAGTCCGAGCCCTGCAGCTAGCGAAGCTTGAAAAAAAAAATCGTTTCTAACGAAATTGTAATATTTCTTCTACTTGCAGGTTGCTGAGGGTGTCATCTGACAGTATCCTTTGCCAGGTGATATACAACGAACAATTTGCAAACCATCAGGGCAACCATCCACTGAGCAACTGGCGAGTTCCCTTTGATATTGTGAGAAGAATTTCCTTTAGTTGTTAGAGGCCCTTAATAGTCACGGAAGTACTTTACACCGCGCAAGTTAATGATATCATAATACTGGGAAAGTCAATCTTGAGAAGTTTTATGTTGAAGCAGTAACTAGGTTGTAAAACATGCTGGGGCCAGGATGGCGCCGTAAGAACTGCATTCCGAATTAGTTCTAGTGGGGTCGTTACGGCCCTAGATGAAATAAAACATCTCGCAATAACTGCAGCAATATTATGACGTTACTAACTCTCTTGGTGTAAATTAGTCTGGTTGGTACGTACTTCTCCAGGATCACTCATTGCGGGATAGACTCGAGATGAGCAGACTTACGGTGCGCAATGCACTACCCTGATCAAATAACGTAGTAGTCCTGGTGACAGAGTGAAGCTACTAAAATAACTGCTACTATTTAGCTTAAAAGTGTATCCTGGTCATTATATTTAATATTTTCTTTGTAAATTACAGACTGTATACGTAAAATTATGTTTAAATCTTTCAGACCACACTCTATGTGGTGTCTAAGGTATAACTAGAAAAATAAATAAATGAATGAATATTGGGACTATTTAGCCTCATTACATACACCTTTGCGTTAGGTTTGGTGGATTTATTCTTGTGGCTAGTCCGTTGCCGTTAAAAATTTCCGAAACCATGACTACTATATGAAACCATATAAGGCTCTACAGCTTACATACGTTGAAGAACCGTATCACAAAAAATTCGCAGAAGCATATATACAGAATAACCGCTCGTCTTGACTTTGAAATTTAGTAGTGTATAAATAACAACCGAAATTACTAAAGACTACTGTAAGCCCGTGACCGCTTTTTGAGTATCGTCACGGGTATAGAATAGTTCCACTTTTAATGTTCAAAATTATGACAGATATGATCAAACCGAACTTGACCTGTGTTTCACCCTTAGTTTGAATAAAATCTCTTCAGACCTCGGAAGTACTAATAGATGTATTAACCACGGACAGGTACGATCGCGCTATCATATAATTGTTTCATAGGTGGTACTTTCTAGACTCGAACTCTCTGAAATACTAACTTCACTTGTATTTCACCATAAAAGTTCACTCTACGAAAATTGATGAATTTCTGTTTAAAGTGAGCGCGCATTTGCTTAGAAGGCATTACATTATTTCGTTTGAGGCTGGGAAAGCATTCAAAATGTAGTCTTTGGTCACAGAGTCCGTAACGGCCAAAGAAATTAATACAGATTCCAGATTATTAAACAGTTGAGCAATTCTGAAGAAATGTATTGCCAGAATACTCGATTCGGTAATATATTTGATCTGATGTCCTCCTTAAATAACTTAATAACTCATTTACATCGAACTTCAACTAAGACCATTAACGAAAGAGGTCAATGAAATAAGCAAAAATCAAACAAACCGTAATGTTTAAACTTTGGTCAAGCACCAACATTAGCTAAAGTTTTAATTAAATTGAAATTTAGCCTAGGCCAGAATGACAATTGGCATTCGTGGTTACAGCAAAGACCATGTTACTTTCATTAGTGGCATGTTATCAGAAACTACTCGTTTGTTTAGCCACAAAGTTTCCACATGTTTTTTAAAGAATGAAATGTTGCGAAAATCAAACTTAATAATTAGTTTCAAAGTAGTTGGTAAGCTATTAAATTCTGTAAATAACAGCTAACTTTAATATATCTTTGGTCGCTATTAATTTGCGAGTGAAGGCAGGTTCGTGATGTCACCATTCACCAGCCAATAGCTCTTGCCGCTGGAAAATCTTCAATGTAGGGGAATCGTAATGGAGCGAAAAGCCGAAGACATAAACATTTGTATTGTTTTAGGTAATTGCATCTCATATTGATTGACAGACAATGTTTCTCAAATATGTTTTTTTCCGTGATCAGCGAATGTAGAATATACAGAGGAAAGTTTGGTGGAGGCTAAATGAGAGAGAACATTTTGTCCTTGTGCTGCGATCCTCCAATATTAACGACGAATGTCTGGATGGTTACAAAAAAATACGCTCATGGACATCTTCTCAACCATCCTTTCGAAGTATTTAAATCACATGTTAGCTTCATTTCTGTGCGTCCTGAACAAATAAAGAGAAAAAAAGTTGAAATAGAATTGCGGATTGAGTTATTATTAACAACAGTCGGAATAGTTATGGGGAAGATAAGGCCTCGATTCCCTTATATCAATGATGATTTCCGCCCGAACAACACAATACAAATAAAACAGGATGATGTATGTGGAGGTTGTCGTGATCGGTTATGATGGCCAATTGGAACTCCTCCAACTCGTGTAAAGCTGCTTGGCTAACGCAGCTCCACTCGTACAAGGAACACTTTTATAGATGTTTGCATACGGCTGCCAACTTGTACTGACAAGTGGTCGTTTTATGCAGGACAGAGAGCTTCTAATCTCTGAAAACGTTCTGTGGAACCCTGCAGCAATCGCTTGGTAATAGTCGATGTCTGTATGCTTACTGGATGCAAGATTATTCCCACTAGAAAACAACATATTAATGTTATTTTTCTAATGCTGGCGTTTCGTCGCACAGGTCGCTCCCACTATTTAGGTACGAAAACTCTGTTGACTTGTTGCAGAGACTGCTGCATATAGAAAGAGGAGAATTTAACTGTAGTATTTGTCTGCGAAACGTTTAAACACGATGATAAATGTAGATTTTGTTTGTGAAATGCATAATTTATGAGGCGGAAATTGGGGACCGTCTTGGCATTCACCCCTTAAGACGCTATGAAATAAGAAAAGAGCTGTGACAGATAATCAGTTTGATGCCGACCGGTGTTTTGGTGGCCATACCGGAGGGAGTGATTACAGCAGACCCACTCTGCAGATGAGCAACGTGGCTCCGCGAAGGCACAAAGGCCAGGCGTCCTTCCGAACAATCCCGCTTTGTCAGGCTGCAGCCAGCCAGGCACGAACCAGCAGCCAGAAGGAGAACAGTTACCAGTTCCTCTCACGGCGAAAGTAATACCAAGGTCCTTCAGTGCACCTATCTCACAAATATCAACATTGGAGTGTGCAATTTGAACCTCAACGACCTGATTTTCATTTCTGTATTATGTGTCTTCATTTGTAAATTCTACGTCTAGTGAAATCACGTCATTAATGATTTGAAAGTGAAAATATTGTATTTTAACAACTGTTATTTTATTCCCATACGCACAGAAGCGTTTCGCCCTACTGGAATGGGCCATCATCGTTGAGATTTTTTATAGAAGCAGTAACATGTTGGACAGGAAATAGCTCTAGTTGCACTGTTTTGTAGAACACAACCGGTTACTGCAGTTCATCATTGCTCCTTTTATTTTGTCACCGTCACTATTTCACTGTTTTTGAAATGGTCAAACTTTTTAATCCCGTCTGATTTACACATAGCTAGTAGCCATATTCTTTACTTACCTGAAACACTGAACGCCAGCAACAGGTTGTATTCTAAAAAAAAGTGCAACTGTAGCTACTTCCTGACCAAAATCTCATTGAAGATGCCTTATTCCACAAGGGGGAAACACGTCTAAGCTTATAGGGATAAAAAAAAGTGGTTGTTAAGAGACGGTATTTTCATTTACAAATCTTCAACCAAAAATTTCGGAAGGGTGGCCAATAACCAATTGATCACATCGTTAATGTTTACAGGCAGATTAAGAACAGTAAATCGAAAAACTCCGAAGGTAACGTTGTGCACTGATGAAACAGGAAACTAATACACTCTACAAAATTATAGTTTGAGAAAGGAGTTTTGATAAAGTCTAACGTAATATAAAGTGCAGGTGCTATATCGCAGTTCTAAACGTGTGACATTCCTTAGCTTGTTAATAAAGGATACAATCTGAGATAATAACCCATGAGAAAGCCTAAAATTAAAGTATCCAAGAAATTATAGCGAGACAAAGAAAGGTTAAGAACTAGATCAAACCAAAAACTAAAAAAATGAGTTAAATTAACTGTAAAAAAATATTTATTTACTTGTATGATATAGCTTTCCATTTTAATAATGTGCCTACATTTCAATTGAAATGGTACTACAGAGATGGCCATAAAGTTGTGGAACAGAAATTTCAGCAGTAACTGGATTTTATGGTGCAGTGAAGGGGAAGAGGAATGTAACAGTTGCCTCAGATTAAGAAAATAATTTGGCGATATACCTGAACCAAACTTTATGATTTTACACATCACTTAATTGATAGCCCACAACTTTAGTGGCTGTATAATTTTTTAATTATTTTTCTATGTATGATTTGAAGGGAAATTGTAAGTATTTATTAAAGTAAACGGATACTCTATTTCGAATCGTCTGAAATGATGCAGGTAACACCTTGAAACGCCTGCCTGGAACACCTGTCCCCTAGGGTATTGATAAACAGAATCACAGGAAATTCCTATTTGGATACCATTTTTGCGGTTTACTCTAGATTTCAGTCTCTCTTTTATTCACTCTCTTTCCTTCACTGAGCTTTGCAATATACACAAAAATGAACAATTTCAGTGAGTAAAAAGATTTACAAGAAATTGGAGATTCACTGTTGTTTATAATATTATTTCCGGACGTAATATCATCTTACCTATCGAACTTTGGTCACTAATAACATCTATTTGTTGTACTAAATTTAAGAGTGATACGCTAGAAAACTAAATACTTCATAAAACAATAACTATTGATTAATATCTGTTTATACATATTTATGTTGGATAATAAGTGTTCGGAGATCTATAGTTTATATTCATTTTCCAGAGTAATCTCCTCTATATACACGAATGGCTACTTACATTTTCAGTCCTTTTTCAGTTTGCGTAGTCCAAGAACAATTAAGCTTCAGAAATTTTTCGAGTCTAGACTTCAAATTATTGCGACTTCTAATTTAATTTTTATTTAAGAGTTACAAATAGGTTCAGTGGAAGGTGATACAAAGCTCAAAGAAACAATATCTACTTCCTTGGTTTTTGTCTGTATTCGAATCAGCATTCGAATTTAACGTGAAAGTTCTGCATTTGGATGATTAACGGTGTAGATGAAATATTTTATCAATTAATTCCAAAAACTGCTTCATGCTTATAGGAATATACTTCTGAAATCTCTGTGAATAGACATTGTAATTAAAGCACTTAGTGAAAATGATCAGCTGGAATTTGTGAACGTATTAACAGTGTGGGTTGTTTCAAAGAGATGGGCAGTTTCAATGCATTTCGGTTCACAACAGAAACGACAATTTCCAATGGTTTAACAAATTTTAATTATAGTTTCAGTATTGCTTCTTGAATATTCACCGGTGGCGAGGATTGTGACCCTCTTGAACTCCTCTCACGGTTTCTTTTGAATTCTGTGGCAATCCGTTTCTCAAACAACTGGTTCCTAAAATAAATTATTTTTTGAGTTATTCCGCCGAAGGACAGGCTATACTTCAATTACGAAGTCAGTCTAGTTGTTTTGTGGAGTTATTGAAAAAAATCTTTAAAGATAAAGCCTATTGATGTGCACGAAGAATCATCTGTCTTTTATGCTTTTGTCAGTATACAGTCGAATTTTCTTACGTTTTGAAATAAAGTAGAAACTTCTTCAATTGTTAAAATAGTGTTTTTGGTGGGCAAAAAAAACTCTACCAATAACATTTAGATAAAAACATAAAGCTTGAAGTGTACGTATGTTACGCAGTCAACCCGATTGTTTGTTTTTTTATCAAATCAAACTAGAAAAATTATATGCTTCTGAGGTCGGTTGAAATTAAATTGCATATAGTATTGTTTCAAATTTGGGCCACCAATTTAAATAATTGGGTAGCACTTTCTGCTACTTTCATGTTTGATAATTTTGCTGTAATGTAAATTACTTGGTAGAATATCCCGAAAAAACATTTCCGCACCGAGTGACCAGAGTTTTGATGCGTCGTAGTTAGTCTAACTAAACCCGAAAATCCTACCGGCTGAAGGGGACATATATATAGTTTCACGTAGAATCCTAGCCACGGAGCTTCCGTGTGTATTTTACGTGAATAAATAAAAGCTTTTACAGAGGTGAAGTTTCGGTTAACAATCATTAAATATTCGATTTCAAGGTAAGGCCAGGTTTCCAACCAGGGACCTGCAGATCTCCTATCAACAGCCTTAACTGACTGAACCAAGAGATCACTGCAGTGAAATTCCAATTTAAACAATGTTTCTGTCAAAGTCTGTTATATCAAAATCTGATAGATAGGTACTTACAAAATTTAAGGAAGTAGATAGTTGTTAACACCTTTTAATGATTTCAATGCCACAAAATATATTTTACTTGAGGCAAAATATAGGGAGTTTGGTTAAAAAACTTTGACCAGACCATTGGTGGTGTAGTTTGGGAACCATATTTTGATTATCAAGTACAGGCGTTGGAAGGTGTGCAAAGAAGAGCTGCTAGATTTGTTTGTGGAAATTATCGCAGGACCCAGTCTGAAACTGATATGATAAAGGAGCTGGATTGGTACTCACTGGAGGAAAGGAAAAGGGTGAAGAGAGTGCTGGGAATGTACAGGGCATAAGTTGGTGATGGAGCTTGGAGGGACATTGGTCAAAGAAGTAGGAATAGTGCTTGCAAGGGGAAAGGTGACTATGACCACAAGTTTGCACTCAATTTCATGCATAAGGGAGTGGGAAAAATTTTCTTTTGTTGGTAATGGTGTCAGGGATTGGAACAATTTGTCAAGTGAAGTGATGAATAATTTACCAGAAACGCTTAAGGATTTTTAAATTAAAATTTGTAAATTGGAAAAGTAAATGGGGGAGGAATTTAACATTCCAAGTATAAAAGAAAATTTTATATGACTAGGGGAATTTACACCGGAGCTTTAGCTCCATTGCCATTAAATTAATAATAATAACATGTGTTGAATAGGTGTTACAAATTATTTATGAAAAAAGCTCTTAATGTTCACGGTTATAGCCTCCGCTCCCAGATGCTATTATTATTTCATTCAATGTGTCTGAATTTTAGATAATAAGATTCTCCTCTGCTTTTATAATTTCAGTTTATTGCCACATTATCAAAACTACTATTACCAACATTATTATTATTAATAAAAGGTATCCAAAGATGTCAGAAATTCAGAAGAAGAAAACGCAGTTGCTTGTCATCACGGCAGATTGTATTTATTTGCCAATTACGTTGGTCCTGCAACTTGTGACATTTGTTACCACCAACCCCCCATCCTCCCCCAAAAAATCAGTTTTTTGTGCTGGTTTAACTAGTATCGTTATTACTATACTATTAATGTCGTTTTAACTGTTCATTTATTATAAAAATTCAGAACGATGAAATGTATGTCACGTGTTTCTACAGATAGTAGAGTGCTGTAGCGATCTGGGAAGAATTAGTCTAGTCTTTAAGAATGCACATGGAGTATCTTTGGTCACTCAGTTGGCCAGTAGTGTTCGTATGTTGAAGGTCACTTGCCGAGCTAGCGAGGGAAATGTTATCTGGCATTAGTTGATATTGTTAGAATACGCAAGCTATGATGTATTACCGGAGTAATGTAAAAACAAACATGCATTGTCGTGATTGAATAAGAGAAGTATTAAAGCTAACGTGTTTGATTAGAACTGTGAGTTTTCTTTACTGATTTATTAATAATACCTTCCGATTAAGTCGAGGGTATATTTCAGCTACTGTATTAATTATAAAAACTTAACGAACTGTCGAATCTGCGAGTGTGAGAGGTGGTTATAGGGCCAAACCATCCAAAACATACCACACTACCGTTTAATGTGGAACCCAAAAGGGTGCATTGGTAAATTATGGCAACAAGTCAGTTACGTTACTTATGTCATCAGCTTACAAATGGGCGTATCAATCCAAGCGTAACGGTGGACAGTTCGCAAACTCTTTTACTAGTCGAATCCTTTATAACTCCCCTTTTAAACTGTTCTTCGCTTTACTAGATCGTTTCTTAGACGAATGTTCACTAATCTCTTTAAATCTCACTAGTCGTCTTCTTTAGTTCGACGCTCATCAATCTCCTTCAATTTCCTTTAAACACTTCTTCACACTAACCTGGCCTTTAATGTCGGATATTGTGACACTTTGTGAAACACTCCTCTCTGCAGGTAAACTTACCAGCTCTGTAGTTCTGTATTTGCCTTTCCTACAGTAATCACGCCGTAATACCACCAGCATCACAATAAACGTTGCCCCCTTTGTCTTCCAAACGACTTGTTGGCAGCCTATGTCACCGTTATTTTATATTTATCATGAAACATTTTGCCACTGTCTACAAATTGCAACATTTTTTAAAAATCCCTAATAAATCCCATTTACAAACTTCTTGAAGAGTTGCATGTTTTATTGATTATTTACGAATTAGTATGTGTTTACATTTAGGAATTTTTTGGTTAGTTGTCAAGATTGCGTCACTTACAATTCAAATGAACTATCAAGACATTTGAGGAGGTCTTTCCTTCAAAGGTTCATTAAGTATAATTTGTTTTTACTTACAAAGTGTTTTCTCTAATACGTACCTGCTGCAGTTGGTGCAGAACTTACAACACAATATATCTTGCGTGGTAGACGTAAAAAGCTCTAATGTTGGTCAGCAACTCTACTGTAAGCAACGAAGACAGTCTCGATTGTGATATCAAGCTGTGCAATCATGAGACAGACGAGATGGTAATAATTGTTCTAGCTGTATAATTTTTTAATGAATCTTTCAGTATCTGTTGACGGTGTTTTCACGTGGAACTTTGGTAGTAATTTTTTAACTTATTTCTGTTAACAGGAAACTGATAGTCTATATTTGGTGATTCCTTAACTGTGATTTGAGGAAGATTGTACATCCACACAGATTTTCATACATTAGAATTTCCACAGTATTTTATTTTCCTTGTGATGAGTGCCAAATCGAGGACGTCTCACCATAGCTGTAGATTAACCACTGGCAACGCAGACAGTGAAATGTGATAATCAATCCAAAGTTAAATCTTCAAACAAATGTCAAGTAACAATTTACAAAAGTTTACAGTGCATTATTAACTGAAAAGACCTCAATCACTTATGAAGTAGATGGAATGGAGGTATTTGAGTCCTTCATATTATCACGACAGTAGTTCAATAATGATTAAATTTAAGACTTTTCTTGTGGTTGCAACGAGGTGAGGATAACTGGTTAAAATTTCATTGAGAGAGTGTTGGTATTAATTGAATATTAAATGCGTTATTGATGCACTGTGTTATTAATTAACTCATTGTACTTGTAAAACAAGTAAACTGGATAATTGGCTGATGAATGTTAAGTGATATTATGCATTTCATTGATCCTATAACCGGTAGTCTACAAATAATTCTGCTCTTCTACTCAATTGTTTAATTCATTTCCAATAAATTTTATGGATATATGCTAAATCAGTTATGGGAAATTTTTTTCGTTTTCTGGGTTGGTATACTACAAAGAAACATGTTCACCCACAGATTTAATTAAATGATGTGAGTTTGCTGGAAAACAGATTCAGGTATGAAAAAAAGTTTGAAGATCTGAGATTCTTGGAAGTCAGTTAACTCTTACTGATGCAATCTATCGGTCAGTGCTTAGGAATAAACACAATCGAGGTATTAAGGTGTCGCTTTCTTAATAGATTCTCGGCCACCCATTTGTCTAATGGGGAAGACATCTGTAAACCAATAAAACAAAATTGAAAGCGAGCCCATTGAAGAGGGCTATTAGCAGCTTTCCTTTCTGCAGACAGCGGTAAGTACTCCGTGGAGACACTTGACCTTTCATCGTGAGAGCCTACCACCCCGCATTAAATGTTATCTCTGAGAACATAAATTCTGACTTGGAGCTTCCAACTCTGCTATCTCTCTCTCCATGAACTCCAGCAGCTGCGGTTGTTACGTTCACTTGTTCGCATCTATGGAATGTTTAGGATGTCTTCGTACCAGATATCTTTTAATGTTAAATTTTTCTTCATAAACATCCTTAACCAACCTTTTAGAGTAGCTACTTAATTATATAATCCTCCGCTTAGAGAGATGAATAATTTAAATTTCTGTCAGGATGCTTTAACTTTATTACTTGGTATCTTTCTCATTTCAATTTTAAGCAATTTCACTGTTAACGAAGCCTCAATGGCTGTAAACCGTAGCTCCCTGCAATCAGTTCTCATATCATGTAATCTGAGTTAATACTGTCGATTTGAAACACACTGAAACAAATTGAAACAATCCACTAACAGCCTAATCTTAACACAGGAGAGTTGTCAGACAATAAGGCATCAAATAAGACTCGTCCGACTTATAAAAATTAGTGTGTAATCAAAGATAGAACAAAATATAATTACAAATTTTGACTCATTCAAAAATTTATTTGATTTGAATTTTATTATGCTGAGAATTTCAATTAAGAACAATGTTTAAAAAGAAACAGTAAACTTCTACCTAAAACCGTGCGGGTCTTTGCTAAGGTGAAATCAAGTGTTAAAGAGGAAATAATAAGTAGGCTCCGATTTGCTGATAACACGTCCAGTCAGGAGATAAAGTGCTATGGTGCCGATAAATTATTTTGGTGCGTGAACAAAATAGTAGAAAAATAATTTTGACTAAACATGGACCGAAACGAAACAAACACAATGAAATGTGGAAAAAATAATTAAAATTTATAAGTAATTGAAGAACTAATCCAATTATTTGATTTAGGAAGTGAAATTGCGACTAATGGAAGAATCAATAACTATCTCAAAACTAAATATCACTAACGGAAAGAATCTTTTTCAAAAAGATAAATCTTTTAATTTTGGATTCTTTTTGGCTCCTGGTAACCTACTGCAACAGGAGTGGCATGAAGATGAGAGACTGATAAAAAAAAATAATTATTCTGCTACATTTTTTATAAATTTCGTATTAATATGTCCACGTTGTATGATTGAGAAATGGTAGATAATGTCGCCTCTTAGAGAATGTATAATCCGCTTTTTTTCCGAATCAAATAAGATTTCAGTTGAACACTATGTAATCACCATCCAGTTAGTAATTCATTTTTCAAACATTACTCGTAACGCCATCTGAAGAAACAACCCAGAGTATTTTTTTCCGGCTACTCTTCTTATTTCCATTACACGTTATTTCGTATCGTTTATTAACCAATCATTTGTGTTACCACGTTTTCTGACATTCAGAAAACAAGTTCTGAAAATCACGACATAAACGTATTTTCCAAAATACGGAAGCTTTCTTTACTACCTAGAGTGATCCAATTTCACTGCAAGGAGTCCTTAGTTACGAAATAAACCGAGTGATTTCTAAAAGATGAAGTGTTGACATATGGAATCTTCTACTACAAACAAATAGCGGTAACGCCCTTGCTTGCTCTAACGCAGCAATTGTCAGTAAAACCGACTGGGACTGATTGAAAGAGGGTCCACATTGCAACTTGAGTCACCCAAAAGAGTGAGCCCAAAATCAATACGTACAAAATTCCCAAGTTTTTTAGGGGATATCTAGTTTTCTGAGACTGGATGAATTTTAAACAGGTCAACCAACACTTTTAGTGAGTTGTGCTAAAAATTTAATAGTTTTACTTCTTCTTGATGTGTTCTTTCCTAAAACATCTGCTACACTTTTCTCTTACTTTTCATCCGTTGATCAAAGATACCACTATAACTAACCGTCGCTGCCCACTTTACTCTTTGGTTTTAGTACATAGATCATCGCACAGTTCTCTGATTAAACAGAAACTTCCATTATAAAAGTATTACAAATATAAATTTATTATGGTCTAAAACACAACAATAGCAGTATGGTATAAAATTACAAAGGGACCTTGGTGTGCGTAGAAATGCTTTAAAGTTTCATTATAGTACGAAATATTAACTTTCTTTTGTTTTAATTATTACATAAGACTTCGTTTTCATAGATATGTCCGAAAGTTTTTTTAATTTCTCTTTTGTTTTACCGTAATACGATATATAAGAAATGAAATATGTATATATATAATTAAATATACGTTTTCACACCTAAATATATGTTACCACACATATTTAATTTATTATATATCTTATTACGGTAAAATATAAGAGGAATGTGAAATAAAAAACAATCGGATGGGGATTATATGGTCAAGTACTAAACATAGACTTTAGTTAGGAATATATATGTAGTCATAGACAAAACTATCATTTCTCTTACAGTTAGCTAAAATAATCAAATTTTTAAATTCTAAAATGGCATTTAAAAATAATTTTTTCAGGTTTTAATATTGATATTCATGCATACATTAAATTTATTACTAACATTTTGTAACGCATATAGAAGCGCTAATCTATGATGTAATGGTTTGATTAAAGAAAATACACTATCTGACTTTATTAAAAAAGGCATTAAGAACAATGATGTTTAGCTAAATTTAATACCACATTTCGTTACACTTATTGAACTGTTAATAATCTATAATGTACTGATTTGATTAACATGTTCCGTTTATTTTAATTTGCAGAAAACTGAAGGAATAAATAACAAATTAAAAAAAAAGAAAAACATAATGAGTATCCACAAGGTATTAGTGAGAATTTCGGTGAGTACCTCTTAAACAACAAAGTTGTTTATAGTAAACTAAATATCACTTATTATTATTACTTTTGATAAACCTATTCCATTTGTATTAATATACTACATTTCAAAAAAACTGAAGAAATAAATAACCGAAGTCAAAAAATAAAACAGAATCCATGGAGTAGGAGTGTGACATCTCGTGAGTAACTTTTATCTGAGAAACCAAGTGATCTGTGGCGGCAGTCTGTTCCATCCCGAAATTATTATAATTTTTTTATCTTTCCTGGGTCATAAGACACGCCGCAGATTGTAAGGCTGACCATAAACTCTGAAAATTTATAAACCTCATCGAAGTATCAATATTTACCAATCATATCAAATCACCCAAATCATTACTTTTATTAAAAAAGAAAACTAAAAAAATCAGAATGATATATTTTCGTGATTAATATTTTCGTGATCTCCAAGATCATGGAAGTTTATGCTGTAATATATAAGTTTGTGTTTCCTCATGTATTGTACTAATGTATTTCTATTTAGATATATGAGTTAGGTACTTTTCCGTCATCGCAGAATTTGAGTTGTTCACTTTTCTAATAATTCTATCCATTGCATGAATTAATAGCACCGTACATCGATAATTTTTTGAGAATTAGTGATCTAAGGTAGTAAGCGTTAAGTATTTGGTTTTTAGATATCGTTTGGCCCAGTTTAAAAATTGTTCCACAATTATACCAGAGATGGTAACATTGCAGCTAGGCAGTTAATTTTCTCTCAATCATTTTGGAAACCTGAACAACTGCCATGTCTGTACTACACCGAAATAATTTTATTAAATAACTTATCACCGTTTGTTATTCACCATTTTCGAGTTTCCCAGTTTCCAAGCTTATTGTCTAAGATGAAAACAATGTTCCACTGCACACTAAAGCTCAACAACATTCGCAACTTTGGCCCTAATATTTTCTTTATGTTTAATATTTTTTCTATAAATTACTATACAATTAAGAGTTTTGAGTAGTAAGGTAGTTTTTATTGTTTTCTCTGACCTGGTGTTTATGGTTTAGACCGCTGTATGGATGTGGTTTTGTTGATGGCAGAACGTGGAGAGTAGGAGAGGAGGGTGCGCTTTTCTGGAGAAACCATTAATTACGTGCCTCCAGAGTCGTTAGTGGCGACCCATCCCCCCTCCCCTTCTCCCACCGCATTCTGGAAGCCGCTTCTCAGTTCAGCGATAAAACAGAGTCGATTCGTATACGAAATGAACTTACTGGAGCTAGCGAAGTACCAGGGCACCTTCACTAATACCACGGTGACTATGACCACATTTGTAAAGAAACTAGTCATGGATGAGCAATATCTGAGCGAATTTGTATGAGCTACGGATAGATTACATGCAAACAACTAATTTGAGTGAGTACTTCACGTCGTCACCATATTGGATTACTACTGAATTATAGTTCAGCCATAAAGCCGTCATGGCTCGTAATTAACAAGATGGGGGCCAGACCAGACATCGGAATCACCACAACGTAGGACGATAAAGCATTTCCAGAACTTGTTTTAACATGACTTATTACGTTAAGCTTTTATGTCTGTTTCCACCTACATAATGGAGTTAAAAACCACGCAGCTTTTCTTTGCAGATTCTCAATATTATTAATAGATCTCTCGTGATACGAATCACATACAGCACAAAAATCTTACAGATTACGACGTACGTTATTTCCTTCACAAATACATAGCAGTTCTTTAAATTTCGCCCAACGGATGGAGAAAATTCAAATAGCTATTCTTACGACCTAAGTTTTTTTGTAGATTTTAATTCTTCGTTGCTTTGTAAACACAATTAAATACATCAAGGAATCAGTTTTCAAACTCTTCAGTAGCTTACTTTACACTCGTGTCCAAATGAAGTTATTTCTATCCATTTTGCGCATTAGCTTTCAGTTACTACAATTTAATTTATCGTAAACCACAACATGTAGAAAAATTGTGTTGATTCCATAAAATATCTAAATAACAATGAAAACTATTTATTTCTCTGTGGATATTTGCATCATTAAAGAATAATCTTAAAATGCTACTGATATTGTCTTAACATAATTTACAAAAATAAGTAACAGAAGAAGTTCTATTCCGCCTCCTGGCAGAATCGCTTCTCTCTCTACACTACACTACGACCAACCAGTTAACAAATCGTGGATCCGATCACACGTCTGTTGCGATACACCGTACATTTGCACCTTCTTAAAAATTCAGTTTGTCTGATGAAGTGTTAAAATATTTCTGTAATTAGTTTCTAAACATTGCATTAACATATGTTCCTGTACCAATAAAGAGTATCACGTCATAACAAAATAGAGTAAGGCAGTTTCCACACGATCTGTTCTTCCTAACCTGGGTTAGTTCGGTGCGATTATTTCATTTTCAACTAAGAATTCAGTTATCTTCGAGGAAATGATATGCTCCATATCTGTACTGCAGGTAGGTCTTAGAGAGGACGAGTGGTAGGTGAGGGGGTCTATTCCATTGCCTTTACTACCTGTACGAATTTCCAGTCGGAAATAGATTTTTATCTTCTAGAGATATAAAGTTTATGTCAGTAAGAGAAGATATAATTCCAGTAGCATTTTCTGGAAACTCACTTACTGGAATGTTATCGAAGTCTAGCGCTTTTCACTATTTCTTAATTTCAAGATTCTTTCGATACCCGGAGTATCTATTTCTTATGAATCCATCTGTATCTCTACATGACATGGAAAACTGGCGAAAATGAATTTACCAATTGAAGTAAAAACATCTAAATCTCATCAAGACAATACCTGATAAAAATGAAGCTGTTTGAAATTTGAAAGAAAACATATTATTACTACATCTATTATCTTCACAAAAAAATAGTCGGTTTACGAATAAAAACCAAACATAATTTATGGCTGAAGAACCATTGAACTCTCTTTCTCTTGAAATTAGTTTGAATCTGAAATGCTGAACTTAATTTTCAGTATCTCGAACGAAGGACATAAGGGTCGAATAACTTAAATGTGGTGGTTCCGGAGGATATTAGAGGTCTCATTATGTGAGCTAGAGGCTAAAAGAATTAATTATTCCTTTTGGAACTTCAGAACCTGCCAATGGCATGTTCATTATAATCGAGAGTTTGAGAATGACTGGTAATAAATGAGAAAGGAAACATCCACGGCATTTTCTGAAAAACGTTTAGCCAGTTTTACTGTTTTGATGGCCGCCATCTGTTTTAGTTGATTTTATTTGATTTATTTCTCAGAATACATTACTTGCACCTTACGTACTTATATTAAAATTTTTCATTAATTACATATTTCAGTAGGTTACTAGCAGAGTAGTATTCTAATCTTAGGTCACTAGACATTCCAGCAATGAAATCTGCAAATTAATTAACGCGAAGTCTTCATACTTACAATTGTCGGAACGAAATACTAAAATTAAGAATGACGTTAACCCGCCACATTGGCTCCGCTGGCTGCGGCAAATGATGGCGTGAGGCACCTCTCACGGGGTCAGCTGTTCCGAGAAATTTTCATCGTCCGGACTTCACGGGCATGGTGGGAGAGGTGCAGATCCACGATTCCGGGGAAACTGACCGATGGGTATGAGCGCGCTTTTGCCGAACATAGGAATATTTTCGCGTTGCTCTCTCTCTGACGATAGAAAATGGTAACGCTGAATGTTCTGCGTTGCTTAGTACGATCGTCAATTATAATCAAACAATTGGTTTTAGTTCTTAAGTGCTACCAATACGGCTGACCACAACTATAATTACTTCATCTTGTATCAAATTTCTGGGTTAATTCTCAATCCCCTCCGCAGTGCGTAAATAGCTAGGAAATACGACGCTCTCGATGGTGATTCAGCCATGAGATCTGGCGTAAAACTCGGCGGATAACATGTATATCCACAAACTTCTATGTGTTTTAGAAGAGTATTCCTAAAAGTGGCAGCACCGGTTTAATTCTTTACATTCTTTCATCTCTTACCCACAACACTCTAAACTAAACGCACAAACCTTCACTGCATCCACACTTACGAAAACTTTCCTACTGAGTAGCGCAATGGGAAACCACCCCTGTTAATCTCGCCGAAAGGTTCCTATGGAGGGCTAAAAACTTATGCGCGGATATCGGTTATAGCATATACTTTCAAGGTTAACATTACAGAAAACTACTATCGCTGGTTCTGTATTGCTGTGAAAGTGTGTGTTCCACTATTTTTTTAGAACAGTAAGCGAATCTTGAGTGTTGTTACCACACATTTAACCTCAGTTTATTCGAGGTGAAAACTACAATGATCATAATTTCCGCTTGGTCAGTTAACAATTAACCTCATTAACAATATAATCTCTGACAATGTGTTGTGTCTGAACAATGAGGCTTCAATTTTGATTTATTATTCCCAAAGTGATTCATTTGATAAAATCTGAAACGTCGCATTGAGGGTTGTGATTACACTCAGAGCCCTCTCATCTGAACGTACTGCAATGAATGACGCAATGATGTATGAAACTCCTCTTGTGGTATAATTAGCGTAATGAACAAGTATGAGAACATATCCGCATTATCTGATTTCATTGTATGAAACTCCTCTTCTGATATAATTAGCGTAATGAACAAGTATGAGAATAATCCGCATTATCTGATTTCATTGTTTCCAACCAGAAGTAAGGATTTAAAATAAACGCGCTTCTAATTTATTTTGATTTTACAATGAATATTTTTGACAGAATGATTCAACTTTATTATCAATGTGTACTTGTCCCTCATTACTAGCAAGCTGTTTAGTGTCATATTGGATGTGATTGTTCGTTAAAGCCATTATTTTTGAGCCTAGGATCACTGATGGCTGAAAAAGTCGTACACATCCCTTTTACGGCACGTTTGCATATACGAAATTGATGTAAGGCGGAATAAATAATAAAGTACAGTTCTTTTTTTATTCTAAAGAGCACTGTAGTAAAATTTAGTAGCGTGTTAGAATAACAGCATTAAAATAGACTGAAACTTGATACCAAGACCACGATATTAAAGGTTACTGATATGCATCAATTATTCGGTTTTTCCATTCAGACATTAAAACCATATTTCTGTTATTATTTCTCTTATTACTATTACTAACGTTTTAAAGGTAGCTGATACACATCAATTATCAGCTTTCAATTCAGATATTCAAATAACAGTTGTATTGATATTTCTGTTATTACTATTGTTTTATCAATGTGTACGCTATATCCAATACTCACCAACATATGTTCCTTCAAAAATACTGATAGTGCAGTATAATGTCTTAGAAACGGTTGCATTATGGTATGTTTCACATGCGTGGCTCACTTTCAAACGATATTTTATTGTGCTTGTTGGAGAAATATATTAACAGTCATTCCAATTATTTTAATCAGGTCTAAGTGTATTCTTAACGTACTCTTTGTAAGTTCCAGAATTTCACTAAGCACAAAATAAATTTGGCACACTATTAAAAATTATTTTATGTATTTATGGAAAAATTTGTTTCCTAAAGGGCAACGGTATTATCCCAGGAAGTCTTCAATCATATTCCACCAAAATCGTTGGTGAGATCGATATTTTTATTTTTGTTCTGTGTATGAAGATAAAATATATAATTGCAGCTAATGTGCGATCATCATTTTTAAAAGGAAGGTGCATCAAATAGGTATTCTGTCTTTTCGAAGTTGCAGTGTCGCTCAAAGGGTATTTTGATTTTGCGAGATAATTTTTGCATATCATTTTTATTTGAAAGTTTGGAGTCAAATAGAACAGCGTTTTCTAAGTATCCAGTCATTTGTTAGCAAATACAGTTGTCCAGAACATTGGGAAGGTTGCCTACGTGATGCCAAAGGCTATTAGTCGGGGTTGAAATTTAGTATCAGATTCTCACGACCCATTTAACCAGCTGTCAAATGAACACTGGGGAGGAAACTTCAAAAATTCTAAGATGGACAAAGCGTGGCGCTAATTACACCACCTCCAATCTAATGCTGACGTCATCAGAATAGACTAGTTTCTTTGCCACTCTCCATCGCAAGAGCTTGAAAGATTTAGATGGGAACACATATGTTCAGTTTAGCAGATGACTGAGAAGATAAGAATTCTTTTTCCTTCAGAAATACAGATGTAACGCTAACAGCATCGCTCATTTGAAAGATTCTCTTAATATCTCATAATTTTTTCTGATCCTTTAAAATTGGAAATGTGCACTATTTTATTTTTTATTATCCTAAGGTAAAATCTGGAAAAATCACGTAGGATAAAATAATTATAGTCTGATTTGGTAGGAGTGAAAAGAAAATTTATTTTAATGTAATCTTCATCAGTTGGCAATAACAGTTGTGCAACCATAAACTCTGCAACTACGTGTTTTCTTAAAAAAATATTTGTACGAGACTCCAGGTATGAAATTTTCTTTCATAATAAATTATTAAAGAAAGAGTGATACGTCTACTCCTAAACATTACTGCAAGACTACAGGGTACGTATGGACGTAATGGCTTTTAAAAAAATAAATAAATAAAAATAAGCTAATAGTTTAAGCAAATTTGCTTCTTCAGTTAACAATTTTTTTTCTTTTCTTTTTGAGAAGATGAGATGTATCATATATAGAATTTACTGAATTTGATAACAAATATGTTGTTAAAACACTTTTAAAATATGTTCTAAACAACATGATATTAAAAAAAGGTTTTTACCTAGTTACATGTGTAATTAATTCAACTTAATAGATAATCTGGGTATGTAATCTTCAGCGCAATAGTAATTTTTTTAAATGCGGTAAATGCGAAAGAAAGAAATGTGTCTGACTCTTTTTACAATTATCAAAATTAATTAGTTTTGAAAGTTCAAAAATTAAATCAAATTAGATTATTTTAAATCAAGTAATTAATATTTTATAGATGATAGTACTTAAATTTATTTCTCCTAGTCGCTTCAACACATCAATATTTTTAGCAGTTTATCTCCATGTTTTTGATAAAGTTCCATGAATAACACCGTGATACGTAATAAAGTTCATTACCTTGTTTATTGTGACTTTAATAATGATGTGACTGATTATACTAACCATCACGTTAATATGTAATCAGTTTAGCCGAGTTTGTTGTGCGTAGTAAACGCAACACTCAAAAAGGATTGATGAATTATTAATGCAGTTAAAAATTACTGTTTTAATTTCGTTCCGCTCTCCACCGATGATTATACGGATTAGCTTTAGCTTTCCTTCCGCACCAGAGAATTATACCACGAGGCATAATACGGTTTATTGGCAAAGAGATAAAATAACTTCCATCTGTTACAGGTATTAGTAGGGGGATCATCCCACAGTAAAGGGGAAGAACTGTTCACGATCATGAACAGGTGGACGCAAGTTAACACCACAGTAATTCACCTTTATGTGAATAGCGCACTTATTGATTGTGGATGTGTAGGGGGGTAAACGCGACTTCTCTACTGTGCGACCAACTGTAAAGGAACACAAGTGAGTTATCATAATTTTTATAACTACAACTGATGTTCAGATGTTTCATTCTAGAAAAATTTGATTAATTACCTGTTTGTTTGCTGTCTGATTATGAATAATTTAGTTGCCTTCATGGGAGATTATTAATTTCTTATTACTCGCTTAGAACGTTGTACTCGGTATTCTCACTTCATAAATAATACATCTAAGGAACATTGAGTTTATTGTTAGACAGTTAAATGTGGAATGATGTAAAATTATTGTTCATGTTCTGTTATAATTTGCAGTTGTATAATCGACTTATCTTGCTTCGGAAAGTCGTTTGATACCTGTGATTTGCAAAGTTAAGTTTATTCAAAAATAAAAGTTGCTGAAGTTCAATAGCTCCTCAACATATCAAACAGGCATAGACACCTACAGAGTGTAAAACTTATGTGTAAATAAATGGATGTGTGAATTATGTTTGGTAATTGTATAGTTTAATGGAACCTGGCTGACCGCGATCTTAGCTCGGCATCTTTCAATTTCTGTTCAATATGCAAGATTTTTGGTGAAGTTGTTTGAAGTTAAACTATTTCTTGAAGGCTTCCTCCACACTTTGAAGACTACCAGTTTCTTGTTATAATCAAACAGAAGCCTAACTAACATCAATAGGGTTACTGATACCTGAAACTTCTACGAGATGAAGTTAGAGCCGTTTCTGAAATACCAAATATATATAAGAATTGGTCGGTAAAAGATATAAGATTGTTTTAATAATGGCTGTTACCCCCAGTTATGGCTGTGGGCGTTGAGGCTCCTCCTTGACACTATGGGACAAGTTTCGATTCCTGGATCCCTCATACTGGCCATCCTGATTGTGGTTTTCCGCAATCACTTTGGCAAGTGTGCCTGAAAGGATACACTTTCACAGGTGAGACTACACTTATACGTAGTACAGAGCACAAGTTAAATCTTTCGCAGACAAACGGAAAGACATTGCTCCCACCATTAGAACAGGTTTCTACAGCAAGATGGAAGGGCCATCAATCCTTCACTGAAACAGGCTCAGTGACTAAGCTACACATACGTAGAATTTCGTAATTATCAGTAATCATGACTCTAATAGGCATCATCAATTCACGATTGTAAATAAGTGATAAATGATCGTTCCCATCACAAAACCTATAATGGAAATTAATCAATAATCGTTTGAAGAGTTTGAAGGTATACCTAGCTTGCAAAACATCGTCAGTGTCATGAACAGCATCTCATTATGCTTACCTGTGACTGAAAAATAAGTGTGGTAGGAGCAGATTAGAGAAAACTGAGTGAATAGAGATTAATATTTAGTAACAGTTCCCTCTCTTCTAACGAGTAGGTGATATGACATAGTTCTTCATGAAGTAATAAAAAAAAATTAAACTATTAGTAAATGATCGGTCGTTATGTCCAATATGTATAGAAGCTATGAGAATATTATATAGGCGAACGGACCGCTAATAAGACAATTACACAAATGCGTCCATATTATAGCAGCAGTATGAGTCAAATGAGGCACACAAAACAATGGTACTAATGTCTAAAAATGTTCCTCCTTCCCTCATAATTTTAGGGATATCAATATATGTAGTGAAATATAGTTCTGATATTAAAATAACAGATAGTTTGAATTGCGGAGAATGTTGTAGATTAGAGAGCTGTAAAAGTAACGAGAAATTCTGTACCCTTATGTATTCGTTACTAAACCAATCAATACCCGTTACTTTCGAATCGTTACTCGTTACTTTCGGTACAATCGAACACTAGCATGAAGCATATCATCGCATCGCATCACATACGGGACGACTTAGTTCGTACTTGGTAAAGTTTAAATAAATTGTTAATTTAGTAAAATAAGTGTAGGTAAGTTGTTTGTTTGGATAAAAGATAATTAGCACATGGATCTTACGGAAAAACCTCTGAATGTACATTTGATTTTCTGTAATGAATTTTATATTCGAAAGAATAATTTCAAAACTAACACATGTTTGCTCACACAAAAAAAGAGCTGACCTTTCACCTGACTGTGGCATATCTAGTGACAAGAACTAATGGCTGCTGTTTTTTAAAGCAGCCTACTCAAAACTCTACATACAAGCATGAAATGATAATGCGACATGTATTTAACAAATATTATAATCTTATCAAAGTATTTCGTTTTTGAATAGGAGATTTCACCACTGTCTCCATTTATTTTTGTAAATTCTTCGTCTTTTTGTGAGAGATTTGTTAAAATAAATGTTGACATACCATCAAGTCCGGCCTGGCTCCCGCTTTAATTGTTTCATTTTAAAAATATCAAAATTCAGAACATTTAAAACAATGGTAGAGGGAAAACATGCGATTAGATTCGCAGTTGTTGTTGCGTCGCGGTTACAACAAACATTCAACATCAAAGCCAGTACCGCATTGCTCACATGGAACCTGCGATAATAATACAACAACTAACACCAGGCAAAAGGAATAAAGTCATTTTACCTTGTTGTTTCTTTATGTAATTTTGGAACTGCAAAAAAGGGCTGCTAGATATGTTTCTGGAAATTATCGCAGAACGCAATCCGTAACAGATATGATAAAAGAGCTTGAATGAGATTGATTGGGAGGCAGGAGAAGGGTGAAGATAGTCATGGGAGTGTACAAGGCGTATATTGATGATGAGGCATGGAAATATATTGGTGTAAGAATTGAAAGTAAGGCTTGGAAGGGAAAAGATGAACATGACTACAAGCTGGCACTCGATTTCAGGCACAAGGGTGTGGAAGATTCTCTTTTTTAGGTAATGATGTCAGGGATTGGAATAAGTTAACGAGATAAATTATGAATTTTTTACCAAAAACGTTGAAAGAATTTAAAGTTAAAATTTGTAGAGGGCAAATGTAGGTGGATGCAAGAAAGAGAGGAAGATGAGTGTGTAGGGAAATTGCCACCGGAGCGTGCGCTCAATTGTAATTTAATTAAATATAATTAGAACAAAACAAGTGCAGCGATGTATATCACAAACTATTAAAAAATTCTTTTATACTGTAAATGGCACTATAAAATAAAACAGAAGGTATCAAATCTAAAATAAACTGATTTCATAAATGTTTGAAATCAGTAATCCTCAGTAATGAACAATCAACGAAAAAAGTAACTATCTCAAATTATCCATACAAATTATGCACTGTAAATTTTAATGTTAAACAAAATAAAAAATAAAAAATTGTCTTCACGTTGTCAAAATTAGTTACCTGCGGGTGCTGGAACGTGTTCGTATCTATACGAAACATGCGAGTAACTAAATGAATTTCTGAGTAACGATTCGGTACTTCGAGTCAGGTGACGAACCCGTTACTCAGATATAACGATACTTTTACAGCTCTATAGATTACAAGTGTCGTATTATGTATCTATAAATGAAACATTTCTTACCAAACAATCTGGAGAATACACACTGTAAGATCTGTTCTAGTTAGAATTCAAACTCATGGAGTCGAAACGTTCAAACATTCAAAATCAAACTAATTCAAATGAAATTAAACGCTGTAGTGGCCATTTTCTGGATGTATTCTCCCATACATAATTCCAAAATGCGTACATTATAAATCAATAAAAACCATCCGGTTGGGCACCGTAAAAGATTACACTGCATATTCAATAATTTTTGGTGCTTTCGTATACTTTCTTCTTTGATTTAGCTATAGAAGTATTTTCTCAAAACCCGCAATGAAGTCTAATCTGTATCTGACATCTACAGAGTTTGTTAATAAAAACTTTTTATCTCTTGGTATCTGACGAAGCAACTTATTTCTGAAATTCAGATTTGTTACATTTGCAGCAACGAAGTATTAAGTGACAAAATTCTGTAACTGAACTGAACTCCCGTCGTTGTTTCACGATTCCAGCATGAGAGCTGAGATAACAATGAAATGCGTTTGGCGGTTGAAAAAAGGGGAGGGAGGTTTATTCGTCGTGCACTGTGAAAGCTGCATACAAATCCGCATGTTCTCAGTTCACTGAATAATTCAGATATCCATCTGTATTTGGTAGCGCAGCAAGTTGACATACTGTAGTTTGCATTCCAGAAGTGAAGCGTGGAGAGGGCACGGTATAGAACGCCTTGTTTGGCCAGGTCATCTGTACTTGCTCGCATTTTATATCTCAGTATGGAAGTCGATGCAACTGTTATGGAATGTTTATTGGGTCTGAATAACATTTATTTACTAACTCGTACGGTTAAAGGACTTCTTATGCTAATTTCCTGTATTTATACAGTTTCTGTCTACACCAAAATAAGTAGTAAAACATTTTTTCAATGATTCCTATAAAGTATGCGTTGATGTTGAAAGCAGCAACCAGTCACAATTTGTTATTATTATGTTTATTTAACCATTACCGGTTTCGAGCAAAATGCTCATGATCAGATGGTTTTCATTTTTAATGTATTTAATTAAGTATGCAGATGCAAAATTAGAGCGTGCCTCATTAGATATCTGAAAATATTTGAAAACGAACTCTTGTTAGTGGCGAAAGGATGATTCATTTCGTGGAGGCTTATTATTAAACAACACCCGGCAATAACACTGATGATATCATTACTATTACTATTATGAGACTCTAAATAGAACTTATGTGCATGCTGGAACGTTGGTGTGGTTCCCGTAGGAAAAATAGAAACCGAAAAAAATGAATGTGAAATTTGAATATTGTTTTAAAGTTTGTGTACTGACCCACAAACCTTCAGTTTTTAATCCGATCTAGAACAAACATTGCGATGGTGTAGTTTAAAATAAGTGGAAAAGTAATGTTCACATTTGGTTCATAAAACTGCACTCATACGGAGGATTTTTACGAAAATCCGATCAAACGGGATAAAATATGTGACCTTTCATATCGAGCCCCCTGCTCACGCCGGGTACTCTATTAGTTACCATATAAAACCAAACATTATCGAAATCTGGATGGCCGGTACGGAAAATATGAAGCATTTTCTCACAGTGAAAAATGTTGAAGAATCCACTCATCTAACAGCTTATGCTCAGTTTTCGTCCCAGTTCTTCTACAGTTATATCAATCGAAAGATAATTCCATCAAGTGTACGTAACCATCTGTAATATTTCCTTGAATTCTGTGATAAAGAAAAATGGTCGTTTCCATTCGTTCTTATGGTGTAATAAGTAATAATCTGATGTAATTGTGAACTAAAAAATTCCTATTTCGGTGTTTCAAGCTACAGCCTTCTCGATAACGACGTAGTCTTCATGGGCTTGCAGCCTGATTTGTTATAATTATAAAACAAAACGTTTCAACAGCGTACTATTTTTCTTCATCACGTCCACACGCTTATTGAATAGACCAAAAGTACGCTGTCAGTTACCGACAAAGGTGTGCTAATGTAACATCCTAGCTGCTATCGATTTGGGGGGCGGGGGTGCATACGCCTTCTTCAGTGTTGAACTAATGAGTAGGCCTACTGGCTGACTAACACCTGGGATACATCGATGTCACTGAAATTTATCAGGGCACTCGAGTAGACCTAATAATATAAATTTTTGTGTAGAACAAGCCATTTGACCACTTCTGGACCGGAGAGTGTATAGATTATCAAAAGCCTATCAATTTCATCCGCATATCCAGTAAGCCGCAAGTAATAACTATGATATTTTACAGGATGTGTTATTACTGTTTGACGAGCATATATGTAAAGAATTTTAAAGGTGCCAGATGAGTTCTTAAACTAGTATATTTTTTTTCATTTATATTTAATAACAAAATATTCTAAAACAAATGTTAATTTGAATAAACTATTTCGGATTATATATATATATATATATATAGATGTGTATGTGTGGAAATTAGTTGATTAAGCAAATTAATTTCATTAGTTCGTCGTGCTTCTTTTGAAAGCTTTACATAAATACGTGTTATCATAATATTTCCTTTTCCTCTTTACCAGTTTACTGATTGTTCACTTATTTAAAACAAATAACAGTACAGATTAAGAAATAAATATAAAATTTCTTTATTTAATACTTACATTAAAAAAAATCATTTAGCATCTGTTTAACAAATTACTGGTTAAAGAATATAAAAATTTCAGTGATTTTTGAAAATCATATTATTATTGCACTTAAGAAATTCATAAGGTAATGATTACACATTGCAGAGGCTTAAATGAGTTGGTAGAGATTTAATGATCAGAATTTTTAAATGAAAGCAGTAATGCTGAACGACAATTGAATAAAGTCAGAACTAGTGGGTGATTTTTAAGCAGTGCTTGTCGATATGAATTTCACATGAAAAGATATGTGAAGCACATTTCACAGCTTTTGTAATTCATGTGAGTACATATGGCAACATGCCTTAATTCTCAGGAATTCTTTAAGTATTCCAGAACTGTTCATCCTGCAGAAATACTGTGTGTATGGCCACCATCTCTCGCCGATGCTGTACACAAAATTGCTTTAAAATTAATCAGACAGTGTGAACACAAAAAAAAGAAAAAAAAAAAAAAATAGTTCGGTTGAGTTATGATTCTCAGGTGATTTTGCTGTGGACAATATGATGCCAAGCGTTCAACCTCTAAGCAGACTAGAAGTCCTTCGCACAACGTGATAAATGTTCTGATTGGCCTGAAAATGGTATATGAACAACAGACCAATGGCAACAACGTATCGGATTTTTCCATCATCAGTTCCCACGACATAAAAAACGGATGTTGCATTATAAGGTGTTTTTTAAAGTAAAATATAATTGTTAGGAAATAAATAAAGCAATACAGAATTCTTAGGATCTTAGTTTAGCTTTGTTCGGTCCAAGGAATTAGCTAATTACCTTATCGACCTATAGGTTTGCATCACGGTTACGATTACTAGGGCCTTTCCTTAATCTTTTATTAGTGACAGGTCTCAAAATTCTATCTAAAACATCTATTTTACGTATATAACAACAGAAAACTCTTTTGTACTATGCTGACCATAATCAGGCACATACCATTTACGTAGCCTCGAGTGAAGTTTTTTTTTGTTTTAAATAATTAAACCATAACATGTGTGGTTTTGTACATGCAAACAGGGGGCACCAGAAAACAGACTACAAACAGGTGATGACACTCATTGATTTATTCACTGGAACGGATATTAGTGTTCAATATTGTATCATTTTGCCAGGTAAATTTCAGTGATCAAGGTTTTTGCGTCTCTGGTTGTTGGATTTCTGGCCTGCGACAAGAAAAACTGTTTAAACATGTCAACCTGTAATCAAGCGATAATCACCGTGTCAGGAGGATGGCCTATTAGAAAATATGGAATTTCACTCGGTATCCTAAGGAAGAATGGTAAATACAGATTGCCTGGTGAGATGGATGTTTTTGCAGGAACGGGGAAATCTGCGGATACAAGTACCGTGTTGTCAGGGAACTCGCTGGATGATCCTTTCAGATAGTGCTGATTGCTACTTAATTAATTTCTTCTTCAATTAACAGTTTACTGTAGTCCGGTCACCAGATGATTTTACCTTTCACCAAAGGATAATGACTAACGCAGCTTCAGAATTGATTAAATAGTTCAATGAAATAACGAAACCGATGACACAATCTTCATCTAGCCATTCTTATTTCGGCGAAATCTTAGTAACAAAACACCGATAGGAATCAATTTCTTCCAGAGATACTACAGCACATTACACAAATTCCAGCGAATGAGAGCTGTTGAACCACTCTTAAAACAAAGCCTGAACTTCTCAAAAACAAATATCAGCACTTCTGCAGCTCGCCATCTCCGAGAGTTTCAATAGTCGCTAGAGAAATATCCAGAAGTCAATAAAGGATGCTGACAGCGCTAACAATCACTTTGATAGTCAAATTAAAACAAAAACAACTACAACTTTTACAAAATCACTCATAATCATTAAGAAATAGTTTAAAATGGAAATTAAAAATATTTAAGTGTATTTAAAATAAAAAGGGGGGCAGCGTAATCAGGGGCGTAGCTACTATGGAGCTAGGCGGTGCAGTGCACCGGGGCCCTCACGCTCAGGGGGCCCCCAAGTATACCTCAAGGGGCCCCTAAGCGCACCTCTAGGGACCCTCAAGCGCAGTTTAGAGGGCCCACGAGCCTTCACGGCAAACTGGCGACCTTTTTTTTGCTCATGGGGGCCCCAACCACTGCTTAGGGACCCCTAAAGAACAATTCAAGGGCCCCCATCCTCAGTTCAGGGGGCCCCTACCAGCACACAAAGCAAAAAAAAAAAAGGTCGCCCGTCTGGCCTGAGGGCCCAAAATAAATTTTTTGACCGGGGCCCTTGTTGACCTAGCTACGCCACTGAGCGTAATCACTCCAAATGCCTGTCAATCGTCCTCAGAACACCGTAACTTATACAATATTTATAATTAAAAGCATTTAATTAATATTTCACACATAATACTACTTCTAATCATATTACACATAATTTACGGTGTATCCTTCCATAAAGACAATATTCACTCACATGAAAAAATGTACAAATCAATAATTAATTAACTTTCATCTCTCTGTACTTAATTCCTAAGATTAAAATTCGTAGAAGGCTGGATTTGAGGGCTGTCGCAATGCCCTGGGCACACCTGCGCACACAGTGGCGATATAAATGAATGCCTCCAAGAACAGTGTGTAATGTATGTCCACGGGTATCATATGAAATAATTTGTTGCTAAATATTTAGTGTTATTAATGTTTAATCCTGTCACGTGATGTATCTGGTAGCCAGATACCTACTAAAATAAAGACTACTTATAGGGGTACATTAGCCTCTCCACATGCAGCTTCTATGTCACAAGATGCGGGACGCAAGTTTGGAGGACAACAACGGGAACTGTTGAAGATTATTCGATGGGCGAGCGAAGTGGTTTCATCTCGAGCCTGGAAGCGCAGATAAACTGGAAGCTTACCCTCGTCGGAATATTTTCACACGAGATCCCGGAGCGCCATCTTCAAGAGTTTATGATCACGGCGAGCGTTTAGGAGCATGTTTCAAAACATTCATTACATTAATGACAGAATCTGTATTTTTCCAAATTTCTGAGTCTGGTTAGCAAAGTCTACTGATCTAGCGTGAACTTCACTATAGTGCAATAGAACCTTCTTTGTGTAACATATTACTAATGTTCTATTCAAAAACTTTGCCTACTCAGCTCAAGACATCATGAATAGGAACCGTTCCCTGCAAACAGAATTCTCCTTCAACATGACCAAATAACGGCCCTAGTGAATGTGAATCAACAAACCATAGACTTCACTTCAGTGATCCCAATAGATTCCACTTCACTACAGTTTACGAAAATTTTGTGCTCTCCCTTGTTTCAAACGATTGTACATTATCTAAACGTCATGGTGGACAGAAAACTTATCAGGAAATAGTTGTTTTGTCTAAATTACTATTGCGTTTAATTTTTTCAGTTCATACTTTCAGTAATTATTTGAAACTTTAAAGGTATCATGATTTTACTACAGCGCCATCTTAATGTATTTTAACATTTTGAAATTTTATCGATAACTCACTATAGAGATTTAGATTAATTTTAATAAAAATTTTAATGAACTGTTAGTCGCGATTTATCAATTCTCAACTAATAACAGTACATTTACAATCCTAATGAATTGCAATTCATAGTTACACCCTCAGCAGATATGAAGAATCCTTCTTCTTCCTCTTTAATCCGATCTTTATGGTCAATAGACAGCAAGGCAAAACAAATGTTATTCTTAGAAGTATTAAAAGTTTTAATCATCTTGTTAATTAACATTTAAGTTTGATGGTAGCAAACTTAACAAGAGAAATTTATTCAAAAGAACTTTTGAATGAAAAATTTCTACCAAAATTCTTCCCCTGACGAGTCTAATAATTCTGCTCGGATTCGCAACTGCCAATAAAGATTTAAACAATTATCCTGGTATGTTATACTGTTGAAAACCACCTTATCCTCCGCACAGACAGGCATTTCCACCAGTTTAGCTTCTTTCTATTAATGTATATTGTGGAGTGATTCGATAGGAATCTTGTTAAACTATTCTCCTTAATAACTAAAACAAAAACGTGAAAGTTGTAGGATTTCTGGCTATGTCGTATTTTCTGTAGACATTGTCGGGTACGGCCGCCAGTGGACAAGTCTGGTTAAATTTGTTTCTAACTTGAATTATCCCGAAACTAAAGAATGCAGTCTTTTATATATAAACAAGTTCAAGCTTTTTTGTCATCCCTTTTTTTTATTGCTTCTTCACCGAACCACATAGGAGTGTTATAGTATTTAAGAATGCAAGTGTTGTTGTTTTTAACATTGACTATTTATTCCCTCGTAACAAGTTATATGCATTATACATCCCACGCTATACCCACTCTCTGTATGTCCGCATCACCATGACAAGTAAACGAGTTTCAACAAAGAATCCAATATAATTGGGCATGGAAAATTATTATTTTTAAGGTTTTATTTTGATTTAACAAACTATTTCCGTTATTTCTGAAAGTATCATCCAAATTCTTTCAAACATTTATGAAATGCTGATAAGTAAAACATTATATTCTTCCCATGGTAGAATTCAATCATAAAAATATTAATTAACTTTATCCGAAAATTGGATGTTAAATTCCATCCATTGAACATCCATCCACTCAGTACTGAAATTATCTCTCACAAACGTTTTATGTGCTATGAAAGATGGAGGAAAACGTACTCCAATCTGTAATAAAACGAAAGTTGTAAGAGATTACTGATGTTCCGACCTTTCAAAAAGATTCTACTTTAAAGAAGTAACAGCTTGGAAGGTAAATGGAAGAAAAGTGTTAATACACAACGAATTTTTAAAGATACTAAAAACGCATGCTGCTTTAATAAGCCAGAAATGAAACTTCTTTAAGCTTAATAAAGTCCAAAAAATCATTATTCATTTTTTTTAAAAACCTTTATAGACACTGAACATATTTCGTTTTACTTTTTCGTTTAAATTTCGTAAAAAAACGTACAAGAATAAATTAATATTTACTATAACTAAAACTTAATTATTATTTTCTTCCATTGCATTATTCATAATTCAACTCGCCATACATCACATTCTCTGGTAACACAGGTAAAAAATCAGTGCATGACGTTAAAAGGTTCAATCACTGGCGTCAAAATATACGTTACATACTAAGCTTTAGTAATATTTGTGACAGTAGTAGTAACTATTTAATGGAGTACATATTATTTGTGTGGCACAGGGACAATATACAATGATAACTGGAACATTTAACTTACCTATGTTTTAGTAATCATTGCACTTTCATAACGGGTGCTGAATGAGTGATAGTGTGTATTGTACCACGTAAGTTTACTCGTTAATAAGATTCTGCTCGCTTTCTTACTTACCTCTTAAGACAATGCCATCTATGAATATAGGTGGGGAAAGAATTGCTTGCTGAAGACTTGGAAATGTAAATATCTTGGAATTACTTTATTCATAACAAATATTAACTGGCAGGACAATAGGGCAGGTGTAGGAAAAGTTTCAGTTTCCCACTTGTTGGAAAGAGATGATGAGGGGATGTACGCGAGAAGTAAAGAATTGGGTTACAAAACTTTGGTCAGACCATTGCTCCGAATATGTGGTAGTGTAGTATGGGACCCTCATTTTATGTATCAGGTAATGGGATTATTGCAAGACAGGAGGAGAATGAGGAGGGTCATGGGAGTGTACAGGGCATATACTGGCGATGAGGCATGGAAAGATATTGCAATAGGTATGAAAAGTAGTGCATGGAAGGGAAAAGATGACCATGACCACAAGCTGGCACTCGATTTCAGGCACAAGGGTGTAGGAAGATTCTCTTTTTTAGGTAAGGTGTCAGGGATTGGAATGAGTTACCAAGAGAAATGACGAATAATTTACCGAAAACTTTGAAAGAATTTAAAGATAAAATTTGTAGAGGTCAAATGTAGGTAAGGTGCAGGATAGGGGGAAGATGGGTGTGTAGGGAAATTTTCCACCGGAGGCCTGTGCTCCATTACAATTAAATTAAATTAAAACCCTAAACTAGTACATACGACCCTTTGCACATGTTAGGGTTAGTGAAATAAAACGAATGCCAGTAAAAATAGGCTATCAACTTTAATGCTCAGTCTAGCGAGAAGAAATTGTTCTGCCGAGATAAAGATTTTTGTATACAATTTTTTGTTTGAGGAAAAAAAGGTATTTAAAACGGACGCAGCTGCTGCATCTTTTATCTCTTACCAACTTTTTCATAATGAAGTTTGTAGCGAAACCTCAAACACTGAAATCCACTTTAAGTTTCTCCCCTTTCATATTATGCTGAGCTTGTTTCCTTTTGGCTAATTAGCAGACTAGAATGAGCGGGGAGGGCTACCGTGTCCAAAGCGAATCAAGCAGCCATCAAACAGAATCGAACCTCGCGGCTATCACGCTAAACCGTGGAAAATGATTTACATATTACTGGAAACTTTCCAAGAATCTATCGACTATCAATAATTTTTTAAATTTCTTTTTGATTTAGTGCCTTTGTTCAGAATATCTGTTATAAACACTTATTAAGAGGAAATAATTAATTTAGTAACACCTTTTCCAGAAGTTACAGATACTGTAATATGATATATAACCTAATTTTTATTAGGAAAGGCACAGATCATAGAATCTTAACTCTTAAGTGCTCTAACACGTTACACGTTCAGTCCATGTTCTTCGGCTGAAAGAACAAAACATATATCGACATTAAACATAATTTGGGCAATATCGTCGGCTGTTCAAACGCTTAACTACCTCCGGTAAGGTTCTTATTAAAAACCAGATTATACAGCTTCTGACGAAATTTATTCCCTCTAAATGAATCCAGAACTGAGTTTAAATATCTTAATTACCAATTAGTAACTATAACAACTGACAACAGTTTCAGCGCCGCTAAAAATTTATTTAAAATTCTTTCAGTTTAAAGTGCCCTTCAATTTAAAGTTTCAACGTAAAATTGCCACTTGATGAGTGCAAATGACATATTTCAGATATGTAGTAGACATTCATGATTGATCAGAATCATACCACGAGTGTGAAGGATTATGGTGTAATGATGGCCAATTACATCAAAATAAAAGTGCAAATAATGTAAGACTTTTTGAGTGAAAAGGCGTTCGCAGAGTTCGTAAAGGAATTCAAGCTATCTCTGAATAATTTATTAACGGGGCAGACCTACGTTCCACTATGGTTAACAAGGAAACTCCCTGCTGCAAGGATCTATCAGACTTCTGAAAGCGAAGGTCTCATAGACAGCGACCAACTGTCCCTAATAAAACTAAGAACTGTTAATTGGCCACGGCAGTATCTTGGTATCACAGAATATTAGGAAAGCGAATGGATGACGCGATATGCTAAAAATGTATATACTTTTAAATTGGTCACGCTTGTCCCCTGATAAATGACCGTTTACGACGATCAGCGTTTCTTAAATTTTTAACAGTTATACTCTGTTTTACCTGTAAGAAAAAATATAGCTTTCCCCTTGTTAACATCAAGAAATACTTGACCGGATGCTCAATATTTATCACATCGACATTCTCTTGAAAACACATTTATTTTGCAGTGGAACATAACTTCGACAGCACCCAACATATACTTATACACAAAAATAAAACTTTTCTTGGTCGCAGAGTTTACAATTTTTCTTATATCCGTCCTTTTAACAGTTTGAAGCTCCAACTTCAGACATCTTTTGTTGGCTCATCTCTATCCTTCTCGATCATTCTCTTCTTATCTTTAATAATTACTCCAACGGACCCCTTTACTCCTTGTCTGTCAAGGATCCTCCAACACAGTACTATGACAATTATCATACATAATAAAATACACTTATATTTACAACCATAATTCCTCCCTACAGTGATATATGTCACAAGTATTCTCTATGTCCTGACACAAAAGAAAGCGCTACAAAGTACTGATTATCTGCTGCTCTGTGAGAGAGCGCAATTCAGAAAATAATGCACTCATCGCCAGTTTAGTGTTGCACACTGATATTTCAATGCTCTTTGTCCGGGAAGACAATATCATCGAAACAGCTGACCAGAGCCGAGATAGGAATAAAGAATGTATCTCTCTTTTAGGAGAAGTTTCGCGGTTTGATAGCTGTCTGCAACTCAGAGCACAAAGACTGCAGGAACTATCGTCTCATAAACAGCACTAGCTCTCACCAAATACATTTTTTTTTTTTTTTTTTTTAAAAAAAAAAAAAAGTCCATAATCGCTCGATCAAGAAACTCCATTGCTCAATGTAAAGACAATTCATATTAGGATCACTATTTCATTTATTAGTATGATGTCATATAATTTTTGACAAATGTCATTTAATAATAAATTCATGGCGTCTATATGCAAGCCTGGTTGGGATAATTATGTTTTCTTGATACACATAAGTCAATTAAAATTGCTGATCAACATAAATGTTTATCATTTGTAAAATATTGTGATATACGTTAATTGACGCAATAAAAAAGTTAAATTCTGCTCTAAAATTTTTTCCATGAGGGTCTAATAAATAAATGCACAATTACTAAGTGCAAGTTCTTTCATTTCGCAAAGCACACTACAACTGATAAAATAATAATTAAAAACTAAATTAATAAGTGAAACACAAATATGGCATATTACAGTTTGAATCACCCAGTTTCCAGATATGACAGGGATTATTATTAGTATCTGGTCTGTGGTGTCTCCAAAAATCATAAACCGGCACACAGGGAGACAGAATGATGATAAAGCTTTCATGAAAAATAGGTGAAATTGCTTTGAGGATATCAAGCCTGAAGAAGTAGACAAATCATAAATATAAATTTTTAAACTGTCGGCCTCGGTAGCGTAGGGATTAGAATACTGGTTCCGTGTACCGAAAGTCGCCGGTCAGAGTCAGGTCCAGGACATGGGTGTTTATATGTTGTGTGTGTGAGTGTTTCGTCCGTCCTGTGTTAACTACACTTAATGGATACGCTATACTGTTGGAACTTAAACACTGGAAGCGTCGGAATCACAACTGAGCTGGCTGTATGGTAATAATAGCAGTATAGTAATATGTAATTTTTCACATAAACATTTATCAGTACGGTTAGTGAATTTCTGTTTAAAGATATTAACTATATGTTTTTCTGTTTAACCTTTAACAATTCTGATTTATGACAGGAATTCTTCACGGGTCTTCTGCCGGATAAGATCTTTTAAACACGACGTTTCGGCAGTCACCTCCGCTGCCTTCATATGGTGAGCTGTCATCGCGAAGTAGCTGCTGCGACGGTTCGGCACCAAACCGTCGCGGCAGCTACTTCGCGATGACAGCTCACCAGATGAAGGCAGCGGAGGTGACTGCCGAAACGTCGTGTTTAAAAGATCTTATCCGGCAGAAGACCCGTGAAGAATTCCTGTCTACCATACGCCGGGAAAAACTTAATTGTCACAATTCTGATTTATACCAAACATATTAATAATTCATCTATATCTATAAAACGAAAACCGGACATATTGGTCGTATAAAAACTCTGAAACTACGGCGCAGATTTCGATGGAGTTTTCACTGTTTTAAAGCTTAGAATCTATGTCTTATGTTTCAACGTTAAATAATGTAGGAGCATTAAATGAAATTCTGAAATTATGGTGAGAAATTCCACAGGAGGAATCAATAGATTGCGCATACTCCGCACTAAACACACAACACAATATCTCTGACCACAGCCTTTAATTAAATCAATAAGATAACTTATAGTAATAACTATTTTGCACATTAACCAAACTTGAAGTATTATTTCCTTTAATTCGGGATATAAATTTTTAAACGACATAGATAGCCGTAAAAACAACAGAGATACTCTTTAAGCACGATCTCTGGACAATATCTCTGGCCTTCAGCATTAGTCTTCTGTTTACGATAATATTTTTTTGGATTCACTTTTGATATTTTATCTGCAGAGTTAAAGGATCTGGCGTTTCTAGCCACAAGTATATCCATTCACTTCGCAGTTGAATCAAACGTGAGTTTTTAACATAATGTAGGGTTGTTCAAAAATGTAGTAAGCATGATATACATGAATCTTTTCGGACGAATGAAAATAGTATACGTGCAAATAAACTTCAGCCCACCAGTTTCTTGGTAGGGGGCGGGTCAATGTAAGTTTGCTTTAATTCCTAAAAAGTTTATGAAACTTTGTACAAATGTTTTACGGGAATAAAAATAGGGTACGGTTAAATCTACGCCAACTATACCGGACAACGCCGGGAACTCCGCTATTTACTTATAAAAGGGAAAAGGAATGGAAATTTGATTGTCTCATATATTAATATTTACTTGATTTTTTTATTGCAGTTCTGGTTGCCAATCTCGTAGCTGAAGGTATTTGGCGTGCAACGTATGGTTAGATGGTAGAAGCCCCGGTGATGAAAGAACTTATTACAGTAATGGACTTGGCCAGCAGGAAGAGAGATGGTTGTACACAATTCTCACCATTAGATTGTGTAGCAAGGCGAGGGTTATTTTAAAATCTTTCCGTAGTATCTTTCAAGTAAGCAAATACGATAATGTTCGTTGGTTTAGTATACAAAGTTTGTCGGCCCCTTGTCGTTCGGAAGAGTGGATTGATTGGGACAGAGTCTGGTTGAACGCTCACCTTATTTCATCCCGATATACACAACGCACGGCACTTAACAACGTTCATCTGTGTCATCTCCACGCATAAAATAGCGCTCAGACACACATATAGTGGAAATAAACTGGCTGTCCTACGGCTGCAATCTGTGGACTGCGAAATAAACATGAAACGACATGGTAGCTGTCTATATACTTTGAGACAGTAATACTGCTTCAAAATTAATTATTTAAGCTGAATTGAAATTAATATATTTAGACTGAATACATATTAAGGGAATTCCTTGACGTCTCGATGACGGAAACTGTTGGTTGTCTTCAGTACGTGATCTTTTAATCACCTAGAAAGTGTAGGAGAACGATAATCATTAAATCATCAAATAATTTATTTCTCCGATGAAACGGATGAATGGATGTTGGTGTTGTGTTTGCATGTTACAGATTATACATTAATGACTTTATTCTTGGATAAACAATTGCTGCAGTACTAATAAAGAGGTTTGCGTCAAATTCCGCCTAAGCTCATAGTGATGCATGGTTTCAAGTTTTGTTTTGTACATTTGTATGTACCGGTATATAGAAAATTAATATTTCACCACTGTTAATCTGACCGACGCACTCGTTGGCTATGTGTTACAGTTAGCCATAGTTTCCTGAGACTTCAGAGCTCTCGTTAAAGGTGATTCCGTAGCAACTGAGGGTGAAGACAGAAACGAACCGAGTCCCTTAAGGAGCTAGATTTCCTGGCAAACCACTAACATTTGCATCTGACTATGTGCAAAGCAAGATAATATAAAATAAATACGAGATGATGTCATATAAAAACAGTTTATTGCTTTGCTATTTCCTATGTTCAAGTAAAGTACTATTAATTGTAACATACCATGTAACAGTTGCAACGACATGCAGTATTGTCATGTTTGATATTCTTTCATCATACTTATCAGTTTTAAAAGAACATTTGCAACATACATTATTATAATATCAAATATCTATTGTAATATCTAATATCTATAATATCTAATAATTATAACATCTAATAATTATAGTTATCTTATTATAATTTGAGTATTTGTGTGAACGCTGTGCACTTTTAAAAATACTTGTAGTTTCCTATTTAAAAATTAGTAAAAGCTAACATTATTAACAACTAGTTTTTCTGGCGGACTTATATTTTAATAACAAAACTTTCTTCACTGATATTTCCCTTTCCCCACCAGATTCTTTAAAAGAAGTGTAAAATAGGTCTTAATCTAAAAACCTTTCAAATAAAATCACATCAATTATAAAATTTTAAATTTATTTTCTTTCATTATGGGCATCTTCACTTCATTAAATTCAATTTTCTTACGATGAACTTCGAATAAATTGATTTTAAATTTATTTGTGTTCTGCGATTGGACCGTTTTATGTTAAGATTCAACGGTATATGATCTCATACTCCTCGCTGAAGCGACGTATTCGTGTAGTTTTAAATATAATACCTCAGGGATGTGATCATTTTGAGAAAACTTTTGTAATTTAAAAAATTAACGAAGTGACGTCCATGGTAACTATTTGAGTTAAGTAAGTAACAACATTGGTCGAAACATCCATTCGGAGCAGCATCTGACCACAGACGAAGGAGGATAAAATTAAAAGCAGCACCAAGTCACTGCTTGAGTGACTATCTATATATCTATAAATGAGAAAACGAGAAAGTTCGGATGTGTGTTTGGATGTACTTCTGCAGTCAATCACGCCTTAATAACTCAACATATTTAAATAAAATTTGGCAATTCAGTTGTTTCCAGAGGTAGAGAAACCATTACCGCAAAACCACTGATTATTATGGATAAAAGAATCAATTACTGCTATACTTATTACTATAATATGTAAATTTCTGTTGATGAAACCAATATATCCTAAAAAAAAAATCAATATTCGGAGAGTAAATTAAGTTCTCCTTTTTTAAAGATTGTTTTCAGATATTCAATGCAAATCAAAATATTTAATTTTAGTATCGCAATTTTACTAATGGAAATGAGCGTCCGTGGACCACTTAAGTATTTATTTGCTGTTTGGATGTTAGTATTTTTTGTTGTTGTTGATATTTAGTGGATTCCATCAATGTATTACTAATATTTTGACGTTTTGAGCTTCCATTAATTAAAACTATATTCATTTTTATTCGCGAGATGAAATAAGTAATTTTAAGAGATGTTGGGTAAACGAAATTCAAATCTTTTAAAGAAATGTAAGAAAAATAGGGCTATGAAAATAGCCAAAACCTAGGATACATATCCTCAATATTGTATATACGGATATATTAAACTGAAAATACTTGTTACAAACAGAATATTTTTACTGAATTCAGAGAAGTAGTTGTGGAACATAACTAGATTTTTTTATTTTATTACAACATTTATTACTACTATTACTAATAAAAGTAACTCTAAAATAAATTATATGGTCGTATTGACCTGGTGACAAGACTTCTTTACATCTCCGCAATCAGTCCCTTTCGTAGCCTCTTAACGTAACCCAGTAATCCTTCCGGACATAGAGGACCCACAGTTCAACACGGAATGAGAACCAAGTTAGCATTGTGGCGTAATTCACGTCACACAATCATGCCCGATGTGAAGGTCGAGCTAAGGACCTTTGAAAATCCTCACCGAGCCTGGGATTCAAGATGGGGACGTATCCATCTCCAGTTGGTCGCCCTAAGCACTGAGCAACCAAACCTCTCAAGAAAATCTTATATTACAACACTTTTCAACGCGGACGAAGTCGCGGGTAACTGCTAGTGTGAAATAAAGTGAGGTCAGCTCTCAGCAAGAATTATGCTGGTATAGTGCACTATAACTTAAAACATTCACATAAGCTTTCTATTTTTCTCAGATCCCTTATAGCACGATGTAAAATTTAATATTTAAAGGTGACTGAAGTAATAAAAGCCATATTTGAAATGTTCCATAATTTTATATCTTTTTACTTCGACAACCCAATTGTGTAGGATAAGAACTATTTGGTTCTAATAAAATTGAAAGCTGGAGCCCACTTCTATTACTAACAAGTCATCATCATCATCATCTTCACCCCTCACCAATTTCCCGGGTGCGGTTTAAAAGCGCTCGCCGCTTTTGTAGGTCCACAGATTTCCTCTTCTTAGACTCTATATCACGGTACACCTCTCTCCTGTAGGTCCAGTTTTATTAGCTCCAACCATCTCATCCCGGGCCGGATCACTAAATTCCTGATATTGGATCTTCCTGTTTTCTGTACCATTGTTCTCAGGAATTTAATTTCTGCCGTCTGGAGTCTGCTGGTAGCAGTACACACCTCTACACTGTATGTTGTAATGGGTAATAGGTACGTAATATATAGCCATAGTATGGCTCCAATTGGAATATATTTGTCCCACATAAGGTGCCTAACTGAATAAATACTAGCTCCTCTCCTTCCTAGTACCGAGCGTGGTGGTGTAACGGATAGCGTTCTGGCCATGCATTCGGGAGTACGGCGGTTCGAATCCCCATCCGGGCATCCAGATTTGGGTTTTTAATTGTTTCCCAAATCACTCCAGGCAAATGCCGGAATGCTTTCTTCAAAAGGCCATGGCCGAATTCCTTCCCATTCCTCGCCCCCATCCTTTCCCGTCTCTATAGACCTCGCTGTTGAGAGACGTAAAGCAGATAAAAAAAATATTCTTCCTAGTGAAATTTCTGAAGTATAGATCCTAATATGTGAGCTCAGAAACTATTTATAATACCAACATAATTTCTCTAACCTTTATCAATACTTCAGAACGTGATTTCAGACACGTTTACTGCTACCGTAATCAAAATCGAGAATCACTAAAGTTTCCAACAGCACTCACGTCTTAACTTGCATTTATAGTAAACTGCGATTTATAGCTGTTACATTGTAAAATATTCTGATACAAGCGGCAGTTCCTTGGCGTTTCGATGGGAGCATAGGGGAAGGTGTATCTCAAGCTAAGACCTTCACTTGTTTGTTGACTGAATACAGTTTCTGGAACAACCGCAGCGCCGGAGCCGCTGGTTGGCTGGGTGGCTCCTGTGACGTAATTGCTCGACATCAATCAGTCGACGTGACAGCTCACAGCATTAGGCGCTGCACGGGGCGTGTTACACCGCGCTGCCTGTTAAATGGACCCATCACACTAAACTAGAACCAGTCTATGTACTTCAGCCAACTCAGGCACATTTAATTGTTCTTCACACGAATTGAAGAA
Source organism: Vandiemenella viatica (assembly GCA_031002005.1). Classification (NCBI taxonomy): domain Eukaryota; kingdom Metazoa; phylum Arthropoda; class Insecta; order Orthoptera; family Morabidae; genus Vandiemenella; species Vandiemenella viatica. Next base: position 86,336,328 of record CM061920.1, read on the forward strand.
TGCCACGGCAGTAACCACAACTACTTTGCATTATGAAAACAAGTGTGGCCAACACTGATTTGTATAAAAATCTCCACTACCCATATAAATTTAAATGGTGATGGTTTAGGTAAAATTATCTTGAAGTTCCATAGACTTCGTCATACAAAAAAATAAATGCCTTACACCTTCTGTTAATAGATGCTTTGTGTTTTTGCGCCAACTACGGCCACATTGAGCCTTAGTTTGGCTTCAATTTAGTTTTGATGCTTACATATCCGTGATACAACCACTGTTGTTACCCTAGATGGGACCTACACGTGGAATCCGAGACACGAAAGAGTTCTGGCGTACTTCACCTTACACAGCAACTGCGTCAGAGGTAAGGGTAGGGTTAAGATTTATAAAAATCTCCGCCCAGACAGGGGTTCGAACCGCGAATCTTTCAAACTTCAAACGCCTTAACCTCTGAGCCTCCTAGTAGCTGCTTTAATTATACACAATTTGATGTTTCAAGTATTTTATTGGACTATCGGATCTTCTCTTGCAACCATTAAAATGATGAATGGGTAATATAAATATCGTTAAAAACCAAAAAGTAATACTATAATTAGAATCTAATGATAGTGCGAACAAAAAGTCCGAGCCGACACGCAACTAAATAAGAGTTGATAGAATTCCTTCCTGTAAAGCTAAAAAGAATATACATCTTGAATTTAAAGTGTTATTCAAATACAATAATTTAATACCAGTTCCAGACGAGTTTAACTGTATCATTGCACTCTGATTTTTAAAGCAGATTTTCTGGGACTTAAAGACTATTTGTTATATTCTCAAGCACTAAAGATTCGTAGTACATTACAATCTGCGTTACTGAAGTTTACTAGAATTTACGGCATCAGTTATGAATAAATTGAATGTTTCGATTCGTTACACAGATTTAAAACGTTAAAAATAGATTATACGTCCATGGTTAACATTTTATGCGGTAATAAACCGGTAATAATAAAGCAATATGATTTTTGGATGTATGGAATCATATTTACCATACCTAAGTTCACATTCTGGTATATGCAACTGAGTAGATAGATGAATCATGATCTACGCTCTACAGTCTGTAAAACTGTGTCTTTCAATTCCTAACAACGCGAGGTAGGAAGGAATACACACATAAATCAGTGAGACAATTTTTTTTTCATTGTGAGATCAGTATTCAAACATTTAATGACTTTGCAGAAACTTTTCATCTTTTTCTGTTCTACAAGTTGTAAGATTCTCGGCATTAATGCATATTATTGTCAGGGTGGTCTTCAGTTTTGTCTAGGTTAGCAGAAAAACCACCAAGGCGTACAACAGATTTCTCACCTGTAGGAAAATACACTTCACGTATTTTAAATATGGTGTGAACTATTCGCAAACGAATCAGCACCCTAAACTCTTGATATCAACCATTTCTTTTTATCTTCTCCATAAACGTAACATAAAATAACATAATAAACGTACTCATAATATAATAACAACCTTCGCCTGTCCGCACATACAAAGAATCTTTTACAACAACCATATATCAAACTTACCCTCAGTATTTTGATCTGATGAACTTTGGATAAATTGCAGCGTACGCGTGCTACATTATTACATGATAACAGTTAACATAATACTCACACAAGGGGTGAGCGAGATACTTGTATCTTCGCATCTGTCCATCATACCAGCGCAGTTAAATTATATTCATAATGTAAAAAGCTTTAGGAAAACCAGAAATAAAGAAAATTGAAGCATTTGAATTTGGTGCTACAGAAGAATGCTGAAAATTAAGTGAACAGACAAAGTAAGAAATGAACGAGTTTTGGAAATGGTGGGTGAGAAAGAAGTTTATGGAAGAAGCTTACAGAAAGAAGAGATAGGCTGGTAGGTCATATTCTGAGACATACGGGATTGGTTAATTTGTTAGTGGAGGGAACAGTCGAAGGTAAGAACTGTAGAGGAAGACAGAGATTAGAATATATGAAGCAGATAACTGAGGACGTGTGCTGTATGGGGTATGTAGAAATGAAGAGGTTAGCACAGGATAGGAAAGGATGGAGGACTGCATCAAACCAGTCGACAGACTGACGACAGCAAAAAAAAAAAAAAAAAAAAAAAAAAAAAAAAAAAAAAAAAAAAAAAAAATTGTAAAAAGGTGTATCCCTCAAGTGATGAACAATTAAATTCTGGAAAACTTTCTTATCCCTTTAAATTTATTAAAGTCTGCAATGCTTAACGTCTTGTTTTTTGGATACGCTATAAAAATAATCGTTCGTGTGTAGATTCCATATGTCTTCAAAGGGTTCATGGTACTACCATGCTCATATTAATCCGAACGACCTGAATTGCACATCGCTACATTTCCTCCTGAGACTTATTCAACCCATTATACACATCTACGAGACAGTACTATACCCTGGAGGTGGTACAGTCTTACGACTATTAAAATTGAGCCACATCCACCTCCCATAAACGAAATACATTTCCGCTTTTTTGTTCATAAACCGAAATAGTGATTATATTTTCGGCAATAAAAGAGTTATAGGAACATCGAATACGTTTCATTTACTGTTTTAAAGACATTTTACAGTTATTAAGTGTTCACAAATAACACGAAACTTACCAATCTCAAGCAAAATGATGGTTTTTAGCAAGTACTGGATAACATCAAATGCAGATTTTATACCCGTCTACAACAACTTAAAATAATTCGAAATTTACGTTATATTC
>CM061920.1:86340063-86379473 GCA_031002005.1 Vandiemenella viatica
GTTAAACTTAGTTTTTCGTCAGAGTTGATTTTGATCCAGCATATGGAGAAGTCCATTACAAATCATACACAAGCAATACAAGTATTAGCAGATGCCTTCATCTCACAGACTAGGGAAATTCAATCAGTAATAAGTAAGAATATTCATGAAGTAGAAAGTGTACTAACAGTTTTGAATTTTCAGATTTTTAGTGTAAAAACTTTACAAGAGCTTATTTTTGGGTTAACAATTGTACGTATGGAGTTAGTTAGATTAAGAATTGCTCTATTACAAGGTTCTAGTGGGAAAGTTAGTGATATTTTATTGAGCCCTAGAGTATTTTTGAAATATTTGCAGTTAATTCAGAATAAGTTAGATTCAAGTATGTTTATGATTGCCCCTTGTACAGAGGAGAGTTTAAGTGTGTATTACCAATTGTCAAAGGTAAATATTGTTTTAATGGGTAGTAATTTGAGGTTAGTTGTTAATGTTCCTATTGGTGCACATGATTCAGTTTTAGAGAGATATAGTATTCATACTTTTCCGATCTATTGGAGTGAAACAGGCAGATATGTAAGGTGGGATATGAAACATGTAATTCTATTGAGCAAAGATCATAAGTCATATGTGACACTTGATCAGAATGATATGCAGAAATGTGAATCTAATATTGTAGAAATATGTCCATTGATGACTTTGCATGATGTAAGTGTAAGTAGTTGTGAATCTGATATGTTCTTTTCAGAAAATTTTGTTGAGTCATGTCAAAGAGAAGTTGTGACCCTCACTAAATCATATTTTGCTAGAGTTCATGATAATTGGATATTTACCTTGTTAACACCTTGTACTGTCAGTGTCAATTGTATTCAATCTCAGCAGACAACTAAATTATCAGTAAGTGGTTCAGGAATGTTTGTAAACACTACAGGTTGTCAAATAATTGGAAATGATTTTAGAACACCAGCAATTAAGTCAGTCAAGAAGTCTTATGATTTGTCTTATCCATTGTATTACTTACCAAATTTAACTTATGAGATTTATCACAGTCCTAAATTAGTTGAATTGAATTTGACTTATAGGAGGTTAAAGAAGAGATTGATAAGTATCTTAAAGCATCTAATGACACTATTAAATTCAGTAAGATTATTGCACATTTGGAGTCACAAATGAGTTCTTGAGATCAACATAGGATAACAGTTGTATCTGCCAGTGTTACGTCTATTATTTGTATTTTAATTGTCTTGTTTTTGGGTATTTGGTTATGTAGACATTGTATGAATAAGATGATTCAGAATTATTTTGCTGCAAATGCAGCCACGCAATCTGTTAGCAGCATACGAGTAACTATTCCAGAGATTTCTCATGATAGTGTTGCAGGAGCAACACGTGTTTCAAAGGCGGGGGAGTTGTAAGGGAACCAAATAAATCCCCGTAATATTGTGTTAAAGCGGAGTGAATATTCGTCCTCTGCTAGAGGCGCAGAGCGCTGCGGCGTAACGTAATACAACGCCTTCGCTGATAAGCGTCAGCAACTTGTAGCAAGTGCACATGCACTGAGGCAGTGTGCCTCGGGAGCGCGAATGTAAGACATCGATGTAGGCGAGTGTGTCGTGATTTACTACCAACATTGTCGCTTTGTACCCCATTTCGGCGACAGGAGTCTAAATTTAAGCTAGCGGGGGTATTGCTAACATATTGCGTGGTGCAGAAATTACGTTCCTGTATTTATGCAACTGTCCGTGTGTAAGTTAACGGCGAATAAATTGGAACTAATCTGTAATCTCTGTTTCCGTCAGTAATAAACCTTACTAAACCGTATCAGGCTAACAACACTCAAGCCAAAGAACTCTACGCAGCCTTCAATATAAAACAATTAACATCTTTTATTATACATTAGTTGTTTCGGCAGCTATTGTCCACGCAGTTGTCGATTCTGCGTCATCAACGATCGACTGGTGTCAGAGAAGGCCGTCGTCCTGACAAGAAAAGAAGAACATCAAGAAGACGTTACTATCGGTCAGGTTAGTGATCATACCTCCGATAGTCAACCAGTCAATCAATATCCACTCGCCATCCAAAACGGGACTCTGGCGTCATCTGCGGGACTCAAACCCTGCACCACACGCACATAAACAGAGCCCACCACAACATGATAAACCCTAACTGACAAGTTTCCTTGACCAGGAGTCGTTATCGGGTTTTTGTTTCCATTTAATCTCAGAAATAAATGCAGTATGTTGAACTTTCACACATTACCGTTCGTTGATGTCTTCACCATCAAGCTCAGCTGATATCCTACAATATAAAAATATTGCCACACGTGACCCTAGACTTGGATCGTCTCACACAACTCTCCACGTGGAACAATGGCGGAGCATCCTCTCACACTTCCACACCCCTCGACGTGCCGGTCACCAAAGATGGCCAGCCTCCTCCTCTTGAGCCGGTCTTCCAGCCACCCATTCCCAGCATCCTTTTGGGTGGCATCTCTCCCAGCCAATCACCCGTCGGCACATGCAAAAGGAAGAAGCTCTACACTTAAGTACCGTCCTGCAGCGCCCCCTCCACTCATTCAATCTCCTCCCACACTCATTCAACCCCTAACAGATGGCGTGGGTGGTGTCTCTTTGCCAGGACTCTGGACCCGAAGTGGAGTGACAGGTGTCACTACAAGTCTTGCTGCAATAAATCAGAATCCATCCATATATTTTTCTCTCATTGAGTGCTGTATATGTATTAGCAAGACATATTTTTGACCCATCATTAATTTTATGGTTTTGTGATGTGACATATTTATTTTGATTTTTTATTGGTTACGAATTATTTATTAATAAATAAATTACGCCAAAGGAATTGGCTTCTTTGTATTTATTGGTCTCCCGTACGCGTTTCACTTCTTTTGCAGAAGCATCTTCAGCACAAAAACCCGCTGAAGATGCTTCTGCAAAAGAAGTGAAACGCGTACGGGAGATCAATAAATACAAAAAAGTCAATTGCTTTTGCGTAATTTATTTATTAATATTATTAGCAATTGAGTAAAATGATCTACAACGTCCAGATATTAAAGAATTATTTATTTTATAGTGAAATATTTCTTGACGTATTTATGTCGTGAATTAACTGGTAAACACAGCTTTTAACTAAACCTATCGCCTGTAATATCCCTTGGTGACGGTAAATTTATATGTGTGAATTCCACGTTTCTTTGGCATCGGCGAGAGCCAGGTGACTCATACCTGCGCTGAAAGACCGAACGATTTATGGCAGGCCGTAAAGTTAAAAGCTTTACGCATTCAATGAAATTCAAAGGACAGTATAGGAACTGTGCCGAAATGAGAATTTCCTGGTACAGTAGAAAGTTGAGACTAGAGAAACGATGCTTCGGAGAAAAAGTCAGCTTGCGGAACACCTCTGTTGGAACCAGCGAATCAAACTGTGTTACGAACTTTTAGATACCATAAGTTTTTTATGTTGCATGAGGAGCGCCAATCGAGATCATGGACAACCCGCCAAACGCTGCGACTGGCTGAAATTTCCCGCGTTTCCTAAGACTCGGCAGCCTGCAAGTTTCAACGGAGCGAACACGCGGGAGGGAAGACATTCTGTTTCTGGGCAGCAAACAATCCACACCGGCGCATCACGGGAGATCGCCGAGCGAGGTCACTACCTGCGGGGAGCCAACTCGCCAAGTGGACGTTACCAAGGTCCAAGCACCCAGCTGATCGACAGGGTCCGTCTGATTTCTCCACATGTCATCTGCCACGGTAAAGAACGCCGGCGATGTATAGACACTCTTGCATCATTCAACCCTAGGCAACGCTCTGAGATGAGAATCATGCTCTAAATTGTTCAAAAGAAACTTTTAATATTCAGTTCTGTTCAATAAACCAATCAATTTTATATTCAAAGAAAATAATAGGTGTTGTAAACCCTGCTTTCAATAACTTCCTTTCCAGTGTACCAGTATATCATTTGATTAGATGAAGATATGTGTTTTTATTTGTAATTTTTAAATTACAATTGCTTTGATTAAAAGTATTTCAGAATTGGAATGTCGCTTCTCTCGGATAGAGAACACTTCCATTCTTGGCGCCTACCCGGGATTAATTTTGCAAATTAACTTATTAATTAATGCATCTCATTATTTTATTCTAATTTTAATAACGTCAAAAACCAGACGTTACACGCCTTATGTACGGTTTAAGTTAATGTGTGCTAAGTTCACCGCTGTTATTCGGCTTTATTTGGAATAATGTCACATTTGCAGATACTTCTAACAATTATTGATATCTAGAAAGCTTTCTAAAACTTAAATCACAAAACAAACTAATCACTAAATACTTTTATTTAGTATTACGTAATTTAATATAGTGTTCTCTGACATATCTCTGTCGTGATTTAAATTCTCCTTCTTATGGTGCCATACCTGATTCCGGTCGTTACCATGGAGGAATACCCCTCCATGGGAATTCTCTTGTGGAGAAAAGCTGTGGTGGGATCCCGTTGTCTTCTTCAGTGTATTATTACAGATGTGGATGATTGTTAGTCTCTGTTAAGTAGAGAGTGTTGTTTGTGTTGTTTGAAATGAGAGATGAAGGAGGAAGGGGTCAAAAACCGGTGCCGGCCCATTCAGACCTATTCTTCCGAAAGTCGTTATGGAGTTACCAGGCTTAATGTCCCCTTCCGACGGACGCATCACCATCATCAATGCCGTAGATCCATACCCAGGACTTTGGCGCACAATCTGGTGAACATGTGTTTTGCACCACCACCTCTTCTACTCTTCCCGTCAAATAAGTGATAGTGAAAATTTCTTGCACCACCAAGACTGGAACCAGCTAACCGATGTCAGCGACGGATACCATCATAGTGATGCAATTAACTCAGCCTACAGGGCGGCCTGATTTAAATAGCAGATATGGATTAGAACAGATTATCATTTGCCTATAATGTTGAAATTTTAAGAATCTTAGCAATGCTGTAGCTAAAGCTGTTTTAAAACAAACTTTGACGATTAAAATTTCGGTTTGGCAACAAAAAATACTAAATACACCAGATTCTTCTGTTATATCAACGGATTAACCATTCAAATGTGCTACCTTTTTTGGACTGGATGGTAACGCGTTTCGATTAGCGGCTAATTTTAGTGGGACTACAACCCAACAGCAACATAGTAAAAAAATTAATTTGACAATTCATCTCGCAGAAAAATATAACCAAATAAAAACGTGTGTCACTTTTATAATGACTTGAGAAATAAGTTGTTTGAAGCTTGTATAAAGTAAGCTGTTTTGTGCAAGTAGCAAGGTATCAGGAAATACGGTGATGGTTAATTAACTTAACACGGAACTTCCTCTGAAGTTCATGCAAGACTGAAGATCTAAACATCAAAGCTGGAGTACGCACACTACAAGGCTAAACGATAACTTCCGTGTCCATGTTTTAAAATAGATTTTTGCTTCCGCTTCCTATTTATGTTGTAAGTATATCTCACTTCCACATTTCCTTGACAATGTTTAAACGGGAAGAGACTAAGAGCTTCTACTGTAATAATCTTGTTCACTGACACCTTACAATAACAAAGCATTATCCTGTATCACTACACAGCCTCAAAAAAAATTTTACGCGGAGTATGACAGTAGAAAAAGCATTGTAATTCTTACAGAAATTATGGGACGGGGAAAAAATGGTGACTTTCATTTTCATTCCTAATCTATTTCGTCCCTTCAGTAAGGATTGCCTTATTTACCCTCCCCCATCCCCCACCCCGTAGACGGTCAATGGAGAAAATTGAAAAAAGATAACCCAATTTAAGACCTTTTTATTTCTAAGGAATTACTTCTTTGTAAAACATTTAGAATGATTAAACGACAGTTATTAAAGGAAGGCAATAGCTTGGAGTTTCAGGATCTGAGTTTTTAAACTCCATGTTCTTAATGCTGTATCCAGGATGGTTCGACTCAAGCAGACTGTCAAAGTGATTGGGGGTAGTAGACTACCAAATCAAATCAGGAGTTGTGCTCATTTAACTATGGATGTTGAATACAGGAAGAACTCCTAATGTCTCCTTGAAGACTCCTTTGAGACGCGTCTGCCCCGACGGGAAATTATTCGGAATTGTTATTTCAATCAGTTATTAATGAGTTGTAATGCTTACACAAAAGATTTTTATTTTACTCTGGACATTTCATAATTACGTGTTGAAATGGAAAATGATTGTTTGTTTCAAAATGTATGATTTCTTCAGTATTCTGTCAGTGAACAAAATTTAATACTTTATTTAATTTGACAACAGTACATCCTATCCAGTAAATCACATTTTTAGTAAATACAGTAATTCTGCTGGGTATATCTGGTATTATAGCACCATTTCATTACTGACCAATGGCGTAAGCAGTGACGAAAATTTTCTGTTAACTTCACTCACTAAAACTTCCAGCATCATATTTGAATACCAGTAACACTAAAACAATTTTTTAATCGAAGGTAACTGACGTTTTTGATATATTATAACAATAACGACTGTGTTTTTACTGTAAAATGAGAATATACATATTTCAACGTTGGAACATACACTTTGTCCAACATGAAGATGTAAAAAAGAAATAGGTAAGAGGCTGTAAGGTCAGGAGAAGTGTTCTGAGTACTGTTTATGAACGACCCGATCTACGTACAAGAGAGAAAAAAAGTCTGACACAAATAGTTCGAGTTCCCTGATACGTTTCACGACTGAGAACAGCAGTTTGTGAAGGAGACCGAGGCACAGAACAAATGACCGGCATTCGAGTAAGTCGCTGAGGAGGCCATTGGTGCTGCAGTTACCGTGTCTCGCTGGAAGCCACTCGGTCAGGTCGTTGCAGTCGATGGGCTACGGACACGATCCCATCACCATTGTTCACTCAGATACTTAGCAACGAGTTTCTTAATCCTTTTCGACCTTAGCTTTGTGTAGAAGACTTCCATATGCTTGGGCATATTTGGTCACAGAACCGTCTTCTGTATTGGTAATTGCCTGTTTGATGATTATTTTGTACCAAATTGCAGCAAATCCATCACTTGATTATTTCTATCAATGCCCGAGGCCAATACTAAACCGTGGTCCTCCGGATAGCACGTTAACCACTATGCTGCCGACGTCAACAAGTATCATTTGTTGCCAAAACCGTGGCACAAATGACAGCAAACTCATCCTCAGTATCTACTTAAAGTGAAGAGTGTGACATGGTCAGTTACCTCATTTTCTTGTTCGCGTTGTAGGGCTACTGTGGTTCACTTAAATCCTATTCTCCTACAAAATAATATAAACATGATGTAGTTTACGTTTGATCAGAACAAAGCGGCTCAGCATATCTTTTGTGGTCAGTTTGGGTCCACTGATTTGAAGATTTACAATACAGATTTCTTATACAGTATAAATTTTATAATTCAGAACATTCGTTAGCTATATTATTTGACCTTTGCTTATATTATTTGACCTTTCATTAATTTTTGCCATAACTACAGTAAAAAATCTACGAATTACTAGAATAGCTTTCATAGTAATTGCTAAAAGGAAGTTAATCTTCATTAGTATGTGATATACCAATTATTTCCTAGGTATTATTACCATTTAATAGTTAGCTGGTTATATTTAAATTTCCCTTTTAGCTAAATCTGTTCGGGTTCTAATTTTTAATTAAATTTTAATATTAATGGGACTTTTTTAAGGATAAATTTGCGATTACAGATTTTATTTATCTCATCAAATTAGTCTGATATGGAGCTAAGTTGAGATGTAATTACACTAACGGTGCGGAGCAACTTTGAACCCTCTCACACACTCTTAAAGACAACTTTTCTTCTTGCAATACAAATACTTTTTCATATGTATGAGATGAAAATTCATTAAAGTCACAAAATTAATGCTGGATGAGGAATTAAATATTTCAGTCGTTTCTATGATGATACAGAGCCGAAGCTACTAGCCACGACCTTGTATAAGGCGTATGTTTATAAATACTTTGAGACTGTAAAAGTGCGGTTCAAAATATCAGCGCTACCAGGAGCATTAGTGTTGTTTGTAACGTTCTATTTCACTGAGTATTACGTCTTTTTTTTTCTTTTCAATGCTTATTCCAACAGGTGGGAAGGTAAAACATGTGGTGGCTTTTATAACATGTAATTAAAAAACTGCTTCTATCTGCGTGATGTTGCAAAGTTAAAATTACAAATGGTGGTCATAGAGCGGGTCTCCATTCCAATGAATTTAGATCACTGTGATTGTCACTTATGTTACAATAAATAACTCTTCAATTAATATAGTGAAACCGATGAATCGTAATGTTTTACACTGCGGTTACTCATTTAGCTTAAAGCGGGAGGACGTCTCACAGCTTTAAATAACACCAAGAAAAGGTAGAGATACAAAGTGAAGTGCGTTATATTGAACCTAATTAACAATAAGTAAAGCATACAAAATTTCTGCCTGCCTCTTATCTTCTGTAACTAACTATTACGAAGTACTGATCTTGCTTTCGAGGTAATGTCCTTGTTTTATAACCAACACCAATGTGATTTTTTTTTACCAGGAAAACTAAGTACGTGCCGGGTGTGGAAATAAGGGGATGGGGAAAAACGTTCATGGGAACACCTGTTGAGCTACACACCGGATCCTTGAGAGTAAATGCGGATGCGTTGCCATTTAGAAGACGGATGCCTCTGCACTTTTATCTTGGGAGGGAGTGGAGGTATGTTTCACTCATTACTCATGTCTTTCGTCTTCAAAACCTACAGGCAGACCCAAAATCTGTCCATTAATATTGGTCACGTAAACTTTCTCTCTTCCTTCTGTTATAAGAAGCCAATGTTTGTTGAGAAATTGACATAGCTTTTGGAGTTACCATAACGATTATAACGTATCGGAAGAAATTCTACTTCCACGTTACACAACGAAATTCGTCCTAAAAATGATAACCTGCATTCCATATATCATAACAGCTTCTTTCACTGTAGAAAGATGCTTGTCTTTGGCAAGATCTTCTTCATTCGTAAAGTTCATCCTCTTTTCATTAGCTCCCGGATCGGTGTCGTGCTGTGGTGCACAAATTTCGATTCATAAATGTTCCTTTACCGACATCAACAGTCAACAGGGCTATTTGATACACTGCAATCAATATAAAAACCCTTCTTCTGATAATAAATCTGGATGGTGCTATTATCTCTTAGATACGGACCTTGATAACATCTTTTTTCCAGGGGCCGCGTCCTATTGTAAATGCAGACTTTTCGTCCACCCTGCTTAAGCCTCCTTCTGGGACGGAACTCTACTGTAATAATTTTTAGAAGCTCTACTAAAAACGTTGGCATTTAGTATTAGTAATCTTTGCGGGGAACATGTAAACTGTGTTTTCCGGCCACGGATGCTTTGCGAGTTAATCTTGATGCCTTTGTGGCTTTAGAATACATATACATACATATGATAACATAGGGTGCTTGATTCGTGCACAGCACGTAAGTTATATGTACCGGCTACTAAAAAAAGAAAGAAAAAATTGCTTATGTAGCATACTTCTGAAGATCGAAATCCACTGTGAGAAGAATTTATTCAAGGTACTGAACAAAATTGACTAGAAGCCGTCAAATAATAATAACTAGCTAAGAGTGCTGCTTTGTGGTGACTCGCGAAGTTTTGTTATAAGAAATATTATATACAATTAAAGAAATTACTATCATCAAATACCACGATTTTAGTTTCTTAAAAAAATAGGCACGTTTATAATAAGACGCGATCTTTAAATATTTAAAATATTAGTTTATTTAATTTGTTTTTAATCAGATACAAAATTTCTTATTCAAGTTTCCACCTGTTTCCTATATTTTAACATACTCGAATTTTTAATATTAGTAATCTTCTATTTAATCCTAGTCTTTCTTAAGTTTTTAACTCTCTATAATACAACATATATTAAACGAACAAAAGTTTCTTTTTCTCCAATATCTACAGCAAATTTATTTAATGTTAAATATTTAGCTCTATGAATTATGATTGTGGAAGCTAGTTGTAATGGAATTTTTTTTCCTTGTACAATTGATATTCCGTATTTTACAAAATTTAGATGTCGGTGGATTCGGAACACAACCACTATTTTCATCAGTTGAATGAAAATAATTTTCAAAGCGAACCATTATCACTCAAGGCATTACATATGTATGCTAATAAAAATAATAACAGTTTTTTTTTACAAAAATAATGATTAGTGACACATCTAAAGATAACCCCGAATTATTAGGGCGAGCTAATTTATTTTCAATTTTACATCTAGAGGCACAGTAGTTTTTCAAAACGCTTACCACAAAAATCTAAAAATTGTCGGCTAAATTCGCTCGCCTAAATAAGATCAGTGAAAGATTGTGACTTACAATGTTTGTCCACCCATATGTCCAGATCGCAAAAATTTTAATGGGGCGTAATTGATGAGTGATTTTATATCGACTTTCCAGCAAAGGAACAGTAATAAAAGAACGAAAATATCAGCATTTTGCGCGCTTTCATGAGGTATGAATTCATTGTGAGAAATATTTATTTGTTTTTACGGTGCGAAGAGGAAAGGTTGAATTAATATTTAAGTACATTATATACAATCTGTATTTATTTTCGATGCAACATTTTCGAACCTTACTTCCATCTTAAAGGAAAACTCGATTGATCAAAAGAATTATTTTTTTTTCTCATAAAATTTTTATTTCCTTAAAGCGATGTTAACCGTTTTAAACACCTTTCAACTGAAGGATTACAAATGTTCATTACAGTATGGAGAACGATCTCCTGAATAAAACCAAGAATTGAATTCTGGGCTGCGTATCCAACCCGCGTCCTATGTAAGTGGAGATTCATAGAACGTGTACTGAATGATCTATACGATTTCGACGCCTATTATTTTTCTGTTTTCAGTAGACAAATTAAAGTTTTGCTTTAAAATTTCTGGATTGCGACTGCTTGAAGTGTGGTTAGGGCATATACAAGTGCCTTGCTGCTCCTACAGTACAAATTTTGTTCGTCAATTCCTCAAAACGTTAAGAGTAGCAGTGGCAGATAAAGATGGAAGTCACTGTGCTTGCATTACAAAAAGTCAGTAGACTTGTCTGTAAACTGAATGGTTACCAATATATTGCACGCATATAACACAGAAACTGCTCCTGTTAGAGAAGATCGCCAAATAAAAATAATCATCTGCTGACACTTACCTTGGTCCAAATCGTTTCGTAAAACTCGAATATCTTGATCACAACTCGTCATTCCACTATATTAAAAAGCTATTACACACAATTCTATAGCAACAACACAGGATAGTGCCCCTTCTTCCACATTGAAGCATGCAGTTAATTGGCTCTGGTTGATTGTAGAACATTTTTAATGGTGGGAATCCAGCAAGGACTGAGGGCAAGTAATGGGAAGGAATTCCGCCAAGGCCCTTTTGAAGGAAGCATCCCGGCATTTGCCTGGAGTGATTTGGCGAAACCATGGAAAACCCAAATCTGGATGCCCGGACGGTCATTCGAAACCGCGTTCTGAAGAATGTGAGGCCAAAGCGTTAAACGACTTTGAATTCGTGTTGAGAGGGGAACAATACAGAAAATTAAGGAATTTTGTATGATGATATGGTGATGAAAACAGCTTTCGCTGACTCACTTGACCTACAGATACTGGAGTCTCGGTGATTTTTGAGATGTCGCCATTATGTTTGAAATGCAGACAGTGTTTTTGAAGCGGATTCCGGGTGAATCCATTGCATAGTAAGACCTCTCGTTTTATTAAACTTTTTATGGTTTTTGTATTTGTCTTCATTAAACTACTGACCTTTTTGGTTTGTTTCGTTTACTTGAAAACATATTTATCCTGTTAGACTCCACGTAGACTGTGCTTTTATTTTGATGGTTTGTAAGCTTTGCATAGCTTATCATTAAAATTATACAGTTATTTATATAACTGATTAAGGGAAGGATCGGGTTTTTTTTTGGTATAATTACAAAACCAATGCATCTACATTTACACAAGTGATAGATTTATTTACAAAGAACATCCAACAACAATAGATAAACATTAATACAAAAAACAAAATTAATATTTTACTTTCTGGAGAATAAGTGACTGTGGAAGGAAATGTTCTTGGAGTGCACGTAATTTTTGTTTATAATGTTTCTATGATTTAAATCATTCATCATTTGTGTATTTCTAAAAGGAAAATAAATAATATTGAGACTTTGTTTCAAAACAAATTTGAAATGCTACAAAATCAAGTAGCAATAAAAAAAATACAAATGTAAAATAAATTTCGCGTGTGGTGGGATCAAACTGACGACCCACTGCTCATCGACCTACCGCCTCAATACACATGGCCAAACCGACGTTGTTAGCAAGTGGTCTTCCGTAGCGATATAACTCATTTAGGCACATTTTTTACACTTTTTAATCCCCGATTTCTCTTAAACGGAGACCCACCAGACAGAACTGCTTTAGGGCGAGTAACCACAGGTGAAGTACTATTTACCAGACTTGTTCGTTATACGATAGCGATTTCCAAACTGAAGACATCTCCTTGCCAGCATGCACGAATAAAAATAATTATAATTGATTTTTTTTCTTTTTTTCAAAAATAATGATTGTTGGCACATCTAGAATTGACTTTGAATTAGTATGTTGAATTTCACGTCTTGAGGTGGTGCAGTTTTTTCAAAAAGTGTACCACTAGGTGTGCAAAATCCGTCACCTAGTGTAAGGGCGAGTTTCGCTCGCCCTAATAATAATGCTTGGAGGAGATTGACACATAGTTGCCAAAACATTTACTGTGTTACATGATGTTTAAGATATTATTTTATATTTCTTTTCAGTGACATTTAATTTAATGTGTCATATGCAGTCAAAGATTACTTCATCTAAGAAGAAGTAATTGCATTATTATTTCTTTAATATTATTTTAAATATCAAAATTTTTGTTGCAAATGTCAGTTGTGATTCCTAGTTTTAGTTGAGATTCACGTTGAAATCCATATTACAGAGTTTTTGGCAGAAAAATATTCCCATTCTAAGTTTTTACTTATCTAGCCCGTTGGTTGAGCGGTTAACACTTGAGCCCAACTGACAGGTGGACGTGGATTTGATTCCCAGAAAATATATCCTGGTTTCGGTTCGTGTGGCTCATGGGAGAATTGTTACATCTAAACGCTGTTAGAAAATTTAGCGTTCCTTGTTCTCCTCCTCTCTCGGCTGCAATGACCTCTAATTGAAAATAAAGTTTTATAGTTCTTATACGAAAATTACACTAGGCAGTGTATCGTGGGAACAGAACAGCAAGTGTTTCGATGAAGTTATGACAAATAGGAATGAAAGTTATCAGAAAAAGAATACTGAGGGAAATGAAGAATCATCACTTTCTTCATGGTCATTTCCAAAAGATGCATTCATTTATTTCAAGTATCGATCACGCTCGACGAGTTGAAGCCTCCGTGAGCTATTTTAATTAGCCGTAGCCTAGCAGCACATAACTGGAGTTGGTGATGAATTCCACCTGTTGATAATTAACATCTCACGAATACCGCGCGTCGAGATGTCTGGAATGCAGTAGCTACGCCTGCGAGGGGTCGATACTGCAATCGATTCAGCGGTCGCGATGAGCCTCCGTTAATGGGAATGTCAGCGCAGATTTGTCGCGCTGGCAAAACAATCCTAGTACGGCGGCAGCTGCTCGCGGTCTGCAATTAGTCCAGCATGTGTGCCTACATATACTGACGAGTTCTTGTGTTTACCACGGACGCGTCGCGGGAAGCAGGCTGGACCCAAGGCGCGAGAGGTAATTTGCATTCCACAACTACATTCTGATAGCATGCCTAAACAGTTATTAATCAAGCCGTGTATCACAACAGCCGGTGAAAAGAAACAATCGCCAAAGTATTCCTCAAAAATTTTTCGTGCGGAACTACGCTGAAGAAAAATGATTAATATTGTTTAATTCTTAGTGTTGAAAAGAAATTCCCTACCTGTAGCTAAATTTATGATCTGAACCTACACATTGCAAACTAATTTCGTGTATTATTTCCTGCAACAAATTGCTGATTCGACATATCTTAAAACACCAACCTGCCTCTTTTCTCTCTCTCATATACAGTATATGTACGGAATGAGTCTACCAGTTTCTTTGTTCTCGGATTACGCAAAACTACAGAACCTATTTGGATGTGATAGTTAGGATGATTAATTTCTAGCTTAAAATCTGCTGTTTGTATTCTCTGGAACGTCTAATATCTGCCTTAAAATCTACATAGCAATTTCTTGCCACTTGTGAAAATTGAAAAAAATAAAAATAATAATAATTTAATGAAGTAGAGACTACTCGCCGACGTTCCCTTGTTGCTATGCACAAAATACGCATTAATTGACACACGGTGATGATAACATCCTAAATCGTTATTATTAGGAAGTGATCCATTACTGTCAGATGGTGCAGGTAAATTTTACCTCTTTTACAGCAATGTTATTCATATTTGGTCACATGTGAACACATGTCATTATCCTTGTTGTGTAATGTTAGGTTCAGAAAGAAATGATATGGATCTGGTTCAATAATTTAATTCTTACTTGCCAGCATGCTTTAATTTCTGGCACCGCTTCTTTTGTCATTTACCACAAGCTTCAAGACTAGTAATTTTAATTTAACTTAATTTAATCTCAAAGGAGCACATGTTGCGATGGCAGCTTCACGTTCTTATAGCTATTTTTTTATCTTAAATTCTTTTGCCCTCTACGAATTTAAATTTTGAATTCTTTCAGTGTTTATAGTAATTTATTTATAACACCTTACGGTAACTTATTTCAATCCCTCACTCGCTTACCAACAAAACAAAACAAAAAACTCACTCGCATATGCCAGAAATCAAATTTCAGTTTGCGGTTATGGTCAAGTTTTCTCTAGCATGCACTACTCCTAATTCTTCTACCATCTTTCCAAGTTTTGCCACCAAAGTACGCGTTGCACACTCCGTCATTCTCTACCCCCTATCTTCGAATCAGGCCCCCGTCCAGTTCTTTATCATATCAGTTACCAACTGTATTCTGCTATAATTTCCACAAACAAATCTAGCTGCCCTCCCATTCACTCCCAAGTCCTGTATTTGATACCCAAAATGTGGGTCTTGTACTGCCTCAACATATTTAGAAAATGGTCTGACCAAAGTTTGTTAACCTATTCCCTTACTTCTCAGGTACATCCCTTTAGCACCTTACGTAATAAATATTATTATTACTATTATTATTCCGCAATTCACTAAAAGTGGGTGGCGGAGGGTGCATTTCGCCGATTGTTGTTCTGAAACCTTCTCCTACAACTAGCCTAATGTATTCCATCCAGTTGTGTATATTATCAAGTATTATGGCAAATTGAAGGAATACAGCTTGTTGTGTAATGTAATATCTTCCTTAATTTTTTGCACGCCACTTACAATCTACACCGTCGATAATCTCTTTCAGATTCGTTACTCGGTGTTTCTAATTCCATATTTTACTTCTTAGACTACTTAATGTAAAATTAATCTGACACCTATGTCTCCAAACTCACTATTCTTAGTTTCTACCAAATTCTTCCAAAATATTTTCTGCCAAATTCTTTTAGTATACCAGATATTAATTTCCATATTTAGTTCATTGTTAGTGTTGCAATTTTTTGAAACTTTCATAAAATTACTGTTATGTTTGGATATCTACGAGGTTTTAACCAGAACATTTTAGAGATATTTTTATGCCCATATAATCAGCAAATCAAATAATTCTATTTCTTTTGATCTGTGTTCTGTGAGAATTTCTCAATCCAGTATTCATTCGTCTAACTAAAACTCTATTTCAAGTTTCTCTTTGCAAATAAAGTGAAATCTTTCTCATAAAATGAACAACTGATTTATTAAGATACACTATTTTACAAAAAAAACGTGTTTTCCAAATGCATGGGAATATAAATGTAAAATCCAAAGGTGAATAAAGCGAGGCACTTGCTGCAACTTAACTGTGCAGAATATGAAACTCCGAAAAAAAAAAAAAAACAAACAAACAACGCAGAATTTTTAGATCGCAGCGTACCGACAGATTGGTATTATTATTTTTTTTACTCTTTTTGTAGTCCAACAAATGAGTGACGGTAAAAATTACACACCGCATGCTTTGCATACATTCGAAATTTAGTTAAACACAATAACAAATATGACTTTGTGAAATTTCAGTTGAACCCCACAGTTATAAAAGGCATGTAAATTTTTATTTAAAATATCAACTGGCGAACTAAATGAATGATTCTAAATATTATATAAACATTTTGGAATTTTTAACCGGAACAAGGTGTGAAAAGTAATTCATAAAACACAGAAACCTATCTGGTCAGTTGATAGTTATATACGTACGAATGTCGACTCAAGATCGCAGTAGAAATTGAAATTTCATAGGAGGATGGAATCGGGATTTTTGAGTTTCAAAAATACCTGGCATCACCAAAAACAGTTTTCAATGCTGACATGTTATCAGTATACACCACAGTAACGTGGATTATTAAAGTTTCGTCCACGGATACAGTTGGCAATGCGATTGGCGAGATCCACAACATAACGCTCTATTATCATTATACCCTCCGAACATCGTATCTTGTAAATTTATTATTTTTTCAATATTGCAAAAATATGTATAATAAAGCATTTCATGGGTCGCTAATTCTTTCAAAATTTTTTGTTAGACCTAAGGAAACACAGGGTGAAGGGGTATCTCATTCGTTGTTGTATCCAACTTCGTTTGACATTAACATCTGCTTTACTAACCACATAAAAGAATAAAACAAAAATAGTCTTCATGTACCTCACCATCTTACAATTCACAGTAAGATAAGGGAGAGTCCTAAATTTAGTTCTCATTTACCACAAGAGTTCAAGAATATACGAAATAAAAGTGAAATCTGCTGTAAACTTAATATAACGAAGGGCAGATAAATAATCTAATAGACGTTATTTCAGGCACATCATTTGAAAATTCGTAGAGCACACGCATAATTTTATATGACTTCATGTAGAACAACTATTGGTTACTACTTTATATATGATGATAACTATCATGGTGGGTAGGTTGTTAAGTAATATTTGAATTCTAATCTGCAAATTGAAATTTGTTTGTTTATTGACGACTGGGAAAAAGATTCTCCTACGATTTTTGAGTAACGTAATAAGATTTTGGTTTCATATACTTTACGTACTGTGAGAGGATTTCAGTGATAGATTCTTCATATAGTTCATTCTTCTTTCCAGACGTGACGGTGTACTGCGCCGCATAATGCATTTGTAATGTTGTAACGTAAACAATTGTTTTAAGTAAGACATTCTTAAGGAATTGTGTGAATTTCAATCTTTGCTGGTATCATTGAAGAGGAGAAAAGAAATTTACCCACTGACAGGACACAAGTTTGTTTCCGTCATTTGAGGAAACCATTTGCTGCTAACAGATACTTTTACAGGATATCTTTCTCTGTAAGAGAACACAGTAACTTTTAACAGGAACGTACTTTTTGTGTTTAATTTATTGTTATCTAGTTTTTTTTGCTTACGGCTTTACGCCTTGTCGACGTCATTAGAGGCGGGGACTTGGGACAAGGAACGGGAAGAAATTCTGCAATGGCCTTTTGAAGAAAGCATACCGGCATTCGCCTGGAGTGATTTGGGGAAACCATGGAAAATCTAAATCTGGATGCCCGGTCGGGAATTCGAAACGGCGTCCTCCCAACAGCGAGGCCAGAGCGTTAACCGCTCACCCACAATGCTCGGTTTATCTAGTTTCGTCTTGTGCGCAGTGTAGAATGTATTGGTAACAACATATTGTGGCAATACAATAAACTTAATAGAAACGATAAATAGGTTCAAAACTGCAAAAATGCGGCATCCAATCATGTCAACTAATATGCCAGTACATAGCAGATGCTGCAGGAGACGGAAGTATTACTGGTTCCATCAGAAAAAAACACCACATCGTCATTTCATCTCGTAAACACAAATGGATGTGTTATTCTCAAATTTTTCTCTCAAGCCTGTATTTTATTTGTATCAATCAGTTGCTTAGTATATCATGTAATAGTCTACACTTACGTTTTCTAGGAATCTTTGTTCCAAAGGTATAATAACATCCTTTCATTTAATTATAAATACGAGAAAGGCAAGGAAAGACATTGTGCAACACCATTTACAAATTGATTGGGAAGTAAAAATCTGGTGTTGTTGTTTTTTGTTATTACATTAGTAGATACTTTCTGTGCAAATTCATGATATTTTATTCCAGTTTCATCCTCTTTGCAAACATCTTGAAGGATTCTGAAAAGGCTTATGTTATAATTTTTTAAATAACTTACATTCTGTATTTTATCTCTGTGTTCTATTCGCTAGCACTAACTGCAATTTTGCCTTGCTAATCTTATCACTCAACGTGTTGTTCTCGACAGAAGCTAATTGTAAAAATCACGTCTGACGTATTTCGGAATAACAGCAAACAAATGTTACTACCAGCAACATTCATATCTAGGAATGACTGAAAAAATAAGATACGAGAAATTAGGGCCGGAACCGATTCATTTCTGTACTCATTTCTTCCACCAGCGGTTAGGCAATGGAATAGGAAGGATTTACCGAGCGAGTAAACTTAAAATCCGACTGGAGTAACTATCTATATATTAGTCCGGCCATCCTGACCTGGGTTTTCCATGGTTTTCCCAGATCGCTATAGGCGAATGCCAGGATAGTTACTCAAAATAGCTCCTGGGCGCCTCCTGCTATATCCCGTATATTCATTCCAAACTATTAAATTTCGGATAGGTACAATCAGGCCCGCCGCTAGCTGTATGAACGCCCTTGTGTAATGCCGCCCTTAGGTAAACTATAGCTACCTATAGCTTTTTTTTATTTATTTTTTCCTCTTGATTATTTCGTAATATAGGCGGTAGAAGATAAGACGAAACGAAACGTCACCGACAATCGTTCCACAAGATGCATTCTGAAAGTGTTTCTACTCATGTAGAATCTTTGACATAAGCGTGTTGAGGCTTACATTAACAATTGAACTATATCGTTTACGTAACCTTCCTCCCAGAATAATATAGGCCTACACTGCTTTTCAAAACAAATATCTCTTAACATAATGATGCCTTACACGAATATAATAAAATAAGAATCGTCATTTCCAGAACTAAAGAGGATATTACACGCTTTATATTAGCTTGACTTTTATGTATGTATGATTGTTTGTATGAATGTAACGGAATATTTCACTTCAAGTTTCACGCACTTCCAGATGTCCAAGTTGTTTGAAATTTAGCACACGTATTAAGAGCTACCAACAAGACAATAATTTCATATCTATAATCTGATATACCGGAAAGAAAGAAACTTGAAGCATTTGAAATGTGGTGCTACAGAAGAATGCTGAAAATTAGGTGGACAGACAAAGTAAGAAATGAACGAGTTTTGGAAATGATGGGTGAGAAAAGAAGTTTATTGAAGAAGCTTACAGGAAGAAGAGACAGGCTGGTAGATCATATTTTGAGACATGCTGGATTGATTAATTTGTTAGTGGAGGGAACAGTTGAAGGTAAGAACTGTAGAGGTAGACAGAGATTAGAATATACTCCTGGAAATTGAAATAAGAACACCGTGAATTCATTGTCCCAGGAATGGGAAACTTTATATACGCATTCCTGGGGTCAGATACAACACATGATCACACAGACAGAACCATAGGCACATAGACACAGGCAACAGAGCATGCACAATGTCGGCACTAGTACCGTGTATATCCTCCTTTCGCAACAATCCAGGCTGTAATTCTCCCATGGAGACGATCGTAGAGGTGCTGGATGTAGTCCTGTGGAACGGCATGCCAAGCCACTTCCACCTGGCGCCACAGCTGGACCAGCGTTCGTGCTGGACGTGCAGACCGCGTGAGACGACGTTTCATCCAGTCCCAAACATGCTCCATGGGGGACAGATCCGGAGATCTCGCTGGCCAGGGTAGTTGACTTACACTTTCTAGAGCACGTTGGGTGGCACGGGATACACGTGCACGTGCATTGTCCTGTTGGAACAGTATGTTCCCTTGCCGGTCTAGGAATGGTAGAACGATGGGTTCGATGACGGTTTGAATGTACCGTGCACTGTTCAATGTCCCCTCGACGATCACCAGAGGTGTACGGCCAGTGTAGGAGATCGCTCCCCACACCATGATGCCGGGTGTTGGCCCTGTGTGCCTCGGTCGTATGCAGTCCTGATTGTGGCGCTCACCTGCACGGCCCCAAACACGCATACGACCATCATTGGCACCAAGGCAGAAGCGACTCTCATCACTGAAGACGACACGTCTCCATTCGTCCCACCATACACGCCTGTCGCGACACCACTGGAGGCGGGCTGCACGATGTTGGGGCGTGAGCGGAAGACGACCTAACGGTGCGGGGGACCGTAGCCCAGCTTCATGGAGACGGTTGCGAATGGTCCTCTCTGATACCCCAGGATCAACAGTGTCCCTAATTTTCCGGGAAGTGGCGGTGCGGTCCCCTACGGCACTGCGTAGGATGCGACGGTCTTGGCGTGCGTACGTGCGTCGCTGCTGTCCGGACCCAGGTCGACGGGCATGTGCACCTTCCGCCGACCACTGGCGACAACATCGATGTACTGTGGAGACCTCGCGCCCCACATGTTGAGCAATTCGGCGGTACGTCCACCCGGCCTCCCGCATGCCCACTATACGCCCTCGCTCAAAGTCCGTCAACTGCACATACGGTTCACGTATAGGCTGTCGCGGCATGCTACCAGTGTTAAAGACTGAGATGGAGCTCCGTATGCCACGGCAAACTGGCTGACACTGACTTCGGCGGTGCCCAACCGCTGCGCAGCTAGCGCCCTTCGACGGCCAACACTGCTGTTCCTGGTGTGTCTGCTGTGCCGTGCGTTTGATCATTGCTTGTACAGCCCTCTGGTAGTGTCCGGAGCAAGTATGGTGGGTCTTACACACCGGCGTCAATGTGTTCTTATTTCAATTTCCAGGAGTGTATATGAAGCAGATAATTGAGGACGTGGGTTGTAAGGGGTATGTAGAAATGAAGAGGTTAGCACAGGATAGGAAGGGATTGCATCAAACCAGTCTAAAGACTGACGACAGCAAAAAAAAAAAAAAAAAAAAAAAAAAAAAAAAAAAAAAAAAAAAAATCTGATATTCTCATTAGTTTGTCAGTAAGAATAGAAAACCTTTTGAATGCAATGGAATATTTAATTTCAATGTTCACCCATTAACATGACCTTCGAATTGTTTGAAAATTTTCATACGTATCAACAACTGGTGAAAACAATAATTTCTTAGCTGTATCCTGCTGGTCACATTTCTTTGACAGTAACAATAGGAAAGAAACGGAATCTGCCAATTCAATTTCAAACAATTTTAGATGTCCGATTGTTTGAAATTATGCACACATATTAAGGCCAGTGACAATATAATAATCTCATAGCAACATTCTGCTATTCTCATTACTTTGACAGTAACAGTAGGAAAGTAACGGAATCTGTCAATTCATTTCACCTACTTTCTGATACACGAATTGTTTCAAATTTTGCACACATACTAAGAACGGTAACAGTAGAATAATCTCATAGCAACGTTCCGCTATTCTCATTACTTTGACAGTAACAATAGGAAATTACCGGGATCTATCAATTCAATTTCACCCTCTTTCAGATATCAGAATTATTTGAAAATATACACATGTATTAAGAACTGATGAAAATATAATCATATTATAGTTATGTCCTGATTTTCTCATTACTTTGACAGTAACAATAGAAATGTGTTTGAATGGAATGGAATGTTTCATTTCCATGTACACGCACTTCCTCACTTCCGAATTGTTTGAAATTTTGCACATATTTTTAGAACCGGTGACATGACTATTATTTCATAGCTGTGTCCTGATATTCTCATTACTTTGACAGTAACGATAGAAAAGTTGAATGTAATGGAAATAGTCATTGAATTTGAACCGGCATCCAGATGTCCAAATTGCTTGAAAGTTTACACATGTATTGAGAAGCGATGAAAATACAATAGTTTGTTTCTTGATATTCTAATTACTTTCAAAGTAACGATAGCAGAAGCGTTGAATGTTATAGATTCTTGTAACTGAATTTTAACCCACTTCGAAATGTCTGAATTGTTTTAATGTTTACACATGCATTGAGAAGCAATGCAAATACAATAATTTCTTAGCTATGTCCTGATATTCTGTTTACTTTGACAGTAACAATAGAAATATGGTTGAGTGTGATGGATTTTGAAATTGAATTTTTACCCAATTCCAGATGTCAGAATTGTTTGAAATTTTGCACATGTATTGTAAACCGATGACAATACAATAATTTCATAGCCGTGTCCTGTTATTCTCATTACTTTCACAGTAAAAATAAAAGTAAAACGATTTTGGATGTAATGGAATATTGCCACTGAATTTTAACCCACTTCGAGATGTCCGAATTGTTTGAAAGTTCATACATAAATTGAGAAGCGATGATAATTCAATAATTTCATAGCTATGTCCTGATATTCTAATTACTTTAACAGTAACAATAGAAAAAAGTTAAATGTGAAGAAATTTGCAATTGAATTTCAACACAATTGAAGATGTCAGAATTCTTTAAAATTTTGCACATGTATTGAGAACCGATGACAATACAACAATTTCACAGCTGTGTCCTGATATTCTCATTGCTTTTCCAATAACAATAGAAAAGCGGTTGAATGCAATGAAATATTTTATTTCAATGTTTACCCATCTCCTGACGTCCAAACTGCTTGAAATTTTGTACACGTATTAAGATCAGTGACAATACAACAATGTCATATCTATGTACTAAAATTCCTATTGCGATCTAAAAAGTTAAAAATAAAATTATTGTTTAAAAAGCTAAAATACACGCTTTTGTAGCAATGTGAACTAATAGATTAAAAATAATCTTTAAATATAAAAATTTTGTTCAACAGCGTTAGAATGTCCCAAAATTCAGCAAAAGTTTTTTGAATAAGCTTAAAAAAAGAATGAACTTACTGATTAAAAAGTTAGCTTTAAAATAAAAAAAGCGTAGGTTTCTCTGTACTTGTACACAATGACTCTGCCTTTACGAAGAGCTAGTGATAAAAAATTTAACATTACTAACATACGTTTCTTACATTAATAGTTAATTTTTTAATCAGTGACTTTATTCTTATTTTAAGATTATTCAAAAAAACTTTTGTTGAATTGTGGAACATCCTAGCGCTGTTGAACAGAATATTTATATTTAAAGATTATTTTTAATCTTTTAGTTCACATTGCTACAAAAGCGTGCATTTTTGCTTTTTAAAACATAAGTTTATTTTTAATGAAAGGTAAAAACGTTTGTCATTATGGGAACAAATGACTCTAGATGGAAAAATAGATAAAAGGTTTAACATTTGATTCAGGTAATAAAATTAAATTAAAAGTAATTCCCATTTGAGTCATACTACATGCCACATATTAAGAAACCCGATGAAATACTTGATAGTTATTATCAAACAGAGGCATCAAACATACACAAACTGAGTTTAATATAATGGTGAACTACATTCAGCGCGCAATTTCGCTTCTCACGCAATAGCTATAAGTGGAGAGTAATAATCAGGATTTAAATTCAGTTTTTTGTTTGTTTGGGCTTTACGCCTCGTCGACGGCGCGGTGATTAGAGACGGGATTGGATTGGGGCAAGGAACGGGAAGGAATTCGGCCATGGCCTTTTTGAAGGAAGCATCCCGGCATTCGCCTGGAGTGATTTGAGGAAACCATGGAAAAACCAATTCTGGATGCCCGGGCGGGGATTCGAACCACCGTCCTCCCGAATGCGAGGTCAGAACGTTAAACGTTCACCCACCACGCTCGGTCTTTTACATTCAACAAGTGAAACAGATTATTATATTACATGGCCGATTTACAGTGCATTTGCATTTTCTCTCAGTTCCGTCGTAGTATATGAATCTGGCGAACAGCCAATCCAAACACATATGACAACTTGAACAACGACAACCCGTGAATGAGCCAAAACGACTTAATTGAAAAGAGAAAAAATTTCTCCTCTCTCCTATACTTGTGTTGATTGCTGAGAGAATTTGCTTTGCGAGCTCTAATCCGTCCCCTCTCTGCCTGTATTGCCCACTCCTGCGACCCGTATTGTCAGCGACGGACATTGGAGCCTGGCCAGCCAGAGAGAAAAATATTAGCGATCTTTTGTGTTCAATCAAACCATCTGTCTTCGTCAGCGGCACACAAATCAATTGCGCCGATATAGCAAACACGAGCACTGCTGCGAGACGGACTGACGTAAACCCCTAAATCAGTGACGGGATGAGGGGGGAGAGGAGGCGATGCAGCCAATCTGGCCACTGCGACCCCCACCACTAGCCGCTGTGCTAAACCACGGCTTGGTGTAATCGGACACAGAACACATCAGCTGCCGCTTTCCGTTCATAATTAACTAAGCCGGCCCGTGATTCACGGCTGCAGCGATTAAATGCCTTTGTGTCCATCCATGTGCAACTTTTATACTGCCTCTATCTCTAATGTTCTAGTCCAGATTTCTGAATGATCCTCGTACCACTGGGAACTATGTGAAGCTTTGAAGACAGGACAAGGTAAGATGCGTGTCAATCAGAAACTGCAAAAACAAGAGGAGAATGGGAGAATGTTTTACGGGAGATAAGATTAAACCTACAAAATATATAAATGTTGGTACACAATATTTCGGCGACATAAAACTCCGTCGCCATCTTCAGGTGTAGTCGTGTAGACTTGAAGTTTGCTAGGGCACGTTGTTTAAACAACCAATATTGTTTATGAATAATAGTACTACTCGGTTTGTTTCCCGTGGAACATTCATAAATAAACAACGTAGAGAAAAACTGCGTTCCAATATAAAAAATAATTAATTTGTCGCAACTCCCTTATTTCCTAAAAAATTGTTCTAAGCAATAAACAAAGTAACTGCCCTATTTATGAGTAACTGAATGTTCTTATCATACTGACTCAGTTAAATTATTTTGTTAGAAGTTCTCATACTGGAATAGAAAACATCGATGTAAATTATTTAAATAGCAATATAAAAATAAAGGTTACTAAATCCCCAGTTCAAGAGAAATAGGATAACGTAGCTTATGTGTATTTCGTTTCCGTACATCCTGTTTCATCGCTTGAAATGTTGACGTGATCCGAGATGTAGTATCGCGTACGTAAATTAAGGGTCGCTTCGGCCAACTCACTTCTGGGTACGTTTCACCAAAAATAAGTGATTTTATGATTGAAGATTTACCGTCACCTTCGTTTGGTGATAGCAACTTGAACATGAATTAGCATTAGAAACTGAAAGCAAAAACGAAAGACCTAATTAGCTTTAATGAAATCAAATTAACTGCTACACAATTATAGATAAATACGTGAAGCACTGTCTGAAATTGGTTCTGAATTAGTTCACGGATAATTCTAATGAAATATTGTTACCTGGAGTATTTTTCCTAGACGACAGAGAGTATACGAAATTTATGTCAGTATCTTCAGTGGTGCAGCTAAGAATTTTCCAGCCGGGGCAAGAAGTGTTAGATTGCCGCCCCTTGGAACACTTTTTCCACCCCATTTTCGCGGTCCGAGGAATTATTCCGAGGAAATATTAAAAAAATGTCGCCACAACGAAAATTTTCCATCCATCAGGCACGATTTCCCCGCCCCCCTCTAGTTGACGTCCGGAGCAAGTGTCGCGGTTTGTTTGCTCCTCCTCCCTCCCCCAACCTTCCCCCCGATCCGGCACTGCTTACCATTACTACTATAACAATTACTTCGCGATTCTCTTCAAAGTGGGTGGCGCAGGTGCGTTGCACCTATGCTAATGAGTATAGGTTTATGCGTGAGAAGGGTTGTACAGCATATGCGCTATCGTACGGAACTATCTCGGCATTAATCTTGAGCGATCTAGAAAAACCATGGAAAGCCCAGATCTGGATCGCTGGAGGGTTTTCACGAGAACTACTAAATTTCCTCGCTAGATAAATCTTCCCTTTTCCATTTGCCTTAATATCGCAATGAGTACAGAAAATAATTAGTTCTGCCCCTGATTTCTCTTACTTTCTCGATCATTCCCCGACATGAAGGTTGTTGCTGATGGCAAAATGTATTTCTATTATCCTGAAATAGATCTGTTATGAATTTTACGATCTTTCCAGTAAACTTCTGACGAGTGCAACATCTACAATGCTCGAGATCTTCCAAATACAACCCCATAAAGATCAATGTTTCAGATGCTCTACAACTATATTTGTCACGTCTATAACTTCTCTGTTAACAATTTTTGATGCAGTCCCAAACCGAAGAGCGATATTTTAAGGGAAGTGGCACAAATCATTGACGTGTCAGAGGCCCCTCACTTGTGTTGGTGATGAACATTCGCCATCCAGAACAACACACTGTGTTCGGTCGTTCAGGAATTCAGCAACTTCTCTAAATGTGCCACAGCTATGAACTTTCGTAAGTAACCTAGTATGAGGTACAGTGTCGAAAGTTCATTTAAAATCTAATAAATCTAACCTCCGACGTACATTGTTTTAAATTACGACCTGAGCATACAGTTTGCTTTCCAATTAGCCTTTTAATATGTTCATTCTATTCCGTTGTAAAGACGGGGTCATTAATTGAATAATCAAAGTTAAATCGTGTTAAAATTTTATTTTTGTGCATGCCTTGACACATTTTAGCGTTTAGCTCCAACTTGCCTGCCTTCGCACCAAGCTATTAGTTTTGAAAAACTAACTTGTAACAAAGAGCAGTCATCCTTGGCTTTTATTTCGTGATAAATAATAGCATCATCAGGAAATATTCTTGTATTCCTTTCAATCGCGTTACACAGGTCACCATGTATGTGAGAAACAACAGAGGCCCCTTTTTTGAGTCAGTGATGAACATTTCCTATCGAAAAGTGCTGTGGTCTTCCTCCTTCAGGAAGTCGGCTACCCAGTTGCATATTTGCAAAGAGATGTAACAGCTACGAGGTTTAATAAGTAACCTAGTATAAGGTACAACGTCGAAAGCATTCCTTAAAATCTAATAAAATCAAAATCAACCTGGGATCACTTTTCTATAATATGGCCCAAGTCGTTAATTAAAATGAAGTTGAGTCTCGCTACATCGGCCTTTTCTGAATGCATGCTGATTTGAGTTTAATAGCTCGTCTTCATCCCAAAAGTGAAATTATATTTGATTACATGATATCTTATAAAACTCATCAAAATGTTGAAGTTGACGATGTCGGCCTGTAATTCTTGGGGTCATTAATATTCTCACGCTTAAACACTGGCCGCCTTCCATTCAGGAGGTATATTTCCTTGATCTAAGGAGGCAGTATATAATTTCTTCAGACACTGCGCAATTTCTTTTGTGTTCCCAGAGTAGAATTGAGTCTGGTGCGACAGCCTTGTTAAAATCATTGCTCAAAGTTCTTTATTTTGAAAAAAAAAAAACTAGTTTCCCTTAACCTTCCATTAATCAGTCATGGCATATCAGTACCAGAGTCCTCACAGTACATTGATATAAGCACAGAACTTTTTTTATTAACAAATTGAACTTCAGATTCTGTCGTAACTTGAAATTTTTCACGCATTTCTTTACTCACTGTACTATTAAACATGATAAGATGAGTAATTTGATTTCTTTACCGTTGCAAGGAAAAGTTTTACTTCCAGACTGAACCACGGAAGCTTCTCATTAACCTTGATAAACTTCTTAGGAACAAAATGATTTAGCCCCACCCGATTATTGCTTTCAACTGTGCAGGATAATTTTTCCAATGCATGGAGCTTAGCGAAATCACTTTTCTTCAGGAGGTAAACATTAGAGCCGATTCCTTTTTGAAATGCTTTTTTACTGAAAATATGATTGCTATCTCAGTGACAAATACCTGTGTTTTCGTGGGGGAAAGTTGACGGAATGAATAAAAGATGGTATACCTATTTCATTAGATCTACAATACCCTTTTTTTCCTTTAAAACAGATTATTCTCGATTATAACAATTCACTTACTTGCCACAGCGTAATTGTTTTCTCCATAGCATTCCGCACTTCACATAGTTACACAAAATTTTCGTCATCAGCCAAATAGGAAATTTGCCATACATTTTTGGGGATGAATGTACCAGTTAATAAGGAATTTCTATATCAGCTCATGTAATCATATGTTTAGAATGTGATTCATTGCATGTGTTTAGAAATTTAAGTCATTACATACAAAAAAATCATGTACACATTTAATAGTTCTAACTTTTTGCTTGAGAAAATATGTATTAAAAATTACAGTGTTACTATGTCGCTTTATTTAAAAAATTGTTGTCTAAAGATTGCAATGTTAAACACTGCTGATTCCTGAAAATTTGTATTTTGTGTAAGAGTAGTTACTTCAGATAATTTTATGAAAACTATTATTATTTTTGAAGATTAAGATTTCATTCCATGTTAGATAATTCAAAATATTTATTCATTTTCAACAGGCACGGTGTAATACCTCTTATTTTATTTCATTGGTGATCATTTCCAGTAAGTTAGTTGATTGCCAAATTTTTTTTAAAAATTTTTTTCGGTTTGCACAACAGACTGTTAGATGATCAATTGAAAGCTAATTTCTACTCTCACCGCATCGATCACTTGCTGACGAACGAAATTATTGAAGGTTTTGCATTCAATTTGGACGAATTTACAATATTTTTGGGAAGTCAGATTACTGAAATGGAATTAATTGATACAACTTCTATTAAAAAGCTCTCCTCAGAATGAAAACAAGCCCATTAATCTCACATATGAAAAACCTACAACCTACGTCGATGTTTAGTAGTATATTGCAAACATTTCGTGATAACACAAAGAAAGTATTATATACATATTTTATTTTTTGTGTTAATTAAATATTTTCCACGATAGAAAACATTTTTGCATAGTTTACTATTGAACATTGAAAATGTTGGTTGATGTTTTATTCTTAATTCTTCCTATATGTCAGAGATTGAAAGTGACCACAATCTACCGTCATAAGAAATTACCTAATGATTACCAGAATTGAATTTTATTCTTGAGAGATATCGAATAAAGTTAAGTAAACTGTATTTTATCCTAACTTGCAATTGAAATTTCGTAGAAATTAAACATGATGAATCATAGTATGAAAGGTGAAATTTTTTTTTTATTGAAAAACGTAACTTAAAAATAAGTTGTGAAATCACGGTTTTTGTTTCGTACATTTTCTCATAGTTAAAAGTTATTATTTGCTTTTGTTCCACAATACACTAACCTCTGATTTTAAGCATTGTAAATATTCTTATGTTACCGTACATACTAGACTTAAAAATTGTAGGTAACTTCATTGTTTTTTAATATATTGTGATGCCAAAAACATTTGATTCTCATTCTATTGATAATCGCCATCTCTGATGACAAAATGGCACTTCTGAGAAATTAATGAAATATCACGTGTAGGTGTTACTTTTAATGATTTTAAATTATTAAGTATCTGATAACACAATTTATTACTGCAATTGTGTATTGCCAATATACTGAGTATTTGTATTTGAAATTTTGTTAATGCGTACTATTGCAAGGTTATTTAAGTGAGTTTTGATTAAACTATTTCAGTCGGTATGAATCTCTGTCCCATGGTTGGTACTGGATGTACTATAAATCGTGAATTAGTGATCACTGACATTTTAATAATTGTCATCCGAATAGCATGTCTGATTACTGTCAGTGGCATTACCAATGCCAAACGCTTTGGCCTCGCATTCGGGAAGACGCCGGTTTGAATCCCCGTCGAAGCATCCAAATTTGGGTTTTCTATGATTTCCCCAAATCACGCCAGGCGAATGCCAGAAAGGTTCCTTTAAAAGGCCATGGCCGAATTCCTTTCCGTTCCTTGCCCATAGTACCATACTGCCTCTTATGACCTCGACGTCGATGAGGCGTAAAGCCATAAGTATAAAAAATAAGCGGTGCAGGGCTGCGCCGGGGTCGGGTCTCGCATGGTGTGGCTGAGGAAGCTGTGCTGGCCTCATCACTGTGGGCGTTGGATAGCGTCGCAGAAGATAACTCGAGGTGTGAGCCGAGGTGAAATGTATTGACCGTGGGCCGTGACTTGGCACCATAGTAGGCCTGTGGAGCGTGACTCGATCCCCAGACAAGAGGTGATGACTGGCGAAATCTCCTCAAAGGCAGTAGAAGTCCAGAGATGGTGTGTTCCCGGAAACGTAGCTGTTCGAAAGAGAATTTCCACCCAATCTCCTCTTCCTTTTTTGAATAAGTCTGGATGTAGACCATAATCGGCACGGTTGTACACCACATACATTTTTCAGTCGATAACAGAATTATTGGCCTCTTGACGTCGGTGTTGAAGACATGGTTTTCAACAGAGAGGCATGACTGACTGGGCTGCAGTTCGTCATACCATTAGAACTTTAAAGCTGCGATGTGGGATGGACGAGTTCACAATCGGATTCTTAAACGAAAGGGCATCTCTGCGTCTAATGCCACAGTCTTATAAGATAGCATATCCCACACACATAAAATATATTACTATTCAGAGCTCTGAAGTCTCTAAATTCTTTTCTCCGACAAGATTTCATGAACGCCAAAAATATGTAATGTGTGTCCGGAAATGTCATATGTTGGACAGCAAGACCGGGATCATTAAGGTGTGAAATTACTTGCTGTGTTGGTGCTAATAGTATAAACAGTGTGTTTACGTCCACCAGTTTTGTTGAGCCAAATCAAGTTTTCCTTATATGTTACAAACGTATGATCAGCGATAAGTACTGTATGCACCTCAAACGAATATTGATGGTATCTTTTTAGTGTAGGAAACAGCACAGAAGATACAGAATAGCAGTGCGATCGTAGGTAAGGGACTAGAAGATCGGCAAAAATTATTTAATTCTAAAACTTCCACAATGTCAAATGATATTGGGAACGATGTAACACGCAGAAAACTGACTCGTATACTATCTTGTGATATAAATCGTGAGGCCAGACTAAAATAGCCACACAACGATTTAGATTGAAACTTCCGAATTAAAACTTGGCATGAGAAATAAATTTTTCATCTCTGAAGCTGGCTCTAAAATATCTCCATAAACAATAAATAAATGTCTTAGAAGAAGTAATACCATCAGTGCCCTCAGAAACACGTGAACTGTAAATAGATTCTTTGTGTCCAACTGATTGAAGAAAACTAAAGAGTATTATGCAAAATACTCTTAGTTTTCTTAAAACCGAGAAAATATTACGTAAATCTAACGGAATCTTGAAATCTGTGCAAAATCGTAAATAGTAATGTTATATTCTTTAAGGATAATGTATTGCTAAACAACATCTGGTCCAGTGATAAGGTTTGTTTCATATCCGAATGTTTAAACTGAGAATTGCAAAGTCTGGTTGTTTTAAAGGTTTCGATCCGTATGGGACGAAGTAGTGCTTCAGAGGCTCGTGACGATCACTATTATTTTTTCCCAACCATCTCAAAAATCCTACGATACAATTGCACTTAAATGCGATTGCATTATGAGGGGTGGGATTTTTACATCATGACCATATAGATATCCACAATTTCTTGATAGACGTATGTCACTATTATGCGCACAACTTCCTGAGTGTCCTATTGAATGAACAGCAAAGAAATTTTCAGGCTTTTTGAAGTCTAAATCAAGAGCAACCACCTGCTGGAAGTTGAAACTACAAAATTTCCTCAAAACGTTTGTGTGAAGGTTTTTTACGTAGTAGTTAACTGCCAGTCATCATCATAAATATTTAATAAGTTGTAGCAAAGAGGAAATCCCATGTGCGATATACGCCGTCGTGTCATCGGAATTAATAAATCATCATTATTAGGGGTATAGTCTGATTCATCGTCTAGAAAAGTGCCAATGGTAGAAAATACCTGTTATGTATATTCTAGGGAGATCTGAAATTTTTTGGGTCTAAACCATTGTAATTTAGATTAGAAATCAGGAGGTTTTACTCATATTACATAATTTTCACTCCCCATTAGCAATTAAGTAGGATTCATGCAAGATACTGGTATTTCATTTACCATTTAAAGTACAACAACATATAGCACAGTCAATGGTTCTTTTCAAACCAAGCATGAAAAAAGTAAGCCTGACGCTGAGATTGCGACTCATCAATGAGATTTTCATTTCTCCAAGATAGGTCTGTGCAGACTGGAATGTTATAAGCTCCCGTGTAACGACAGAGAATATTTCAGGAAGCAATTTGTGCCGAGGCGGTGGAGTTGTGGCTTTCCTGAACTGCTGCTCCTTTTGCCGAGATCAGCATATTGCGACTTCTGTGTGTATGTAAAGGCGGCAGGCGACCTCCCTCCTTCATAAATACAAGGTGGCGTGCAGTGGTAAGGGGTGGGGTGTGCTCCGTTATTCCGCGGTTCATCCACTCCACGGACCGGATTCTCTTTGTGAGTGAGCGCGCTCGCAGCAGTTCACGACACTGCACCGCGGGGCTGCATACCTCACCCCTGCGGCGCCCGCCAGCGTTTCCCGGAAGTTGGTGTAATTACTGCAGGAAGTGAGGCCGGCTGCCCCGCAGGTGATATTGCGCGCCCCCTCTGCGCCGGATTGTACTTAGACACCTGTCGCCAAGCCGAGCGCCGCTGGGCAGGAAGCAAGGAGGCGGAGCAGTCGCAGGATATTGAAATGACCAACCGAGGAGAAAGTATTAGACGGGGCTGAAAATGTTACCAAATCGACGGACCGCGAAGCTTGTGTTTCGGAATTTTTATTAAGAATTTCATAACGACGATGAGTAAAGATGGCCCACTAGCCTTTTCGAGACTGAGCAAAGAAACTGAGTATACAGCCGCGGTGATTGGCCTGCGTGCCGCATTTCAGAGGTTTGAATCCCTCAGTGAGTAACCATTCCTTTTCTGGATTCTAGCTCATATGGGGATGGTTTGTACCCTCTGTAGCCTGATTATACTAATGAATTCGCAAATACCCTAATCACGGAATTGTATCTCATTCACTAAACACTGTGAACCATGCTCCTAGGTTTCATGAAATAAATTTTGCAACCATTAGAATATTGTTTTTTTTCAATACGTTCTATTCTCCTAAAACGTTTAAATTTGTTAGTTTATTAAATACTGATTATATTTCAAATAAAAAATAAAACTGGGTTTGAAAAATAAATCTAAGAAAAAATATATCACCTCTTGTATAAATATATATAGTTAAAATATTAAAATGTTTGTACACTAACGCTAGGAGTTTTTAATATATTACTGCATTATGAGATTTTCATAATATGAGAACATTCGCTGCAGATCATCAATAACACTTCTATGTGTTCATTCGTCAGAGAGGGATCTAACGTATCCATAACCTTTGGATTTATCGTTAGGTTTGTTTTATCAGTTTTATCATAGGATAACAACTTTGTGCATTTCCTATTATTCGTCAGATCCAATGAAAATGCCTATAAAACTGAAATTCTCAATAACAGGATGATTCCTGACTGCTTCATGATACGTTCAGCTGAAAGGATTGAAGTTTGGTCACGCTTAATTCATAATGAATCCCAAATTGTTACATTTTGTGGGCACAAAAATTTGAGCATTTTAATTGATGGGAACAATGTATACATCATTGAATAGTAAACTTTCATGTTGATATTTATTGTTGAGATATCAAAATCACTCAACCCTATTTGAATTGTATACTTCTAATAAATTTTCAAATCATAAAAGCGAATTATATATTGTATATTTAACCATCATTATGATTTTTTTAAGAAGGGCAGATTATACATTTGACTCAGTGAATAAACCACAGTATATCTGTTGAAATTTATAAAAAAAAGATTTTTTTTATTTATACAATCAATACACAATCCCAATTTTAAAATCCTATACAACTGTATGACTGATTCTTAAAAGCATGTTTAACAATATCCGTGCATTCTTCAATGTTTGCACAAGAAGGCAACATAGGAAATGTACATGAAAGACAACAGCAACGACAAAAATGATTGAATGAACATGTATCAGTCAAAATGTGTTCTCAAAAAATTTCTCGTAGGAGCCGAATTGCATTACATCTATTTACATCACAAAAAACATAATCTAACGGTGTTGGTTAAATCGTCGTATTTGCGGAGGAAACCACTTATTTGTATTTTTATCTTTATATTACTGAGGTTAATTAAATGAACGATGCTTATATCCTATTTTAGACTACGAGTTTGTGCTAGAGTAAAACGCAATTACAAATCCATATCTGTAATTACTGTGAAGCGTCTTTCCGTGAGCAAAATAAATAAAAAAAATGAATAAGAGACAGATAGCTGCAGGCCACATTTAATTTAGTAAGTACACATTTCTGAGCTAAAATATCTGTAGGCGATAATGCAACGCTGCGCTTTCTTCGCGTTTTACTGACTGTCCCTAAGGAATTTTGAATATTCATGATGCAGAAATCAGAGAGGAATTTAAACGAAGGGTCTGGGAGTGAAAATCCATAGAAATTGCTTACTCTAAATCTCGATTCTGACTTTTTACTAGTTTTTTAGTTTGTTACTCTGCCGAAGATTTGTGTCAGCTTGGTGGTATAGTTGAAATGTTAAATGTATTATATCCCATCTCATAAATTAAAACATAACTCACCCATAAACTCGTGTCTTTTGTTGCTACTTCAAGAATTCTAAATTTTTACTTTTACCAGAAAGGCAACGAAACATTTATACAGCTTAAACCAGCCGAATAGATTGCAGCAAGTTCACCGCATGGTAGGAACTGATTTTTTCGTTTGTAGTTAATTGTTCCACTTATATTCACAGTCACTCATTATCATTGATGAATTGTCCAGTAATGTATTTTCTCAATCTACAGATACAAATTTTTTCGATTTATTTTTCAGTAAACTCACAATATAACGATATTACATTAAAGAAGTTCACAGGATTAGGTGAGACCAACGAAACGCCTATCTAAATGTTATTTCACCAGTATATTTTCGTTAGGAATAGATCCAGCTGGAGAAGAGTTGAGTGCTGTTTGAAGCTTAAAATCACTATTTTCTTTCCTTGCTGATGCTACTGAAGAAGGTTGCTACATTGACATTTTAAAACTTTTTATGGTAGATACACTTATCAGCCAAAACATTATGACCATTATGACCTTACTAGCATATTGTCCGTCTTTCGACCGAATTACAGCAGTGATTCGGCGTTACATGGATTCTACAACTCCTTGGTAGCCTTGCAAGGGTATCAGACACAAGATTTCTACACACAGGTCATTTAAATTACGGGCCAGCTGTTTGTGGGTACGGTGCCTGGAAGGAACATCTCGGAAACGGAGGGGCTGGTCGGATGTTCGCATGCTATTGTAGTTAGCATCTGTGGAAAGTATTAGATGGAAGGCGAAACCACTGGTAGACGTTAATGTGGTGGACACCCACGCCACTCCGCAGAACGTGGAGGCCAGAGGCTTGCCCGCTCTGTAAAGCAGGATAGGGGGTGATTTGTGGAAGATTTGGCGGAAGAGTAAATTCTGGTATTTCCGGAAGTGTTTCAGAGCACAAGAATCCAAGAATCGCGATTCTGCCACAGATCACCCCCTATCCTGCTTTAGAGAGCGGGCAAGTATCCGACCTCCACGTTCTGTGATGTGGCGCGCATGGCCACCACTCGTCGCCTACTCGTGGTTTCACCGTCGTCCAGACCACTTTCCATAGACCCTCACTACAGTACACGCGAACATCCGACCAGCCTCTCAATTCCAAGATGTTCGTTCCCAGAGGCCTCACCCACAAACCACTGGCCCTTAATTTAAGGGAATTTCGTGACCTGTGCCTAGAAATCTTGTGTCGGTTACCTCTGAAAGCCTACAAAGGACTTGTAGAACCCATAATTCGCCGATTCACTGCTAAATTGCGTTTGAAAGGTGGACCAATATGCTAGTAAGTAAGTGGTCATGATGTTTTGGCTGGTCAGTGTATGCTGACACTGAAACATGATTCGGTACTCATTGACTAGAAGACGAGGTCACAATGAAATCACTCATTTGTCCTTCTGTCCCTGCCTCATAACTTCTGCAACATTTAATTTAAAAGCTTATAATTGAAACAGTAGTTGATGCTTCATATTATATTTATTATGTTATACGCCTGTTAATTTCTATAGATTTTAAGAAACTTTTTCTGTGGAATAATGTTTATGACGTTGCTAGATTAAGCTAAGCCCATTAGGTGAGTGATTGGAGAAGACGCTAGTTGGTTCCCCTGTCTTTAGTTCCGAGTATGGGCTGGGTTGGTTCACTGTCCTATATCCTTCGTTATCTCTAATGACTAAGACGGCGACGAGTTTTAAAGCCATGGTAAAAATGTTAGATAAATATACGAACTCAGCATTTAGTTTAAATTTGTACTTTGGTGTTAAGTTGTTTAAAAAAATGTGGTGAGATACTTGAACATGGATACTGAGAACGGAAGGAAGACTAAGGAACTGGAAGTTAGTTAGCCCTTGAGAAACGGTTTAGGGTTCTCGAATACCAAGGCGGTATCCAGATAGGATAATAGGTTAGACTTTATGGAAGGATTTAAGTTTTTGCTTAGGGCTTTGCACTTCGTTGACGTCAATGTCATGAGAGGCAGGAATGGATAAGGGGCAAAGAACAGAAAGTGTTTGAGCCCTGATACTAAGTGCACTCTGGAAGATTGTCGACGCGATGATACCATTACGGGCAGTGAAAAGACTGAAAATACATTTTGTATTTCTTAAATTTTCAGCTTTTGTTTAATTATTACATTTTTTTTTCTCTGAACCATTCGTACATATTGATCTAAAACGCGAGTCGGAACCTGTAACAGTTCGATGACAGTCGAGGAAGCGGTTCGTGTTCTGTTTTGGCACGAGAAACAGGGAGGAATTCTGTGGATTCTCTGCTGAGGTGTAGTATGTGAGTCTTGTATTGGGAGTTGATAACACTTCATCTACAGCGCGTAAAGTGCTTTATCCGGTAAATGTCGCTGCGAACTATTAACCCTCGGGTTTTCAATTTCTGTTCCAGTAATCTGCAATTTTTTGTTAATGGCAAAAGCTTAGATGGCGTATCCTGGTTTAGAGACAGCTTTCATTACAATTACAATACTTTATTCAACAACGGTATCAGCGTATTTCTGCATACACTCCTAACTGATCTGACGCTGTAACTTATTATTTAAGGAGAGTCAGCAGGGCGCTTCTTAGTTTATGTATAAGTACGTATTATAACAAATAAAAAAATTCTTTTATAGTATTTATGTTTTGCAGGAGTGTAAAATTAATCTCAAATCTGTCCTCAAGAAACGAATCAGTACAGCGTATACTCTACTACAGAAATAAAGACCTCAAACGTGAGCAAATGTTACACACCACAGTCCGATTCTAAAAGCAAGTGGTCTAGAACTACAGTGAACAACAGTATAGTTTTTATGGCTCGGTACTCACTGGCTGGAAGACGAGGCCACAATGGAATCACTTGTCCTTCTGTCCCTGCCTCATAACTTCAGCTCCATTTAACTTAAAAGCTTGTAATTGAGCAATATTTCTGTTCTGAAAGCATAGATAGATCATTACTGAGATTATAGAGGAGAGGGGGAAGTATAAAAACCCACCCTCCTTCTAATTTTAATCCTTTAAATTGATTATCTGCGTGTTGGAGAGAGATAAATATTGAATTGTGAAGTTTTATATATTTCCTATAGATGCATAGTGTTTCGATGGATGAGAATGGTTTAAATGTAAGCCTATTGTAATTTGATTATTGGCAACACTGTATCTGAATTGTTAAAAGACTGTAGGTTAGATGTCGTGTAAAACTAAAATGTTTTTAATGTGATTTTTGGAACTTTGGAATTGTTTCAATTTGTCAGTTTGATGTTCAAATTTCTGTAAATATTTTATATCTCTCAAAATTTTTCCGTGTGATTATAAATAATTTTGTATATGTTCTATTGGTTTTGCGCAATTAATATTGTTGGAACAATTTCCAGCGCTCCAGAAAGTAGTACCGGCATCTTTAATGTGGTCCAGAATATTATGCGACGCCTATATAAGTTTTCTATATTGTAAGGAACAAACTCGTTTGCACCAATGCTAAGAAGATAACATACGAGGGCGGTTTGAAAAGTTCTCGGAATCACCGCTAGATGTCAGTGCTAGAGCAACGAGGTTCCCGCGCAATAATCACACATCCTTTGTGAGTGAACACGTGGCGCGTCAGTGCTCTAGCTGCAGGAGTGTGGTAGTGACGAGTGACGACTCTTTGTTGTTGTTCCCGCGTAGTGATTTGTGACAATGGAAAAAACTGAGATTCGAGCAGTGATTAAATACTTTGTAAAGAAAGATATGAAAGCAAAGGAAATTCATGCCGACTTTCAGAACACACTAGGGGACTCTGCTCTTTCATTTTCAACTGTTGCCAAGTGGACCAGCGAATTTAAATTTGGTCGGGAGAGCTTGGATGAAGATCCACGTAGTGGACGGCAAAAAGTGCTACGACCCCAGAATTTATCGCAAAAGTGCATAAAATGGTCATGGAGGATCGTCGACTGAAAGTGTGGGAGATTGCTGAAGCTGTAGTGATGTCTTCTGAACGGGTATATTATATTTTAACCGAAGAATTGGGTATGAAAAAATTATCCGCAAGATGAGTGCCGCGGCTCTTGACACTGGACGATAAACGCACCAGATTGGAAATGTCCGAACAAAGTCTGGTCCGCTTTCAGAGCAACCAACAAGATTTTTTGCGCCGGTTTGACACTACAGATGAAACTTGGGTCCACTACTATACCCCAGAGACAAAACAGCAGTCAAAGCAGTGGAAACATGCTGATTCACCACCACCAAAGGAAGCAAATGCAGTGCGTTCGGCCGGAAAGGTCATGTGCTCAGTTTTCTTGGATGCAAAAGGCATTCTGCTTATATATTATCTTCCTACTGGCCAAACAATCACGGGACAATACTATGCAAACCTCCTAGACCAATTACAGGAAATGATACGCGAAACAAGGCCTGGTTTGGCAAGGAAAAACGTCATCTTTCATCAGGACAAAGCTCCGCCACACAAAAGTGTTATTGCCATGGCAAAACGTCATGAACTGAGGTACGAATTGTTGCCACATCCACCTTATTCACCTGATTTGGCACCATCAGACTTTCATCTATTCCCCAAGCTGAAAAATGTCCTCGGTGGACGGAGATTTTCTACAAGGGAAGAACTGACAGCCGAATTGGAGAGGTATTTTGCAGGCCTGGAGGAATCTCATT
>CM061920.1:86380473-86474421 GCA_031002005.1 Vandiemenella viatica
TTCCCTTCCAGATGTTCCAGAGAGCTAACGTCAACATTTACTCTCCTCCATCCTCTTAACATTACCCAGTCACTGCAGACTCTTTTTTATTAGCATTTCCAATTCTTCATCTTGTAATCGCTCCATGGTGTTTTTATTTTTGATTTATCTTTCCTTGTGACGTTCTCTATCCCTATGTAATCCTCTAATATATCTCTTTCCTCAGCATGAATAACCTTGCGCGATGTCGACTAAATGTGAAATAAGTAAGTGACCATAGTAACATTCGGAAGTTTACAATATTATAAAATTTAATATCTACTACGTTAAATGGCGTTTGAAATGTCTAAGATCCTTATTGGAAACATTAATTTCAAGGTGCAATGACATTTATATTCTTTAGGAAACAATTAATAAGCGAGGTAGGATACAGAGATTTACTTCACAGATTTTATATTAATTTTAACAATTAAAAAACAATTGGGATTTATTTAATAAAGATTAATGCAAGACCATGTAACAGAATCATTGATAAAACACATAATATGAAATTTTTATACATTACAAATGGAAAAATAAAATCTAAAGACAATATTGTATTTTCCAAATAACTGTCCATTCAATGCTAATTGCTTCACACGCTCGGCTTGCTCACCAGAGTTGGAAATTTGATTTTTGAGACTATAATTTCTGAAATTTTCAATGCCACAGGATGAATCTGGGTCGGATTCAATTTTGGAAGTTCGTAATTTTGAAATGTGCAGTACATTTAATGTTTAATTATTAGTGTATGGAGATTTCATGATAAAGTGTAATAAAGAAATTAATAATTGAGAGTACATTTGTTAAATAAAAATATTTGCACAGATAGTATTTTCAATTTTATTTTCTGAAGTCGTTCATGTTGATGCGATATGATTGCATTCTATGTCTATGTCCATTTGTAATGGGAAAATTATATCTATTGATATTGTAAAAAAATAGGTTGTTGAATTTTTGTGGACTAAAGAAAGGTTGAAATCCATGATAAAGAGAGCTTTGTGGATGAACTTAAAATTTTAGTTGCTCATATTAAAAATTTGTTACACATAAATTTTGCCGTGAGTAGTAGTGCTATGAAATGAGTAAAAGTTAAGTTCATCTCATACGAAAGCACAGAACAGTATTTTGTTGCTGCGAAACAGGTGAAGGCATTTCCTGTTGGAATAGCAGGCATGTAGGGGAGAACAAGAGGCCGGGGCCAGGTCGTTGTTCTCGCGCAAGCCAAGTGTTGGACATAGCAGGGGGGTTGATACCTGGCGAGGGACAGTTACTGTGAGCGCATTGTGGAGATATATACAAGTGAATGGAGCCCAGATTTATGAGAATATGCAACAATGCAAAGTACTCTCTAAGGTTG
Organism: Vandiemenella viatica; assembly: GCA_031002005.1. Classification (NCBI taxonomy): domain Eukaryota; kingdom Metazoa; phylum Arthropoda; class Insecta; order Orthoptera; family Morabidae; genus Vandiemenella; species Vandiemenella viatica. The sequence goes on from CM061920.1 coordinate 86,381,852, forward strand.
TTGTATCTTTTCTTTCTGTGAAACCAACGGAGCAGAGGCCAGATTTTGGGAGAGAGGGCATTCAGGCGCAGGACGCGGCTGTGAGGGGGCTCTTCCGCAGAGTGACGGAAGAGGAGCAAGTGTTTTACTGCGGCACAGATAGTGACAATCAACACAAGTGTTTGTGATAGGTGTTTTTCGATGGTGAAACCACCCTCCTATATTGTGCCTCTGGCGGAATTCTGTGCCGTGTGTGGACCAACACAGCTTGTGCTGAAAAGCTACAAATGACGGTAAATATCGTCGATTAACTCAAAAACGCATTGCACTTCAGTTTAGGTTGAACGTGAATCGGCTGTGGCAGGGAAACGTGAGTGATAAAAGAGGTTCTCAATGCTCGAATATTTGATGCTAGCCGGAAAATTATATGGCATCCTGTAAATTTCAATTATGAATGAAATATTTTTAATTATTTCATAAAACTGTCTTTGTTTGTGGGTAAAACATATAGTAAATTGTGAAACAGTAAACTTTTTGATTTTGTAAATGCAAAGAAATCCCTTCAAGGTAATTCATAATAACATCATAAATAATTTAATTATCAAAATTAATAATTACTTCTCCAAACTTAAAAGTTTTTTTATGTTTCTTTTATTTATCATTTCAATTTGTAACCTCACATAATAAGTAAACTGTATTAGCAGCACACTGCTCCACTCTTGTAACACTCTGCCGACCAATCCTCCACTCCGTCCAGCACACCACAGATGTCTCTCTTCAACAATCAAGTCGAGGAATCTCTCCCCTCCACGACATGCAACGGCAGACAGTTTTTTACCCGGGGCGCACATTGAGCTGCGTGGTGCAGTAGGGGCAGCGCAGGGTAGGGCAGGGCAGTACGAAAAAAGAAAGTCTCGGGCAGTAGCCAGCGCAGATTAGACTGCAGTTTCGTGCTGCTGTTTACAGAGGATTGTTGTGTTGTGCGAAAAACGCGGCAAAAAAGCGTAACCGAAAACATGTCGATGCAAAACCTTGATTTATGATTCAGACTGGGATGCCGAGCTTGGAAAATTGTTATTATTTTATCAGAAGCTGAGTTAGATAAAACTATGGAAAAGTGAGTATATGAAAGAAGAAACTCTCATCTGGCTTTTGCAGTGACAAGAGAATTCTCAGAATATTTATGCATTATTTCCGGATAATTCGAGCGGAGAATAACAGCATAATCCAACCTGTGGGTGCGCAGACTTCCGCGGTCGTTGTCAATGTAATCTTGGTTGTCCGGGTTGAACCGCGTTGAAACCTAACGTTTCGGCCACCATTTTGTGGCCTTCTTCAGAGTACTGTCACGGCTGCCAGCCGTGACAGTACTCTGAAGAAGGCCACAAAATGGTGGCCGAAACGTTAGGTTTCAACAAATTGACGCGGTTCAACCCGGACAACCAAGATTATAATCCAACCTGTTTATTTATTTAATTATTTAGCGTTTTATAGTACAAGACATTTATACGAATATAATTCTCTTTTATTGCGTATAATATTTTTAAGAAAACTACATAATATAACATAAGAAACACTTGGAACCAAAAAAGCAATATTCAACAAATTATTCGGGAAATTGTCTTCACAAAAATCCTCCCTCGTTAGGAGTTTGACGGAGGTTGCATTGAAGAGGGAGTAGAAGCAGAAGAGCTCAATTCAGTCGGACGTGTGCCACGCTAAGAAAAAAAGTGTTTCTCGGAGACACTATTGAATGATGTAGTACAAATAATGTAATAATAGCCTATCTTATTATTATATAAAAATCAATATCTGTCTGTCTGTCTGTCTGTCTGTCTGTTTGTCCTCTATGCGCTCCTAAACCGTTAGTCCGATTACGGTGAAACTTTGGTGGGTTGTCGAGTGCGCGTCTGGGGTGGTTCCTATGAAATAAAATTTCCAAAAAAATACCCCCTCTTCCCCATAACACCCCATAATTAAATAACACCTACAGATTTTATCCAATTTTTACGGAAATTTGCACACATATACTTTAAAATAAACAGAAAAACACAGCCTACATTTGGTTTCCAAAAACGCACCCCCTTTCCCCCTTCCCACCCCTTAATTTTTACACAAATCTACACTCTATATCATATTTCGAAGGAACTTTGCACGCATATACCATTTAAAAAAATAGAAAAGTACTGGAGACATTAGTTTTACATAAACCCAACCCCTCTCACCCATTCTACTCCAAAACCACCCCATCTTCCCCTTAGCACCCCATAATTTAAAAAACACACAGATTTTATCCGATTTTGATGGAATTTGGCACAGATATACTTTACAACAAACAGAAAAAAAACTGTTTACATATGGCTTCAAAAAATACAACCTCTCTCCCCCTTCCCACCCCCCTAAATGAATGTTCTTTTCTTTGTATCTTCTCTATGCGTTACTAAACCGTTCATCCGATTACGGTAAAACTTTGGAGATTTTTCAAGTGTGCCGCTGGGATGGTTCCTAAGAAATAAAATTTCCAAAAAAACCACCCCCTCTTCCCCATAACACCCCATAATTTAAAAAACCTACAGATTTTATCCGATTTTGATGGAAATTTGAACACATATACTTTAAAACAAACAGGAAAATACTGCCTACATTTGGTTTCCAAAAACGCATCCCCTTTCCCTCTTCCCACCCCTTTACTTTTACACAAGCCCACACTTTTTATCAGATTTCGAAGGAACTTTGAACGCATATACCATTAAAATATAGAAAAATACTGTAGACATTAGTTTTACAAAAACCCAACCCCTCTCGCCCGTTCTACCCCAAAACCACCCCCCTCTTTCCCCTGGCAACCCATAATTTAAAAAAAAACGCAAACAAATTTTATCCGATTTCGATGGAAATTGGCACAGATATACTTTAAAATAAACAGAAAAATACTGTCTACATATGGTTGCAAAAATCCAACCCCTCTTCCCTTTTACATACCTTAAATTTTTGCGAATGTCTCTTATATAAAGCTAGAATTGAAACCCGTTTTTGAAGGAACTTTGCTTACGTGTACTTTAAAACAAACAGAAAAATAAAGTCCATCCCTCTCCCCTTTTACCACCTCCCCTCTGAATTTCCAATGATTTTTATTGATACCCACAAGTTTTATCCGATTACTGTGAAACGTTTGTGAGTTGTCGAGTGAGCGTCCGGAGTGGTTCCTAAAAAATAAAATTTCCAACAAACTACACCCTCTTCCCCATAACATCCCATAATTAAAAAACACTTATACATATTATCCGATTTGTTCGGAAATTTGCACAACATATACTTTAAAATACACAGAAAAACACTGCCTATATTGGGTTTCCAAAAACGCAACCCCTATCCCCCTTCGCACCCCTTAATTTTTACACAAACCCACACATTTTATCAGATTTCGAAGGAACTTTGCACGCATATACCATTAAAAAAATAGAAATGTACAATAGACATTAGTTTCACAAAAACGCAATTCTACCCCAAAACCACCCCTTCTTCCCCCTTTCAACCCATAATTTAAAAAACCCACAGATTATATCCGATTTTGATCAAAGTTGGCATACATTTACTTTAAAAAAAAACAGAAAAATGCTGCTACATATGGTTTCCAAAACACAACCTCATCCTCCCCATTACAACCCCCATAATGAATGTACTTTTCTTTCTATCTCCTCTATGTGCTACTTAATCGTTCATCCGATTACGGTAAAACTTTGGTGATTTGTCAAGAGTGCGTCCGGGATGGATTCTAAGAAATAAAATTTCCAAAAAAACACCCCCTCCTCCCAATAACACCCCATAATTTAAAAACCTACAGATTTTATCAGATTTTGATGGAAATTTGAAACAAACATACTTTAAAACAAACAGAAAAATACTGCCTACATTTGGTTTCCAAAAACGCATCTCCTTTCCCTCTACCCACCCCTTAACTTTTACACAAACCCACACTTTTTATCAGATTTCGAAGGAACTTTGCACGCATATACCATTAAAATATAGAAAAATACTGTAGACATTAGTTTTACAAAAACCCAACCCCTCTCGCCTGTTCTACCCCAAAACCACCCCCTCTTTCCCCTAGCAACCCATAATTTAAAAAAAAAAACGCACACAAATTTTATCCGATTTCGATGGAAATTGGCACAGATATACTTTAAAACAAACAGAAAAATACTGTCTACATATGGTTGCAAAAATCCAACCCCTCCACCCTTTTACATACCTTAAATTTTTGCGAATGTCTCTTATATAAAGCTAGAATTGTAACCCGATTTTGAAGGAACTTTGCTTACGTGTACTTTAAAACAAAACAGAAAAATAAAGTCCATCCCTCTCCCCTTTTACCTTCTCCCCTCTGAATTTCCAATGATTTTTATTAAAACCCACAAGTTTTATCCGATTACTGTGAAACCTTTGTGAGTTGTCGAGTGAAGGCTCCTAAGAAATAAAAATTCGGAAAAAAAACCACCCCCTCCAGCACTTTACAACCCTTAAATTAAACATACCCAGATTTAATCATATTTAGACCAAAATTTCACATGTATACTTTAAAACGAATTGAAAAAGTACTGCCTACATTTAGTTTTTTCACCCCCTCATGCCCTTCACATCTCCCTAATTTAGACAAACCCACATCTTTTATCCTATTTTGATTGAAATTAATGCATGTATTCTATAAAATATACAGAAAAAATACTGTCTAAATATGGTTTCCAATAATACAACCCCTGTTTCCCTTTACAACCCCTTAATTTTTTGCCAGTGTAACTGGAATCACCGAAAACATTGCATATCCAAGACCAATGCAATAAACTAGAAATTGTTAGAAACAGTAATTACAATTTATACCTAATTATCTAATCTTTACTAAATACAAATGTATTCATTTAATCTACCTCAAGTCTAGCAATAGCGAAGCATTGCCGGGTCAGCTAGTCTATTATATAAAATCAATATCTGTCTGTCTGTCTGTTTGTCCTCTATGCGCTCCTAAACTGTTGGTCCGATTACGGTGAAACTTTAGTGGGTTGTCGAGTGCGCGTCTGGGGTGGTTCCTATGAAATAAATTTCCAAAAAAATACCCCCTCTTCCCCATAACACCCCATAATTGAATAAAACCTACAGATTTTATTTGATTACTACGGAAATTTGCACACACATACTTTAAAATAAACAGAAAAACACTGCCTACATTTTGTTTCCAAAAAACGCAACCCCTTCCCCCTTCCGACCCCTTAATTTGTACACAAATCTACACTCTATATCATATTTCGAAAGGAACTTGGCACGAATATACCATTTAAAAAAAATAGAAAAAATACTGCAGACATTAGTTTTACATAAACCCAACCCTCTCACCCGTTTCTACCCCAAAACCACCCCCTCTTCCCCCTAACCCCCCAAATTTAAAAACACACAGATTTTATCCGATTTTGATGGAAATTGGCACAGATATACTTTAAAACAAACAGAAAAAACTTTTTTCATATGGTTTCAAAAAAATACAACCCCTCTCCCCCTTGCCCACCCCCTAAATGAAATGTACTTTTCTTTGTATCTTTTCTATGCGCTACTAAATCGTTCATCCGATTACGGTAAAACTTTGGTGATTTTTCAAGTGTGCCGCTGGGATGGTTCCTAAGAAATAAAATTTCCAAAAAAACCCCCTCTTCCCCATAACACCCCATAATTGAAAAAACCTACAGATTTTATCCGATTTTGATGGAAATTTGAACACATATACTTTAAAACAAACAGAAAAATTCTGCCTATGTTTGGTTTCCAAAAACGCATCCCTTTCCCCTTCCCACCCCTTAATTTTTACACAAACCCACACTTTTTATCAGATTTCGAACGAGCTTTGCATGCATATACTATTAAAGAAAAATAGAAAAAATACTGTAGACATTAGTTTTAAAACCTCTCACCATTTCTACCCCAAAACCATCCCCTCTTCCCCCTTGCAAACCATAATTTATAAAAACTAACAGATTTTATCCGACTTTGATGGAAATTGGCACACATTTACGTTAAAACAAACGGAAAAATACTGCATACCCATGGTTTCCCAAAATACAACCCTCTCTCCCCTTCCCACCCCCTTAATGAATGTACTTTTCTTTTTATCTCCTCTATGCGCTACTAAACCGTTCATCCTATTACTGTAAAACTTTGGTGAGTTGTAAAGTGTACGCCCGGGATGGTTCCTAAGAAATAAAATCTCCAAAAATCCACCTCCTCTTCCCCATAACAACCCCATAATTAAAAACCTACATATTTTATCCGATTTTGATGGAAATTTGAACACATGTATTTTAAAAACAAACCGAGAAATACTGCCTACATTTGGTTTCCAAAAACGCATCCCCTTTCCCCCTTCCCACCCCTTAAATTTTACACAAACCCACACTTTTTATCAGATTTGGAACGAACTTTGCACGCATATACTATTAAAAAAAAAATTAGACAAATACAGTAGACATTAGTTTTACAAAAACCCAACCCCTCTCACCCGTTCTACCCCCTCTTCTCCCTAGCACCCCATAATTTAAAAAACACACAGATTTTATCCAATTTTGATGGAAATTGGCACAGATATATTTTAATACAAACAGAAAAATACTGTCTACATATGGTTTCAAGAATCCAACCCCTCTTCTCTTTTACATTAAATTTTTGCGAATGTCTCTTATATAAAGCTAGAAATGTAACCCGATTTTGACGGAACTTTGCTTACATATACTGTAAGACAAACAGAAAAATAATGACTTTGCCAAAGTCCATCCCTCTCCCCTTTTACCACCTCCTTCAGAATTTCCAATGATTTTTATTGAAACTCACAATTTTTATCCGATTACTGTAAAACCTTAGTGAGTTGTCGAGTGCGCCTCGGAGAAGGTTCCTAACAAACAAAAATAACTTTACAACCCTTAATTTAAACATACCCAGATTTAATCATATTTAGACCAAAATTTGCACATGTGTTACAGTAGAACCCCAATTATCCGAATCAATTGGGACCGGCACCCCATTCGGATAATTATATTTTTTCCGAAAAAGAGTCGATTTTAATTAATTACTGTATGTATGTTGAAAATGGGAGAAAAAAAACTATATTTAAAGGAAAAGAGCTTTTAATTTATTAAACGGCAACACTTTTACATGTTAAGCGTAGTTACAAGTGTTGTATGTTAGTACAGTACATACCATACTGTAAATAAAAGTAATTGCTTGCTGAACATCTCTGTCAAAGTAAGCTGTTTGACTGTAGTCATCTGTTTTATAGCAGCAAAGTCGCTCATCCGCTCGACAGTGAGTAGTTTCATGTGGTATGTAGGAAGAATCATTTTTTTTTGAATCGCAGTACGTTTCCGTTTTAATTAAAAAAGCGATTCGGATAATCAGCGATTTTGATAATCGGAGTTCGGATAATTGGAGTTCTACTGTACTTTAAAACGAATTGAAAAGTACTACCTACATATAGTTTCACCCCCTCATCCCCTTCACGTCTCCCTAATTTAGACAAACCCACATCTTTTATCCGATTTTGATGGAAATTTGCACATGTATACTATAAAATATACAGAAAAATACTGCCTAAATATGGTTTCCAAAAATACAAACCCATCCTTTCCATTTCATCCCCTTAATCTTTGCCAGTGTAACTGGAATCACCAGAAACATTACATATCCAAGACCATTGCAATAAACTAGAAATTGAATGAAACAGTAATTATAATTTATACATAAATATCTAATTTTTACTAGATACAAACTTTCAAATGTACTCATTTAATCTATATGTGAACTCAAGTCTAGAAATAGCAAAGCATTTCCGGGGACCGATTATGGTAAAACTTTAGCGAGTTGTCCGTGATGGTTCCTAGGAAATAAAATTTCCAAAACACTACCCTCTCCTCCCAATAACACCCCATACTTTTAAAAAAACTACAGATTATATCCGATTTCTACGGAATTTGCACATGTATACTGTAAAACAAACAGAAAAATACAGCCTACATTTGGTTTCCAAAAACGCATCTCCTTTCCCCCTTCCCACCCTTTGATTTTTACACAAACCCAAACTTTTATCAGATTTCGAAGAAATTTTGCACACACAAAGTATTAAAAATATAGAAAAATTACTGTTGACATTAGTTTTACAAAAACCCAATCCGTTCTACCCCAAAACCATCCCCTTTTACCCCATAATTTAAAAAACACACAAATTTTATCCGATTTTGAAGGAGAAGATGTACTGTTGCCACGCATCCCAATGATTACAACAGAAATGCCGTTCGGGTTAAAAACGTTTGGTATTTCCAGTGTGACTCGCATTTGCAGTGAACATAAACAAGGCACAGGGACAATTATTACAAGTGTGTGGTCTAAATTTGGAAAATCCATGCTTCTCTGATGGGCAACGGTATGTGGCTTGCTCACGCGATGGGATACCATTTGAATTATTCGTGTACCCTTCTGACGGAAAAACAAAAAATCCTAATGCACTTGGGTAAACATGTTATGAAACCAAACAATTGATTCCTTTTCAAGGCACTGTATGTAAATATCTAATCTATACTAAATACCAACGTTCAAATGTATTCATTTAATCTACCTCAAGTCTAGCAATAGCGAAGCATTGCCGGGTCAGCTAGTATATATATATAAACAAGTTTGATTAAAAATGAATTCAAAAAGAGAAAATAAAAATGAAAATTGTAAGTAGAAAGTAATATGATTAATAAATGCTTAATTTACTCGCCACTTGTTGGGCTCATTGGTGATCCTTGTCCAATTTTCTTGTTTAAATTAACTTTTATGTATTTAGTATGCTGGTAATGTGAATCCCAGGGTGGTTACGCACCAGATTAATCAATTTTTCTTGATCCATAGTTGAAAATGATTTTAATTTTAAGCAAGATTATAAATAACGCAAGAAGCGTTACGGTAAAAACAGGCGCGGGTGAGCTGCGTGGCACAGTTTCTGTGTCGTGAACACTACGTGGCGGAGTCCACGTGCGGCGCAGTACTGCGCTGCCCTGCCCTGCGTCTCAATACGCGCTGTTCCGCCCCAAAAGATAGACACACAGAAACTGTGCTGCCCCGCCCGCGTCAGCTGCGCGTCAATGAGCGCTTGGCCTTATAGTCGCGTCGGCGACCTCGCTCCACTCGATGACATGAAGCACAGAACAGAACGCACCATCCAAAAATTAAGGTGCGCTAACAACATAATGTAATCTGATTGGATTTTAGTGGAAAGACTGATAAAAAAAATGTGCTGACCATACTGAACACCGCAAGTGAAATTACGAGTCAGAGTATTTTTACAAGAACAGATTCTGCCATATTTGCGAAAACCGGTTTACTGTTTACAGTCAACCTTTCGGGATAGTTTAACAAAAAGGGGGGAGGAAGAGGGGAGTTCGTTGTCCTCCCTTTGGCTGAGAATGGAAGATAGGGCTCGTTTCTATAAGGCGAGTCTGTGGAAAAAATGATGTATATGGGTAATCGTATCACAAAAGGCACCTTGTTAAAATAGATAGTTCAACGGAAAGATTTTCAGTTAGCAGATGTGTTCTCAGCAGCGAAGGAGGAATTTGTGTGTTGTGGTAAACAACGAGTGTCCCATGACTCCTGGCTGAGGTGATTGGCTTTGGTGTGTTGTTGACTGGAGGGGAACAAGTTTTTTCTCGCAACAAGATAACGAGGTGTGGAGAGTTTAGTGTGACCATCCGAAGCGTGAGTTTTCGCTTACTGATCAATACATCTGACGTGATCTTCTGAAGCTCGTAGTTTTCACTTACGCACTTGTATTTCCGGTGCGATGATTGACAGTGAGAGTACTCGCATGATCTTTGGAGCTTATGGTGTACATACTGAAAACTCGGTCTCTTTATTTTCTACGAGTTCACTGACATACAGTATGTGTACCTCAATTACATTCGACGATGCGTTACTGTTTCGAACTTCAAGACACTGCATGGACAGCAACAAGAAGCAATAGATTGTCCCACTGTAACTACCCATTAGTCATCGGACCTTAACAATACAGTAATCTGACACAAAAGTCTACTTACTGTCCATTGTAAGAATACACATTCAAGACGGACACTAACGTCATCTGATAATCTCATTGCTCTAACTTTATGAATATTTTTGACCTGTTAAGTGAACGTTAAGCTATTCCACCATTTTAAATATCTTAGTTAAATAAATATTCATTTACATTTTGTTTGAAGAATTTTAAAATAAACTGAATAATAATTTTGTTTGGGAATTAAATGAGGTTTGATTCTTTACGATATTATTATTATCCTGGCCTACTCCTTTCAATACATAATGTTGATATGTATATTGTGAATGATAATCAGTTACCTTGTTAATTTAATAATAACCCCATGACTGCCTACGTATAATTAGTTTATAGTTAATAATTCATTTGATGGAAATCTTTAATTATCGTATCTGGAAAGTTACACTGTAAAGTAACGCAGAAGGAGACCCAATATTATAAACGACTGAAAACCTTAGTCGATAAATTTATTTCAGTTTCGCTATCCACATTGAGTTTGACCAATTTAAAAACTTCTTGAAAATGTAACCCTTAAATGATATAATTCCTTTAAAAACATTAATTCCCGTAGTGATTGAATACAACCGTACCGACGAGGAAATGCCACTTTGTTGAATAATTTAACAATAACAAAGCAAATTGGAATGGGTCGTGCAAATCAAACAAAAGTGCATAATTTGATAACAGAGTTGACAAATACTGAGTGACTCTAATTTGGCTATAAAATGTTCAATATGTGGCCACTGAATTAATTGGTAAGCTTCTGGAAATAAAGCCAGTACAGGATGATATCGAACGTAATAGATCAAATGTTTTTAAATAGTGTAATGGGCACTGCGACGTTATAATATGTCACATCAAATTAAAGGAAAAATCACCATACCGTTCCACGTTCAATAGGTATACCACACTCTCATAAATGTGCCCAATTAATATTAATTTTTTATAAAGGCAAAATTCAATAACTTATTAGAATCGTAAGAAGCATGAAATATCTACTGTAAATTTCGCAACGGTAAAATTAATACTTGCATTAATCTGTGGCTGTATTTACATTTTTTGTTGGCCTGATTCATGTGGGCAGCGCAGTTAACGTTGATTTTTCTAGAACATCGAATACTGACTCTTGGGCCGTATAAAATAAGTGAGAAGAAAAGTGTTGGTGCATCCTCTGTTTACGATGAGTAGCAATGTTAGGTGAGCAAGAGATAGTGCCTTCCCCCCTCTCCCCCCCCCCCCCACACACACATCTCGGTGATTTTTCGAATGTCATGATATGTAATATTTTGTTTAGTTCGTTTTTCTCTTAGTGCTCTATGAACTACGCGTAGGCTATGAGATTCTTAAAGTCACAATATATACCACATTGAGGTGTCCTTGGTTAGTGGCCTCTTCCATTGCTCAATCATTTTCTTTGAACATCCCTTGCATCACCCGTAGGGGCAGGCGAACTCTTAAATACGATGTGAGAAATTATAAATGTTTGTGGAGATAACTCCACAAATGCTTGGGGAAAATTTAAATAACGTTCCAACACAAATGAATATCATACCACCTTCGCGGTATAGCATGACTTGGGGGAAATAGATAAAAAAAACCTACCTGTTGTTTGTTTGACGAAGTGTGAGTTCCACTTAGTGCAGTGGCCCTTCCCAACAGTCCCCAATATTTGCCTTTTTCGTCAGTTACTTGAATCTATGTGTGAAGGAAGAGTAAATGGTTCATAAAATCGTATGCGCCTCCGAAAAAATCGTAATCCCCCTTACATCTTCTTGATAATTAAAATATTAGAATGAAATCTATTTGGCCCATTATATATTCTGATCATTCCATTTTTCCCGTGATCTGTGTGTTAATCTATTCCCATTAGGTCGGTTATCATTTTATTTTTTGTCTTTGTAGTCATCTTTCATCATACTGTCTTTCCATTTCTTCTTATAGTAATTAAATCAGTTATTCAAACTTCCTGTCATTAATACTTCTATCGATTTTGTATTCTATTTACTCTGTAACAAAGTGTACCCTGCTGCCTTTTGCAAGAAGCTCGTTTCTTCTGTTGGCGTTCTAATGTTGTTCTGTATTGTACTTTTTTAAAAAAAAAAAAATATTACAGCCATTTTATTCTTTTTTTTAAAGAGGGATTAGTTTAAAGAAGGATAGTATGAGAAAGCTTGTTTGATAAGCGCATAATTATTTCAGTTTTGCTAGTTCTTTGCGTCACCTTTAGTCTTCGTAGTATATAGCATTGTACTTATAATATCTATCATTTTGCACGCGAATTTCTGCTTGTAACGTACATTTTTAATTCATTACTTTTTTAACATTTTATATGCAGCTGTACCATAAGCTGTTTTTTTTCTCCGTTATGTTTATGATAATGATGATGATGATTCATTCAGTATTTAAATTTCTCTCCGCTCTCTTCCATTTCACTGCTTTAGTATTCTAGCTAAGGTTGGTACAGTTTCCTTACACAGTTTTCCCGTAGCTGATATGTATTCAATGGGTTTTTATGATTACTTTCTGCAGCAGCAGCCCTTTACATCTTGCTTCAGTATTAAGGTTTGCTAACAGAATATAACGAAATGTGTTTAGTTCCACTCCATTATGAACCGTTACTTTTTAAGTTTTCCACTCAATTAGTATGATTAACTCGCAGCCGTAATTTACCACGAATTAGTTTTTCCCCTTTTCCTTATGGCTTTATGTCCCAAAGAGGTTGTTAGAGGTGGGAGATGACTGGCGACAACTAACAGAAATTAATTCAGTCTGTGACATTTTGAAGGAACTATTTTGGGATCCATGGAAAACTGAAGTCAGGATGACTCGATGGAAATTTGAGCCCTTATTCTAACAAATTATACACCTGTGTCATTCATTCATCAGCTTCAGTAGATATTTGTTATAATGTAGTCCTTTAGTGAGTAACTGGAGTGATCGTGAATTTCTGATGCTTTGAAGAAATATGATTGTTGTTTGCTTCTAAACTAAATTAGCGAGTTTGCACTGGATAGACAAGTGGACGAAAAAGTAATGTCTTCAAAAATTTCAAATTTTACTCATATTGATTAATAATATTACCATACTAATCGGTGACGATGGCGTGTTTTTTAATCATTCTGTCCCAATTATCATTACTCAACACAAGCTAGCCGTCAGCTCCGATAATTTTAATTGTTATAGTTAATGCTATGTGACCCCAAATAAACTGGAGGTATTGTTATGAAATCTAAGATAAAAATACACTGATCAAAATACCGCTGAATTTAACTAACCCCGTATCTTAAATCACTTTTTTAAAACACTCATATTATAAATTTTTACAATTTACGAATACATTTCATGATATTTTATAGCTTCCATATAACAAAGCTATAAACTCACGTCATACGACTCAACAGAACGAACGCGGAACAAGGTTGCTCGCCCAGCGAACACTGACTTATTCGCTGAGCTCACGAGACCAAAGACTCTACAATACTAATCCATTACTACACTAATGCTACCCTGATCACGATACAAACTACTATCTGTAAAACCCTGAAATAATACACATCAGGTTTAAGACATTTATCTAGTATACCTATAATTAGCCAAATAATAATAATAGTAATATTAATAACAATAATCACGATACAAACTACTATCTGTAAAACCCTGAAATAATACACATCATGTTGCAGACGTTTATACAATTATCTAGTTTACCTACAATTATACAAATAATAATAATAGTAATATTAATAATAAAAATGGTTGGGGGTTGCGATAGTGTTACAGCTCCTGTAATTAATTGTTGTTTGGTTGTACAGAAGGAAATCTGTTATTGTTGTTCTCTCTCGGCTTGCGTTATTTTACGTTTTTCTCTGAGTCGATAATAGACGTGCAATACTCAAAGCGTTATATGACCTTGGTAGATATTGCGCCATTAGTATCTTGCCACTATGCAAAACACTTAGGTATTGGACAAAAGTGTGTTACAAATCAATCAATTGTCACTTTCATTACAATTTTTTGCCGAAACCACAATCCATTTTCTTCGATGTTTAATATCAACAGAATTGATCTTCAAGCAAACGACTATTGAATTCTAAGAGATAATGAAACGTAAAATAGGCCTCCTATTACCCTGAAGTGCCGTGGTCAGTGGACTCGAGAAAGGGTGGCAGTCAGCGTCGTCTCCACAGCGCTGCAGCGAGCATTATGCGGTGTGAGGCAGTGGAGGCAGTGTTTATTGCGAATGCTGAGGGTGGACACCGGGCCAGCCGGAGCAGTAAACATCTCTTCCGGCGCCAGAACAATGAGGAACAATGGGCAGCGGATATTAGTCCTCTCGAGCGCAGGCGGGCCGCCCGCTAACAATGGAAGGATCGCGGCACGCAAGGAGCACCACTGCTGTGATAGCGGAACCTCTGCCGCCAGACATCCCGACAGTGGTGCTTTAAAAAGTGGAAACCAGGGCCTCATTTAAGCTTAGGCTACCTAGGGGCCCGCACCACAAAGAGGGGGCCATCACGACAACCCCCAAAAGTTGCCCATAAATTTTTTGGCCCGAATTTCGAATTGAAGCATCAATAGCCGGAGGCAGCCCTCTGCCAGAGGGCTCACTGCCGACAGGAGGGCCCGCACCACATGTACATCCTAGGGGCCCACAATGCCTAAATGCGGCCCTGATGGAAACGTTATGCCATCAACTCCAATACACCAGTTCTTCTGGTAGTTCCAACAACTGGACACTTTATTTAATATTATATATCGTCTTCTCGCTGCAGACGTCACAAAAACAATTTCTGAAGGAATTAAGAGATAGATCTTTGCATTTTTCTCCCTTGGAAACAACATTGATATTTAATAAAGCAGATGACCCATTCAAAAATTTCGTAAATACAATGAATAGTAAAGTTGTGAGTTTTTAATAAGATGAAAGAAGAACCGTCTCATTTGTTTCAATTGTATGTTAAACAGAACAGATATAGTTTGTACACAAAATATTAAAAAGAAATAAACAAAGTAAGTCATGTTACCTTAAAAGTTGGCATGAAATTGTAGTTAAGTATATTTGTTGTCCCAGAGGAAGTCATTTGGAAGCAGTTGTTATATTTTTGTATGTTTGTAAGGGAATGTATTTAATCCGTTCCAGTTCCTGAAACCAATGAGTACAGTGGCTGTGGTGGCGGAACCAATGGCACAAATTTCACTTTGACATTTGCGCAACACAATCCATTTGCTTCATTTTTGTATTTCAATGCCTCACAATGTGGGTAAACTGAGTTCATAGATCCAATAGCAACGCATTGCTAGGAACTTTAGTCAGTTGAAACATCGTAACTGAAAGCGGCTCGTGAAACACTGAAAGCAGTTTGAAAACAACGAATTGCACGTGATTGTAATATCCTAATACTTTCAATTTCATTTCGCTCTTCACATTGCTGTGAAGTTCGATTAGATTGAAAATTAGCTTGGTATTTAGAGTTTTGAGTTCTTCGACCCAAATTGCTACGCCCGCGTTTTATAGGCGGCATGGGTCTAAATGTAAACACACTGAACAAATTAACACAGAATTGGTTTACGAAAGAATCGAAAATTTAAAAACAACCAAGAAAATGCCACGCACAGAAGAAGTAATGATGACACGTACGTCATTAATATTATTTTCGTTGATCACGCGCAAACCCTTTTTTCTCGATATTTATTTTCGGTAGGCATAGATTAATATCCATACAGACTAATCAATTAGAAAGCATACCAAAGATAATCATAACGCACCTTTGCTTTGTTTTTATTAACTGGTTTGTATGGGAAAAGAAAAATGTTGTTTTTACTATTTTACTCGCAATTGTTACGGTTTTTCTCTCCATAAGAACCTTCCTGGCACCTTAACGAAAATACGAAAAAAAAATTAGCCGAATCGGTTGAACCGTTCTCAGTTTTCGCTAAGCAAAACACTTGGCGTTTCATTTATTTATATATATATATAACGCTCCTCACTTCCTTACTTCCAAATTCAGTGGCCAGATGCCGAATATAAATGTTAGTGCAGTTCAAGCTATACCCGTGCCCTCACAGATTACTATTAAATTCACTAATAACTTATAACCTATAATCAATACAGGCGGAAAAGGCCCATTTTTATGATACATTCAATGTAATGAAATGTTAATAATTATACTGATCCCTCGTGATATTATTACAGATTATTATTAACCCATGAACAATAAATTTTATAAAAGGGAAAAGCCCCATTTTATGATATATTCAATGTTAGCCAAGGATGTGGTGTTTTGATTACCATTTTCACTAGCTTAAATCTCCCTTGCGTAGTATAAATTTGAGTTAAAGAATCAACAGCTATGTTATGTCAATTTTAGATATGACTATGACGTCATTCAATTTAATAATAGATCTATTTCATTTATATTAATTTTAGTTAATTAATATTTTTAATATCTGAGATTAACAACTAAAATTAAGGCACCTACGAAACGCACTTATTACGGCATATAAAACTGGATAGTAATTAAGTTAACTAGAAGTTGTTCCATGTTTGATCGCTATTCAACTGAAAGCAAGTCATTAAGATAACAACAGAAAATAGTATCTTCAGTTATAGAGGGAGAAGGCTAACACAATTGTTATGAGGTGATCTGTCTAGAAATACAGACGAAAAAACATACTCGGCGATGAGACGGAAAAAACTACATTCAAGGTAACCAAAGATAATTATATTTTATAAGTGTTTCACTGAGAGAAAAATGAAATTAGATGACCATAAGGCTCTCGGCAATGAGAACTTCAGAACCTCTTCTTATGAAAATTTTTTACAATAGATTCTATAATAAATTATTTCTTAAGCGAAAACTTTTCCAAATTTGAAAAACAGTCTTTCAGATGACATGAATAAATCAAACGAAAACAAAATAATAATAATTTTGCTTGATAAAAACCACTTTCATAAAAAAGTGTTTTTCATATGTATTTTGTCATCAATTCATAAAATTATTTGTCTAATGATTAATTTAAAAATATCATTTACTGGCGAGTTAATTTTTTTAAAAATTGCACGTTTAGTTATTTTACTAAACCATAAATTCTAGAAAAATCATTACAATCTCCTTATATGACATCGCTCATGACAGTAAAAAAAAATCCGCCACATTTTGAGATACATTGTATTCTAGCGAGTGGCGTACAAGTTAGCAAATGTGTTAGAAGTTATATGTGTACCAGTAGAGCTGTAAAAGTAACGATGTATTCGTTACTGAGTAACGGGTTCGTCGCCTGACTCGAAGTACCGAATCGTTACTCACAAATTCATTTCGTTACTCGCATGTTTCGTTACTCGCATTTGTCGTATAGATACGAACACGTTACAGCTCTCGCAGCTAACTAATTTTGACAACCTAAGGACTAATTTTGTAGTTTTTTATTTTGTTTAACATAAAAATTTACAGTGCATAATTTGTAAATAGAAAATTTGTATGGATAATTTGAGATAGTTACTGGTTTTTCATTGATCATTGATTAGTGAGGTTTACTGATTTCAAACATTTATGACATGTTTATTGTAAGATTTGATACCTTCTATTTTATTTCATACTTTAATTTACAATAAAAAAGAGTTGTCTAACAGTTTGTGATATGAATCTCTGCATTTGTTATGTTCTAATAATATTTAATTAAATTGCAATGGAGCGCGCGTTCCGGCGGCAATTTCCCTACACACTAATCTTCCCCCTTTTCCTGCATCCACCTACATTTGCCCTTTACAAATTTTAACTTTAGATTTTTTCAACTTTTTTGGTAAATTATTCACAAGTTCAATTGGTAACTTATTCCAATCCCTGACAGCCTTACCTAGGAAAGAGAATCTTCCTACACCCTTGTGACTGAAATCGAGTGCCAGTTTGTGGTCATGGTCATCTTTTCCCTTCCAAGCCTTACTTTTAATTCTTACATAAATATTTTTCCAAGCCTCATCATCAATATACGCCTTGTACACTCCAATGACCCTCTTCATCCTGTCCCATTCCAGCTTTTTTTATCATATCTGTGACTGATTGCATTCTGCAATAATTTCAAAAATAAATAAATCTAGCAGTCCCTTTGCAGTTCCAGAATTCCAAGAAGAAACCACAAGGTACAATAACTTTATTCCTTTTATCTGGAGTTGGTTATTGTAATATTACCGCAGGATCCATGTGATCAGTGCGGTATTGGCTTTGATGCTGAATGTTTGTTGTAACCGCGACACAACAACAATTACGAATCTATCGCCTGTTTTCCCTATACCCTTATTATTGATTTAAAAGCTTTCGAATATTAATATTTTTAAAATGAAATAAAGCGGGAGTCAGTAGCACTCTGCCTACAGGCCCGATTTGATGGTATGTCCATATTTATTTTAACAAATCTATCACAAAAGGATGAAGAATTTACAAAAATAAATGAAAATAGTAAAGGAAGACAGTGGTGAAACCTCCTATTTAAAACGAAATACTTTGATGAAATTATAATATTTGTTAAATACGTGTCCCATTATCATTTCAGGCTTGCATGCAGGGTTTTGAGTAGGCTACTTTAAAAAATAACCGCCATTAGTTATTGTCACTAGATATGCCACAGTCAGGTGTAAGGTCAGGTCTTTTTTGTGTGTGCAAACAGGTGTTTGTTATGAAAATAGATTATACTTTCAAATATAAAATTCATTACAGCAAATCAAGTGCACATTTAGAGGTTTTCCGTAAGATCCATGTGCTAATTACTACTTTAAGTTTTATCCAAACAAACAACTTACCTAAACTTATTTTACTAAATAATCAATTTGCTTAAACTTTACCAAGTACGAACTAAGTCGTCCCGTATGCGATGCGATGCTTCATGCTAGTGTTAGATTGTACCGAAAGTAACGAGTAACGAAACGATATGATAGTAACGAAGTTAACCCGTACGTGGCGTGACTCGATACTCGATTATACCGAAAGTAACGAGTAACGATTCGAAAGTAACGGGTATTGATTGGTTTAGTAACGAATACATACGGGTACAGAATTACTTGTTACTTTTACAGCTCTATGCACCAGCAAAAGAGGGATGGACGAAATTCGTAACGGTCGCTGAAAAGTGAAACCACCAACAGGAAGGCAAGAAAATAGCGTCTCGAGGCTTATGGAGGTCGGACTGAAAACGTCAGCGCTCATAGCGGTTTCTTTCATACCATCCAATCCCTGCGTAGGTCGGACAGAAGTGGTGGTTTCTAGGAGAGGAACTGTTAACTCCTTGCAGCCATAAATCAACATCTTCGAGAGGAAGGATATCTAAAAGTTCATGGAGATTGAATTAAGGATAGTAATGGCAATATACATCTTACAGCGAATCTTAAAGTCATTTATACAGACACTGAGTCCATCGACCTAGAGGAATTATCCTTGAAAGGAAAGGCACAGGACGCTTAATCTATATCCAATGAAATCATTATGTGGGGGTTAGAAACGAGTGATTATGTTCCTTCGACTCATCAGAGGAAGCAAACAAAACTAACTAATGGTGTTATTTACTTTTCCTTGCATGTAATGTCAAGCCATCCGACGTAATTGTTGAAAATCTACTGATTGGTTCCTTCTCTCCCATTTCGTGTGAAGGCAAGAGGAACTCGGAAAGAAATAAACTTGTTCTTGTGTCGTGGAGAAGACAACTTATGATTTGGACAGGCTCGGAAATCTTCCACCGAATTAGAGAAGTGTAGTTGCAGCGATTTCACAGTAGTTTCCATATCAGTCATACAGTGTTTTAAGTTGATCTCTCCTAAGTGAATTATTGCAAACAGTAGTAACGGCTGCCTATTCATCTACATTGTTACGTTACATGTATTGCTTCAACTAGACACGTACAGTCCAGAAGCCGATAAACTGGTAAATTATTTATAAGCAATTCTACTGCATGGAGTTTCAAACGATACGATACCAAGGGCCCTGTTTCTGTGTTGAAGATCACATTGCTCTGTAATGTCTCATGTCAGTAGTTATTCCCAATTTAACATATTCAATACATATAATGCCTGAGAATATGTACGCTTCCATATTTCATGTAATTGTTATACTTAATTTCCATTCATTTTGGACATTTCATGTAAGAGTAATTTGTTACATACAATGTTTCTATTTAAATGAATAAATGTTAAAATGCAAGTTTATCCCATCAAAGATTATTAAACAATAATTTGGAATATTCTAATAATAATAAAAACTTAAATAAATCAACCCACACCCCTTAATAACATTACACAGTATAAAATATGAAAGACTCTTTCGATCAGTATTTCCAAATATAAATAAGAGAAGAATTAAATGATTGTTATTCTACAATACTTCTTTCAAATCGTGAAAAAAAAAGTTCTTAGATTTATAGTGTTGCCAGCTTTCATTCGTACGTTTAAATATCATCTAAAGAAAAATTTATGTCAATCCTCTACGAAAAAAACGCGGAACTGTTTTATAAAGGTTTACAGCAATTTTGTTTTCACCAGGTGATTTTAATTTTCGCCAAAGTATGCATTTAAGCTTCTTATTTTATCAATAACGGATAATTTCTTGAATGATAACACCGATGATAATTTTTTTATTCAACATTCATTCCATCCAAACACTCAGGAAAAAATACGGGAACAAAGAGGCAGACTTATTACAAGGATTTAAAGCACATTAACAAACTAATAATATGTTATCTTCTTAGCTGGTGCAAACGAGTTTGTTCCTTACAATATAGAAAACTTATATAGGCGTCGCATAATATTCTGGACCACATTAAAGATGCCGGTACTACTTTCTGGAGCGCTGGAAATTGTTCCAACAATATTAATTGCGCAAAACCATTAGAACATATACAAAATTATTTATAATCACACGGAAAAATTTTGAGAGATATAAAATATTTACAGAAATTTGAACATCAAACTGACAATTTGAAACAATTCCAAAGTTCCAAAAATCACATTAAAAACATTTTAGTTTTACACGACATCTAAACTACAGTGTTTTAACAATTCAGATACAGTGTTGCCTATAATCAAATTACAATAGGCATACATTTAAACCATTCTCATCCATCGAAACACTATGCATCTATAGGAAATATATAAAACTTCACAATTCAATATTTATCTCTCTCCAACACGCAGATAATCAATTTAAAGGATTAAAATTAGAAGGAGGGTGGGTTTTTTATACTTCCCCCTCTCCTCTAAAATCTCAGTAATGATTTATCTATGCTTGCAGAACAGAAATATTGCTCACTTACAAGCTTTTAAGTTAAATGGCGCTGAAGTTATGAGTCAGGAACAGAAGGACAAATGATTCCATTGTGGCCTCGTCTTCCAGCCAGTGAGTACCGAGCCATAAAAACTATACTGTTGTTCACTGTAGTTCTAGACCACTTGCTTTTAGAATCGGACTGTGGTGTGTAACTTTTGCTCACGTTTGAGGTCTTTATTTCTGTAGCAGAGTATACGCTGTACTGATTCGTTTCTTGGGACAGATTTGAGATTAATTTTACAGTCCTGCAAAACATAAATACTATAAAAGAATTTTTTATTTGTTATAATACGTACTTATACATAAACTAAGAAGCGCCCTGCTGACACTCCTTAAATAATAAGTTACAGCGTCAGATCAGTTAGGAGTGTATGCAGAAATACGCTGATACCGTTGTTGAAAAAAGTATTTTAATTGTAATGAAAGCTGTCTCTAAACCAGGATACGCCATCTAAGCTTTTGTCATTAACAAAAAATTGCAGATTACTGGAACAGAAATTGAAAACCCGAGGGTTAATAGTTCGCAGCGACATTTACCGGATAAAGTGTTATCAACTCCCAATACAAGACTCACATACTACACCTCAGCAGAGAATCCACAGAATTCCTCCCCGTTTCTCGTGCCAAAACAGAACACGAACCGCTTCCTCTACTGTCATCGAACTGTTACAGGTTCCGACTCGCGTTTTGGATCAATATGTACAAGTAGTTCAGAGAAAAAAAAATCTAATAATGAAACAAAAGCTGAAAATTTAAGAAATACAAAATGTATTTTCAGTCTTGTCACTGCCCGTAATGGTATCATCGCGTCGACAATCTTCCAGAGTGCACTTAGTATCAGGGCTCAAACACTTTCTGTTCTTTGCCCCTTATCCATTCCTGCCTCTCATGACATCGACGTCGACGAAGCGCAAAGCCCTAAGCAAAAAATTAAATCCTTGCATAAAGTCTAACCTATTATTCCTATCTGGATACCACCTTGGTATTCGAGAACCCTAAACCGTTTCTCAAGGGCTAACTAACTTCCAGTTCCTTAGTCTTCCTTCCATTCTCAGTATCCATGTTCAAGCATCTCACCACATTTTTTTAAACAACTTAACAGCAAAGTTAAGTACGAATTTAAACTAATTTCTGAGCTCGTATAATTAACTAACATTTTTACCATGGCTTTAAAACTCGTCGCCGTCTTAGTCATTAGAGATAACAAAGGATATAGGACAGTGAACCAACCCAGCGCATACTCGGAGCTAAAGACAGGGGAACCAACTAGCGTCTTCTCCAATCACTCACATAATGGGCTTAGCTTAATCTAGTAACGTCATAAACATTATTCCACAGAAAAAGATTCTTTAAAATCTATAGAAATTAATAGGCATATAATATATGTAATATGAAGCATTATGTATTGTTGCAATTATAAGCTTTTAAGTTTAATGGTGCTGACGTTATGAGGAATGGACAGAAGGACAAATGAGTGATTCCATTGTGACCTCGTCTTCTAGTCAATGAGTACCGAACCATGTTTGAGTGTCAGCATACATTGACCAGCCAAAACATCATGACCACTTACGTACTAGCATATTGGTCCACCTTTCAAACGCAATTTAGCAGTGAATCGGCGAATTATGGGTTCTACAAGTCCTTTGTAGGCTTTCAGAGGTAACCGACACAAGATTTCTAGGCACAGGTCACGAAATTCCCTTAAATTACGGGCCAGTGGTTTGTGGGCGAGGCCCCTGGGAACGAACATCTTGGAATTGAGAGGCTGGTCGGATGTTCGCGTGTACTGTAGTGAGGGTATATGGAAAGTGGTTTGAAGGACGGTGAAACCACGAGTAGGCGACGAGTGGTGGACATGTGCGCCACAGCACAGAACGTGGAGGTCGGATGTTTGCCCGCTCTCTAAAGCAGGATAGGGGGTGATCTGAGGCAGAATCGCGATTCTTGGATTCTTGTGCTCTGAAACACTTCTGGAAATACCAGAATTGTACTCTTCCGCCAAATCTTCCACAAATCACCCCCTATCCTGCTTTACAGAGCGGACAAGTCTCCGGCCTCCACGTTCTGCGAAGTGGCGTGGGTGTCCACCACTTTAACGTCTACCAGTGGTTTCACCTTCCATCTAATACTTTCCACAGATGCTAACTACAATAGCATGCGAACATCCGACCAGACCCTCCGTTTCCGAGATGTTCCTTCCAGGCACCGTACCCACAAACAGATGGCCCGTAATTTAAATGACCTGTGTGTAGAAATCTGGTGTCTGATACCCCTGGAAGCCTACCAAGGTGTTGTAGAATCCATGTAACGCCGAATCGCTGCTGTAATTCGGTCGAAAGACGGACAATATGCTAGTAAGGTCATAATGGTCATAATGTTTTGGCTGATAAGTGTATCCACCATAAAAAGTTTT
Organism: Vandiemenella viatica; assembly: GCA_031002005.1. NCBI lineage: Eukaryota > Metazoa > Arthropoda > Insecta > Orthoptera > Morabidae > Vandiemenella > Vandiemenella viatica. The sequence goes on from CM061920.1 coordinate 86,405,655, forward strand.
CAAATGTCAATGTAGCAACCTTCTTCAGTAGCATCAGCAAGGAAAGACAATAGTGATTATAAACTTCAAACAGCACTCAACTCTTCTCCAGCTGAATCTATTCCTAACGAAATTATACTGGTGAAATAACATTTAGGTAGGCGGTTCGTTGGTCTCACCTAATCCTGTGAACTTCTTTAATGTAATATCGTTATATTGTGAGTTTACTGAAAAGTAAATCGAAAAAATTTGTATCTGTAGATTGAGAAAATACATTACTGGACAATACATCAATGATAATGAGTGACTGTGAATATAAGTGGAACAATTAACTACAAACGAAAAAATCAGTGCCTACCATGCGGTGAACTTGCTTCAATCTATTCGGCTGGTTTAAGCTGTATAAATGTTTCGTTGCCTTTCTGGTAAAAGTAAAAATTTAGAATTCTTGAAGTAGCAACAAAAGACACGAGTTTATGGGTGAGTTATGTTTTAATTTATGAGATGGGATAGAATACATTTAACATTTCAACTATACCACCAAGTTGCCACAAATCTTCGGCAGAGTAACAAACTAAAAAAGTAGTAAAAAGTCAGAATCGAGATTTAGAGTAAGCAATTTCTATGGATTTTCACTCCCAGAACCTTCGTTTAAATTCCTCTCTGATTTCTGCATCATGAATATTCAACATTCCTTAGGGACAGTCAGTAAAACGCGAAGAAAGCGCAGCGTTGCATTATCGCCGACAGATATTTTAGCTCAGAAATGTGTACTTACTAAATTAAATGTGGCCTGCAGCTATCCGTCTCTTATTCATTTTTTTATTTATTTTGCTCACGGAAAGACGCTTCCAAGTCATTACAGATATGGATTTGTAATTGCGTTTTACTCTAGCATAAACTCGTACTCAAAAAAAAAGGATATAAGCATCGTTCATTTAATTAACCTCAGTAATATAAAGATAAAAATACAAATAAGTGGTTTCCTCCGCAAATACGACGATTTAACCAACACCGTTAGATTATTGTGATGTAAATAGATGTAATGCAATTCTGCTCTTACGAGAAATTTTTTGAAAACACATTTTGACTGATACATGTTCATTCAATCATTTTTGTCGTTGCTGTTGTCTTTCATGTACATTTCCTATGTTGCCTTCTTGTGCAAACATTGAAGAATGCACGGATATTGTTAAACATGCTTTTAAGAATCAGTCGTACAGTTGTATAGGATATTAAAATTGGGATTGTGTATTGATTGTATAAATAAAAAAAATCTTTTTTTATAAATTTCAACAGATATACTGTGGTTTATTCACTGAGTCAAATGTATAATCTGCCCTTCTTAAAAAATTCATAATGATGGTTAAATATACAATATATAATTCCCTTTTATGATTTGAAAATTTATTAGAAGTATACAATTCAAATAGGGTTGAGTGATTTTGATATCTCAACAATAAATATCAACATGAAAGTTTACTATTCTATGATGTATACATTGTTCCCATCAATTAAAATGCTCAAATTTTTGTGCCCACAAAACGTAACAATTTGGGATTCATTATGAATTAAGCGTGACCAAACTTCAATCCTTTCAGTTGAACGTATCATGAAGCAGTCAGGAATCATCCTGTTATTGAGAATTTCAGTTTTATAGGCATTTTAATTGGATCTGACGAATAATAGGAAATTCTCAATGTTGTTATGCTATGATAAAACTAATGAAACAAACCTAACGATAAATCCAAAGGTTATGGATACGTTAGATCCCTCTCTGACGAATGAACACATTGACGTGTTATTGATGATTTGCAGCGAATGTTCTCATATTATGAAAATCTCATATTGCAGTAATATATTAAAAGCTCCTAGCGTTAGTGTACAAATATTTTAATATTTTAACTATATATATTTATACAAGAGGTGATATAATTTTTCTTAGATTTATTTTTCAAACCCAGTTTTTTTTTATTTGAAATATAATCAGTAATTAATAAACTAACAAATTTAAACGTTTTAGGAGAATAGAAAGTATTAAAAAAACAATATTCTAATGGTTGCAAAATTTATTTCATGAAACTGAGGAGCATGGTTCACAGTGTTTAGTGAATGAGATACAATTCCGTGATTAGGGTATTTGCGAATTAATTAGTATAATCAGGCTACAGAGGGTACAAACCATCCCCATATGAGCTAGAATCCAGAAAAGGAATGGTTACTCACTGAGGGATTGAAACCTCTGAAATGCGGCACGCCAGCCAATCACCGCGGCTGTATACTCAGTTTCTTTGCTCAGTCTCGAAAAAGGCTAGTGGGCCATCTTTACTCATCGTCGTTATGAAATTCTTAATAAAAATTCCGAAACACAAGCTTCGCGGTCCGTCGATTTGGTAACATTTTCTGGTCCGCTCGCCCGGAGCCGAGTTCCTCGGAGGCCAGCCACGTCTAATACTTTCTCCTCGGTTGGTCATTTCAATATCCTGCGACTGCTCCGCCTCCTTGCTTCCTGCCCAGCGGCGCACGGCTTGGCGACAGGTGTCTAAGTACAATCCGGCGCAGAGGGGGCGCGCAATATCACCTGCGGGGCAGCCGGCCTCACTTCCTGCAGTAATTACACCAACTTCCGGGAAACGCTGGCGGGCGCCGCAGGGGTGAGGTATGCAGCCCCGCGGTGCAGTGTCGTGAGCTGCTGTCGACTCGCCCCACTGCTGGGAGCGCGCTCACTCACAAAGAGAATCCGGTCCGTGGAGTGGATGAACCGCGGAATAACGGAACACACCCCACCCCTTACCACTACACGCCACCTTGTATTTATGAAGGAGGGAGGTCGCCTGCCGCCTTTACATACACACAGAAGTCGCAATATGCTGATCTCGGCAAAAGGAGCAGCAGTTCAGGAAAGCCACAACTCCACCGCCTCGGCACAAATTGCTTCCTGAAATATTCTCTGTCGTTACACGGGAGCTTATAACATTCCAGTCTGCACAGACCTATCTTGGAGAAATGAAAATCTCATTGATGAGTCGCAATCTCAGCGTCAGGCTTACTTTTTCATGCTTGGTTTGAAAAGAACCATTGACTGTGCTATATGTTGTTCTACTTTAAATGGTAAATGAGCTACCAGTATCTTGCATGAATCCTACTTAATTGATAATGGGGAGTGAAAATTATGTAATATGCGTAAAACCTCCTGATTTCTAATCTAAAGTAGAATGGTTTAGGCCAAAAAAAAAAAAAAATTCAGATTTCCCTTTTATATACATAACAGGTATTTTCTACCATTGGCACTTTTCTAAACGATGAATCAGACTATACCCCTAATAATGATTTATTAATTTCGATGACACGACGGCATATATCGCACATGGGATTTCCTCTTTGTGACAACTTATTAAATATTTATGATGATGACTGGCAGTTAACTACTGCGTAAAAAACCTTCACACAAACGTTATGAGGAAATTTTGTAGTTTCAACTTCCAGCAGGTGGTGGCTCTTGATTTAGACTTCAAAAGCCTGAAAATTTCTTTGCTGTTCATTCAATAGGAAACTCAAGAAGTTGTGCGCATAATAGTGGCATACGTCTATCAAGAAATTGTAGGATATTTATTACAGTATCTGTATGGTCATGATATAAAAATGCCACCCCTCATAATGCAATCGCATTTAAGTGCAATTGTATCTTACGATTTTTGAGATGGTTGGAAAAAATAATAGTGATCGTCACGAACTTCAGATAATTCATTTGTATAGCCTCTGAAGCACTGCTTCGTCCCATACGGATCGAAACCTTTAAAACAACCGGACTTTGCAATTCTCAGTTTAAACATTCGGATATGAAACAAACCTTATCACTGGACTAGATGTTGTTTAGCAATACATTATCCTTAAAGAATATAACATTACTACTTACGATTTTGCACAGATTTCAAGATTCCGTTAGATTCACGTGATGTTTTCTCGGTTTTAAGAAAGCTAAGAGTATTATGCAATACGAACTTCAATCAGTTGGACACAAAGAATCTATTTACAGTTCACGTGTTTCGAGCGCACTGATGGTGTTACTTCTTCTAAGACATTTATTTATTGTTTATCGAGATATTTTTGAGCCAGCTTCAGAGATGAAAAATGTATTTCTCATGCCAAGTTTTAATTCGGAAGTATCAATCTAAATCGTTGCGTGTCTAATTTTTTGACATTAATTGGCTAATTTTAGTCTGGCCTCACAATTTATATCACAAGATAGTATACGAGTCAGTTTTCTGCGTGTTATATCGTTCACAATACTCATTTGACATTGTGGAAGTTTTAGAATTAAATAATGTTTTCCCGATCTTCTCGTCCTTTACCTACTATCACACTGCTATTCTGTATCTTCTGTGCTGTTTCGTACACTAAACAGATACCATCAATATTCGTTTGAAGAGCATGCAGTACTTATTTCTGATCATACATTTGTAACATATAAGGAAAACATGATTTGGCTCAACAAAACTGGTGGACGTAAACACACTGTTTATACTATTAGCACCAATACAGCAAGTAATTTCACACATTAATGATCCCGGTCTGCTGTCCAACATATGACATTTCCGGACACACATCACATATTTTTGGCGTTCATGGAATCTTGTCGGAGAAAAGAATTTAGAGACTTCAGAGCTCTTAATAGTAATATATTTTATGCGTGTGGGATATGCTATCTTATAAGACTGTGGCATTAGACGCAGAGATGCCCTTTCGTTTAAGAATCCGATTGTGAACTCGTCCATCCCACATCGCAGCTTTAATGTTCTGATGGTATGAAGAACTGCAGCCCAGTCATTCATGCCTCTCTGTTGAAAACATGTCCTCAATACCGACGTCAAGAGGCCAATACTGAAAAATGTATGCGGTGTACAACCGTGCCGATTATGGTCTACATCCAGACTTATTCAAAAAAGGAAGAGGAGATTAGGGGGAAATTCTCTTTCGAACAGCTACGTTTCCGGGAACACACCATCTCTGGACTTCAACTGGCTTTGCGGAGATTTCGACAGTCATCACCTCTTGTCTGGGGATCGAGTCACGTTCCACAGACCTACTATGGTGCCAAGTCACGGCCCACGGTCAATACATTTCACCTCGGCTCACACCTCGAGTTATCTTCTGCGTCGCTATCCAACGCCCACGGCGATGAGGCCAGCACAGCTTCCTCAGCCACGCCATGCAAGACCCGACCCCGGCGCAGCCCTGCACTGTTTATTTTTTTTACTTATGGCTTTACGCCTCATCGACGTCGAGGTCATAAGAGGCAGTATGGGACTACGGGCAAGGAACGGAAAGGAATTCGGCCATGGCCTTTTAAAGGAAGCTTTCCGGCATTAGCCTGGCGTGATTTGGGGAAATCATAGAAAACCCAAATTTGGATGCCTGGACGGGGATTCAAACCGGCATCTTCCCGAATGCGAGGCCAGAGCGCTAAGCATTGGTAGTGCCACTGACAGTGCAGTAATCGGACATGCTAATTGGATGACAATTATTTAAATGTCATTGCTCGCTAATTCACGATTTATAGTACATCCAGTGCCAACCATGGGACAGAGATTCATACAGACTGAAACAGTTTCACCAAAACTCACTTAAATAACGTTGTAAAAGTACGCTTTAATAAAATTCCTAATACAAATACTCAGTGATTGCATATCATGAAGTGTATATTGACAATATACAATTGCAGTAAAAAATAGTGTTATCACATGCCTAATAGTCTAAAATCATTAAAACTAACACGTTCACGTGATATTTCATTAATTTCTCACAGGTGCCATTTTGTCAACAGAGATGGCGATTATCAATAAAATGACAAGCAAGTGTTGTTGGCACCACAATATATTAAAAAACAATGAAGTTACTTACATTTTTTAAGTCTAATATGTACGGTAACGTAAGAATATTTCGGCTGAAAACCATGCTAAAATCAGAGATTAGTGTAATGTAGAACAAAAGCAAATAATAACTTTTAACTATGAGAAAATGTACGAAACAAAAACCGTGACTTCGCAACTTATTTTTAAGTTACGTTTTTCAATAAAAAAATAATTTCTACCCTCGTACTATGTTTCATTATGTTCAATTTCTACGAAATTTCAATTGGCAAGTAAGGATAAAATATAGTTTACTTATTTATCTTTATTCGATATCTCTCAAGAATAACATTCAATTCTGGTAATCATGAGCTAATTTCTTTTGACGTTAGATTGTGGTTACTTTCAATCTTTCATAAGAATAAAACATCAAGAAATATTTCCAATGTTCATTAGTAAATTGTGAAAATGTTTGCTATCATGTAAAATATTTAATTAACAGAAAAAATAAAATAGGTATATAATAATTTCTGTATGTTATCAAGAAATGTTTACAATATACTGCTAAACATCGACGTAGGTTGTAGGTTTTTCATACGTCAGATTAATATTTAGGGTTTTTTTTCATTCTGAGGAAAGCTTTTTAATAGAAGTTGTATCAATTAATTCCATTTCAGTAAACTGACTTCCCAAAAATATTGTACGTTCGTCAAAATTGATTGCAAAACATTCCATACTTTCGTTCGTCAGCAAGTGATCGATGCGGTGAGAGCGTAAATTGGCTTTCAATTGATCATCTAACAGTCTGTTGTGCAAACCGAAAAAAAAAATTTGGCAATCAACTAACTTACTGCAAATGATCACCAACGAAATACAGTAATAGGTATTACACCGTGCCTGTTGAAAATGAATAAATATTTTGAATTATCTAACATGGAATTAAATCTTAATCTTCAAAAATAATAATAGTTTTCATTAAATTATCTGAAGTAACTACTCTTACACAAAATACAAATTTTCAGGAATCAGCAGTGTTTAACATTGCAATCTTTAGGCAACAATTATTTAAATAAAGCGACATAGTAACACTGTAAGTTTTAATACATATTTTCTCAAGCAAAAAGTTAGAACTATTAAATATGTACATGATTTTTGTATGTAATGACTTAAATTTCTAAACACATGCGATGAATCACATTCTAAACATATGATTACATGAGCTGATATAGAAATTCCTTATTAACTGTTACATTCATCCCCAAAGATGTAGGGCAAATTTCCTATTTGGCTGATGACCAAAATTTTGTGTAACTATGTGAAGTGCGGAATGCTAATGGAGAAAACATTACGCTGTGGCAAGTAAGTGAATTGTTATAATCGAGAATAATCTGTTGTAAAGGAAAAAAAGGGTATTGTAGATCTAATCAAATAAGGATATCATCTTTTATTCATTCCGTCAACTTTCCCCCACGAAAACACAGGTATTTGTCACTGAGATAGCAATCATATTTTCAGTAAAAAAGCATTTCAAAAAGGAATCGGCTCTAATGTTTACCTCCTGAAGAAAAGTGATTTCGCTAAGCTCCATGCATTGTAGAAAAAATCCTGCACAGTTGAAAGCAATAATCGGGTGGGGCTAAACCAGTTTGTTCCTAAGAAGTTTATCAGGGTTAATGAGACGCTTCCGTGGTTCAGTCTGGAAGTAAAACTTTTCCTTGCAACGGTAAAGAAATCAAAGAACTCATCTTATCATGTTGAATAGTACAGTGAGTAAAGAAATGCGTGAAAAATTTCAAGTTACGACAGAATCTGAAGTTCAATTTGTTAATAAAAAAAGTTCTGTGCTTGTATCAATGTACTGTGAGGACTCTGGTACTGATATGCCATGACTGATTAATGGAAGGTTAAGGGAAACTAGTTTTTTCAAAATAACGAACTTTGAGCAATGATTTTAACAAGGCTGTCGCACCAGACTCAATTCTACTCTGGGAACACAAAAGAAATTGCGCAGTGTCTGAAGAAATTATATACTGCCTCCTTAGATCAAGGAAATATACCTCCTGAATGGAAGGCAGCCAGTGTTTAAGCGTGAGAATATTAATGACCCCAAGAATTACAGGCCGACCTCGTCAACTTCAACATTTTGATGAGTTTTATAAGATATCATGTAATCAAATATAATTTCACTTTTGGGATGAAGACGAGCTATTAAACTCAAATCAGCATGCATTCAGAAAAGGCCGATGTAGCGAGACTCAACTTGATTTTAATTAACGACTTGGGCCATATTATAGAAAAGTGATCCGAGGTTGATTTTGATTTTATTAGATTTTAAGGAATGCTTTCGACGTTGTACCTTATACTAGGTTACTTATTAAACCTCGTAGCTGTTACATCTCTTTGCAAATATGCAACTGGGTAGCCGACTTCCTGAAGGAGGAAGACCACAGCACTTTTGGATGGGAAATGTTCATCACTGACTCAAAAAAGGGGCCTCTGTTGTTTCTCACATACATGATGACCTGTGTAACGCGATTGAGAAGAATACAAGAATATTTCCCGATGATGCTATTATTTATCACGAAATAAAAGCCAAGGATGACTGCTCTTTGTTAAAAGTTAGTTTTTCAAAACTAATAGCTTGGTGCCAAGGCAGGCAAGTTGGAGCTAAACACTAAAATGTGTCAAGGCATGCACAAAAATAAAATTTTAACACGATTTAACTTTGAGTATTCAATTAATGACACCGTCTTTACAACGGAATAGAATGAACATATTGAAAGCCTAATTGGAAAGCAAACTGTATGCTCTGTTTCTTAGGTCGTAATTTAAAACAATGTACGTCGGAGGTTATATTTATTAGATTTTAAATGAACTTTCGACACTGTACCACTTACTAGGTTACTTACGAAAGTTCATAGCTGTGGCACATCTAGAGAAGTTGCTGAATTCCTGAACGACCGAACACAGTGTGTTGTTCTAGATGGCAAATGTTCATCACCGACACAAGTGAGGGGCCTCTGACACGTCAATGATTTGTGCCACTACGCTTAAAATACCGCTCTTCGGTTTGGGACTGCATAAAAAATTGTTAACAGAGAAATTATAGACGTGACAAATATAGTTGTAGAGCAACTGAAACAATGATCTTTATGGGGTTGTATTTGGAATATCTCGAGCATTGTAGATGCTGCACACGTCAGACGTTAAGTGGAAAGATCGTAAAATTCATGACAGATCTATTTCAGGATAATAGAAATACATTTTGCCATCAGCAACAACCTTCATGTCGGGGAATGATCAAGAAAATAAGAGAAATCAGGGTCAGAACTAATTATTTTCTGTACTCATAGCGATATTAAGGCAAATGGAAAAGGGAGGATTTATCTAGCGAGGAAATTTAGTAGTTCTCGTGAAAACCCTCCAGCTATCCAGATCTGGGCTTTCCATGGTTTTTCTAGATCGCTCCGGATTAATGCAGAGATAGTTCCGTACGATAGCGCATATGCTGTACAACCCTTCCTACGCATAAACCTTTACTCATTAGGATAGGTGAAATGCACCGTCGCCACCCACTTCGAAGAGAATCGCGAAGTAATTGTCATAGTAGTAATGGTAAACAGTGCCGGATGGGGGGGGGGGAGGAGGAGCACACCGAAAGAGGGGGGCGGGGAAATCGTGCCTGATTGATGGCAAATTTTCGTTGTGGCGACATTTTTTTAATATTTTTTAGCTGAACTTATTCCTCGGACGGCGAAAATGGGGCGGAAAAAATGTTCGAAGGGGCGGCAATCTAACACTTCTTGCCCCGGCTGGAAAATTCTTAGCTGCACCACTGAAGATACTGAGATAAATTTCGTATACTCTCTGTCATCTAGGAAAAGTACTCCAGGTAACAATATTTCATTAGAATTATTCGTGAACTAATTCAGAGCCAATTTTAGACAGTGCTTCACGTATTTATCTATAATTGTGTAGCAGTTAATTTGATTTCATTAATGCTAATTAGGTCTTTCGTTAGTGCTTTCAGTTTCTAATGCTAATTCATGCTCAAGTTGCTATCAACAAACGAAGGTGACAGTAAATCTTCAACCATAAAATCACATATTTTTGGTGAAACGTACCCAGAAGTGAGTTGGGACCCTTAATTTACGTACGCGATACTACATCTCGGATCACGTCAACATTTCAAGCGATGAAACAGGATGTACGGAAACGAAATACACATAAGCTACGTTATCCTATTTCTCTTGAACTGGGGATTTAGTAACCTTTATTTTTATATTGCTATTTAAATAATTTACATCGATGTTTTCTATTCCAGTATGAGAACTTCTAACAAAATAATTTAACTGAGTCAGTATGATAAGAACATTCAGTTACTCATAAATAGGGCAGTTACTTTGTTTATTGCTTAGAACAATTTTTTAGGAAATAAGGGAGTTGCGACAAATTAATTATTTTTTATATTGGAACGCAGTTTTTCTCTACGTTGTTTATTTATGAATGTTCCACGGGAAACAAACCGAGTAGTACTATTATTCATAAACAATATTGGTTGTTTAAACAACGTGCCCTAGGCAAACTTCAAGTCTACACGACTACACCTGAAGATGGCGACGGAGTTTTATGTCGCCGAAATATTGTGTACCAACATTTATATATATATATATATATATAAATATATATATATATATATATATTTTTGTAGGTTTAATCTTATCTCCCGTAAAACATTCTCCCATTCTCCTCTTGTTTTTGCAGTTTCTGATTGACACGCATCTTACCTTGTCCTGTCTTCAAAGCTTCACATAGTTCCCAGTGGTACGAGGATCATTCAGAAATCTGGACTAGAACATTAGAGATAGAGGCTGCATAAAAGTTGCACATGGATGGACACAAAGGCATTTAATCGCTGCAGCCGTGAATCACGGGCCGGCTTAGTTAATTATGAACGGAAAGCGGCAGCTGATGTGTTCTGTGTCCGATTACACCAAGCCGTGGTTTAGCACAGCGGCTAGTGGTGGGGGTCGCAGTGGCCAGATTGGCTGCATCGCCTCCTCTCCCCCCTCGTCCCGTCACTGATTTAGGGGTTTACGTCAGTCCGTCTCGCAGCAGTGCTCGTGTTTGCTATATCGGCGCAATTGATTTGTGTGCCGCTGACGAAGACAGATGGTTTGATTGAACACAAAAGATCGCTAATATTTTTCTCTCTGGCTGGCCAGGCTCCAATGTCGGTCGCTGACAATACGGGTCGCAGGAGTGGGCAATACAGCCAGAGAGGGGACGGATTAGAGCTCGCAAAGCAAATTCTCTCAGCAATCAACACAAGTATAGGAGAGAGGAGAAATTTTTTCTCTTTTCAATTAAGTCGTTTCGGCTCATTCACGGGTTGTCGTTGTTCAAGTTGTCATATGTGTTTGGATTGGCTGTTCGCCAGATTCAAATACTACAACGGAACTGAGAGAAAATTCAAATGCACTGTAATCTGTTTCACTTGTTGAATGTAAAGGACCGCGGGTGGTGGGTGAACGGTTAACGTTCTGACCTCGCATTCGGGAGGACGGTGGTTCGAATCCCCGCCCGGGCATCCAGTTTTGGGTTTTCCATTGTTTCCCCAAATCACTCCCGGCAAATGCCGGGATGCTACCTTCAAAAAGGCCATGGCCGAATTCCTTTCCGTTCCTTGCCCCAATCACATCCCGTCTCTAATGACCTCGCCGTCGACGAGGCGTAAAGCCCAAGCAAAAAAAATTGAATTTAAATCCTGATTATTACTCTCCACTTATAGCTATTTCGTGAGAAGCGGAATTACGCGCTGAACGTAGTTCACCATTATATTAACCTCAGTTTGTGTATGTTTGAGGTGTCTGTTTGATAATAACTATCAAGTACTTCTTGGGATATCTTAACATGTGACATGTAGTATGACTCAAATGGGAATTACTTTTAATTTAATTTTATTACCTGAATCAAATGCTAAACCTTTTATCTATTTTTCCATCCACAGTCATTTGTTCTCTTAATGACAAACGTTTTTACATTTCATTAAAAATAAACTTATATTTTAAAAAGCAAAAATACACGCTTTTGTAGCAATGCGAACTAAAAGGTTAAAAATAATCTTTAAATATAAAAATTCTGTTCAACAGCGCTAGGATGTCCCACAATTCAACAAAAGTTTTTTGAATAATCTTAAAATAAGAATAAAGTCACTGATTAAAAATTTAACTTTAATGTAAAAAACGTATGTCAGTAATGTTAAACTTTTTTATCACTAGCTCTTCGTAAAGGCAAAGTCATTGTGTACAAGTCCAGAGAAACCTACGCTTTTTTATTTTAAAGTTAACTTTTTAATCAGTAAGATCATTCTTTCTTTAAGATTATTCAAAAAAACTTTTGCTGAATTTTGGGACATCCTAGCGCTGTTGAACAAAATTTTTATATTTAAAGATTTTTTTAATCTTTTAGTTCACATGGCTACAAAAGCGTGTATTTTAGCTTTTAAAACAATAATTTTATTTTTAACTTTTTAGATCGCAATAGGAATTTTAGGACATAGATATGACATTGTTGATTGTCACTGATCTTAATATTCGTGCAAAATTTCAAGCAGTTTGGACGTCAGGAGATTGGTGAACATTGAAATAAAATATTTAATTGCATTCAACAGCTTTTCTATTGTTATTGGAAAAGCAATGAGAATATCAGGACACAGCTGTGAAATTGTATTGTCATTGGTTCTCAATACATGTGCAAAATTTTAAATAATTCTGATATCTGCAATTAGGTTGAAATTCAATTGAAAATTCCATCACATTTAACTTTTTTATATTGTTAATGTTAAACTAATTAGAATATCATGACATAGCTATGAAATTATTGAATTATCATCGCTTCTCAATTTATACACAAAACTTTCAAACAATTCGGAAATCTCGAAGTGGGTTAAAATTCAGTGGCAATATTCCATTACATCCAAAATCTTTTTACTTTTATTTTTACTGTGAAAGTAATGAGAATAACAGGACATGGCTATGAAATTATTGTATTGTCATCGGTTTACAATACATGTGCCAAATATCAAACAATTCAGACATATGGAATTGGATAAAAATTCAATTTCAAAATCCATCACACTCAACCATATTTCTATTGTTACTGTCAAAGTAAACAGAATAGCAGGACATAGCTAAGAAATTATTGTATTTGCATTGCTTCTCAATGCATGTGAAAACATTAAAGCAATTCAAACATTTCAAAGTGGGTTAAAATTCAGTTACAAGAATCTTTAACATTCAACGATTCTGCTATCGTTACTTTGAAAGTAATTAGAATATCAAGAAACAGCTATATAATTATTGTATTTTCATCGCTTCTCAATACATGTGTAAACTTTCAAGCAATTTGGACATGTGGATGCGGGTTCAAATTCATTTGCTATTTCCATTACATTTAACTTTTCTATCGTTACTGTCAAAGTAATGAGAATATCAAGACACAGCTATGAAATAATAGTCATGTCACCGGTTCTAAAAATATGTGCAAAATATCAAACAATTCGGAAGTCAGGAAGTGCGTGTACATGGAAATGAAACATTCCATTCAAACGAACTTCTATTGTTACTGTCAAAGTAATGAGAAAATCAGGACAAAACTATAATATTATTATATTTTTATCAGTTCTTAATACATGTGCATATTTTCAAACAATTCGAATATCTGAAAGTGGGTGAAATTGAATTGATAGATACCGGTAATTTCCTATTGTTACTGTCAAAGTAATGAGAATAGCGGAACGTTGCTATGAGATTATTCTACTGTTACCGTTCTTAGTATGTGTGCAGAATTTCAAACAATTCGTGTATCTGAAAGTAGGTGAAATTGAATTGACAGATTCCGTTACTTTCCTACTGTTACTGTCAAAGTAATGAGAATAGCAGAATGTTGTTATGAGATTATTATATTGTCACTGGCCTTAATATGTGTGCATAATTTCAAACAATCGGACATATAAAATTGTTTGAAATTGAATTGGCAGATTCCGTTTCTTTCCTAATGTTACTGTCAAAGTAATGTGACCCGCAGGATACAGCTAAGAAATTATTGTTTTCACCAGTTGTTGATACGTATGAAAATTTTCAAACAATTCGAAGGTCATGTTAATGGGTGAACATTGAAATTAAATATTCCATTGCATTCAAAAGGTTTTCTATTGTTACTGACAAACTAATGAGAATATCAGAACATAGATATGAAATTATTGTATTGTCGCCGGCTCTTAATACGTGTGCTAAATTTCAAACAACTTGGACATCTGAATGTGCGTGAAACTTGAAGTGAAATATTCCGTTACGTTCATACAAACAATCATACATACATAAAAGTCAATCTACTATAAAGCGTGTAATATAACTCCATCCTCTTTTGTTCTGGAAATGACGATTCTTATTTTATTATATTCGTGTAAGGCATCATTATGTTAAGAGATATTTGTTTTGAAAAGCAGTGTAGGCCTATATTATTCTGGGAGGAAGGTTACGTAAACGATATAGTTCAATTGTTAATGTAAGCCTCAACATGCTTATGTCAAAGATTCTACATGAGTAGAAACACTTTCAGAATGCATCTTGTGGAACGATTGTCGGTGACGTTTCGTATCGTCTTATCTTCTACCGCCTATATTACGAAATAATCAAGAGGAAAAAATAAATAAAAAAAAGCTATAGGTAGCTATAGTTGACCTAAGGGCGGCATTGCACAAGGGCGTTCATACAGCTAGCGGCCGGCCTGATTGTACCTATCCGAAATTGTAATAGTTTGGAATGAATATACGGGATATAGCAGGAGGCGCCCATGGGCTATTTTGAGGAACTATCCTTGAATTCGCCTATAGCGATTTGGGAAAACCATGGAAAACCCAGATCAGGATGGCTGGACTAATATATAGATAGTTACTCCTGTCGGATTTTAAGTTTACTCGCTCGGTAAATCCTTCCTATTCCATTGCCTAATCGCTGGTGGAAGAAATGAGTACAGAAATGAATCGGTTCCGGCCCTAATTTCTCTTATCTTATTTTTTCAGTCTTTCCTAGATATGAATGTTGCTGGTAGTAACATTTGTTTGCTGTTATTACGAAATACGTCAGACGTGATTTTTTCAATTAGCTTCTGTCGAGAACAACACCTTGAGTGATAAGATTAGCAAGGCAAAATTGCAGTTAGTGCTAGCGAATATAACACAGAGATAAAATACAGAATGGAAGTTATTTAAAAAATTATAACATAAGCCTTTTCAGAATCCTTCAAGATGTTTGCAAAGAGGATGAAACTGGAATAAAATATCATGAATTTGCACAGAAAGTATCTACTAATGTAATAACAAATACCAGAAAATATTGAAATTCACACAATTCCTTAAGGAGGTCTTACTTAAAACAATTGTTTACGTTACAACATGGTAAATGCATTATGCGGCGCAGTACATCGTCACGTCTGGAAAGAAGAATGAACTATATGAAGAATCTATCACTGAAATCCTCTCACAGTGCGCTACACAAAAATCGTAGGACATTCTTTTTCCCAGTCGTCAATAAACAAACAAATTTCAATTTGCAGATTAGAATTCAAATATTACTTAACAACCTACCCACCATGATAGTTAATCATATATAAAGTAGCAACCAATAGTTGTTCTACATGAAGTCATATAAAATTATGCGTGTGCTCTACGAATTTGTAAATGATGTGCCTGAAATAACGTCTATTAAATTAATTATCTGCCCTTCATTATATTAAGTTTACAGCAGATTTCAATTTTATTTCGTATATTCTTGAACTCTTGTGGTAAATGAGAACTAAATTAAGGACTCTCCCTTATCTTACTGTGAATTTTAAGGTGGTGAGGTACATGAAGAATATTTTTGTTTTATTCTTTTATGTGGTTAGTAAAGCAGAAGTTAATGTCAAACGTAGTTGGATACAATAACGAATGAGATACCCCTTCACCCTGTGTTTCCTTAGGTCTAACAAAAAATTTTGAAATAGTTAGCGACCCATGAAACCCATATTTTTGCAATATTGAAAAAATAATAAATTTACAAGATACGATGTTCGAAGGGTATAATGATAATAGAGCGTTATGTTGTGGAGCTGGCCAATCGCATTGCCAACTGTATCCGTGGACGAAACTTTAATAATCCACGTTACTGTGGTGTATACTGATAACATGTCAGCATTGAAAACTGTTTTTGGTGATGCCAGGTATTTTTGAAGCTCATAAATCCCGATTCCATCCTCCTATGAAACTTAAATTTCTACTGCGATCTTGAGTCGACATTCGTACTATCAACCGACCAGATAGGTTTCTGTGTTTTATGAATTACTTTTCACACCTTGTTCCGGTTAAAAATTCCAAAATGTTTATATAATATTTAGAATCGTTCATTTAGTTCGCCAGTTGATATTTTAAATAAAAATTTACATGCCTTTTATAACTGTGGGGTTCAACTGAAATTTCACAAAGTCATATTTGCTATTGTGTTTAACTAAATTTCGAATGCATGCAAAGCATGCGGTGTGTAATTTTTACCGTCACTCATTTGTTGGACTACAAAAAGAGTAAAAAAATAATAATACCAATCTGTCGGTACGCTGCGATATAAAAATTCTGCGTTGTTTGTTTGTTGTTTTTTTCGGAGATTTATAGTCCGTACAGTTAAGTTGCAGCAAGTGCCTCGCTTTATTCACCTTTGGATTTTACATTTATATTCCTATGCATTTGGAAAACACGTTGTTTTGTTAAATAGTGTATCTTAATAAATCAGTTGTTCATTTTATGAGAAAGATTTCACTTTAATTGCAAAGAGAAACTTAGAGTTTTAGTTAGACGAATGAATACTGGATTGAGAAAATCTCACAGAACACAGATCAAAAGAAATAGAATTATTTGATTTGCTGATTATATGGGCATAAAAATATCTCTAAAAAGTTTTGGTTAAAACCTCGTAGATATCCAAACATAACAGTAATTTTATGAAAGTTTCAAAAAATTGCAACACTAACAATGAACTAAATACGGAAATTAATATCTGGTATACTAAAAGAATTTGGCATAAAATATTTTGGAAGAATTTGGTAGAAACTAAGAATAGTGAGTTTGGAGACATAGGTGTCAGATTAATTTTACATTAAAGTCTAAGAAGTAAAATATGGAATTAGAAACACCGAGTAACGAATCTGAAAGAGATTATCGACGGTGTAGATTGTAAGTGGCGTGTAAAAATTAAGGAAGATATTACATTACAGAACAAGCTGTATTCCTTCAGTTTGGTATAATACTTGATAATATACACAACTGAATGGAATACATTAGGCTAGTTGTAGGAGAAGTTTTCAGAACACCGATCGGTGTAATGGAACCTCCGCCAACCACTTTTAGTGAATTGCGGAATAATAATAGTAATAATAATTTATTACATAAGGTGCTAAGGGGATGTACCTGAGAAGTAAGGGAATAGGTTAACAAACTTTGGTCAGACCATTTTCTGAATATGTTGATGCAGTACAAGACCCACATTTTGGGTATCAAATACAGGAGTTGGGAGTGTAAGGGAGGGCAGCTAGATTTGTTTGTGGAAATTATAGCAGAATACAGTTGGTAACTGATATGATAAAGAACTGGACGGGGGCCTGATTCGAAGATACGGGGTAGAGAATAACGGAGTGTACAATGCGTACTTTGGTGGTAAAACTTGGAAAAATGGTAGAAGAATTAGAAGTAGTGCATGCTAGAGAAAACTTGACCATAACCGCAAACTGAAATTTGATTTCTGGCATATGAGAGTGAGTTTTTTGTTTTGTTTTATTGGTAAGCGAGTGAGGGATAGAAATAAGTTACCGTAAGGTGTTACAAAAAAATTACTATAAACACTGAAAGAATTCAAAATTTAAATTCGTAGAGGGCAAAAGAATTTAAGATAAAAAAGTAGCTATAAGAACGTGAAGCTGCCATCGCAACATGTGCTCCTTTGAGATTAAATTAAGTTAAATTAAAATTACTAGTCTTGAAGCTTGTGGTAAATGACAAAAGAAGCGGTGCCAGAATTTAAAGCATGCTGGAAAGTAAGAATTAAATTATTGAACCAGATCCCTATCAATTCTTTCTGAACCTAACATCACACAACATGGATAATTACATATGTTCACATGTGACCAAATACGAATAACATTGCTGTAGAAGAGGTAAAATTTACCTGCACCATCTGACAGTAATGGATCACTTCCTAATAATAACGATTTAGGATGTTATCATCACCGTGTGTCAATTAATACGTATTTTGTGCATAGCAACAAAGGGAACGTCGGCGAGTAGTCTCTTCTTCGTTAAATTATTATAATTTTTTTTCAATTTTCAAAAGTGGCAAGAAATTGCTATTTAGATTTTAAGGCAGATCTTATACGTTCCAGAGAAGACAAACAGCAGATTTTAAGCTAGACCATAATCATCCAAATAGGTTCTGTACTTTTGCGTAATGCGAGAACAAAGAAACTGGTAGACTCATTCCGTATATATATATGAGATAGAGAGAAAAGAGGCATGTTGGTGTTTTAAGACATGTCGAATCAGCAATTTGTTTTTGAAGAAGTGACAGTTGACGCCAAGAACATCAGAAGTAAGCGGATATTAGAATATATTAAGAAAAATTATGCAGGAAATAATACACGAAATTAGTTTACAATGTGTAGGTTCAGATCATAAAGTTAGCTACAGGTAGGGAATTTCTTTTCAACACTAAGAGATTAAACAATATTAATCATTTTTCTTCAGCGTAGTTCCGCACGAAAAATTTTTGAGGAATACTTTGTAGGTTGTTTCTTTTCACCGGCTGTTGTGATACACGGCTTGATTAATAACTGTTTAGGCATGCTATCAGAATGTAGTTGTGGAATGCAAATTACCTCTCGCGCCTTGGGTCCATCCTGCTTCCCGCGACGCGCCCGTGGTAAACACAAGAACTCGTCGGTATATGTAGGCACACATGCTGGACTAATTGCAGACCGCCTGGCAGCTGCCGCCGTACTAGGATTGTTTTGCCAGCGCGACAAATCTGCGCTGACATTCCCATTAACGGAGGCTCATCGCGACCACTGAATCGATTGCAGTATCGACCCCTCGCAGGCGTAGCTACTGCATTCCAGACATCTCGACGCGCGGTGTTCGTGAGATGTTAATTATCAACAGGTGGAATTCATCACCAACTCCAGTTATGTGCTGCTAGACTACGGCTAATTAAAATAGCTCACGGAGGCTTCAACTCTTGGAGCGTGATCGATACTTGAAATAAATGAATGCATCTTTTGGAAATGACCATGAAGAAAGTAATGATTCTTCATTTCCCTCAGTATTCTTTTTCTGATGAAAACTTTCATTCCTATTTGTCATAACTTCATCGAAACACTTGCTGTTCTGTTCCCACTATACACTGCCTAGTGTAATTTTCGTATAAGAACTATAAAACTTTATTTTCAACTTAGAGGTCATTGCAGCCGAGAGAGGAGAACAAGGAACGCTAAATTTTCTAACAGCGTTTAGAAGTAACAATTCTCCCATGAGCCACACGAACCGAAACCAGGATATATTTTCTGGGAATCAAATCCACGTCCACCTGTCAGTTGGGCTCAAGTGTTAACCGCTCAACCAACGGGCTAGATAAGTAAAAACTTAGAATGGGAATATTTTTCTGCCAAAAACTCTGTAATATGGATTTCAACGTGATTCTCAACTAAAACTAAAATCACAACTGACATTTGCAACAAAAATTTTGATATTTAAAATAATATTAAAGAAATAATAATGCAATTACTTCTTCTTAGATGAAGTAATCTTTGGCTGTGTATGACACATTAAATTAAATGTCGCTGAAAAGAAATATAAAATGATATCTTAAACATCATGTAACACAGTAAATGTTTTGACAACTATGTGTCAGTCTCCTCCAAGCATTATTATTAGGGCGAGCGAAATTCGCCCCTACACTAGGCGACGGATTGTGCACACCTAGTGGTACACTTTTTGAAAACACTTCCTCACCTCAAGACGTGAAATTCAACATACTAATTCAAAGTTAATTCTAGATGTGCCATCAATCATTATTTTAGCAAAAAGAATCAATTATAATTATTTTTATTCGTGCATGCTGCAAGGAGATGTCTTCAGTTTGGAAATCGCTATCGTATAACGAAGAAGTGTGGTAAATAGTACGTCACCTGTGGTTAATTGCCCTAAAGCAGATCTGTCTGGTGGGCCTCCGTTTAAGAGAAATCGGGGATTAAAAAGTGTAAAAAATGTGCCTAAATGAATTATATCGCTACGGAAGACCACTTGCTAATAAATTCGGTTTAGCCATTTGTATTGTGATGGTGGGTCGATTAGCGGGGGGTCGTCAATTCGACCCCACCACACGCGAAATTTATTTTATGTTTGTATTTTTTTATTGCTACTTGATTTTGTAGCATTTCAAATTTGTTTTGAAACTAAGTCTCCAAATCATTTATTTTCCTTTGAGAAATACACAAATGATGAACGATGTAAATCATAGAAACATTCGAAACAAAAATTACGTGCGCACCTCGAACATTTCCTTCCACAGTCACTTATTCTCCAGAAAGAGAAATATTAATTTTGTTTTTTGTATTAATGTTTATCTATGGTTTTTGGATGTTCTTTGTAAATAAATCTGTTACTTTTGTAAATGTAGATGCGTTGGTTTTGTAATTATACAAGAAAATCTCGCTCCTTCCTTTAATCAGTTATTAGATATAATTTTAATGATAAGCTATGCAAAGCTTATAAACCATCAAAATTAAAGCACACTCTACATGGAGATTTTGAGAACTGTTTAACAGGAGAAATATGTTTCCACGTAAATGAAACAAACCAAAAAGGCATGCAGGTCAGTAGTTTAATAAAGACAAACACAAAAACCATAAAATGTTTAATAAAACGAGAGGTCTTACTATGCAATGGATTCACCCAGAATCCGCTTAAAAAACACTGTCTGCATTTCAAATATAATGGCGACATCTCAAAAATCACCGAGCATCCAGTGTCTGTCGGTGAAGTGAGTCAACGAAAGCTGTTTTCATCACCAACTCTTAATAAAAATATTCCGTAATTTTCTGTATTGTACCCCTCTCACCACGAATTCCAAGTCGGTTAACGCTTTGGCCTCACATTCTGGAGGACGCGGATTCGAATCCCCGTCCGGGCATCCAGACTTCGGTTTTCGATGGTTTCTCCAAATAACTCCAGGCAAATGCCGGGATGCTTCCTTCAAAATTGCCTTGGCGGAATTCCTTCCCATTACTTGCCCCCAGTCCTTGCTGGATTCCCACTATTTAAAAATGTTCTACAATCAACCAGAGCCAATTAACTGCATGCTTCAATGTGGAAGAAGGCTCAATATCCTGTAGCATTGTGTGTAATAGCTTTTTGATGTAGTGGAATGACGAGTTGTCATCGAGATATTCGAGTTTTACGAAACGATTGGGACCGAGGTAAGTGTCAGCAGATAATTATTTTTATTTGGCGATCTACTCTAATAGGAGCAGATTCTGTGTTATATGCGTGCAATATATTGGTAACCATTCAGTTTTCAGACAAGTCTACTGACTTTTTGTAATGCAAGCACAGTGATCTTTATCTGCCACTGCTACTCTTAACGTTTTGAGGAATTGACGAACAAAATTTGTACTGTAGGAGCAGCAAGGCACTTGTATATTTGATGTCCTAACCATACTTCACGCAGACGCAATCCAGAAATTTTGAAGCAAAACTTTTATTTGTCTACTGAAAAAAGAAAAATAATAGGCGTCGAAATCGTATAGATCATTCAGTTGGCAATTTAGTTTAGCTAAAAGTAAATATGCATTACACTAAGGTTACACGTTCCGTATCTAGTGTACAAATGTTTGAAGGTGAAAGCAACTGAAAACTTTATAAAATTTCTGAACAGAATTGAAGTTAAATTTTTGTAAGTAGTTGAATTGGTGTGATGAAATTTCGGTCATATGGTGCATTGTCTCTTGTGTTCGTGGTTCATATTACACACGTTCTATGATTCTCCATTTACATAGGATGCGGGTTGGATACGCAGTCCAGAATTCAATTCTTATTTTTATTTTTTTTATTTTTTTTCTCAGGAGATCGTTCTCCATACTGTAATGAACCTATCCTTCAGTTGAAAGGTGTTCAATACGGTTAACATCGCTATAAGTAAATAAAAATTTTATGAGAAAGAAAAATTAATTGTTTTGATCAATCTAGTTTTCCTTTAAGATGGAAGTTAGGTTAGAAAATGTTGCTACGAAAATAAATACAGATTGTACATAATGTACTTAAACATTAATTCAAACTTTCCTCTTCGGACCGTAAAAACAAAGAAATATTTCTCACAATGAATTCATACCTCATGAAAGCGCGCAAAATGCTGATATTTTCTTTCTTTTATTACTGTTCCTGTGCTGGATAGAAGATATAATATCACTAATCAATTACGCCCGATTTAAATTTTTGCGATCTGGACGTATGTGTCGACAAACATTGAAAGTCAGAATCTTTCACTGATCTTATAAGGCGAGCGAAACTAGCCGAAATCATTTAGATTTTTGTGATAAACGTTTTGAAAAAACTACTGTACGTCTATGCAGGGGGTGTAAAGATTTGGGAGAGGCTATAATAGCCTTTTCCAACCAAATGTCAACCTCTCCTTCACGTGGTGCACCCTGTTTGCACGGACGAGGCTCTGGCGACTGAAAGATTCCCGGTATAAGGAATCACCCACTGCTTGCCAACGGCCTACGAAAGGAGGGCGGAGGAGCGGGGAGTGGTTCAGGGCACCCTCGTGCCCTTGGGGTTGGAAACGGCCCCTAAAGGCGGATGAATCAGAAATGATCAACGACATGGGGATGCAGAAAGCAACGGGAAACCACTGCATTAAAGACCCAAAGGGTATCCCGAGGACATGTAATCCTCTCAAATTACATATGTCATGATGGCATCTTCCTGGGTAAAATATTCCGGAGGTAAAATAGTCCCCCAATGGGATCTGCGGGTGGGGACCGCTCAGGAAGGAGTCATCAGAATGGATAGAAACATTCTACGAGTCGGAGCGTGGAATGTTAGAAGTCTGAATAGGGCAGGTAGGTTAGAAAACTTAAAAAGGGAGATGGAACAACTTAAGCTAGATGTTGTTGGAACTAGTGAGATTAAATGGAAGGATGGACAGGATTACTGGTCTGGGGAACACAGGATAATTAGCATACAAGCTTTCAATTGAGTCACTGGTGTAGGATTTGTAATGAACAAGAAAGTAGGGAAACGGGTGAGTTATTATGAATAGTTTAGTGACAGGATTATTTTGATGAGGTTAGAAACTAAGCCCGTCCCAACCACATTAGTACAAGTGTATATGCCAACGTAACAGGAAGATGACGAAGAAATAGAAAAAATATACGCTGAAATTGAAGAATTAATCCAATATGTGAAGGGGGAGGAAAATCTAATAATCATGGGTGACTGGAATTCAATAGTGGGTGAAGGAAAAGAGGGTAATACTGTAGGAAGTTTTGGTCTAGGAGAAAGAAATGAGCGAGGAAGCAGGTTGCTAGGATTTTGTGAAAGATATAAGCTAGTAGTGGCAAACACACTGTTTAAGAATCATGCAAGAAGGATATACACTTGGAAACGTCCTGGGTATACAGGCAGATATCAGCCAGATTATATGACTGTCAAACAGAGGTTCAGGAATCAAGTTCTAGACTGAAAAGCGTACCCAGGAGCAGACATAGACTCTGACCATAATTTGATAATAATGAAGTGCAGGCTGAAATTTAAGCGAATAAGGAAGCAGTATAAGCAGAACAGACTGGAAGTGAATAAACTGAAACAATCTAGCACAAGAGAAAAATTTGCAGATATCGTAGACTTAGGTCTAAGAATTAACTGTGAAAGGAGCTCAACCGAGGACGAATGGAATGCATTAAAGACCGAAATAATGAAAGTTGGTAAAGAAACATTAGGCAATAGGGAAAAAGCTGCCCGAAAACCTTGGATAAAAGAAGAAATTTTGGAGCTGATGGATCAGAGGAGAAGGTACAAAAATGCTCAGGACGAAGCAGGAAGAGAGCAGTACAGGCAATTTAGAAACCAAATAAATAGTAAATGCAAAATAGCAGAAGAAAAATGGCTACAAGAAAAGTGTCAAGAAGTAGAAAAGGTAATTGTCGTAGGTAAAGAAGATGTTGCATATAGAAAGATCAAACAGAATTTTGGAGAAATGAAGAAAAGAGGTATGAACATTAAAGCTGTCGATGGGAAACCTCTTTTAAGCTCAGAAGATAGAGCTAACCGATGGAAATAATACATTTAGAAACTATATGTTGTGGATGATTTCAACAACAGTGTAATGGAAAAGGAAGGAGATGTCGACATTGATGACTTGGGCGATCCTGTTTTGAGGACAGAATTTAATAAAACTCTGAATGACTTGAAAGGAAATAAGGCAGTTGGAATTGATGAGATCCCTGCAGAACTTCTTAAATCACTAGGAGAGGAAGGAATAGAAAGATTATTCAAGCTGATATCAAAAAGTTATGAAACAGGAGAAATTCCTACTGATTTTAATAAAAATTTCATCTTCACACTTCCAAAGAAAGCGTAAGCCGACAAATGTGAGAATTATCGCACCATTAGTCTAACATCGTATGCTTCAAAATTACTGACCAGAATAATATACAGAAGGATGGAAAGGGTAGTAGAAGAGATAGTAGAGGAAGATCAGTTTGGGTATAGGAAAAATCGCAGTACAAGGGAAGCAATTCTGTCTTTAAGATTAATACTTGAAGGGCGGATCAAGAAAAACAAAGATACTTTAATGGCTTTTGTTGATTTAAAAAAAGCTTTTGATAATGTTAGGTGGGACAAGATGTTCAAAATTTTAAAGAAGTCAGGTCTAAAGTATCGAGATAGAATAATCCTCTATAAACTATATAAGAATCAAGTGGCTATAATAAAAGTAGAGAATCACGAGAGACATGCATCAGGTGAAAAGGGTGCGAGACAAGGCTGTAGTCTATCCCCGTTAATATTCAACGTGTATGTAGAAGAAAGTCAAAGAAAAATTTCCATGTGGCATAAGTTTTCAGGGAGAAAAAAAATCAGGATGTTACGATTTGCTGACGACATTGTCTTGTTAGCAGAGAGGGCTGAGGATATTGAGAAGTTTCTGAATGGCATGAACAAAATACTGGAGGATGGAGGATTGCATCAAACCAGTCGAAAGACTGACGACAGCAAAAAAAATTTTAGACGTGTCACTAATCATTATTTTTGTTAAAAAAATGTTATAATTTTTATTATCATACTTATGTAATGCCTTGAGTGATAATGGTTCGTTTTGAAAATTATTTTCATTCAACTTATGGAAATAGTGGTTGTGTTCCGATTCCACCGACAGCTAAATTTTGTAAAATACGTAATATCACTTGTAAAATTAAAAAAAAAAGAAAATCCTTACAACTAGCTTCCGCAATCATAATTCATAGAGCTAAATATTTAACAGTTTAAATTTGCTGTAGATATTGGAGAAAAAGAAACTTTTGATCGTTTAATATATGTTGTATTATAGGGATTTAAAAACATAAGAAAGACTAGCATTAAATAGAAGATTTTCTTATGTCAGAATTACTAATATTAAAATTTCGAGTATGTAAAAAAAAAGAAAACAGGAAGAAACTTGAATAAAATATTTTGTATCTGATTAAAAACAAATTAAATAAACTAATACTTTTAATATTTAAAGATTGCGTCTTATTATAAATTTGCCTATTTTTTTTAACAAACTAAAATCGAGGATTTTGATGATAGCAATTTCTTTAATTGTATATAATATTTTTCATAATAAAACTTCGCGAGCCACCTAGAAGCAGTGTTTTCAGCTAGTTATTATTATTTGACGGGTTCTAGTCAATTTTGTTCAGTACCATGAATAAATTCTTCTCACAGTGGATTTTGATCTTCAGAAGTATGCTATTGTAAGTTACCACTACATAAGCAATTTTTTCTTCTTTTTTTAGTAGCCGATACATACAACTTACGTCTGATACATACAAACAATATGTTATCACGTTAGAGAGACATTCATATGGATGTGTACGTATTCTAAAGCCACAAAGGCATCAAGATTAAGTCGCAAAGCATCCGCGGCCGGAAAACACAGTTTACATGTTACCCGGAAAGATTACTAATACTAAATGCCAACGTTTTTAGTAGAGCTTGTAAAAATTATTAGAGTAGAATTCCGACCTAGAAGAAGGCTTAAGCAGGGTGGACGAAAAGTGTGCATTTGCAATAGGACGTGGCCCCTGGAAAAAACATGTTATCAAGATCCGTATCTAAAGCGCCCCACACACTTACAGACGGACTGCAGGCCGATGCCTGTGAAGAAGAACTGTAGGCTGAAATCTCAAAGCACCACACACATAAACGACAACTGCCTGTAGGCGGTGGTCTGTACAGGCCATGGACTGTGCGCTGCCCACTCACTAGAGTTCGCGAACTTCAGGCCAGTGGACTGAAGATTTTTAACATCAGTCCAGCGGACTGTCGTTCGAAATCTACGAACTCGCGCGGATGCAGTGTAGTTGTTCGTTTCAAATTCACTGTTTCATTAACATAATTCACGTTCATAATGTTATTACGAAGAAAAAGTTGTGCGATTGCGATCTTGAATAATATGTTATTACTTTCAACACCGGGACGCAAAAAGAGGTTTTGGATGAAACAGTGGTTGCAAGAAAGGAGTAATCGTTTCCACATGACATTGTTGCGTGAACTACGACAATCACATACGGATGACTTAATTAATTACTTAAGAATGAGTGACGAAAATTTCAATGAACTGTTAAGTTTAGTTAGTCCATTTATCACAAAGGCAGACACTCGAATGCGCCGAGCAATTACTGCAGAAGAAAGACCGATAGTCACCTTGACATGTTTGGCTACGGGTCAGAGTTTTGAAGATTTTAAGTTTCCTTCGAGAATTTCATCACTAGCACTTATTATGATAATACCAGAAACTGCCAAATTTATTTACCAGACTCTCAAGGATTTTTACATACAGTTAAGAATAATTTTTATTTTGTTTATTGTTCAGTAACTTTTTATATTATAATAAACCACGGAAAAGATAGAAATATATAGAAAATGTAACTTATAACCAAAATATACACAGAATACGCTCAATTCCATACACAGTTAGTTATTGCATTTTTTTAAAAATCAAAAAATGTGACAGTTCTGAAGTGTCAGGGACTTTTTTTTATTTGCACATGACTCATCTTTTACCTTCCACAAACATGGAAATTGCCGATATAATTCAATAAATGAGGAAATTATTGCGGTTTGTTGTCCATTTTCCTGACAGTCCAAAACAGATTAAACAGCGCGAAAGATCTGTGGCCTGTCGTCAGACAAAGAAAAACGTATCTGTCAGGCGCGGTGACTGCAGTCGAACTGCGAGTGTGTGTCCGTTTTGGCCTTGAGATCGTAAACTTCAAAGATTGTTAACTGTGGACTGCTGGCAGTTCAGGCCCCGATCTCAACAGTCCACACACTGACAGTTACGCAATACCTGCAGTCTACGATCTTAATATCGACTGTAGGTGTGTGTCCAACTACAATAAACTGACAGTCCAGTGCCTTCAGATAAACTGTAAGTGTGTGGGGCGCTTTAGAGATAATAGCACCATCCAGATTTATTATAAGAAGAAGGATTTTTATACTGATTGCAGTGTATCAAATTGCACTGTTGATGTCGGTAAAGTAAAATTTATGAATAGAAATTTGTGCGCCACAGCACGACACCGATTCGGGTGCTAATGAAAAGAGTATGAACTTTACGAATTAAGAAGATCTTGCCAAAGATAAGCATCTATCTTCAGTGAAAGAAGCTGGTGTGATATATGGAATGCAGGTTATCATTTTTATGACAAATTTCGTTGTGTAACGTGGAAGTACAATTTCTTCCATACGTTATAATCGTTATGGTAACTCCAAAAGCTATGTCAATTTCTCAACAAACATTGGCTTACTATAACAGAAGGAAGAGATAAAGTTTACGTGACCAATATTAATGGAAAGATTTTGGGTCTACCTGTAGGTTTTGAAGACGAAAGACATGAGTAATGAGTGAAACATACCTCCACTCCCTCCCAAGATTAAAGTACAGAGGCATCCGTCTTCTAAATGACAACGCATCCGCATTTACTCTCAAGGATCCGGTGTGCAGCTCAACAGGTGTTCCCATGAAAGTTTTTCTCCATCCCCTTATTTCCACACCCGGCACGTAGTTAGTTTTCCTGATAATAAAAAAAAAAAAAAATCACATTGGTGTTAGTTATAAAACAAGTACATTACCCCGAAAGCAAGATCAGTACTCCGTAATAGTTAGTTACAGAAGGTAAGAGGCAGGCAGAAATTTTTTATGCTTTACTTATTGTTAATTAGGTTCAATATAACGCACTTCACTTTGTATCTCTACCTTTTCTTGGTGTTATTTAAAGCTGTGAGACGTCCACCCGCTTTAAGCTAAATGAGTAACCGCAGTGTAAAACATTACGATTCATCGGTTTCACTATATTAATTGTAATATAAGTGACAATCACAGTGATCTAAATTCATTGGAATGGAGGCCCACTCTATGACTACCATTTGTAATTTTAACTTTGCAACATCACGCAGATAGAAGCAGTATTTTAATTACATGTTATAAAAGCCACCACATGTTTTCCCTTCCCACCTGTTGGAATAAGCATTAAAAAAAAAAGACGTAATGCTCAGTGAAATAGAACGTTACAAACAACACCAATGCTCCTTGTAGTGCTGATATTTTGAACCGTACTTTTACAGTCTCAAAGTATTTATAAACATACGCCTTATACAAGGTCGTGGCTAGTAGCTTCTGCTCTGTATCATCATAGATGAAGACTGAAATATTTAATTCCTAATCCAGCACTAATTTTGTGACTTTAATGATTTTTCATCTCATACATATGAAAAAGTATTTGTATTGCAAGAAGAAAAGTAAATTAACGTTGTCTTTAAGAGTGTGTGAGAGGGTTCAAAGTTGCTCCGCAAGTGCATCTCAACTTAGCTCCATATCAGACTAATTTGATGAGATAAATAAAATCTGTAATCGCAAATTTATCCTTAAAAAAGTCCCATTAATATTAAAATTTAATTAAAAATTAGAACCCGAACAGATTTAGCTAAAAGGGAAATTTAAATATAACCAGCTAACTATTAAATGGTAATAATACCTAGGAAGTAATTGGTATATCACATACTAATGAAGATTAACTTCCTTTTAGCAATTACTATGAAAACTATTCTAGTAATTCGTAGATTTTTGACCGTAGTTATGGCAAAAGGTTAACGAAAGGTCAAATAATATAAGCAAAGGTCAAATAATATAAGCAAAGGTCAAATAATATAAGTAAAGGTCAAATAATATAGCTAATGAATGTTCTGGATTATAAAATTTATACTGTATAAGAAATCTGTATTGTAAATCTTCAAATCAGTAGACCCAAACTGACCACAAAAGATATGCTGAGCCGCTTCGTTCTGATCAAACATAAACTACATCATGTTTATATTATTTTCTAGGAGAATAGGATTTAAGTGAACCACAGTAGCACTACAACGCGAACAAGAAAACGAGGTAACTGACCATGTCACACTCTTCACTTTAAGTAGATACTGAGGATGAGTTTTCTGTGATTTGTGCCACGGTTTTGACAACAAATGATACTTGTCGACATCGGCAGCATAGTGATTAACGTGCTATCCGGAGGACCGCCGTTTAGTATTGGCCTCGGACATTGATAGAAATAATCAATTGATGGATTTTCTGCAATTTGGTACAAAATAATCATCAAACAGGCAATTGCCAATACAGAAGACGGTTCTGGACCAAATATGCCCAAGCATATGGAAGTCTTCTACACAGAGCTAAGCTCGAAAAGGATTAAGAAACTCGTTGCTAAGTATCTGAGTGAACAATGCTGATGGGATCGTGTCCGTAGCCCATCGACTGCAACGACCTGACCGAGTGGCTTCCAGCGAGACACGGTAACTGCAGCACCAATGGCCTCCTCAGCGACTTACTCGAATGCCGGTCATTTGTTCTGTGCCTCGGTCTCCTTCACAAGCTGCTGTGCTCAGTCGTGAAACGTATCAGGGAACTCAAACTATTTGTGTCAGACTTTTTTTGTCTCTTGTACGTAGAACGGGTCGTTCATAAACAGTACTCAGAACACTTCTCCTGATCTTACAACTTCTTACCCATTTCTTTTTTACATCTTCATGTTGGACAAAGTGTATGTTCCAACGTTGAAATGTGTATATTCTCATTTTACAGTCAAACACAATCGTTATTGTTATTATATCTCAAAAACGTCAGTTACCTTCGTTTTAAATTTGTTTTAGTGTTACTGGCATTCAAATATGATGCTGGAAGTTTTAGTGAATGAAGATAACATAAAGTCTTCTGCACTGCTTACTCCATTGGTCAGTGGCGAAATGGTGCTATAATAACATATATACCCAGCAGAATTACTGTATTTACTGAAAATGTGACTTACTAATGTACTGTTATGAAATTAAATAAAGTATTAAATTTTGTTCACTAACCGAATGATGATCAAATTATACATTTACAAACAATCAACATTTTCCATTTCAACACGTAATTATGAAATGTCCAGAATAAAATAAAAACCTTTTATGTGAGTACTACAACTTATTAATAACTGATTGAAATTCCAATTCGGGGCAGATGCCTCTCAAAGGAGTCTTCAAGGAGACATTAGGAGTCCTTCCTGTGTTCAACATCCGTAGTTAAATGAGCACAACTCCTGATTTGGTTTGGTAGTCTACTACTGTCAATCACTTTTGATAGTCTGCTTGTGTCCAACCATCCTGGATACAGCATTAAGAACATCGGGTTTAAAATATCCGCTCCTAAAACTCCAAGTTATTGCGTGCTAATTTTGGATTTCTTCCTTTAATAACTGTCGTTTAATCATTTTAAATGTTTTACAAAGAAGTAATTCCTTAGGGAAAAAAAGGTCTTAAGTTAGGTTATCTTTTTTCTATTTTCTCCATTGACCGTCTTCGAGGTGGGGGATGGGTGAGGGTTTATTAGGCAATCCTTACTGAAGGAACTAAATAGCTTAGGAATGAAAATGAATGTAACCATTTCTTCCCCGTCCCATCATTTCTGTAAGAATTACATTGCTTTTTCCACTTTCACACTTCGCGTAAAAGTTTTCTTGAGGCTGTGTAGTGATAAAGGAGAATGCTTTGTTATTGTAAGGTGTCAGTGAACAAGATTATTACAGTAGAAGCTCTTAGTCTCTTCCTGTTTCAACATTGTGAAGGAGATGTGGAAGTGAGATATACTTACAACATAAATAGGAAGCGGATGCAAAATTATATTTTGAAACATGGACACGGAAGTCATCGTTTAGACTTCTATGGTGCTTACTCCAGCTTTGATGTTTAGATTTTCAGTCTTGCGTGAACTTCAGAGGAAGTTCCGTGTTAAGTTACTTAACCGTCACCGTATTGCCTGATATCCTGCTACTTGCACAAAACAACTTACTTTATAGAAACTTCAAACAATTTATTTCTCAAATCATTATAAAAGTAACATAAGTTTTCATTTGATTATATTTTTCTGCGAATTGAATTGTTAAATTCAATTTTTTTACTATGTTGCTGTTGAGTTGCTGTTCCACTAAAATAAGCCGCTAATCGAAACGCGTTACCATCCAGTCCAGTAAAGGTAACACATTTGAATGGTTAATCCGTTGACATAACAGAAGAATCTGGTGTATGTAGAATTTTTTGTTGCTAAACGGAAATTTTACTCGTCAAAGTTGGTTTTAGAACAGCTTTAACTTCAGCGTTGCTAAGATTCTTAAAATGTCAACATTATACACAAATGATTTTCTGTCCTAATCTATATCTGTTATTTAAATCAGCTGAGTTGGTTGCGGCACTATGATGGTATCCGTCGCTGACACCGGTTAGCTGGTTCCAGTCTTGATGGTGCAAGAAATTTTCATCATCAGCAGTAAGAACAATTCATGATCACCAGATTGTGCGCCAAAGTCCTGGGTTAAATCCCAAACCTTTCCGCAGCCTGGATGGAGCAAGGGTATACAGCATTGCTGATTGTGATGCGTCCGTCAGATGGGGACATTAAGCCTGGTAATTCCATAGTGACTTTCAGAAGAATGAGTCTGAATGGGTCGGCACCGGGTTCCGACCCCTTCCTTCTTCATCTCTCATTTCATACAACACAGACAACACTCTCAACTGAACACAGACTATAACAATCATCCACATCTGTAATATCACACTGGAGAAGGTAACGGAACCCCACCACTTTTTCTCCACAAGAGAGTTCCCATGGAGGGGTATTCCTCCATGGTAACCGACCGGAATCAGGCAAGGCACCATAAGAAGAAGAATTTAAATCACTATTGAGATATGACGGAGGAAACAATATTGAATTACGTAATACTAAATAAAAGTATTTAGTGATTAGTTTGTTTTGTGATTTATGTTTTAAAAATCCTTCTAGATATCAGTAATTGTTAGAAGTATCTGCACATTTGTGACATTATTCCAAATAAAGTCGATTAACAGCGGTGAATGTTGCACACATTTACTTAAACTGTACATAACGGCAATCGGTGGAGATCTCTCAATCTAGTTACAAGCTGTGTTTACCAGTTAACTCTCGATATAAATACGTTAGGAAAGATTTCACTATAAAATAAATAATTCTTAACTAATAAAAAATTTAAATAATTACGTCACATTAAAAAAACATAATTTATTTTAAAGACGTCTGAATTATGAAATTCACCTGAAGATTGTCTTTCTTTTTCACATGAAAACTGTGGTTACAGTATCAGATATAGGAAAAATTTATAATCTTTTTTTTTTTTTTAAATGGTTGTGTAAGCTAATTATTAAATTCCTAACCCAGGAATTTTAAAAGTTAAATATTCAAATTAATTAATCATATCAGTAAAGTGTATTAGTTGTTCCAAGAGTATCCCATTCATTTTTTTAGGGATTTTCTTTATATATCATACTAAACATGAATCACAGCAGACTATACTTAACGTTTTCTCGGCAAACACACAACAATATTCATAAGCGTTTATGAACTGGAAGTACAACTTCGAGAATCGATTACGAAACATATTTCCTGTTTTATCAAAAATTAGGTTTTTTCTACGAATGTTTCAGTGTCAACTGGTTTACTGATCAATCTAAGCACTGTGTATTAAGAAATGTGGATGATAATGTATATACTTCCTACTCAGTATGTAAAAAAAAAAAAGAAGAAAAAAAGCATTGAACACTTGCATAAATGAACCAAAAATTCCTAATTCACTGACATTTCTCGTTCTTATAGAAATTATAGAACTGAATTAATTGATAGCCATCCGTTTTAAGGAATGGGTAATGTTTAGCGTAGAGTAACATTAGTGTTTCATTTTTAGATATAGTTATTTACCACATTGTTCGAATCCATAGGTTCTGATAACTCATCTGTATTTAATAATAAAAGAGACATATTTTTGTTGACATCTCTACGTTTATGACGATAAGCCTATTCAATCAGCGTTTAATCACTCCTGAATGAATGCAGTATCTGTTGTCCTGATCACAGCACACTGAATGCTGAGGGTCGGCCTCCACTTGGACCATAGCACACAGGTCGTGGATTAGAGACCCGCTAAGCTCATTGTGGCCCAGTGACCACAGGGTGCCAAGGCCTCTGTTCATATGACAATGCTATACCATCTCACTCACAGTTACATTATATGTTCAATTTGCTTCTTTTTGTTGGGAAACCGTATTTAGACCACTAATACTCTCGTACGTGGTGTACGAAATAATATCCACTATAAAATTTCTTAAGCTCACTCACTCACCTTAATAGCTATTGGCTGGAGAACGGTGACGTAACTTGCCATCCTTCACTTGGAAATTAACAGTGACCATAGTCATTAGCAATTAGAGGTTACGTGCACGGTTTAATCATGGAGAAAGGAAGATAGTGGAAGCGAAATAACACTAAATCTGTGAAGCCCCATATAAACACTTTTCTCCTACTGCGCATGCGCGTTGGCCATAATAGAAACTCCAAAACATTGGGATGTTTGCACTGTGTTTGGTGCAGTGAATATTTGGTTTTCTACAATTCCAAAGTATTTTTCATAATGTCAGGTTGTGTTGCGTATGGTTGCACAAACAGACAAGACAAGAAACAACCTGGAATAACGTTTCTTAAGTAATTCACATGTTAATTACTATTCTTGAAGTGTTTAACAGGTAACTGCAAGAGTAGGGCCTATCGCTATAAGTTCTTTCATTGCTCTCAGTAGGATGATGACGTTCTCAAATATTTGTTAATGTAGTGTATACAATCAGAATATGTTAGTACTTCACCCATAAAAGGGCTAGACTTATTGTATACAAGTGTTGAAAGTTTAATTTAAGCTGGTTAAGTTTATATCGCCATACAGTGAATATGGTATTGAGTATGCTTCAGTCCAGTTTCAGTTTACACTGAAAGTGTACGATGAAATTAATTGTGATAATTTGCACTGTGTGAACTAGGAAACGTGATGAAGTACAATATCTTCTGAGTAAGCCTACAGAAATTGACTATTAATACTACTACGGACGGCCGCGTAGCTCAGGCGGTAGAGCACAAGACTGCGGCCCGGACGACCGGGATTCGATCTCCGACGAAGCCGAGGATCTTTCATCGAAGCTGAACTTCCGAAACGACTGCCCAGGCCCACTCAGTCTGCTGTCCAATTAGTACCGTGGAGGAAACACCGCGGGAAGGTAAAGAACGGCCGGAGCGTGGCGCTGACCCCGTCACAACCATTCTAGTGCCGAAGGTTGTACAGGGAGTGTGGAGCTCTAGCTCCATGAATGCTACTGGATGCGGCGGGACGACCCCGTGAATTTTTCTTTGCTACTAGTATGAAGCACAATAGATAAATTTTAGGTCAAATTTACATCGCGATGCAGTGAATTTGTTGTTGCACGTGCGTTGCTGAAACAATAACTGACTGCGGTAAAAGTGGGAAAGAGGAGATAAATTCTGAAAACGTAAAGCCAGTAGTAAGAGTGTACCGCAGGGATAGAGGAGCAATTGGTGGAGGAGTTTTTCATACTAGTTAACAAAAACTACCACAGATCACTGGCGTTCATAGATCAAGACCATGAGTTACTTGGGGTAGATTTCTGGGGTAATAAAAAAGAAAAAATCAGAGTGCTGGCTATTTACCGCAGTGAAAGAATGACAGAAGAGGATGAGGCTCTTGGGGAGAAATTAAATACTTACTTAGATTTCAGAGGTGAGAATAGAATGATCATCATCGGTGGGGCTTTAAATTTACCAGGTGTAAACTCGGAAGGAAATAAGATACAGGTAAATAACACAAGGGAACAAAGATTTGCAAATATATTAATAAAGGAAGGAGGACCTACACAAGTGGTTGAGCAAAACACTAGGAGACAAAATATTTTGTATATATTGTTAATTAATCCCTATGAAAACCTTTTGAGGTATCAAGCAACTGAAGGAATAACTGATCATGAAGCAGTTCTGATGGATATTAGATCATTCAGTAAACCAGCAGCCAAAATTGAAGGGGGAAATAGGTACAATTATAAAAAGGCACAGGTTTCGAATTGAAGAGATATTTCAGAGAACAATTCAGCAAATGGAAGGAAGGCTCAAGTACAGTAAAGGTGGGAAGAGTTCAAGGAGATATTAAGAAAGGGGGAAGAAAAATTTATTCCAAGGCAGAAAATAAAGAGAAGTAGAGAACCTATGTACTATAATAGGGAAGTGAGGAGGTTAAAGAGTTGGTAAGAAAAGAACTTAACAGAGTTAAGATAAAGCAGGGTAGTAGGGAATATTTAAAACAACTAAACAAGGACTTAATAACAGCAAAGAAAATGGCTAAAGATGGGTTTATGAAGAGTATTGTCAGTGCAGGAGGACCATTGACTGTTGCATCTAGAAATTTTTATGGCTATATCAGGAAACTGAGGGGAAGGGAGGGTGTAGTGACACTTATAGATAAGGATGGAGTTACTGACAATTTGAAAAAGGCAGAGGTTTTAAGTAACTGGTTCAGTGAAAGCATTAGTGACAATTAATCAGAAACAGGACTGTATAATTCGGAGAACGAGCTTAACAACACAATTAGAAATGATGATAGTAAAAAATTTTATATTCATCCTGAGGAAATCATGAAGGAAATAAGAAAGCTAAAAAAACATAAAGGGGCTGGTGAAGATAATATTACTACAGATATCTTAAAGATAGCCGGATGTGATCTTGTACCTTATCTTGAAATAATATTTAAATTGAGTCTGGATACTTGCTGCTTACCACAGGACTGGAGAAGTGCAATAGTAATACCGGTACATAAAGGAGGGGTGAGAAATAGAGTTGAGAATTACAGGCCAATCAGTTTGACATCAGTGGTAGGTAAGTTAATGGAAAGATTGATATGCAACCACATCAGAAATATATGTGGGGAACGTAAGTGGTTTTCAAGTAGGCAACATGGGTTCAGGCAAGGATATTCATGCGAATCTCAGTTGGTGGGATATATGCAAGATATTTCAGATGAAATGGGCAAGGGAGGCCAAATTGATAGTGTAACACTAGATCTGTCAAAGGCGTTTGACAGGGCAAGCCATAAAATGGTAGTAAATAAGGTAAAAACATTGGAGTGGTTAAAATGTAGAAAACAGAAAGTTAGGGTAGGAAATGTACACTCCTGGAAATTGAAATAAGAACACATTGACGCCGGTGTGTATGACCCACCATACTTGCCCCGGACACTACGAGAGGGCTGTACAAGCAATGATCAAACGCACGGCACAGCGGACACACCAGGAACAGCAGTGTTGGCCGTCGAAGGGCGCTAGCTGCGCAGCGGTTGGGCACCGCCGCAGTCAGTGTCAGCCAGTTTGCCGTGGCATACGGAGCTCCATCTCAGTCTTTAACACTGGTAGCATGCCGCGACAGCGTGTACGTGAACCGGATGTGCAGTTGACGGACTTTGAGCGAGGGCGTATAGTGGGCATGCGGGAGGCCGGGTGGACGTACCGCCGCATTGCTCAACATGTGTGGCGCGAGGTCTCCACAGTACATCGATGTTGTCGCCAGTGGTCGTCGGAAGGTGCACGTGCCCGTCGACCTGGGTTCGGACAGCAGCGACGCACGGACGCACGCCAACACCGTCGCATCCTACGCAGTGCCGTAGGGGACCGCACCGCCACTTCCCGGCAAATTAGGGACACTGTTGCTCCTGGGGTATCAGAGAGGACCATTCGCAACCGTCTCCATGAAACTGGGCTACGGTCCCGCGCACCGTTAGGTCGTCTTCCGCTCACGCCCCAACATCGTGCAGCCCGCCTCCAGTGGTGTCGCGACAGGCGTGTATGGAGGGACGAATGGAGACGTGTCGTCTTCAGTGATGAGAGTCGCTTCTGCCTTGGTGCCAATGATGGTCGTATGCGTGTTTGGCACCGTGCAGGTGAGCGCCACAATCAGGAATGCATACGACCGAGGCACACAGGGCCAACATCCGGCATCATGGTGTGGGGAGCGATCTCCTACACTGGCCGTACACCTCTGGTGATCGTCGAGGGGACACTGAACAGTGCACGGTACATTCAAACCGTCATCTAACCCATCGTTCTACCATTCCTAGACCGGCAAGGGAACATGCTGTTCCAACAGGACAATGCACGTCCACATGTATCCCGTGCGACCCAACGTGCTCTAGAAGGTGTAAGTCAACTACCCTGGCCAGCGAGATCTCCGGATCTGTCCCCCATTGAGCATGTTTGAGACTGGATGAAACGTCGTCTCACGCGGTCTGCCCGTCCAGCACGAACGCTGGTCCTGCTGAGGCGCCAGGTGGAAATGGCTTGGCATGCCGTTCCACAGGACTACATCCAGCACCTCTACGATCGTCTCCATGGGAGAATTGCAGCCTGCATTGCTGCGAAAAGAGGATATACACGGTACTAGTGCCAACATTTTGCATGCTCTGTTGCCTGTGTCTATGTGCCTATGGTTGTCTGTCTGATCCATGTGTTGTATCTGACCACAGGAATGTGTATATAAAGTTTCCCATTCCTGGGACAATGAATTCACGGTGTTCTTATTTCAATTTCCAGGAGTGTGGTATCAAAAGAAGTAGAAGTATGAATGGGTGTGCCGCAGGGTAGCGTATTGGGACCATTGCTATTCATTATTCTAATGAATAATTGTGTTGATTGTTTACTATCTGAAATTAGATTGTTTGCAGATGACATAATGCTGTATTAAAGAATCAAAACGATAGAGGACTGTAAACAGTTGCAGGCTGATCTGGACAGGATAACTAGTTAGTTTCGTAAACATGGGAGGAAGATAAAAGCAAAGAAGAGTCAGCTTATTAGATACACAAATAAAAAACAAAAGGTTAATTATGAATATAAGGTGGGGAAAGAATTGCTTGCTGAAGACTTGAAATGTAAATATCTTTGCATCACTTTTGATAACAAGCCTAACTGAGCTGGACACATTGGACAGGTGGTAGGAAAAGTTTTCAAAGTTCTGCACTTGTTGGAGAGAGTGATGAGTGGATGTAAGGGAGAAGTAAAGGAATTGGGTTACAAAACTTTGGTGAGACCATTGCTCGAATATGGTAGTGTAGTATGGGACCCACATTTTTCGTATCAAATACAGGAGTTGGAGAGGGTGCAAATAAGGGCTAGATTTGTTTCTGGAAATTATCGCAGAATGCAATCAGTGACGGATATAATAAAGGAGCTGGAATGGGATTCATTGCAAGACAGGAGGAGGATGAGGAGGGTCATGGGAGTGTGCAGGGCATATACTGGCGATGAGGCATGGAAAGATATTGCAATAGGTATGAAAAGTTGTGCATGGAAGGGAAAAGATGACCATGACCACAAGCCTGCACTCGATTTCAGGCACAAGGGTGTGTGGGAAGATTCTCTTTTTTAGGTAAGGGTGTCAGGGATTGGAATGAGTTACCAAGAGAAATGATGAATAATTAACCGAAAACTTTAAAAGAATTTAAAGATAAAATTTGTAGAGCGCAAATGTATGTGGGTACAGGATAGGGAGAAGATGGGTGTGTAGGGAAATTGCCACCGGAGCCTGTGCACCATTGCAACTAAATTAAATTAAAAAAATTAAACTGGGATTTAGGTATGTGTAATATAAAAAAGCCTTACTTCAATTGCAGTTCATACTGAAGATATATCTTGAAATTAGTTGTGATAATCTATGTTACGTGAGCTAGGAATCATGTCGAAGCCAATATTGTTGTTGCTAGAAATGTAGTTCGCACTGAATTTTGTGTGATGTGGGCAGCACTATCATAAGCATGGCAATACAATTTGATGATTGATTCTCATGTATATCGACGAGACATTTCGAAAATCAAATGTAAATTTTTTGATGTGTCCCTTAGTTATCGAGATATCGACTATCAAAAATTAGTTATAGTTCCTTGTGTCTTTTTTAACATTTTTATGCTGGTCCAGGCCGCGTTTTAACCTAACCACAAGGATTATAAAAGAAATAAAACAAGCACTCTGCATGTACAGCGTCTAGTACGTAGTGGCTAACCATCTCAAGCATATCTCGAGAACTAAGTGAGATATAGAAAAAATTTATTCTGTACTTTAGATTTGTCTCGTCATGTTACATAAGAATCTATCATCAAACTTAACTTTGGGGAAAGTTTTCGTCTGAATTTCAACCCAAAATACCTCACATTTGGGACAGTGTATCTCGAGAACTAAGCAGGATATCAAAAAGTTTTATTCTTCATTGTTTATTTGTCTTGTCGAGTTACATTATAATCCATCATCAAATTGCGATGCCACGGTTATCGTATGATTCCCTTGAGGTATTTGTGCCTATTCCCCTTGCTTCTACAGCCATCCAATATGGCGACCTCCACACCCCACTTCTCTCTACCCGGCTTCACTCCACTGCGTGATGAAAGTCCCTTGCGTCGCCTCCACTATCCTCCTTCCGTCATGAGTTTAATATCTAAGTAACTGTTGTGAAATTAATTGCCATAATACAGTCATTAATTTTGCTTTTTGTAGCCTTCCATAGTTAAAAAAATCTATAAATTTTGCTGTTAAAAAATCGTGGAACTACTTTTCTGTAACATGTCGACTTTGAGAAATTTAAATTACTCATCGTCTCTGCTGTAACAGCGAATGCCAGTTGTCATTCCAACCTACGCTAATTTTTATGACCAAAGTTTATCACGTATTAAATATTAAATGTGGTTATAGCTTACCATTTCATATAGATTTAAATCATGAAGGATATGACTACATATACGCGGTGTTAAAGTCATTGATTTATTTGATTTTTTCCTTTAGCTACAGCATTTAGTATTAAATATTAAATGTGGTTATAGCTTACCATTTCATATAGATTTAAATCATGAAGGATATGACTACATATACGCGGTGTTAAAGTCATTGATTTATTTGATTTTTTCCTTTAGCTACAGCATTTAGTATTAAATATTAAATGTGGTTATAGCTTACCATTTCATATAGATTTAAATCATGAAGGATATGACTACATATACGCGGTGTTAAAGTCATTGATTTATTTGATTTTTTCCTTTAGCTACAGCATTTAGTATTAAATATTAAATGTGGTTATAGCTTACTATTTCATATAGATTTAAATCATGAAGGATATGACTACATATACGCGGTGTTAAAGTCATTGATTTATTTGATTTTTTCCTTTAGCTACAGCATTTAGTATTAAATATTAAATGTGGTTATAGCTTACCATTTCATATAGATTTAAATCATGAAGGATATGACTACATATACGCGGTGTTAAAGTCATTGATTTATTTGATTTTTTCCTTTAGCTACAGCATTTAGTATTTAAAACACGTAAATAAAATATTTTACTCCTCTTCTTATTTCAGGAAAATACATCACTCAATTTATTTAACTAATTTTAAAAACAACAAACAGCTTTAATTTGCTAAACGTAATTCAACGATATTATTACCGCTAATTAACAGCAATCAGAGATAAAAGATTTTGCTGTTTTCGCAGCCGTCATATTAACATAAATTGATTACGTGATTAACACTGCGTTGATTTTTTTTAACTGCTTAAGGTCTCTTAACATCAAGGTCTTTAGAGACGGGAAAGGATGGTGGCCAAGGAATGGGAAGGAGTTCGGCCATGGCCTTTTGGAGGAAGCATCCCGGCATTTGCCTGGAGTGATATGGGATACCACGGAAAACCCAAATCTGGATGCCCGTACGGGGATTCGAACCGGCGTCCTCCCGAATGATAGGCCAGAACGCTAACCTTTACACCACCATTCTCGGTCACTCTGCGTTGAAATACTTCTTCTTCTTCTTCCCGGCGTTTCGACCAGGGCCATGTCAGTCTCCAGCAGATCCCAGTATGTAGTAGATTCGGTAGACGGCCCATGAAGAAGACCTAAGCCCTGGTCGAAACGTCGGGAAGAAGAAGAAGGAGGAGCATTTCAACGCAGCGTTTATCCCATAAGGAATTTATGTTAGCTATCAGAGATATTATAAATTAGA
This sequence comes from Vandiemenella viatica, assembly GCA_031002005.1. Classification (NCBI taxonomy): domain Eukaryota; kingdom Metazoa; phylum Arthropoda; class Insecta; order Orthoptera; family Morabidae; genus Vandiemenella; species Vandiemenella viatica. The sequence continues at coordinate 86,447,303 of CM061920.1, forward strand.
GATTATGTGCATGGTTTATTACCTAAGCAAGTACCGGTACCATTAAATTAATTGCCATATTACAGTCATTAATTTTGCTTATCGTAGCATTTTATAGTTACAAAATTGATAAACTTTAGTGTTATAAAAATGTGGAATTACTTTTCAGTACATATCAACTTTGAGAAACTTAAATTACTCATGGTCACTGCTGTAACAGTGTATGCCAATTGTCATTCCGGCCAAGGCTAAATTTCAATTTAATTAAAACTTTCGCCTGTTGGACTAAAGTCTATACATTACGGTTTATTTGCTTTTTACGTATTTTACTGACCACTTTCGTTAATGGCTTTTGTACGACGTGTTTGGTGTACTTAAGTTAGGTTAATTAAAGTGTATATCAGACCAAATGTGTTACCGAATTCTTTTCTAGTGTTTTGCTTAACTATTTAATAATCTGTATTAAGCTCTCTGGCCGTTACGGACACTGTGACCAAGATTACCTTCTGAATATTTGCCCAGCGTCAATTAAAAACGGCGTGGGGCTTTTGAAGCAATTGCACACTCCCTTCAAACAGAAATTCTTCAAATTTTGCAAAGTGAACTTTTATGGTCATATATAAGTCAAGTTTGTATTCAGCAAGTTTGAGTCTAGCAACCACGAACTTTGAAACAATTATGCGATAACGCGATCGACTCCGTCTGTTTCATATGTCTATTATTATAGTCTGAGCTCTTCAGGCTCAATACATGTTATTCATCCTAAAAGTTAAACACGGGTAAAGTTCACATTTGACCGGATCAGGTCAACCTATCAATCTTCGACCTTAGAAACTGGAAGTATTCTAGAACCGTGACGATATGGTTTTGAGAATAAACCATAAACAATAACAAAAGTTTGTTTGAAAAGCTACATTGTGAGTAAATACGTGTATAAATATGCTTTTCATAAAATATGGACAGTTGGTGAATAACCTCAAGAAGAAGAACAATAACCAAGCTTGTTCCAGAAGTTACCTTTAAAAATCAAACGTGTGTAAATATGTTTCTTATTCAAACTTTTTCAGTGAGTGAGAAACCTGAAGGGGAGAAACTGATATGGAACAATTCCACACACTAATGTAATATAGAAAAACTGGCACTGATGATGGTCTAATAAACCGAAGCGCATATGCCATAACAAAGTTTTTTCATTTGTTAGCTGCACTAAACGGAGAAGAAAACCCAACATCGATGTCTGTATGCCTCTCAAGTTAAATGATTAAATTGTCAGGTCAAGCCATTTTAGTGATTAATGTCGGAATGTCATATCACACCCACTTCCTTCACAAAATCAAGTTATAAAAATATTTAAAAATGATTGATTATGATAAATCATAAAAAGAGAAAAGTGTAATCATAGCTAGGTTATTAAATGATGATAAACATTCCATTAATTACGGAGCCAAAACCCAGCTCTACCACAACTCTACATGCAATAATCCATGCTTCTTGGAGTCTGAAGGGACTTCTCATCTATCATAAATCTTATATACATAAATAATTATCCTCATGACCCGCAATAGTTCTGAAGAAATATTAATTTCTGCTCCCTCCTTCTGCTATATGTTTTCTGAACTCCGTTAAATTATACAGCTGAAACGTTCATTTAAATAATTGTCTACTACATCTTTGAAGTTCATCAGACTGTACGTGTCTTCGATTCACAGAAACTTTCTCATGGTTTTGGAAATAATTAGTACTCATTGCAAAATTGAGAATTATTCCAACGTTCCTTAAATCCACATTCGCCTCTCATTTTTCGTTACACTCTTCCACTCGCCAATTGGAATTAATTCTTATCCCCATAGCATAAAGACTTTTCTCTCATCTTGTGTACTTAAACAGTGTTTCTAATTTATTATATGAATTTAAAGTGATAACGTACTTCTTATTTCAATCACTGAATGCTGTGTCATGATCATGATATCTCTTGAGAATGGATAAATTATGCTCGAGGTTGGTATTTACTTTTAGTAAATTAAGAAAATAATTTGGAATTAAAAGGCGTTCATTATTTACTACAAGAAAAAATATAATATTTTACTTTCAAGTAAACAATGTGATTGAAACATTACAATATTATGAAAGTACTTAAAATTACCAATTACTATTATTTGACTTTAATGGGTTGTTAATTAACTATCGAAAAACGTAAAACTATCTCAGCAGTTGCATTTTGTTGCCTTCGTCAGTAGCACTGCATGTTTGGTCTTGTACTTTGGATGTTGAACGTTTCAGTAAGTCTCAGTTTTGTCCAATGTGTGAAAACTGAAACGTTGTCGAACAGAGATCCTGATCTCGACCTATCATAAATCCCATAATAGATGGATGTAAATAGAAAAATCGAATTAAATCAAAAAGCTCTGATGACAACTCTGAAGATAACAACGCCATGTAGATTGTATTCATTGACTGATCTAGTTAATTATTCATACGAAACGTCTATGAAAACTCACCTCAGATAAAACAGGAGTGGATTCGTATATTCATCTTCAGTGTGTGATGCGCCTACTATTTTTTGTATTATTTCTAGTCAGAACCTTCAAGATTTCAGCAATCGTCCAGTTGCAGTTAATGTGCGAAACACAGTCAATCTTCGGAAAAGGGCCTGAACGAAAAAGGAAAGATTATTGTGGAGGTTAGTTAGTAAGCTAAACTAATATCCCTTTAAAGAAAGATTACAGCTGGTAAAAGACGACAATAGTAAATTTTGGCTAGTGTAAATACATTACACGTAACAAATCAGTGACGGTTGAGAGGAATGATACATCCTGCAATATCTCAATAGAGCATAAATTTAGGCTTAAGTAATTAATTTTTATCCCACCCGCTCTATAGAACAATAGAAATAGCAAAATAAACACATACATTAAAAAACAGTAATCTGTCGAGCCTTATGTGAAAGCGTTAACGTTCTGGCCTGTCGTTCGGGAGGACACTGTTTGAAGTCCTCGTTAGGCATCCAGATTTCGGTTTCACATGGTTTGCCGAAATTAGTTCAGGCGATTACCGGAATGATTACTTCAAAAATATCTTGGCCGAATTCGTTTAAGATCCCTGCACTCAATCCTCTCCCGCCTCTAATTACCTCAACATCGACGAGGCGTAAATCCCAAACTTATAAAAATCTGTAAGCGACCGAGTGCAATATGAAAAACAGAGGAGGTTTTTTATTTCGCTCACCAAATCACCGCTAGTGACTGAGTGAGAAAGAAATGATCCACCTACACCAACCCATTCTTACTACTATGAAGGGACTAACGAGGGCAACGTTTTTAGACTTACATAAGTTTTCTTTGAAAAAATTTGAGCAAAATTTTTCTTAGTAATGGGGATAAATTAGGTAAAAATTTAAATTTTTTATTTCCGCTGCAAAATCTCGTTTCTGCTATTCGGAGCGGATACACTAAAGCTAGTTGTCTGAGGCTAACATTTGGTATTATGTTGGTAACTCTATGGTAACTGGATAAAGTAGTCAGATAAATAATTTTTCCACGCGAGTGCACACTCGTCGGGTTGTTTTGTGAGCCCGCGGGCCGTGATCGATGTGGAGCTCGACAGTTTACTCGACTACACACTCGCCTAACAGCCGTAAGTCATCACGTGAGGTCTGCAGCAGCAAGTAGCGAGGGAAATGAAACGCCATAAACAAGATGGTGGGCTGGGGCGGACCGGCAACAGATGCCGCCGCTGCTGGAGTGGGAGGCTGTGTATTATCCACGAGACAGCGAAGAGGGGATGAAGTTTTATTCCAGACTCGTGGCATAGAGCAGTGATGCGAATACCAAAAGAGAAAAAGATACGCGCACTGGGGAAAAGTTTACTTATAACCAAGTAATCAACTTCGATTTAAGGAATATGTTTAGTATTGAAATAGTCAAAAAAAAAATTCGTCAAAATAATTATTCAACATAATTTTTATCATTTATAGACTGATTGTAGAAACAGTGAAACTTATTATCTTATGGGGAAAGGTAATCAATATTTAAAAGTTCTGCAGTTATCACGAATAGGAAATGCAAACTGTAGTATTACATTACATTTAATTGTTTGGTTCAACTGTTGCTTTTTAAATGATTTGTTCATATCACGTCTAATCTTAATCCTTATTGTATTGTAACTACATACGAAAGCCTTTAAAAAAGTAGACAAATTACAGTAGAATTTAAATATTGTATAACTTAGACTATACTAGACGACCCAAACGAAAATTTCGCTAGTAAAATCCGATGATTAACGGGGTTGAATTCTTGTGATATAACGAAAAATAGAAACACAATTTTATAGCAAATATTTATATGTTTAGTTTAATAGGTATGCATGAACATATTACGAAACAGTTAGGAAAATTTAAAATACACTGTATGCCATTGACCTTAACAGAATACAACCAACCTGAACAAAATTCACACATCATATCAACACCTCTGTGATATGTATTTCTGTGCAAATAAAATGTTTACATTGGAATTGTAAAGCAAAACAAAAATGTTTCCATAACAGAAAAAAAGGTACTTATTGTATAAAAAACAGGTTATTGACATCTCTGTGATATTTGCTGCTACAATCTAGGTATCTTGCTCTGAACTGTCTCATACGCGCGACCTTATTTAGCATCAAATTCCGAAAAATTCTTTTTATGATTTTACCTAAGGAGACCTCAATCTTTAAAACGATATATCATTTATCGATTTCGGTTAGGTACCGAAGGAGGTAGATGGCTCGTAATAAAAACACGTTGTATAAATAATATTGATGCTTTTGCCCTTTACGAGTCGAATTGCAAAAAAAAAAAAAAAAAAAAAAAAAAAAAAAAAAAAAAAAAAAAAAAAAAAAAATTAAAAAAAAATCCTTTTATAAAATATGGTGTGACCAAAGCGGACACCTTGTTCTTTAAAATGATACCTCATTTCTTGATTTCGGTTAGGCATCAAGCGAGGTAAAAAAAAAGTTTTAGAAATGATGATATTTTTGCTCCTTAAGGGTTAAAATCGAAGAAAGATCTTTCTTAAAATACGATGTGACCAGAAATGATATTTTAATCTTTAAAATGATATTTTAATCTTTAAAATGATATCTCATTTACAGATTTAAGTTAGGTATCAAGGGAGACAAATAGCTCGTGACAGAAAAATATCCTGTAGAAATATTAATACTTTTGCCATTTTGAAAAATTCCTTTCTTAAAATATGGTGAAACGAAATCGAAGACCGTACGAAGACTTCGGTCTTTAAAATGATACCTCGTTTATCAATTTTGTTTAACTATCAAGGGAGATAAATGACTCGAGATACAAAAAACGCATTTTAGAAATACTCATATTTTTGCCCTTTAAGGATTCAATTCACAAAAAATCCATTCTCATAATATGATGTGACCATGGCGGAGACGTTTGTCTTTAGAATGATACCTCAATTATCTATTTCTGTTAGATTTAAATAATGATAATTGAATTCCACAAAATTTCTGTGTTAATATATGATGTTACCAAAGAGGAGACAGTATTCTTCATAATCGTACTTCATTTAGCGATTTCGGTCAGCTATCCAGGGAGAAAAATGGCTCGAGTCACAAAAACGCATTTTAAAAATACAGATATTTTTGCCCTTTAATGGTTAAATTCAGAAGAATCCCTGTCTTGAAACATGATGTAATCACAGCGAAGGCCTTAATCATTAGAATGATACCTCATTTATCTATTTCGGTTTGATATTAATAGATACTTTTTCCCTACAAGGGTTGAATTCCAAAAGATTTCTCTCTTAATATATGATATCAGAGACATGACTCTTCATAATTCTACTTCATTCCTCGATTTCGGTTAAGTATCCAGGGAGATAAATGGCTCGAGACACATAAATTGCATTTGGAAATTCTGATATTTTTGCTCTTTAGGGGTTAAATTCAGAAAAACCCCTTTCTTAAAATATGATGTGACCACAGCGGAGAATGATACCTCATTTATCTATTTCGGTTAGATATCCAGGGAAATAAATTGCTCTAGACACAAAAAGAATTCCTTTCTTAAAATATAATGTGCCCACAGCGGAGACCTTAATCTTTAATATGTTCCCTCATTTATCTATACCAGTTAGATATCAAGAGAGATAAATGGCTCGTGACACAAAAGCGCGTTGTAGAAATATTAATACTTTTGCCCTTTAAGGGTTGAATTCCGAAAAATTCCTGTCTTAATATATGATGTCACCAAAGCGGAGATCTTAATCTTTAAAATGTTAAACGATTTCAGATAGGTATCCATGGAGATAATTGACTCGTAAGACAAAAAACAGCATTTTAGAAATATTGACATTTTTCCCCTTTAAGGGTCGAATTCCGAAAAATTTCTTTCTTGAAGCATGATATGGCCAAAGTGGAGACCATACCCTTGAAAATGACACCTCATTCACTCATTTCGGATAGGTATGAAGGGAGCTAATGACTAGTGACAAAAAAAAAAATAGAAATAATATATATGATTAACGCCGCCTTATCCGCTGATGATAGTAACAATTAAATATCCGTTCAAAAGTCCGCGCAAACACTAGGTGTTTTTATTCATAATATCTAAATATCCTGCTGTATTGCAAATAAGTGCTCCGGCTCAATGAAAACCTTTTAAATACACTACATTCAAACATTAATTTCATAGCTATGTGGTATCGTGATGGCAAACCATTCGTTCAACAGAAATACGTGATCCAACATTTTCAAATATTCTGTTTCATTCTCTTTGATTTCACCGAGGGACTATATGGCCCGTCTACATCGAGGTCATTAGACCCGGGAAATATAGGGGGAGGGGGGGCAAAAAGCTGGAATTCGACCATGACCATATGAACGAATAATCCCGCCATTCGGCTGTAGTTGTTTCGGGAAGCTAGGGAAAACTGAATTCTGGATTGCGGACGGAGATTTCAACCAACGTCCTCCCAAACGAAGGCGCTTAGCCATCGAGCTAAGAGGAGATTTTAGATTAACGTATGAAAGAGGCAACTCGGTCACCGGTGCTGTCAACTGTTACTGTACGAAATTTGGTCCTCATCAAATAATTTGGGATAGGTGGAGCTTCAAACTAAAATCGTACGAAAGGAGCCAGAGTACTATTAAATTCCGCAACTGGTAAAAAGTCATTACTAAACATTTTCAACTAAAATTAACAAACACTCAGAGTTGTTGTCATTGCAGTGGTAGAAAACCAGGAACATAGGGAAAATTAGTAAGGCAAGAATTGTCTGTGAAAGATATCGCATCAGTGAGAAATGAAACTCTTTGGAAGGAAGCAATATTATCAGCCATGTATGCTGTGTTGCTCTTACCTGAATCGGACTGCTTCCCGGTAACCAGAAAGCAGTCGTTGCACTAGCGGGAGGACTTGGCAACACCAGTTTTTCTGGGAGCGAGAAATAAATCACTAGTTTAATGTGGACATGGTTATCTCACACTCTAACCGCAGAACATTTCCATGCACCAATAGTAATAAAGTTAAAGTTACAAAGAAAATTGTGAAACGCTTGAATTACTTTATTTTTCATCCCAGTGATAAGAGCACATTCTTATGGTTGAATATTTAACTGCTTTTTATAATTAAAATGAGATCTTTGTTCCTCATCTACATTCATATAATTTTGATTCTTCTTGCTGGTAGACTGTGAAATCACTGTAAATAACTTTCGTTTTCATCTGTTCCATCATCCGATTGTTAGTGAAAACACATACAACCAATCGTTTTATATATTATTTCTATTTCTATAAATCAAGTTTCTAATTGGACGCAATTCCTGATGATGTTACCGGTATTTCGTTACATTCAACTATAAAATACGGTGCTCGCCAGCTTTCAAATTAATTTTACATCTTTTTTCGTATGTGTATATTTTATACTCTCTACACCAGCCCTGTTAACCAAATACGATAGTTGGCTGTTGTTGTCGTTTACTGATCAAGCAGTTTGTCTTTGAAACAGTCCGATACCTTCGTCTTAACTCATTCTGACGTCAGTGCCAAAAAGCACCTCATTATTTCCGTAGTTAATCCCATGCTGCCTTAAAAACCTCCTCCTTCGCGCTCTCACTGAACGTATTTCAAACACATTCTATAAAATGATACTGCCTTCTTAGTTCGGATCAGTAACAGTATTCTGCTCATCCTATTTCATACTTGATTTTTTCTCTCCAGGTTAAATTCTGAAAACTGTTATTATAGAGGGCTTAATTTATCGGCATATTGTGAAGAAACTGTTTTTGGAATCTGTATGGTCTGAAAGAGCTGAACGAATGTGTGTGCTATATACTGATTAATTGTCTAATTATACTTCCAAATTTACAGTTAGGAAAGCGTAATACGAATTTCTTGAACTTTCCCAAGAGTGATTACAACTTTTATTCAGTGATTGTATGTTAGAATTCTTTAGATTAATTTATTTTCATTTTTATGTATTGTCATATTCGTAGAATCTCTGGACACAAACGTGACTAGTGCATAAGTCATGGCAACAATATTATTTCTTCTAAACGTGTGACATCGCTGGACATAAGGAATATACATTTGAAGTCCTGAGGGATACACCAATCAGTGCCAGATCCAAACAGGCGAACCGTATAGCAGCTACTGACAGAAGAAATCAATAATTACGTAAAGAGAAATTGTTATCCTATAAAATGAAATGTACTGAACGAACAGAAAAATTTAAGGTAGCAGACATAAAAAGCTAATTACCTTCAAAAAAATAATTCAAGTTACACATAATTCTGCCAACTATGGGGATGACGGTTCATATTATTGAGTTAAACATAGTCAATTGTATTCTGTGCCCACCGTGATCGTTGTTAATAATGTAGCAATTACTTTGAAAGTAAAATATTATTGCTAGTTAGAATTTCTGCTCAGCTGACTGCAATAGATGGCCTTGTAGTAGGTGATATTGTCCATACTTGATTCGATATTTGTGTCAGTGTCGGTTGCATGAAGAATTGTTTGCTTCGATCAAGCGCAAGATTTTACAACTGACACTTCGAAGATTTTCAAATGAGTCTGTTAGGGACCTATTTTCAGAGCAAAGGGGCAAGTCAGCCTCGTGTATTGAGGGTCATTAGTGCAATTCTGTCCCTGGGAGTATTGTTTACGCAATATTATAAAAAGAATTTAAAAATGACCACAATTTTTGTTATCGATCAAACCCATTTTATAACTTGGTATTACTGTGTGTAATGAGCATATCAATGTTCAGCCATTCTGTAATGGTAATTTTGTGATTGACCACACGGCATTGATGGTGCCTTCAGTACAGTTCAGTATATTTTTTTATTATAACAAGAAACATTAATAAATTCGCATTAGATATTACGTTGAAATCTAATAAAACGAAGAGAACTGATTGGAATCTTGTGAAATACTAGGAAAGCAAAGTTTTATGAATTGTACAAATGTTTAATTTAATTAAATTGCCGTGGAGTGGACACTACGGTGGCAATTTCCCTAAACATCCATCTTTCCCTTTTCCTGCACTCACCTACATTTGCGCTCTACAATCCAACATGGCCATTAAAACGTTGAAGACGACGACTCATATCAGTATTCTCCTACGTTGAACACGAAGGAAATTTGCAAAAATTTAGGAACATTCACTTATCATAAACAGAAACGGCCGCAGGGGCCTATGAAATCAATATCCTTAATTGTCAGCATCGTCATATTTTTTTAATTCTCAAGCGAATATACGGCTTCCACGTAGAGTTACCAATACATTCCTTTTGCCTCCCACCAGATCTTGTTCACCTCAGTGTTAAATTACTATAAGCAATGAAGTTATCTTTCCTTGACTCATGTGAAGCAATGAATTTTCAACAAAAGCAGCAACGGAAAAATATCGCTGAAGTCGTTGGTGACTCAGAATTACTGAAGCGCTTCATAACAGTCGAAAAAATGTTGGTAAACACTCTGTGGCTATGACATAAAAACAAACTCTTTGTTGCTCCAGTGGAAGTATCTAAAATTTCCAGTACCAATAGCAGCATCTCATATTCGATGCAAGTCTAGAGGCTACATATAGTTTTTTTTTTCGATTGTACCAGTATCGTCGACTATGAATTCTTACTGTCAAGTCGTACGGTCACTGAGTGTTTTAATACAAATTTACATAATTTGAGAAGAGTCTGTCTGAAAGAGATGAGAATCATTATTGGTAAACGCATTGTTTATTTTTCACAAAAATAACTGGCCAGCTCACAGACCAACAGAAAAGCTAAGAACAACATCATCGTAACATCACGACCATTACACTAATCGATGTCCCAGAAGAAGATACTGAAAGTGCAGTGACCATAGAAAAAGAAGAAACTGACCTGAAGGCTACACCGAAAACTGCATTCCAATAATGTTTTGATGAGTGGAAAGTCCTTTTGAATGATTCCATTATGTCTTAAGCCGACTATTTTGAAGGGAACTATCAGTTTTCAAGAAAAAATAAATAATTTTTAATAGTGTAAATTCTCGTGTTTTTATTACAACTCACATGTGCTGTATTCGTCCCGTACTGCCTGTATTGTACACTGTTGGTGTGTAAATTAAAATCAAATAGCTGATGACAGAATTGTCTTGTTTTTTCAAAGAAGGAAAATGATGTCACCTCCTGATGACGACAAATTTCGGAAATTTGTTCTTCTCGAATACTATATCTTAGGATAAACGCTTGCCGTCATGGGTATGGGGTGGAATGAATGTATTCTAAACTGTCTTTAAATTGGTTTTAGTTTTGATAGAAACAAACCAACGCTGTTTAACGTTAGAATATATTTCCAAAAACGTTAGTTGATTCTGTTTGTGATTTGTCTCAACTACTAGCACAGTTACAAAAATGCGCAATTAATTACTGAACACTATTGAGGACACATTCAGTTTTTTAATTAAAAACATGTGTATATTGGTTTAGCTATGCAAACGTAACGTAAATTTTTCTTATACATATCTTTGTACACCTATGAAATTATTATGAAACAAAATGTTAATATTGATGACTGTATTAAAAATAATCACAAGGAACATAATGTTATCTTATTTATAGGTTGTTCAATTTCATGTTAGGAAACGCGTTCTTCATCACTGAGGCAGTAATAATACGAGCAGCGCACCCACTGCAAAAACTTTTGTAGTCCAAATGAGGATTTCTTAGGATTCTGGATAAATCATAGCGTAATCAGCATGTAACGAAAAAATTCCTACGAAAAAACATTATGATAAATCGTGGGATAAAGAGAAAACAGTGTGCTAATTGTGTTCGTGCAACGTTATTTCAAGTCGTTAACGAATTCATATCGAAGCTACAACGCACTTTGTTCAACAAAAAATTAGCTAGCTGATAAAACAGAAAATAGACAGTTTTCCTGGAATGGGGTTCACACGCTATGAGGATGCATGTGAGTGTAAATATGTAAAGTCAACTGGGTTTTAGCTAAAGCGGACTCTGAATGTGCTGAAAATCAGTTTTCCACACGTTTCTGTAGAGCACCATATGCAAACGTATTTTGATGTCACAAGATATTTTAAGCCATAAGTAGGAACTTTAAGAAGTAGTACTTAATTAGAATAAGGATAGGATTAAGTAATTCCAATTAGGTAGCCAGAGTGAGGCTTTTTTATTCTAAGATTTTCAAATGGCTACGGACCACTATCATGGCGGTTAAGCCATGCTGAAGAACTTCGGGCACTCTGCTTCCGCCAGAGTTTGGCGGGAATAAGGACGGTGCAGTAGCCACCTCACAAACACAAAAGTTACCTCTCGGGTGGGGTAGTATCGGTGGAACTCTGTGTTCCCTCCCATTTGGCAGAGATAGTCCTCCCGCCAACGGGGAAGTAAGAATCCAATGTTGGTAGTACTCTCGCCAGAAGAAGATCGAATGCCTTTAGGCGGGTGTTATATAAGGCCCCACAACGAGACCGTAGGTCCTCAGTCTTGACCAGTTTATGCCCAGTGCTACGCAGTGGAAGTTCACGATTTCGCTCCACGCGGGTTCATGATGTAAGCCAATATTATGTTCTGTTTCTCTCTGTGTGTGTATCTGCCATACATCACTCTCACTCACAGTTTGTAAACTAAGTATATGAAGAAGGAAGTTGCAATTGTTTTATCAAGATGATTATTTGTGGATTCAATATATGTGTTTGAACAGAAAACTGATAGTGTATCACAGTGTACAATTTATCAGGATATAATTCAAATCAGCGTGGTGCATCTACCTAAATTTTATTTTCTTTGTAATTGTTCCGCCCCTTTTTCCTGGATTAAATGATGGAAAGAATGCCGACAATCTTCGGCAAAGAGGTCCGATAACAAATCATAAATAAAGTAGCCGGAAACTAATTAGAAGGAGGGGTGGGAACGTTACAGTATTATGCTGGAGGTGCAAGCATTCAAACATTATATGTATACTGTGTCATTTGTTTCTGAATTTAAATTATGTATTAATGCATATTTATTTATTTAATGTTCTAAACTTAAATAGTACACTATCCCCAACCTTCCTGTTTTTGAAATTAGAATTCCGTTTCATTTAGTTGCAAAAGCACAGAAAAATTTGAAATCAGGTTTTGGGTATATTAAGTATTTCGTTGTTTCTGATGTCCTTTGTTGAAGACTTTATAACGCATAACGTGTTCCTGGGTTAACTGCTAGCTCTGCTTTACGCACTAAGACCATAGCTGATGCACTCTGGAGAGTTTAAACGTCACCACATGTATTGTTAGAAGGGACGATTAAAAATGTAAAGATTTGCATTGAATGAATACGCCTACAGCGGTTGAATTCGACTATGGAGGGACTGTATCAGCTTGGCGCCGACTTGTCGGCTGGCCGGCGACAGACAATAGTACGGCCTTGAAGAATGTGTGATCAGGGGAATGTAAAGAGGAAGGGGGGACTACCTCCTTAGGTTGGCAAGAGCGAATAGGGTGCTGCGTACAGGCCGCCAAAAAGACAGATCGAACGAAAAGCCAACCAGATCGCTGGAATCTGCGCGCGTTTGACTATCTTGTTGAGGAGAGACGGGGTTGTCGCCGACAAGAAGAGGATAGCCGATATTGCTGCTGGACGTGGCACGTAAACGGCGAGGGCTGTTGTTGCCCTCAAGTTTCTATGCGATGTTACGAATACAAAGATTCAGCTTGCATCAGTGATTTTAGTACATACTGCTTACAGCTGCGCAGCTAACGATGGTAATGTACTTCGTCTGCACATAAGTAACTTTCGCTGCCAAAGTGATTAGGCCTAGTGCGACCCTGGGAGCAATGGAAATTGCAACATTGTGTCCCAGCAACCGTCGTGACGAGTGTCGCCATCTGTTTACCTAATTTAAAGTGTTGTGATAGTGGTTGATTCATTTGCGTTAATTGAATTATAACAGCGTGCTCTAATCGTGATCGCATTTATTTGCTTTTTCTATAGGGAAGTACATAGAGCGTATTTGTTTTTTATTTAGTACACTGGTTGGCTAACACCGTTTATCAGTACGTCCTATTAACTACTAAGTGCAGTCGTCTGGTCTAAATTCATCTCCTCAGTAGATTCTCTTTAGGTCGTGCCTAGCGGTTGTTAGTAAGTTGTGAACAGTTTATTTGGATCACTCGGTTAGTTCAACTTTCATCCTCTCCGTAGTTTTTGCTTTCAAAGTAATATGTCTAGGGACTGTGACTGCTGTGTGCAGACGCGAGCTGAGGTGGCTGATCTTCGCGCTCAGCTTGCAGCTTTGCTAACGAAAGTTACGAGGCTGGAAGCTGCCGTAGGTGACTGCAGCAGATGTGGAAGGGGTGACCCTGACGAAGCTAGTGTTCTCACAGGTTCTCCCCTGCCAAATATCGTACCTGCAGTCCAGGCTGAGACTTCGGAGCCTGTGCGGCAGTCACCTGATGGTGTCTGGCGCGTGGTTTCCGGACGTCGACGCCGCATGCGGGGGCAGGCGAACAGGTCTGAATCCCAGGAGGACAAGCCTGTACCCCTGTCCAATAGGTCTGATGTGTTGTCTGGATCTGATTTAGATCCACAATCGTCAATCAGCGAGTTTCCAACCCCCCCCCCCCCCCCGCCTGCTAGGTCTGGCCGATAACAGAAGGGGATTCTGGTGATAGGTAGCTCCAACGTTAGACGTTTCATTGAGCCCCTTAGGGACATGGCGAACAGGTCTGGGATGAAGTCCAATGTCCATTCATTGTGCATTCCGGGAGGTCTGATCCATGATGTGGAACAGGCCATCCCGGATGCCATTGAGCGGACGAGGTGTAGCCAGCTGCGGATTGTAGCTCATGTCGGCACCAATGATGCTTGCCGCCTTGGGTCGGAGGGTATCCTCTCTTCCTTCAGGCGGCTTGCTCATACGGTGAGCTCTGTGGTTGATGACCGCAAGATTTCGGCTGAGCTAACCATCTGCATCATTGTCGATAGAACTGATTGTGGACCTCTGGTTCAGAGCCGAGTCGAGGGTCCGAACCAGAGACTGCGTCGTTTCTGCGATAATCATGGCTGCAGATTCCTTGATCTTCGCCCAGGGGTCGAGTCGTGTAGGGTTCCCTTGGATAGATCAGGTGTGCACTACACACGTGAATCGGCTACACGGGTGGCAGGGGCCATGTGGAGTGCATTGGGGGATTTTTTAGGCTGAGGGAGGAAGACCCGAAACTGGGATTACAGTCACGGGCAGCCCAATTAAATTCGGCACTATATGTCAGGAGTAGCGAAAATCAATCTCGACCGTTAAAAGTACTCGTTATAAACTGTAGAAGTGTTTGTAATAAGCAGCCTGAGCTTGAAAGCGTTATTAGTAGCGCAAAAGCTGATATTGTATTAGGTACTGAAAGCTGGTTAAAACCGGATATAAGTTCAGCAGAAATTTTTAACCATAGCATGAATGTTTTCCGTAAGGATAGGTTACATTCAAATGGAGGTGGTGTATTTATAGCTGTTCGTAAACACCTGTCGTGTAACGAAATAAATATTGATACGGTCTGTGAAATCCTATGGATTAGACTAAAAGTAGCTAGGACAAAACTTGTAATAGGGTCTTTCTATCGTCCACCAAATGCAGATGTAGGTGTTGCTGAGGCCTTAAGAAATAACGTAAGTAATATAGCTCGTAAATTTCCGGATCATGGAATAATACTAGGAGGCGACTTCAACTTGCCGTATATTGACTGGAGTAATTACGCCCACGTTACTAGTGGCAGGGATAAAATATCCTATGAGATTATTCTTGACATTTTCTCAGATCTTAATCTTGAGCAGCTCGTCACTGAACCAACGCGGTACGACAACGATAACGAAAACATTTTAGATATTCTCGTTACAAATAGGACTGAATTATTTACGGACATTTCTACCACCACGGGAATAAGTGATCATAAAGCTTTAATTGCTACAGTAAAATTAACAGTCGAGCGCAAAAAGAAAAAAGAAAGGGTCGTTTACAGGTTCGAAAAGGCCCCAAAGGAGAGTTTAAGAACGTTTTTGAGGGATAAATACATTACCTTTATAGAAGGAAGAGGCTCGGTTGAAGAGATGTTGCTTCGATTCATAAATATAGTCAGGGAAGGTATGGACTTACATATACCGAAAAGGACAATCAGGGACGGGAACGATCCCCCGTGGTATACGCGTGAAGTTAAAAGGTTACTTAAAAAGCAAAGGAAGATTCATGCACGCTCATGAAGAACGATGTATAGGAGTGATTTAGAAAAGCTGGCTCAGACAAGAGGACAGGTCAAGAATGCGATGCGCGAGGCCTTCAATGACTTTCGATGCAACTCACTTTCCAAGAGCCTCATTGAAAATCCAAAGAAATTTTGGTCGTATGTAAAACAAATAGGTGGTTGTGACAACAATATGCCAGTTTTACTACAAGAAGGTCGGGAAGTTGATGACAGCCGCGACAAGGCTACCGTATTTAACGCCGAATTTAAAAATTCCTTCACTGACGAAAACATGGAAAACATTCCCGTTTTTCCACGGAGTGTTGAATTTGAGATGGATCCAGTACAAATTGATAGTGTAGGTATCATAAAGCAATTAAAACTCCTGAAGTGGGGGAAAGCGCCGGGTCCCGATGGTATACCAGTAACAGTATTTTCGGAATACGCGGAAGAAATAGAACCATTTCTGTCAGATATATTTCGTACATCTTTAGAGGAAAGAAAAGTACCTTCTGACTGGAAAATTGCGCAGGTGATTCCCATTTTCAAGAAAGGAGATCGGAGAGATCCTAGGAATTATCGACCGATATCGCTAACATCTGTTTGCAGTAGAATTCTGGAGCATGTCATATGCTCTAACGTTATGAAGTTTCTAGATGAAAACGAGCTACTTACAGCATACCAACACGGATTTCGGAAGAACCGATCACGTGAAACGCAACTGGCTCTATTTTCGCATGATGTAATGAAAGTTATTGATGCAGGATCACAAGTTGATGCAATTTTCTTGGATTTTCAGGAAGCTTTTGACTCTGTTCCACACAACCGACTCTTAGCGAAGATCCGAGCGTACGGTATATCTGATCAGATTTGCGAATGGATACGCGATTTTCTAACTGGTCGGTCACAGTATGTCGTTGTAGACGGGGAAGCCTCTTCTAAACTAGATGTTACTTCGGGCGTTCCTCAAGGAAGTGTAATAGGACCACTTCTTTTCTTAATTTTTATAAACGATCTCGGTGACAACGTTAATTGCATGATGTGATTTTTTGCTGATGATGCACTTATTTATAGGGAAGTGAGGTGCTCCGACGATTGCTTAGAAATTCAGCGCGATCTGGATGTTATTTCGGAATGGTGCCGTGAATGGCAGCTTACACTTAACTGTAAAAAGTGCAAGGCAATGCACATAAGTAATAAAAAGACCCCGCTTGCTCAGGAGTACAAAGTTAACAGTTCAGTTGTTGACACTGTGGATTCCCTGAAGTATCTAGGCGTAACAGTACAAAGCAACATGAAATGGGACTTGCACATAACTTCCGTTGTAGGCAAAGCTAATTCCAAACTACGGTTCATAGAACGTATTTTGAGAAGTTGTAATGCTCATACAAAGGAAATAGCGTACAAAACACTAGTGCGTCCGCATTTGGAATACTGTTGTGGAATTTGGGATCCGTATCGCAAGGGATTGATTGACACGGCAAAGTACAGAGGAGAGCCGCTCGATTCGTGACTGCTAGTTACAGTCCTTACGTAAGTGTCACAGAGCTGATACGTGGGTTGGGCTGGGATTGTTTGGTGGACAGACGACGTCGTTTTCGTTTGAATTTGCTGGAGAATATGCAAAAATCTTTAATTTACGAGTGCAACTAAATACTTCTTCCGCCAACCTATTTAGGTCGCAATGACAGGAGGGATAAGATTAGAGAAATAAGATGCCGTACTGATTCTTTTATGTATTCCTTCTTTCCTCGATCTGTTCGGGATTGGAATGCGCAGAATTAGGATTGGTGCTTAGCACCCTCTGCCACCCACAGTATTTGTGATTTGCAGAGTGTAGATGTAGATGTAGATGTAGATCCAGTGAGTTAGCCGTGAAACAATGATTTTTTGCTGAATATCTAATGACCACCCTTCTGGAACAGAACTCTGACCGTAAACGATTTGTGTGAATTTTTTCAAGATTAAATTAACGTTTTTATTTATTTTTTCTATAGTAAAATATAATTGTTTTAATTAACTTCATTCGTTTCCCTATTCAATTGTGAGGCAAAACTCTATCCTAACTTATCCTATTTTGAAATGACGCCCGTGAATAAATTTCAAAATAAATAATTATTATAAGTTATACTATATATCAAATTATTCTCATTACGAAGAGTTCACTTAGATACGAGAGTAGACAGAGCATTCCAGCATCAAACAGAAATAACTAAATATAAATGCGTTTAATAAGCGTCAAGAAGCGAACCCCATGTGAGTTTTGAAAAATATGTCCTTCAGCAGGAGATGCAGTGAAATCAGGCAGCGCTGTACGCAAAACGTTGCGTCTTATACAGGAAATGAAAACTCGTAAATAGTCTAAGCAAAGCGCCGCACAGATGAAAAGCGATAGTTGAAGACAGTGGTGAAAGAGGAGTGGAGACGTGAGCCTATGTTCCTCGACGACGATGAGAAAATACACAAACAATGTCAATTTTCTCTGTACAACTAGACAAAAACAAAAACCGATTTCGTTAGCAGTATTTACGGATACTACAAAGAACGAAATTTCCTTCGTTTAATTACATTGCTTAAAAGGCTTTCTTTATTTTATTTTTTTTTTAAAAAAAGCTCCGAATTTGTATTTGCACTAGTTCAGATTTTTTGTGCGTAAATTATTATGTCTTTGATCTCTGTCATTTAAGAGACACGCTGTAATCCACATGAAACTATATGATCGGCTTTACGAAACACTATTAAGATGTTCGTATGAACGCTGACTACCCAGCTTAGTGAAAATAGTCGTTGCAATATTTATTATGATCTGAACATATTTTGTATTAATTTATTATACCAGTTAAACAGTTTAACGTGTATGTTTAAAATATATTGGAAAATGTTGTGTTTCCATCCTAGTAAATTATAAATTTCACCACCAAATTAACATAATGTAAGTTATTTCATTCCACGTATTTATGAGTCTAATAGAAATTGAGCTAAATAAAGAATACCGTTGTTGCAATGGATCTTTTGTACAAAATTGAGTCTCATTTTAACCAAAAAAATTGACCTGTTACTATCCAAGTAACCAGCGGTAGTACACTTCAGATGATTATTTTCGCTTGAAAATTCTAGTTTACATTTATTAAGATCATTAATTTTGTTGTGATATCCTAGTTATCCTAGTAGGAACATTTCTTTTCAGCTATTAAGTAACTCTTAAAGCATTATTGCCTGCAGAACTATTAAAAGTGATAATTGTATCTCTCAATCACTATAATCATAATTAAAGGAAATTGTCTTCTTAGAATTATACATTAGCGGACGTGGAGTGGAAACTTTAGGCATTTCTCATGATACAGGTCAAATCTTGGTGCATTTGGTTCAAAAAAAAAATTGATACTAACGCTAACTTCAAACCGTAAACAGATTTCTTGACATTCAGCCCAAGTCTTCAAATAAAGAAACCTTGAACTTTTACTGTTTCTTACGACGATTGACATCGTAGAGAGAGGTTCGAAAACACTTTCAAAAAATTGTAATTTAATGTTAGAATTACCTCGATTTTAATTTGATATCTTTTGTACCTTTTTGAAACCAATGGTTTTGCGTTGTTTCTTTGGAAATAATCTTTGTCTGTATGAGAGTCAATTTAAACTGCAGTATAACAATCAAATACTTTCATACAGTAGTGCGATTTGGCATTGTAAAAGAAAGTAAAATTTGTTTTACGAGTAAGGTATAATGTTCTGTGGAGTATATAAATGTAAATTAGTATATTAATCATTATTTCAAACTCGAATTCAGCATGGATTATGCCAGTGGACTTACGAAACAAACCTATTATTTTTCTCTCATAATCACATATTTGCAGTCCATACACAGATTTTGTTAGAAGAAAATGTAGTCGGTACCAGTGGCGAAAAACTGGAAGCAGGTGCTAGTGTTTAAGTGGTCTCTGATGATATTTTTTTTTTCTGGACAATTTGCTTTTTGCTTTACGACGTCTAAGTGCTTAATCGGTTAGGAAAGAAGAACTTAATTATCACTATGAAAGAGCTATAATATGGAAAAGGGATTTCTCCACTGCTGCCCATTTGTACATCGAGAGAGTTGATGCAGAGTGGAGTTAAAGTGCTCTTTATTGCAACGTGCCGATCGAAGTCTATCACCCGTGGCAGTGTCGGCGGCGACAGTATTTACGCGAGCGCAGCGTAGAGGCACGGTCGCTGCTCCGCTGTCAACGATCGCTAGTGGCCGGTCGCAGGAAGACGCGAAATTAAATTCCTGGCCGTGGCAGAAGGGAAGGAGGGCCACACGTGAAATACGACGCGGGCCCACCAGCCGGAGGCACTGATTCCCGCCGTCAGGCTGCCGGGCAGATCAGCAGCTGCCGATATTACCTTCAATCCGCGCCATGTGTAGGGCTAGACACACTGCCAGTCACGACGAGTCAGTCAGCATCTGTTTAACAAGGGTTGTGTACAGCGCCATTTCTTATCAATTTATGAACAACTTGTTAACATATCCAAACAGCTACACCTGGAATTGCTTTGTAACAAATTAACATACATAGCACATAACATAAACTGCTGGTTAGTCTATACTAATATTATAAATGCGAAAGTAACTCTTTCTGTCTGTCTGTTTGTTACGTTTCTTGGGCTAAACGGCTAATCCGATCGCGATGTTTGACATTAGGATGGACATAGGACACTGTTTTCTGTATAGATAATACATATTGTAATTGAATTATGAAAATAATCCGAACTGTGACGGACAAACGCATAATATCTATACGTCTCTGTAATAACGAAACGACGTTGAGGTCTGGTAGGGTAGTGGATAAGGTGCTTACTTTTTAAGAAATTTCCAGGGAGGCTTCGGGTTCAAACCGCGTTGGGAGCAGAAATTTTTAAGAATTGATTTCATGGTTTGAGCGAAGTCTCGGATTTTGTGGTAAGGATACCATGTTTAAATGTAGGTCCCATAAATTCGGGGCTGGAATGCGTGGCAATTCGTAGACGGTAGAAAAGTGCCTTAAGCATTTATTTTATGAATAACAACTTTAATCATGAAACAGGTTCGACGGTAGAATGGTATATCAGTGATGATGTTCCCGTCATATTATGCCGACTCGATGTTGTTTGGGACATATCTTAGGTAACCGTCGGCTTTCTATATCCAGTTCTAGCAATCAAATTCTAAGTCCACGCGTACGAAGTCGCGGATAACAGCTTGTTTAAACATAAATATATGACTTAATTATCACTATCTAGCCGCTTCTCTGTCACGGACATTGGTGTGCATTTTGTTTTTCTTCCATTAGTGGAGCGTCCATAAACTACGTGACTTGATCTAGTGGGGAATGAGAGGCTAGGTAGAAAGCTATGCTGGTCTACCGGGGAAGCGGAGGTGGGGTCGAGCCAAACCACGTAGCTTCTAATTCATGTTAATTGTTACAATTAAAATAAAGTACAGATCCTACAACAGAATGTGGATATTTATTTCTCTCATTTAAATATCTCCGTATGTATTTGAAATATCCTATATACTGTTAGTGCTGCGCGGGCGTATGAAGTGAAGTCATTGCGTTTGGTTGCGCTGGGCCTGCGCACGTCAACTAACAGACTCGCGACGGCTCATTACATTAGACGTCTTACCTAGATTTAAATTCGCTTACATATGTCACCCGGCATTTTCAAATGGGCTGACAGTTAGTATTGTTATGATTAGTTCTGTCAAGTGAATTACAGAGCAACTGTAATGCTCGCTGAGGTGTTATTTCAAGTTCAAAGCGTGCTGTGAAGTGACGATGTACAATAAACTTTTCGAGGCTTATCGAAAATGTTTTTCCAACAAGTTTCATGATCCAGTTAGTTGTAGGAAGGAAGATGACAGAACTGAATCAAAGAAAATACAAACATTCAGCTTTTCTTCCTTATTTTATGCGGTATGAATAGTTTGTTCTATTTTATCAATTAATCAAGAATGAAAGAAAGATAATATTTTCATTAACACCTCAAAAAGAAAAGAAGCTCTGACTGAGAAAGAGATTTTTTTCCAATAATTGGTCATTTGAAGGAGTGGATAGGGTTAATACCTCATTCAGAATATTTATAATCATAGAAAAATGTATAACGCAAAAGTCTTCTGGAAATAATAGGGAAAAAATTTACGTGCCACACGGGGGTAGTGAGGCAAAACCCATGTCAGGCTGCGATGGGGGAGGGTGTTCAAGGGAGGCCAGATTGGAACCATGTAGTTAATGGATGCTCGTTAAGAAAACTTAAGCGTTTGTAATGTATATTTTTCGTAATCTTTACCGTAAATTAAATGATACAATTCCGTTACGCTTATTGAAGTGTTCATTTTCGATGTAGAGGTTTTATTAAGTTCTGATTTGTGTTCTAATGTACTAAATTTCCTAAATCTGAAGGAATAAATAACAAAAGTTAGATAATTAAAGGACCTTAGATACTGACACGTGTCATACACGTTCATATGTATTGCAGCGTGATCTCTATTGACTGTCTCGTACAGGAGTCTTCGTTCATGCGACAAGCAGAGTGACCTGTGTCGTCTATCTGTTCCCGAACGAATCACCATTTCTTGCTTAGTTTTCCGATCATGTATAGTATTAAGATATAACTCACATTTTAAGCTATAGTGTGCGTTTTTAAATTGTTAAATCCGCATTCGAATTTTTTTACGGAGTATTGTGAGGTGCCTGGAAAAAGAGACAGGCAGAATCAGCTGGCTTACAGGTTTATAACAGTATAGATGGTAACGAATGGGAATTTAAAGAAGAGAAATAAAATCAGAGCGAGAACCGCATAAACTATCATATTTTATACTTTAATTTGTATTATTTCTGTGAAAGAGCTGTGTTTTACAATGAAACAAACTGATATCGGGAGAAACAAAAGTAATATCGAAATATTGAATCAGCAGCTGTAGCGAATCGCATTAAAACGCGTCAGGGCCTCTGGAAAAATGTAAAATAATTTACGCATGCCATTTCGACAACCCCCTGTATAATTAAATCCTGAATTATTTCCTTGCATAATGTGAAGTATGTATGAAGTATGTTTGAGCCATGTTTATACTCGAACAATTGTTCAGTTCCAGTGAAATTTATTGAAGGTACATCAAAATGAATTCGTTGTGAATGAAGAACACCTCATATAAAATTGGGCTGATGTATGGTATGGTAAAAAAAAATTGTTTTATTTTAATTATTTATAAACTGAATTTTATGTAAAAGTTGTAGTCTTTGTTGTTTAAATATAGAATACTGTTATTTCTGGGGATCAATATCAAGTTCATAGGTGATAATGATTCTAAGATGTATCTGGTAACAACAAGTGTCTAAAATCAAATACTTTGACTGTTGTCTAATGTTTAGTGCAGAAAATAGAGGAAAAAACAATAGAAAAATGAATCAGTTTATGAAAACATATTAATAACTATTGAATATAAACCACAGAACTGTCATCAAATCACCACATCAGAGATATGAAGGAAGTGGTATGACGTAGAATGCATGTAAGTGCGGAACAGACCGATGGCCTAAACCTTGAATCTTGATAATGGTAGAATAACCCTGAGTGACGGGATTTCTCAAAATACGATTGCTTAACGAGGTAGTAAGTGAAAATACGTGTGCATTTATCTCTTTACCTCCAGTTTTCTCCCTATTATATTCGAATTCAGTGGTCATTATTTTTCACTAGACAGTGGACCCGAACTTTTTATTTATTTCATCAAGAAGAGACACAGAAAAAAATATGTGTGTGTAAATTATGCAATATTATCTATAGAAGTGCAGCAGTACCTTTAGCTAGAGCAATGCGTAAATCTGTGTTAAATTCCCATACAAAAGATTTCTAGATAATTTTTCAATTTTTTTAATAATTATTTCAATAAGTTTTTTAGTTTCTACTCAAATAACTCAGTTTTGTGACCCAATACACAGTTTGACTTATTTATTAGTTGGTTGAGATCTGAAACATAAGAGTTATCGTCGAAATTATTAACGGTTTAAGCGCGCATCTGTGTAGGCGAGTATGTGCGGATCTGTCGTAAACAAGAGTTTGTTTTTTCGTGAAAGTAGAAAGATTTTTTTATTGCTTAACGTCTCTTAACAGCGAGATCTTTAGAGACGGGAAAGGATGGGGGGCTAGGAACGGGAAGGAATTCTTCCTTGGACTTTTTAAGGAAGCATCCCGGCATTTGCCTGGAGTGATTTTAGAAACCATGGAAAACCCAAATATGGATTCCCGGACGGGGATTCGAACCGGCGTCCTCCCGAATTAGAAAGAAATTCACATCAACTGAAAGATTTATTTAAAATATGCAGGTTGCATTTAATATTTCGCAACCAAAAGTGTTATGAAATATCTAACTTGAAAAAAAAAATTTCGGAAATAAAAGAATTGAATCGAAAGAAGTAGGAGCACAATGACAATCGAAAGCTAGATACTAACGAGAATAAAGAATTCAAATATGTTAGTTGTATTTTAGTAAATAGATTTCGCTACAAGTAGGCATAATAAAGAAAGCAGCGATCAATTAGAAGTGTAGCGGGTAATGCATGACGAGCTAGTATAGGATAAGAAATACAATATCAAAGAGATGAAAATAAAAATTGGAGTGCCTAACATTTTTTATATGGACCATGGCTGTTCATTATTCTAATGAATGATTGCGTCAATGGTTTACAGTCAGGTAAATTTGTATGCAGGTGACACAAAGGTTTAAAACGCAGATAACAGAACTAAAGGTTACTTTTTATTATATGGTGGGGGATGAATTACTTTTTGAAGGTCTGAGATGTAAATATCTTGGCATACACACACACACACACACACACACACACACAATATATATATATATATATATAACACTACTGAGTTAAATTCGATGGAGTTTTCGCCGTTTCAATGCTCAGTATCAAAACTGAATCGTTTGTATGGATTATGCTTCAACGTTATATAACGCCGATGCAGTTTATAAAACTCTGAAGGTATAGCGTAAAACATCAAAAATCCAATCCCATTTGATGCTGCATACGTCATACTTCGTAAAAAATAGTAACAAATATTACAGCAACTTCCGGTTCCTTCCTTAAATTTAGATTTTGCATTCTTTTAACTGCATAGATGGCCGTACTGAATGCAAAGAGGAAAATATGTAAAGATGAGAGTATGAAAATAATTACGAAATACACGCCAGAGAACATTGTTGTTGTGTAAGTTATCTCGGGCTCCGAATCTTCAGTGTCTGACTACTAACAGAAACTAAGCATAACTACCGCTTTTACATGAAGGTAAGCCTTTCGTCTATCGATAAGAGCAATTTTGGAATATAATTCTGAATATTTGATATTCAATTGTAAAAGTACGAAATAGTTTTTAATTTTGAGATCCATGGCCAGATGAATAAGAATAATGATAAAATTTTATAAATCAAAATAATGAGACACACCTAATGTTTAATATTGTAAAAAATCAGTCAAATTTGATACAGCAGTTTTCAGAAAATCCTAGATTGTTCATAAAATAAATGTGGTATGACATCTTAAGACGTATGTTACACTTTAACTTTTACTCCAAGCTTTCAAATTTTGAAAAACCATTCAACATCTGTATTTTCTGCGTGATGCCGGAACAAACAGACACATTCCTGATACATTTTTATGTATGTGGTAATTATTAATGCGCGTACGTTTCATGTTTCGACTTTTGAGCAGCAACACTGGTAGATGTTGTAATTATATTGAAATATAGCCTGGACCAAAACGAAACTAGATATTCCGTGTCAAAGTACCAAACCTACCCCAATCTTGGAACTGTGCGAATAAATCAACGTTTAATTTAATAACGGAAATAAGTTAATGAAGCTTGGTACACGTGAATCTTTTCGGATGAATAAAAATTTTGTACCTTTAAATCAATTCCTCAACACCAACTATACCGGCCATTTTTTGTTGTAGATAAGAGACTCAGGCTGGAAAAAATTACCAAGGAAAGTGCTGCATAGTTTACCAAAAACACTGAGAGAATTTTTAAAATTACAATTCGTAAAGTTGGGTGTGGAAATTACACTCAAAGAATTTAAGATGAAAAGAAAAAAACAAGAAAGTGGAAAATATGTGTTTAGTGAAATTGCTACTAGAGCTTGCGCACCATACAATTAAATAAATTACTAAGCAACTGTGTGAAATGTAATGTACACAGCGGAAGTAACAGAGAACATAACTGCAGCTTGCTACAAACTTTTGTTGCGTGAAGTAACATGGGAAGGGTCAACTAATGTGAACTGAGGCTACTGTGGACGCGAGGAAAGAATTTACGACACTCCTTAACACTACTGTTAGACAAAGTTATTCTATGATTGATTTTTCTCACAAAATACATGCATTTTTTCGATCGTCGTCCGTTAAACAAAATTAAGATGCGATGGTGGTGTAGTCAGAAATAAATCAGATAGGACGTTAAATTATAGAAATAATTCATTTCAATATTTTCTGTTGTTATCAGAAGCTATTGCCAAATAAATTTTTACTGGCGACTCTAACCAAAGAGTCTGTGAAGTTGGAGTTACTTTTTGAGTGATGTAATAATTTAACATTTAATTATTGTACATTTCTACCCACAATAAATTGTGTCAAATATAGAAGTTTCAATTTTTACTGCTTTTTGAAGATATTTTGTACGAAGCCATTATCACTTTTCACTCATTCACAGCAATTGTTGCTCCAGCAGTCGTTTAAAAAAATTATCTTTTAGCTATATTTTTTCAGCTTTTTTAATAAAACCGACCCAATAACCACATTTCTATATGATAGATATATGGCTCTCATTATTGCTTTTTCGTATATTCCTTGTATAATACTTTGTTGTACAAGACGGTGCATACAATTGAATCCAAGGACATAAGTGACTGAAAAAAACAGGAAATGTCATAATAAAGTTAGAAACTATTGCAGGCAAAACAAACTTTGGACTATATTTCCTTCGGTATGCTTCTAGCAATTAATATTATTATATTTTTAGAACAAGTATAAAATAAAGAATCGTATTAATATGAGATAAATTCACATAGCATTACTACATGATACTTGCTAAAATAAATTAACTAAAACTTCTTTCTCCTAGCAAAAACGTCTTTCTATTACCAAATTATGCTTCCATTAAATGGTCTTATATAATTTTTATTACACCGTGTTGTAAAATGTGTTAATTTTAATCTTAAAATATTTGTGTAGTTGATGAACTATACTAACAAGCATTAAGTATACCTTGGACATATACCTTTTTTATATATAAAAAAATATTTGACGTAGGCTAATGGAATTTTTCGCACTATGCAAGAAAAATATGAAACGGAGCTACCAAAGTGAGAGGAAAATACGAAAGCTAATATAGAACTCCGTTACC
>CM061920.1:86475421-86500926 GCA_031002005.1 Vandiemenella viatica
CCTTCTAACTTCATATGGGAGGACTTCAGGAATTGGTGAGTCTGGGCTTGATGTCATTAAAGGATTTTCATCTTGCTTGCTGTATAAGGACTGATAGAAGTTCCTGATATGAACCAATACTGCCGTTTTGTCTGTAATACGCTCATTATCATCATCTAAAGCTATTATTTGTTTCTTTCCTATCATTAATCTTTGTTTTGCTTTCTTATAGCCTTTCTTGTTCTCTATAACTGATCTGACCAGGTTTTCGTTATATTTCTTGATGTCAGCTGTTATTTCTTTTCTAATGGTCTTGCACAGTTCAGCATATTCAATTAGGTTTTTTTCAGGTTTTACTTTCATATTCCTCCGTTTATTCAGGAGAGTTTTTGTATTATTGCTAATTTTACTTAATTTGGTGGTTTTAACAGTTCCTGCAATTTCTATGGCTAATGTGTTAATAGTTGAAGCTAAATTTCCATTGGCGGTGGTAGCTAGTTTCTCCGATAGTGTGCGTTGAAAAATGTCTTTCTTTTCAGTGAGATTGATTATATTTACTGATGTTTTATTGGTTCCTTTTATTAGCTTTCGCCTTTCCTGTTTTATGCAGATACTAAGTTTCGCTCGGACCAGCCTGTGATCACTTCCGGTGTTGAATTGATTTAGAACAGTGACGTCTTGAACAAAATGTCGGCTATTGGACAGGATGTAGTCTATTTCATTTTTAGTTTTATGATCTGGACTTCTCCATGTCCACTTTCGACTTTGATGTTTTTTAAAAAATGTGTTCATGACGTGCATTTTTGTGTGCTCTGCAAACTGCACAAGTCGTTCCCCTCTGTCATTCCTAGTTTGTATTCCGAACTTATCGACCACAGTGTCTCCTTGTTTCCTGGTGCCTACAATAGCTTTGAAGTCTCCCGTGATAATCTGGAAATGGCAGTCTTTGCCTCTGTCATGCAGTGTCGTGACATCTTCGTAGAAAGACTCTACTTCATTATCTGAGTGCGAGGATGTTGGAGCATATACCTGCAGTATTTGTATTTTGTAGCGATTTGATAGTTGTAACACTACTCTTGCTGCTCGATCTGAAATACCTTCTATTAGTTTAACCTTATTTTTCACACTACGGTTTATCAGGAAGCCCACTCCATTTAGCTTTCCCAAGGAGTTTCCGTAATGGTACAAGATGTGGCCTGATTTAAGTTCGATACATTCTTCCTCTGGACGTCTAACCTCACTGAGGCCCACTATACTCCATTTGATTTTTTGGAGCGCGTCTTCCAACTCTGTAAGTCGGGATTCTCCTTTAAGAGACCTGCAGTTGTAAGTGCATATATGAATTATTTGCTGTTTTTCTATTGATGATCTGGTTTGCTCTTTAGGAACTTTGACTGCTGACATTAATGTAGCCCCCTCCCGGAGAACCGAATGGGGGGCTGTTTTACCTCCGGATTGTTTTCCAATAATGCCGCTCATCATAGTTGCTTAAAGGGGTGAAGCATAATCGCCACGCTTGCTTCAGAACGGATATATATAATATATTATCATTAATAATATCCATGGTGGATTAGTGGAAAATATATTATCATTATTTGACTTAACACTTACAGTGGTATTACCTGCTAGCCTTTTTTTTATGATTTCATCGAGTATTTCCGTCCCTAACTTACACGTTTGATCGGGATTAACTGAACTTCGATTTTTTCAAACTTTCAAATGCATTAATCTCAAAACTCATGGAACTACAGTTCATGGCAGCCTTAGAATTATTGTCGAGGCTATTTTTTCATTTTTAAGCATTATTCAATTTTAAAAATCATGGTATCAGCTTTCATTCAGAATGAGAATAAGTGGAGTCACCATGATATCAACATTATTTGCAATATTAATTTTCACTTAATACACACTTGGTCAATATGTATAACTTTTGGATGTTTAAGAAGTAAAATATAGGATCGATTGATCTATTAATGTGCAGACAATTGTAATATGTCAAGTTTGATGATATTGCACTAATGGATTGAAAAGTGTAATTCAGGATCTTTTTGTAAGAACAGATTCTGCCGTGTTTGCCAGTTTCTCGGCTACAGTCCACCGTCTGGAGAGGTTGCACAACGGGAGGGAGAATAGTGGAGGAGGCACAGTAGTTCGCTGTCCGCACGGTGGCTGAAAATAAAGGTAGGGAATATTTTTGAAAGGCCCGTCTGTCGAGAGGAGACAAAAGGCGTATTTATCTGACGGACGGAGCACACAGAGCAAAAGCGCTTGTCCACTCAACAAGTCGAAAGATTTAGAGCTTTGACAGTGATGTATATTGAAAATCGTGACAAATGTAGACAATTTGTTTTAGATAATGGATTCCAGGGATGGACTCGTAGATAAGGAAGTGGGATTTTCTGTACCGAATATAGAGGGTTTGTGTCGTGAATGAAGTGTGTATTCAGTTAACAAACTGTTAGTTTAAAATTTTACTGTTTTCCATGGCAAACCACGGGACTGAGGTGATTGACTATAAGAAGAAGTGGTGCGGACGTTCAGGTGAGAGCGAAAGAGAGAGGCTTCGCTTAAGCACTTGTGTTTTCTGGTGTGATCATCTGGGGCGATAGCGCTCGTCTATTCTCTGGCAGTTTTGATGCAAGCTGCTGTACAGAGAATCCTGTAACTGCGGAATACACTGGTATATTTTTATTGTTTCCCTATTTGATGAAATTCTACTGTTGCTGCGGACTTCAAGACACTGAGGGTCGACAACGAGACGCAATCGATGATACCACCGTATCGACGAATCAGCAGTCGGTGTTCAACAATAAGGTAATCTGACATAGAAGTCCACTCTACACTGCATGACCGCACATTCAAGACGGAATTACACCAAGAGTTTCCTGCCAGACTAAGGTCATTTAATGGCCTTATTCCTCTAGCTTGACGAGCATTTTGTCCTGTTAAGGGAATGTTAAGCTGTTTACCATTTCAATTATTCACTAAGTAAATATTCATTTACATTTTGTTTGATGGATTTTGAAATAAATTGTGTAATAATTATTTGCCTTGTTAATTTGCTAATGACCTTATGGTGCGTGACGTATAAATAAGAGACACTCTCGTATTTCTATAATTCCTTCTCAGAACGTCTCGTATTTCTATTTACTGTTCTCGTATTTTTATTTATTTTACCTTGTCATCGTAGTGAAAATATCTACATAATTATTTATTGTAGTTTCTTCTAAAGTTTTATTTCCTTTGCTATGAGAAAATAAGAAACACAATTTCTGTTCCACATCATCCAGCTTCGCCAAATAAATAATAATCTAATGTGAATTAATTCCCTTTTTATTATAATTATATAATATCCTTAATCATCTGAATATGTACAGGTTCTTTTCCACAGTAACTCAATATTCAAAGCGAACAACCAACCAGTACGTATATCGATTACAATTTATCATAGAATCAGAGCCACGAGCTTAGTACATGCGAGAAGCTAGACTTTTTAGAAGTGATTGGAGATGGTAGGTCCTTATTCATAATGACAACATATGCGTCTTAAATTCTCTGTCGACACGTTGTTAGTATCTATATTATTCCTACTTGTTTTGTACGACTCAAATAAATAAAGTTATTGAAATGGTGAAAGCCCCTAAATGACAGAGAGAGCAGATGTGGTTCGGCGTTGACAACGCTCCGGCACTGCGCGGCGCCTTAATCGGGTTAGCGGGGAGCGAGAAGCTGCAACCCGCCACACAGCAACCACCTGCTGTGTCGAGCTAACCGCGTTACCGGCGGTGCCCTCCGCCACAGCAGCACCCGCCACAAAAACTACAACAAAGAAACAGTTATACTTACTGAAACAAAATCAACTCTTTAATGTCACCATTCTGAGACCGAGTTTGCATATAAGAGCTCTGTAAGAGAATTTAATACACAACGGTTGCGAATGTTTCTTATCCAGACAAATATTAGTTTCATGGTTTCATCGTTTATTAATTACGTAAGATCTTCTATTTTGAGACAGTGCAAAAATCGCCACAAAGAATAGAAACGTATTCTATTCAAATTTACTGTCGACAACGATCTCAAAGTAAAATAATCAATAATATTAAATTTTAATATTTAGGCCACCGCAATTTATTATCTTAAAGAACGATTTTTAAAATTACAGGAATTGCTCACCTTTTTTTAAACTGTAAAAGCAAACATGCAATTTAAAACAACATTTTTGACAGATTAAGTACATCACATTCAATACTACTAACGAATACACTAACGCCATTCCATAAGATTTACCAAAATAAAGGAAAATTAAGATCTAATTTTAACGGAGGTTAATCTCGAAGAGACTTCTGAAATGTGGGTTCATGCTCCTATTTAACTCAGTTCCTAAAACAATTTTTCAATTGAAATGTGGCTCACCATACAGTATTTACTTTATACAATGAATTCGGTGTGTAAATTGATGAAATTTGTAACATTAATTGTGCATAATGGAAACAACGTTCAAAAGAATTTGAGATTTATAAAATGAAACTATTATTGTCTCAAGGTTTATACTAATGTTTTGCAGCAAGGAAATAATTTCTCCCAAATTTTTATTTCAGGTAACACGTTTTAATAAAGTAAACAGTATTCTAGATTTGCCTAAAACTGAAATTTCTTAGCACAATTTAAAGATGAAAAATGATTGCAGCTTAATAAACCACATGAGTATACAAAGTATAGATAAGAAATAAGCTGAAATTAGGATGGAAGCTTCACTCTATGATAAAGAGTGACACTACAAATAAGGAAACGTTGCTACATTGCGTACTCCGGAATGTTATCTCTCTCGCACATACAGTCTGTGTGAATAATTAGTAGAGTCACTGAATAACAAGCTGATGACTCTCATGATTAATTATGTGAATTACGTGTTAATTTCGAATTTCGGTGTTTGGAAGCATGAGGTGCATGGTTGATACTGTGTGAGCATGAAATTGGAGCCTACGACAGCAAGGATGACAAGACGTTCGGGGTGTTGCGTCGACGTGTCAGTTCTGAACAGTTTGTTTACCAGTCTAGTCAGAAAGTATGCGAACCACTGCCAGAGATATTCCTAATTGCCGGATTAATGTTTGCTGGAAGTGCTCAGACTGAAGGACTAAACAACGAATTTCTCGTAGTGAAATTTCTCCAGATTTAAAATGCCGTTAGGCAGAGGTAACTCATTCCTTGCTTGTGACATATTATAAGTCATGGTCTAAACTGGAATAAGATATGGAGGATAAATTTTTGATCCTCGTTTTTCATTTCTATGCCAGTCAGACTGAAACCTTTTCGGAGAAAAATATTTTTTACCTATTCAGATTTTCATCTCCATATGTGTAACATGTGCTGCATATACGAAATACGGTAACGGAGTTCTATATTAGCTTTCGTATTTTCCTCTCATTTTAGTAGCTCCGTTTCATATTTTTCTTGCATAGTGCGAAAAATTCCATTAGCCTACGTCAAATATTTTTTTATATATAAAAAAGGTATATGTCCAAGGTATACTTAATGCTTGTTAGTATAGTTCATCAACTACACAAATATTTAAAGATAAAAATTAACACATTTTACAACACGGTGTAATAAAAATTATATAAGACCATTTAATGGAAGCACAATTTCGTAACAGAAAGACTATCTTGTAGTAATGCTATGTGAATTTATCTCATATTAATATGATTCTTTATTTTATACTTGTTCTAAAAATATAATAATATTAATTGCTAGAAGCATACCGAAGGAAATGTAGTCCAAAGTTTGTTTTGCCTGCAATAGTTTCTAATTTTATTATGACATTTCCTGTTTTTTTCAGTCACTTATGTCCTAGGATTCAATTGTACGCACCGTCTTGTACAACAAAGTATTATACAAGGAATATACGAAAAAGCAACAATGAGAGCCATATATCTATCATCTAGAAATGTGGTTATTGGGTCGGTTTTTTTTTAAAAAGCTGAAAAAAATATAGCTAAAAGATAATTTAATTGAAAAAAACGACTGCTGGAGCAACAATGGCTGTGAATGAGTGAAAAGTGACAATGGCTTCATACAAAATATCGAATAGCTTCAAAAAGCAGTAAAAATTGAAACTTCTAAATTTGACACAATTTATTGTGGGTAGAAATGTACAATAATTAAATGTTAAATTATTACATCACTCAAAAAGTAACTCCATCTTCACAGACTCTTTGTTTATAGTCGCCAGTAAAAATTTATTTGGCAATAGCTTCTGATAACAACAGAAAATATTGAAATGAATTATTTCTCAAATTTAAAGTCCTATCTGATTTATTTCTGACTACACCACCATCGCATCTTAATTTTGTTTAACGGACGACGATAGAAAAAAGTGGACGTATGTTGTGAAAAAAAATCAATCATATAATAACTTTGTCGAACAGTAGTGTTAAGGAGTGTCGCAAATTCTTTCCTCGCGTTCACAGTAGCCTAAGTTCACATTAGTTGACCCTTCCCATGTTACTTCACGCAACAACAGTTTGTAGCAAGCTGCAGCTATGTTCTCTGTTACTTCCGCTGTGTACATTACATTTCACACAGTTGCTTAGTAATTTATTTTAACTGTATGGTGCGCAAGCTCTAGTAGCAATTTCACTAAACACATATTTTCCACTTTCTTGTTTTTTTCTTTTCATCTTAAATTCTTTGAGTGTAATTTCCACACCCAACTTTACGAATTGTAATTTAAAAATTCTCTCAGTGTTTTTGGTAAACTATGCAGCACTTTCCTTGGTAATTTTTTCCAGCCTGAGTCTCTTATCTACAACAAAAATTGGCCGGTATAGTTGGTGTTGAGGAATTGATTTAAAGGTACAGAATTTTTATTCATCCGAAAAGATTTACGTGTACCAAGCTTCATTAACTTGGCACCTTATTTCCGTTATTAAATTAAACGTTGATTTATTCGCACAGTTCCAAGATTGGGGTAGGTTTGGTACTTTGACACGGAATATCTAGTTTCGTTTTGGTCCAGGCTATATTTCAATACAATTACAACATCTACCAGTGTTGCTGCTCAAAAGTCGAAACGAAACGTACGCGCATTAATAATTACCACATACATAAAAATGTATCACGAATGTGTCTGTTTGTTCCGGCATCACGCAGAAAATACAGATGTTGAATGGTTTTTCAAAATTTGAAAGCTTGGAGTAAAAGTTAAAGTGTAAAATACGTCTTAAGATGTCATACCACATTTATTTTATGAATAATCTAGGATTTTCTGAAAACTGCTGTATCAAATTTGACTGACTTTTTTACAATATTAAACATTAGGTGTGTCTCATTATTTTGATTCATAAAAATTTATCATTATTCTTATTCATCTGGCCATGGATCTCAAAATTAAAAACTATTTCCTACTCTTATAATTGAATATCAAATATTCAGAATTATATTCCAAAATTGCTCTTATCGATAGACGAAAGGCTTACCTTCATGTAAAAGCAGTAGTTATGCTTAGTTTCTGTTAGTAGTCAGACACTGAAGATTCGGAGCTAACTCTGGCGTGTATTTCGTAATTATTATTTTCATACTCTCATCTTTACATATTTTCCTCTTTGCATTCAGTATGGCCATCTATTCAGTTAAAAGAATGCAAAATCTAAATTTAAGGAAGGAACCGGAAGTTGCTGTAATATTTGTTACTATTTTTTACGAAGTATGACGTATGTAGCATCAAATGGGATTGGATTTTTGATGTTTTACGCTATACCTTCAGAGTTTTATAAACTGCATCGGCGTTATATAACGTTGAAGCATAATCCATACAAACGATTCGGTTTTGATACTAAGCATTGAAACGGCGAAAACTCCATCGAATTCAGGTCAGTAGTGTTATATATATTATATATGTGTGTGTTATGCCAAGATATTTACATCTCAGACCTTCCCCCACCATATAATAAAAAGTAACCTTTAATTCTGTTATCTGAGTTTTAAAGCTTTGTGTCACCTGCATACAAATTAACCTGACTGTAAACCATTGACGCAATCATTCATTAGAATAATGAACAGCAATGGTCCATATAAAAAATGTTAGGCACTCCAATTTTTATTTTCAATTCTTTGATATTGTATTTCTTATCCTATACTTGCTCGTCATGCATTACCCGCTATACTTCTAATTGATCGCTGCTTTCTTTCTTATGCCTACTTGTAGCGAAATCTATTTAGTAAAATACAACTAACATATCTGAATTCTTTCTTCTCGTTAGTATCTAGCTTTCGATTGTCGTTGTGCTCCTACTTCTTTCGATTCAATTCTTTTATTTCCGACCGAGCGTGGTGGTGTAACGGCTAGCGTTCTGGCCTCGCATTCGGGAGGACGGCGGTTCGAATCCCCGTCCGGGCATCCAGATTTGGGTTTTCCATGGTTTCCCCAAATCACTCCAGGTGAATGCCGGGATGCTTCCTTCAAAAGGCCATGGCCGAATTCATTCCCATTCCTTGCCCCCCATCCTTTCCCGTCTCTAAAGACCTAGTTGTTATAGGAGACGTTAAGCAGTTTAAAAAAAAAAAATATTTCCGAGATTGTTTTTTTTTTTTCAAGCTAGATATTTCATAACACTTTTTGTTGCGAAATATTAAATGCACCTGCATATTTTAAATAAATCTTTCTGTTGACGTGAATTTCTTTCTAATTCGGGAGGACGCCGGTTCGAATCCCCGTCCGGGAATCCAGATTCGAGTTTTCCATGGTTTCCAAAATCACTCCAGGCAAATGCCGGGATGCTTCCTTAAAAAGGCCAAGGCCGAATTCCTTCCCATTCCTAGCCCCCCATCCTTTCCCGTCTCTAAAGACCTTGCTGTTAAGAGACGTTAGGCAATAAAAAAAAAATCTTTCTACTTTCACCCCATGTGGTTTGATATATAATTATTCTTCACGAAAAAACAAACTCTTGTTTACGGTAGATCCACACATACTCAACTAACGTTATCTACACAGATGCGCGCTTAAACCGATAAGTCTTATGTTTCAGATCTCAACCAACTAATAAATAAGTCAAACTGTGTATTGGGTCACAAAACTGACTTATAAGTTCGGGTCCACTGTCTAGTGAAAAATAATGACAACTGAATTCGAATACAATAGGAAGAAATTATTCTAAAACCGAAGGTAAAGAGATAAATGCACACGTATTTTCACTTACTACCTCGTTAAGCAATCGTATTTTGAGAAATCCTGTCACTTAGGGTTCATCTACATCTACATATATACTCTGCAATTCACAAAATTGTGGGTCGCAGAGGCTAATCTCTTTGCTGTGCATTCCAATCCCTAATGGTACGAGGGAAAAAAGAATTCATATAAGAATCAGTCCGGCACCTTATTTCTCTAATTTTATCTTTCCTGTCCTTCCGACTCAAATAGGTTGGTGGAAGAAGTATTTCACTACACTCAAAAGTGAAAGTGGGAGTATGCATGTTTTCCAATAAGTTTAAACGAAACGTGTGTCGTCTATCTACCAGAGACTCCCAGCCTAGTCTACTAATCAGTTCTGTGACGCTTTCATAAGAACTGTAGCAAGCGGTAACGAATCGAGCGGTTCTTCTCTGTACTTCTTCTATACTTTCGATCAATCCCTTACGAAACGGGTCCCAAATGGCACAACAATAATCCAAATTTGGACGCACAAGAGATTTGTACGCTATCTCCTTTGTTTGTTCATTACAATTTTTCAAGATTCGACCTATGAATCGCAGCCTAGAATTAGCTCTACCTACTAACGAATTAATGTGTATGTCCCATTTCATGTTCCTTTGTACTGTTACTCCCAAATATTTCATAGAATCGACCATATCAATAACTGAACTGTTTACCTCGTATTTCTGAACAATCGGATTCTTTTTGTTTGTTATGCTCATTGTCTTGCACTTTTTACAATTTAGAGTAAGTTGCCACTCAGCGCACCAAGCCAAAATAACATCCAGATCGCGCTGAATTTCTAAGCAATCGGACAAATTTCTTACTTCCCTATAAATAACCGCATCATCAGCAAACAATCTAAAAAGGCTTTTCACTATGTCTCCGAGATCGTTTATAAAAATTAAGAAAAGAAGTGGTCCTATTACACTTCCTTGAGGTACACCCGATGTAACAACTAGATTAGAAGAACTTTCTCCTTCAACGACAACATACTGCGACCGACCAGTTATTCTACCATTAACAAGATTCAAGGTTTAGGCCATTGGTCTGTTCCGCACTTATAGGCATTCTACGTCATACCACTTCCTTCATATCTCTGATGTGGTGATTTGATGATAGTTCTATGGTTTTATATTCAATAGTTATTAATATGTTTTCATAAACTGATTCATTTTTCTATTGTATTTTCCTCAATTTTCTGCGCTAAACATTAGACAACAGTCAAAGTTTTTGATTTTAGACATTTGTTGTTACCAGATACATCTTAGAATCATTATCACCTATGAACTTGATATTGATCCCCAGAAATAACAGTATTCTATATTTAAACCACAAAGACTACAATTTTTACATAAAATTAAGTTTATAAATAATTAAAATAAAACATTTTTTTTCCATACCACACATCAGGCCAATTTTATATGAGGTGTTCTTCACTCACAACGAATTCATTTTGATGTACCTGCAATAAATTTCACTGGAACTGAACAATTGTTCGAGTAGAAACATGGTTTCAAACATACTTCATACATACTTCACATTATGCAAGGAAATAATTCGTGATTTAATTATACAGGGGGTTGTCGAAATGGCACGCGTAAATTATTTTACATTTTTTCAGAGGCCCTGACGCGTTTTAATGCGATTCGCTACAGCTGCTGATTCAATATTTCGATATTACTTTTGTTTCTCCGATATCGGTTTGTTTCATTGCAAAACACACCTATCTCACAGAAATAATACAAATTAAAGTATAAAATATGATAGTTTATGCGGTTCTCGCTCTGATTTTATTTCTCTTCTTTCAATTCCCATTCGTTACCATCTATACTGTTATAAACCTGTAAGCCAGCTGATTCTGCCTGTCTCTTTTTCCAGGCACCTCGCAATACTACATAAAAAAAATTCGAATGGGGATTTCACAAAATGAAAACGCACATTATAGCTTAAAAAGTGCGTTATATCTTAATACTATACATGACCGGAAAACTAAGCAAGAAATGGTGATTCATTCGGGAACAGATAGACGACACAGGTCACTCTGCGTGTCACATGAACGAACACTCCTGTACGAGACAGTCAAGATGACGCTGCAATACATATGAACGTGTATCACACGTGTCAGTACCTAAGGTCCTTTAATTAGCTAACTTTTGTTATTTATTCCTTTCGTTTTAGGAAATTTAGTACATTAGAACACAAATCAGACCTTAATCAAACCTCTACATCGAAAATGAACACTTCAATAAGGGTAACGGAATTGTAGCATTTAATTTACGGTAAAGATTATGAAAAATCTACATTACAAACGCTTAAGCTTTCTTAACGAGCATAAGTTAACTACATGGTTCCAGTCTGGCCTCCCTTGAACACCCTCCCCCATCGCAGTCTGACTTGGGTTTTGCCTCACTACCCCCGTGTGGCACGTAACTTTTTTCCTTATTATTTCCAGAAGACTTTTGCGTTATACATTTTTCTATGATTATAAATATTCTGAATGAGGTATTAACCTTATCCACTCTTGAAAATGACCAATTATTGGAAAAAAACCTCATTCTCAGTCAGAGCTTCTTTTCTTTTTGAGGTGTTAAGAAAAATATTATCTTTCTTTCATTCTTGATTAACTGATAAAATAGAACAAACTATACATACCGCATAAAATAACGAAGAAAAGCTGAATTTTTGTATTTTCTTTTGATTCAGTTCTGTCATCTTCCTTTTTACGACTAACTGGATCATGAAACCTGTTGGAAAAACATTTTCGATAAGCCTCGAAAAGTTTATTGTACATCGTCACTTCACAGCACGCTTTGAACTTGAAATAACACCTCAGCGAGAACTACAGTTGCTCTGTAATTCACTTGACAGAACTAATCATAACAATACTAACTGTCAGCCCATTTGAAAATGCCGGGTGACATATGTAAGCGAATTTAAATCTAGGTAAGATGTCTAATGTAATGAGCCGTCGCGAGTCTGTTAGTTGATGTGCGCAGGCCCAGCGCAACCAAACGCAATGACTTCACTTCAGACGCCTGCGCAGCACTATCAGTATATAGGATATTTGAACTACATACGGAGATATTTAAATGACAGAAATAAATACCCACATGCTGTTGTGTGATCTGTACTTCATTTTATTTGTGACAATTAATATGAATTAGAAGCTACGTGGTTTGGCTCGACCCCACCTCCGCTTCCCCGGTAGACAAGCGTAGCTTTCTACCTAGCCTCTCATTCCCCACTAGATAGAGTCACGTAGTTTATGGACGCTCCACTATTGGAAGAAAAACAAAATGCACACCAAAGTCCACGAGAGGGAAGCGGCGGGATAGTGATAATTAAGTCATATATTTATGTTTAAACTAGCTGTTACCCGAGACTTCGTACGCGTAGACTTAGAATTTGATTGCTAGAATTGGATATAGAAAGCTGATGGTTACCTAAGATATGTCCCAAACAGCACCGAGTAGGCATAACATGACGGGAACATCGTCATTGATATACCATTCTACCGTCGAATCTGCCTCATGATTAAAACGGTTATTCACACAGGTAAAAATTATCCTATTTCCTTCCTAAAGATACAGAGTAATTTCTTGTCATCGGTGTAGACATATAGTCGTCAAAATGTAACAAAGAGACGGAAACTTACTTTCGCATATTTAACTTGATTTAGTTTAGTTTGGAACCAGTATACCGTGAATAAAGTAAACGCTTAAGGCACTTTCCTACCGCTTACAATTTGCCACTCATTCCAGCCCTGAATTTATGGGCCCTACATTTAAACATGGTATCCTTACCACAAAATCCTAGGCTTCGCTCAATCAATTCTTAAAAATTTCTGCTCCCAACGGGGTTTGAACCTTTGAACCCGAAGCCTCCCGGGAAACTTCTTAAGAAGCAAGCACCTGATCCACTACGCTACCAGACCTCATTGTCGTTTCGCATTACTGAGACGTATAGATATTATGCGCCTGTCTGTCACAGTTCAGATAGTTTTTATAATTCAATGATAATATGCGTTGTCTATACAGAAAACAGTGTCCTATGTCAATCCTAATGTCAAATAGAATCTCCTGGCCAAACATCACGATCGGATTAGCCGTTTAGCCCAAGAAACGTAACAAACAAACAGACAGACAGAGTTACTTTCGCATTTATAACATTAGTATAGACTAACCAGCAGTTTATGTTATGTGCTGTGTATGTTAATTTGTTGCAAAACAATTCCAGGTTTAGCTGTTTGGATATGTTAACAAGTTGTTCATAAATTGATAAGAAATGGCGCTGTATACAACCCTTGTTAAACAGATGCTGTCTGACTCGTCGTGACTGGCAGTGTGTCTAGCCCTCCACAAGGCGCGGATTGAAGGTAATATCGGCCGCTGCTGATCTGCCCGGCAGCCTGACGGCGGGAATCAGTGCCTCCGGCTGGTGGGCCCGCGTCGTATTTCACGTGTGGCCCTCCTTCCCTTCTGCCACGGCCAGGAATTTAATTTCGCGTCTTCCTGCGACCGGCCACTAGCGATCGTTGACAGCGGAGCAGCGACCCTGCCTCTACGCTGCGCTCGCGTAAATACTGTCGCGACCGACACTGCCACGGGTGTTAGACTTCGATCGGCACGTTGCAATAAAGAGCACTTTACCTCCACTCTCCATCAACTCTCTCGATGTACAAATGGGCAGCAGTGGAGAAATCCCTTTTCCATATTATAGCTCTTCCATAGTGATAATTAAGTTCTTCTTTCCTAACCGATTAAGCACTTATACGTCGTAAAGCAAAAATCAAATTGTTCAGAAAAAAATTAAAAAATAAAATATAACATCAGAGACCACTTAAACACTAGCACCTGCTGCCAGTTTTTCGCCACTGGTACCGACTACATTTACCTCTAACAAAATCTTTGTATGGACCGAAAATATGTGAGGAAAATAATAGGTTGGTTTCGTAAATCCACTATCATAATCCATGCTGAATTCGAGTTTGATATAATGATTAACATACTCATTTCCATTTATATACTCCACGTAACATTACACCTTACTAGTAAAAACAATTTTTACTTTCTTTTACGATGCCAAATCGCACTACTGTATGAAAATATTTGATTGTTATACTACAGTTCAAATTGACTTCCGTACAGACAAAGATTATTTCCAAAGAAACAAAGCAAAACCATTGGTTTTAAAAAGGTACAGAAGTTGTCAATTTGAAGCGAGGTGTTTCTAACACAAATAATTTTTTAAAAGTATTTTAGAACCTCTCTTGATGATGTCAATCGTCATAAGAAGCAGTAAAAGTTCAAGGTTTCTTTATTTGAAGACTTAGACTGAATGTCAAGAAATCTGTTTACCGTTTGAAGTTAGCGTTAGTAGCTAGATTTTTTTGAATCAAATGCACCAATATTTGATCTGTATCATGAGAAATGCCTAAAGTTTCCACTCAACGTCCACTAATGTATAATTCTAAGAAGACAATTCCCGTTAATTATGATTATAGTGATTGAGAGATACAATTATCACTTTTAATAGTTCTGCAGGCAAAAATGCTTTATTAGTTACTTAATAGCTGAAAAGAAATGTTCCTACTAGGATATCACAACAAAATTAATGATCTTAATAAATGTAAACTAGAATTTTCAAGCGAAAATAATCATCTGAAGTGTACTACCGCTGGTACATTTGGATAGTAACAGTGTTTGTTTTGATAAAAACTGAGACTCGATTTTGTACAAAAGATCCATTGCAACAACGTTATTCTTTATTTAGCTCAATTTCTATTAGACTCATAAATACGTGGAATGAAATAACCTACATTATGTTAATTTGGTGGTGAAATTTATAATTTACTAGGACACAACATTTTCCAATATATTTTAAACATACACGTTGAACTGTTTAACTGGTGTAATAAATTAATACAAAATATGTTCAGATCA
The DNA here is from genome assembly GCA_031002005.1 of Vandiemenella viatica. Classification (NCBI taxonomy): domain Eukaryota; kingdom Metazoa; phylum Arthropoda; class Insecta; order Orthoptera; family Morabidae; genus Vandiemenella; species Vandiemenella viatica. Next base: position 86,490,536 of record CM061920.1, read on the forward strand.
TAATAAATATTGCAACGACTATTTTCACTAAGCCGGGTAGTCAGCGTTCATACGAACATCTTAATACTGTTTCGTAAAGCCGATCATATAGTTCCATAAGGATTACAGCGTGTATCTTAAATGACAGAGATCAAAGACATAATAATTTACGCAAAAAAAATCTGAACTAGTGCAAATACAAATTCGGAGTTGTTTTTTTTTTAAAAGCCTTTTAAGCAATGTAATTAAACGAAGGAACTGTCGTTCTTTGTACTACCCGTAAATACTGCTAACGAAATTGGTGTTTGTTTTTGTCTAGTTGTACAGAGAAAATTGACATTGATTGTGTATTTTCTCATCGTCGTCGAGGAACATAGGTACTCCCCTTTCACCACTGTCTTCAACTATCGCTTTTCATATGTCTTAGACTATTTACGAGTTTTCATTTCCTGTATAAGACGCAACGTTTTGCGTACAGCGCTGCCTCATTTCAATGCATCTCCTCCTGAAGGACATATTTTCCAAAACTCAAATGGGATTCGCTTCTTGACGCTTATTAAACGCATTTATATTTAGTGATTTCTGTTTGATGCTGGAATGCTCTGTCTACTCTCGTATCTAAGTGAACTATTCCTAATGAGAATAATTTGATGTATAGTATATTTATAATAATTTATTTATTTATTTATTTATGGGCGCCATTCCAAAATAGGATAAGTTAGGACAGAGTTTTGCCTCACAATTGAATAGGGAAACGAATGAAGTTAATTTAAAAAAATATATTTTACTATATCAAAAATAAATTAAAACTTTAATTTAATCTTGAAAAAATTCACACAAATCGTTTAAGGTCAGAGTTCTGTTCCAGAAGGGTGGTCATTAGATATTCAGCAAAACAAACACTGTTCACTGGATGAAAAGGGTGTTAATTGCTGGGACACAATGTTGCAATTTCCATTGCTCCCAGGGTCGCACTAGGCCTAATCACTTTGGCAGCGAAAGTTACTTATGTGCAGACGAAGTACATTAGCATCGTTAGCTGCGCAGCTGTAAGCAGTATGCACTAAAATCACTGATGCAAGCTGAATCTTTGTATTCGTAACATCGCATAGAAACTTGAGGGCAACAACAGCCCTCGCCGTTTACGTGCCAATATCGTCTCTCCTCTTCTTGTCGGCGACCAACAAGGGAGTCAAACGCGCGCAAATTCCAGCGATCTGGTTGGCTTTTCGTTCGATCTGTCTATTTGGCGGCCTGTACGCAGCACCCTATTCGCTCTTGCCAACCTAAGGAGGTAGTCTCCCCTTCCTCCTCACACTCCCCCGACAACACATTCTTCAAGGCCGTACTATAGTCTGTCGTGGGCCAGCCGACAAGCTGATACAGTCCCTCCATAACCGAGTTCAATCGCTGTAGGCATATTCACTTAATGCAAATCTTTACATTTTTAATCGTCCCTTCTAATAAAACATTTGGTGACGTTTAAGCTCACCAAAGTGCATCAGCTAAAGTCTTAGTGCGTAACGCAGAGCTAGCAGTTCGCCCAGGAACACGTTATGCGTTATAAAGTCTTCAACAAAGGACATCAGAAACAACGAAATACTTAATAAATCCAAAATCTGATTTCAGATTTTTCTGTGCTTTTGCAACTAAATGAAAAGGAATTTTACTTTCAAAAACAGGAAGGTTGCGGATAGTGTACTAATTAAGTTTAGAACATTAAATAAATAAATATGAATTAATACATAATTTAAATTCAGAAACAAATGACACAGTATACATATAATGTTTGAATGCTTGCACCTCCAGCATAATACTATAACGTTCCCACCCCTCCTTCTAATTAGTTTCCGGCTACTTTATTTATGATTTGTTATCGGACCTCTTTGCCGAAGATTGCATTATTTCCATCATTTAATGCAGGAAAAAGGGGCGGAAGAATTACAAAGAAAATAAAATCTAGGTAGATGCACCACGCTGATTTGAATTATTTTTCTGATAAATTGTACACTGTGATACACTATCAGTTTTCTGTTCAAACACATATATTGAATCCACAAATAATCATCTTGATAAAACCGCCCGCCCGAGAGCAATTTCTGCTTTTTATATTTACAAGCAGTTTAGGAGAAGGTTTTGTCTCTGGACATTTCCTTCAGACTTTCAGGTTGGGTGTCTTTTGTTAATGGTATGTCTTTAATTTTGCTCTTTCGTTGTTTTAATTTCTTGTTAGGATGGACAATGGCCTTGCGTGTTTGTCATATGCATTGTTATACTGTCCGAGATTTGCAATTAGTGGATTAGTAGACGTTCTTGCAGCTCTGTAGAAGGATTTGGTTATCGCCAATATTCTTCCTTGGAGCAGCGGGACACCTGCGGCTTCATGCAGGTCTGCTGTCGGGAACCGGTTCGGGACATGTAGTGCCCGCCGAAGCGCTCTGTTTTGCATTGTTTGCAGTCTTCGCAACCCAGTTTTTGATGCGTAGCCCCACACCGGGCACGCATATTCAATTATCGGGCGAACTAGACTACAATATATACTGACTCCGGTACCGGCTGATAATGAGCTGTCCCGATTGAGGATCGGGTAAAGCTGTTGGAGCCTAGCTGCGACTTTTCGTCGAGTGTCCTCGATGTGGCTTTTCCAGGTTAACCGGGAGTCCATAGTGACACCGAGGTATTTAACAGTGGCAGACCACTCTATCTCTTCTCCATTTAGGAGCAGCTTCTTGGTGCGATTTTGCTGGCGATTCCGCTTCCCCAGGCGCCTCGTCAGCATGATGGCTTGGGTTTTTCCAGTGTTGAGGGTAATTCTCCACCTTCTGGCCCAGGCTTCAGTTTGCTGTAGAACCTGTTGTAGTCTGCGGATGGCAGTGGCTTTACACCTATGTGCCGTGAAGAAAGCCGTATCATCTGCGTAAAGGGCGGTACGGACTGTAGTTGGAGCTGGTATATCAGCTGTATACAAGTTGTAAAGTACGGGTCCTAGTACCGATCCCTGTGGTACTCCTGCCTTTATGGGGCGACGTGTTGATAGATCCATACCTACCCTCACTCGGAAGGATCTACCTGATATGTAACTTCGAATTAGCTTCACGAGTGGGCCGGGGAGTCCCTGCTCATAAAGTTTGTACAGGAGGCCGCTGTGCCAAACAGAATCAAAAGCCCTCGCCACGTCGAGTAGCACTAGCGGACAGTAGCCGCGATAGTTGAAGGTTGTCGTGGCTCTTTCAACTATTCGCATGATCTGTTGAGTAGCAGAATGTCTCTTCTGAAACCCGAATTGGAAGTCCGGAATAATACTTTCCCTCTGTATATGAGCTTCCAGTCGTCTGAGTAAGAGTCGCTCGAAGACCTTGCTGAGCGAGGATAACAGGCTTATGGGGCGGTAATTCTGTGGGAATAGGCTGTCCTTACCCGGTTTGGGCACAGCAATCACTATCGCTTGCTTCCAGCAACTGGGATAATGTTGGCTGCTGAGTATAACGTTGAAGATGTCAGTTATGTGTTCTACAGCCTGTTGTGGAAGATTTTTCAGTAGTTGATTTCCCAGAGTATCAGAGCCGGGAGCCTTCCTGGGATGTAGTTGTGTTAAGGTGCGTCGAACTTCTTCAGTAGAGATTTCGTCGATCACATATCCGTCATCTTCAGCGGCTAGGAAGCGAGCTAACCTTCTTCGGATAGTGGCAGATTCTTCTTCGTCGTCGTCTTGGGCTGGCCTGAACTGTTTTTCAAAATGATCTGCCAGTGCGTTGGCTTTGTCCAAATTGCTGAAGACGAGGCCCCTTTCGCCGTGGAGAGGGGGAAGTCTGGCACGCCGTTTTGTAAAGCGCCTGGTCTCAACCCAAAGATTGCCGTCATTTATGTTGAGTGAGGCCAGACGTGCTGACCACTCCCTTTCTGTGCTCTTGTAGCGCAGCCTTCAGCTCTCGCTGGAGACGATTTAGGAGACGCCTGGTGTCTGGGCGCCGAGTTAATCGCCATTCCTTCGCCACTCTGTTTTTGTGCTTTATCTGCGCTAGCAATTGTGGTGGGAGTTGCCGGGATTGAGGTCTAGTTACTGTGGAAGGAGTAGATCTATTTGCTGCTTCCACGATAGTAGTAGAGATTTGTTTTATTGCATTCTCTATTTTCTTGCGTTGATTGGTCTTAGGCGATGAAGGGATTCCGTGATCATGTTACGGAAATCCATCCAGTTCGTCTTATTGAAGTTAATTTGGCTAGTCGTTTCTGGTCTCCATGAGCCGACATCTATGTCAATCAGGACTGGAGAATGGTCAGATGATAGTCGGTTCATGGTATAGGCAGTGATGAAGCCTGCAATACCTCTGGTTATCACTATGTCCAATACATCAGGTCGGTTTCCATTCCATGGGTGGTGGGTAGGTTCAACAGGTCCCCAGACTTGTAGGTTGCTTCTGAGAGCGATTCTGTGGAGTTTTTGACCTGCCGAGTTTGTTAGTCTTGAGTTCCATTCCGGGTGTTTTGAGTTGAAATCCCCTCCAATGATAAGCTTTCCCCGAAAGGAGAGTAGGCGGTTGAAGTCCTCTTCTATGAGTTGTCTCCGCGGCGGTCTGTATGCAGAGACAACTGTGATTGGTCCAGTTGTGGTCATTACTTCAATGGCTTTTAGTTCCAGTTGCACCGTTTGTGGCGATAGTACCTCGTGGTGAGGGATGCCACGCTTTATATATATCGCCACACCCCCTCCTGCAGTTGGCCTGTCATAACGATAACAGCAATAATTTGCTACTGAAGCGTGGAGGCCATGTTTGAGATGGTTTCAGAAACTAGACATAGGTCTATATCTTCGTCGCGCAAGAACTGTCTGAAGTCACCTAGTTGTTGATGGATGCCATTGGCATTCCAAACGCACAATGATAATCCCTGAATGTGCACCCTATCCATTGTGGGTCAGGGATGTCTCTGGCTGATCGATTGCAGGAACCGTCTTTACTGCGGATTTTATATCCGCGGCTAATTGATCAAACTTAGCCAAGAATGAAGTTAGCATGTTGAGCAGGTTGCCTACAATACTCAATAGCTGATCCATCGTCCCGCTGCTTGCTGTTTCGGATGTGGATCTGGAGTGGCAACATTGCTGGCAGGTTTGTCTGTCGGGGCTTGTCTTCTCTGTTAGTGTTGTCCTGTTGTCCTTTTGTAATGATTTAGTTTTATCTTTACCAACAGTAGCTGTTGCATAGGTGATATCTGAATTATGGCTTGATGGCTGTTGGTTATTGTTCTTCTTACTTGAGGTTTGCTGATCTTTTCCAGTTTTCTGTTGTAGTTTCTTCTTTCTAGGGGGAGGGTTATTCCCATTCTGGTGCATGTCCTTATTTGTTTGTTGATTTCTACTTTGAACATCAGCAGACGGTTGTTTGTCTGCAGAGCTTATGGTCTTTTTCCCATAATTCTTTTCCTGCTGCTCTTTTGTTTGCGCAGAGATGGTCCCACGCTGGCGGTCACGGGCTCGCTTAAACGCAGGACAGCCCTTGTAGCTGGCTACATGGCTTCCATTGCAGTTTGCGCATTTTGGCTCCCTTTCTCCTCTCTTGAGGGTGCAATCATTTGATAGGTGTGCACCAGCACATTTGACGCACACTGATGGCATATTACAATGTCGAGCTACATGTCCTAGGGCCTGGCAGTTAAAACACTGAACAGGGCCATTGGATGTTTTCAATTTCTCCACAGAGATGCGCAAGGACATTAGGTACTCAAGCGCGTATATTTTCCTGTTCTGGGGTCTGTCAGGCAGGACCACCAGAAATAAGGGCATAATATCTGAGCTGCCAGGTCTCTTTAGTTGAGCCACTGTGCGTATGTCGAAGCCTAGGTCTTCCAGCTCCTCCTTAATGTCGTCTGTTGGAAGGTTTGAGGGCATTCCTCGACGTACTACCTTTAGTATTTTTTCTGCAGCTGAGGGGAAAGTGTAGTAAGGTATTCCCTTCCTCTGAAGTGCTGCGGTCACATTTAGGTAGTCATCTGTTGTGCTAAAAGTCAATTTAATTTTGTCTCCTCCGGCAGATTTTGCTTGGAAGGGCTTCCCTTGCAAAGTCCCTTTAACCAGCTGATGTAGCTCTTTGTAACTGTTTTGGAACTGCGCAACAATGGGTGGTATTTGGTGCCTTTGTTGTGGTGATTGTTGATCTTGCTGCTGCTGCTGTTGTTCTTCTGTGGGTTCGTCCTGGGTTAGTAGGTCGAACGAGTTGCTGACCTCTATAGTGGCTGGATCTAGGGATGGTGGAGGCTTACTGGTACGTTCAGCCAGCACAAAGCCCTCTCCATCGGGCTGGACCAGAACCATCTTTGCGTTGCGGTTGTTTTGGAAGAATTCTTTTTACCACTGCCTGATGGTGCAGTTTGGCTCCCTTTTTGATTGTTCTTTTGTCTCTGCATGCCAGGGTGAACTTTGATACTGGAACACTGACACCTGTATTGTTGGCATTATTGTTGAGAGCTCTTTGTTCCTTTCTAAAGAGCTTAGCTTTTCCTCCTGCTGGTGGTGTGATGCATCTCTTGGAGGCTCGAGATCCTTGATCCTCTAAGATAGCAAGCATACTTGAATCAAACTGTGTTGTGTCCATATTTTCATTTTCTGCAAGCTGCAGAGTAGGTACATTAACTTGGTCTTCTGCTATGATAGTCAGTTCAGCTATCTGTGAGGAAGAGGTGGCTTCCGGTGAGGTGAGATGTGCAGAAGCGTCCGCAGAAGATTGAAGGACATCACCATTGTTGTCCATTGTTGCTGCTGGTACCTAGCGGGAATGTTGTACTGGCCCCGTGTTATCACCGCTAGGTTCCAAGGACCAGTGACAACCCTAAAACTCACGCCAGGGGGTTCCTCTCCCAGCGGGAGAGGGCCGTGTGGCGGTAATTCCCTACTATCTCGGGCAGGGAGGGACCCTACAGCAAGAAATCCAGACTGTCGCACGCCGCGAGCGAAAACACAAAAGCGGCGATCAAAGAACACAAGCTCAAAGCGAAAACTGCATGCGTCGTTAACGAGCATCTAGTGGCAATTGCAACTTCCTTCTTCATATACTTAGTTTACTTTACAAACTGCGAGTGAGAGTGATGTATGGCAAATACACACAGAGAGAGAAGAGACAGAACATAATATGGGCTTACATCATGAACCCGCGTGGAGCGAAATCGTGAACTTCCACCGCGTAGCACTGGGCATAAAAACTGGTCAAGACTGAGGACCTACGGTCTCGTTGTGGGGCTTTATATAATACCCGCCTAAAGGCATTCGATCTTCTTCTGGGGGGAGTACTACCAACATTGGATTCTTACTTCCCCGTTGGCGGGAGGACTATCTCTGCCAAATGGGAGGGAACACAGAGTTCCACCGATACTACCCCACCCGAGAGGTAACTTTTGTGTTTGTGGGGTGGCTACTGCACCATCCTTATTCCCGCCAAACTCTGGCGGAAGCAGAGTGTCCGAAGTTCTTCAGCATGGCTTAACCGCCATGATAGTGGTCTGTAGCCACTTGAAAATCTTAGAATAAAAAAGCCTCACTCTGGCTACCTAATTGGAATTACTTAATCTTATCCTTATTCTAATTAAGTACTACTTCTTAAAGTTCCTAATTATGGCTTCAAATATCTTGTGACATCAAAATACGTTTGCATATGGTGCTCTATAGAAACGTGTGGAAAACTGATTTTCAGCATACGCTTTAGCTACAACCCAGTTGACTTTACATATTTACACTCACATGCATCCTCATTGCGTGTGAACCCCATTCCAGGAAAACTGTCTATTGTCTGTTTTATCAGCTAGCTAATTTTTTGTTGAACCAATTGCGTTGTAGCTTCGATATGAATTTGTTAATGACTTGAAATAACGTTGCACTAACACAATTAGCACACTGTTTTCTCTTTATCCCGCGATTTGTCATAATGTTTTTACGTAGGAATTTTTTCGTTAAATGCTGATTACGCTATGATTTATCCAGAATCCTAAGAAATCGTCATTTGGACTACAAAAGTTTTTGCAGTGGGTGCGCTGCTCGTATTATTACTGCCTCAGTGATGAAGAACGCTTTTCCTGGAAACACGAAAATGAACAACCTATAAATAGGATAACATTATGTTCCTTGTGATTATTTTTAATAGAGTCATCAGTATTCACATTTTGTTCCATAATAATTTCATACGTGCATAAAGATATGTATAAGAAAAATTTACATTATGTTTGCATAGCTAAACCAATATACACATGTTTTTAATCACAAAACTGAATGTGTCCTCAATAGTGTTCAGTAATTAATTGCGCATTTTTGTACCTGTGCTAATAGTTGAGACAAATCACAAACAGAATGCAGTTTTTGGTGTAGCCTTCAGGTCAGCTTCTTCTTTTTCTATGGTCACTGCACTTTCAGTATCTTCTTCTGGGACATCGATTAGTGTGATGGTTGTGATGTTACGATGATGTTGTTGTTATTTTTTCTGTTGGTCTGTGAGCTGGCCAGTTATTTTTGTGAAAAATAAACAATGCGTTTACCAATAATGATTCTCATCTTTTTCAGACAGACTCTTCTCAAATTACGTAAATTTGTATTAAAACACTCAGTGACCGTACGACTTGACAGTAAGAATTCATAGTCGACGATATTGTTGATGTCGAAAAAAATAAATAAAAAAAAACTATATGTAGCCTCTAGACTTGCATCGAATATGAGATGCTGCTATTGGTACTGAAAATTTTAGATACTCCAATGGATTGGATCAACAAAGAGTTTGTTTCGATGTCATAGCCACAGAGTGTATACCAACATTTTTTCGACTGTTATGAAGCGCTTCAGTAATTCTGAGTCACCAACGACTTCAACGATATTTTTCCGTTGCTACTTTTGTTGAAAATTCATTGCTTCACATGAGCCAAGTGAAAGGGAATTCATTGCTTATAGTAATTTAACTCTGAGGTGAACAAGATCAGGTGGGAGGCAAAAGGAATGCATTGGTAACTCTACGTGGAAGCCGTATATTCGCTTGAGAATTAAAAAATATTACGATGCTGACAATTAAGAATATTGATTTCATAGGTCCCTGCGGCCGTTTCTGTTTATGATAAGTGAAATTTCCTAATTTTTTTTTCCTTCGTGTTCAACGTAGGAGAATACTGATATGAGTCGTCGTCTTCAACGTTTTAATGGTCAGGTTGGATTGTAGAGGGCAAATGTAGGTGAGTGCAGGAAAAGGGGAAAATGGGTGTTTAGGGAAATTGCCACCGTAGTGTGCATTCCACTGCAATTTAATTAAATTAAACATTTGTGCAATTCATAAAACATCGCTTTCCTAGTATTTAACAAGATTTAAATCAGTTCTCTTCGTTTTATTAGATTTCAACGTAATATCTAATGCGAATTTATGAATGATTCATATTATAAATAAATAAAAATAATCTGAACTGTACTGAAGGCACCATCAATTCCGTGTGGTCAAACAAAAAAATACCATTACAGAATGGCTGAACATTGATATGCTCATTACACACAGTAATGCCAAGTTATAAAATGGGTTTGATCGGTAACAAAAATTGTGGTCATTTTTAAATACTTTTTATAACATTGTCTAAACAATACGCCCAGGGACAGAATTGCACTAATGACCCTCAATACACGAGGCTGACTTGCCTCTTTACTCTGAAAATAGGTCCCTAACGGACTCATTTGAAAATCTTCGAAGTGTCAGTTGTAAAATCTTGCGCTTGATCCGAAAGCGAACAATCTGCTCTCTGTATCTTCATGCAACCGACACTGACACAAGTATCTAATCAAGTATGTACAATGTCACCTACAACAAGGCCATCAATCGCAGTCGGCTGCGTAGAAATTCTAACTAGCAATAATATTTTACCTTCAATATATAATATTTTCATCAAGCCAGAGCATTTATCTTCCATACAGCAGTATATTAGACATTCTGAGTAAAAACACATAACATAGTGTTTCTGCGTACGTTGAACTGATATTTAATTGTTACTATTATCAGCGGATAAGGCGGCGTTATTAATCATATATATTATTTCTTTAATGTGTTTTTTGTCACAAGCCATTATTTCCCTTCATACCTAACCGAAATGAATGAATGAGGCGTCATTATAAAGCGTATGGTCTCCACTTTGGCCATATCATATTTTAAGAAAGAATTTTTTCGGAATTCGACCCTTAATGAGCAAAAATATTAATATTTCTAAAATTTTCTTATTTGTCTTACAAATTATCTCCCTGAAATCGTTTAATGAAGTATCATTTTAAAGATTAAGTGACAGGAATTTTTCGGAATTCAACCCTTAAAGAGCAAAATTATTAATATTTCTATTAAGCGCTTTTGTGTCCCGAGCCATTTGATATCTCTTGATATCTAACCGGTATAGATAAATGAGGAATCATATTA
>CM061920.1:86501926-86575622 GCA_031002005.1 Vandiemenella viatica
AAGTTTCTCGCTGCAGAAGGCGTAAAACCGGCAGAAATCTTGAGGAGATTGACTGCCCAGTTCGGGAAAGAGACACTGTCGCGAGCCAGAGTGTTTGCATGGCATAAACAGTTTGTGGATGGTCGTCATCATGTTGAAAATGAGAGCCATAATCGCAGACCCCGCACCAGCATTACAGAGAACAACATCAGCTGTGTTAGACGGCTTATTGAAGATGACAAGCGTCTTACCACTTCTGAAATTGCAAGTAAGGTCGGAATAAGTTATGGGAGCACTTACTCCATACTCACAGAGAAGCTTGGGTACCGTAAGGTGTGCGCCAGGTGGGTTCCTCGCCTTCTCACAGCAGAACAGAAATTGAATCGACTTCAGGTGTGTGAGCGTCTTCTGGCACGATTTCGGGAAGAAGGGGACCCATTTCTGATTCACATCATCACCTGTGATGAAACTTGGGTGCACCACTACACCCCTGAGTCCAAACAAGCGAGTATGGAGTGGAGAAAAAAAGGAGAACCTGGACCAGTGAAAGCCAAGTCACGACTATCGGCTGGCAAGGTTTTGGCTACGGTTTTTTTTGACCAGCGTGGTTTGCTGCACCTCGATTTTTTGCATGAGTGCTGGACAATCAATGCGGCCTACTACTGCGACATTTTGAGTGAGGTCCGACTTGCATATCGCCGCAAAAGACGAGACCTACCGATGAGGAAAGTGGTTATTCTCCATGACAATGCTCGCCCTCACACAGCAGCCTTAACCAGGGAAAAATTGGAGAAACTGGGGTGGGAGACACTGGACCACCCTCCTTACAGTCCAGACCTGTCACCCTGTGACTTTCATGTGTTTGGTCCTCTCAAGGAAGCTTTGGGAGGCCAAAAATTCAACAGTGATGCTGAGGTGGAAGCCTACGTGCGCAATTGGCTGCAGACACGACCTGCATCTTTCTACATGAAAGGAATTGGGAAGCTGCCTATCCGCTGGGAAAAATTTGTTTCTAAAGCAGGAGATTACGTAGAAAAATAAGATATGTACTTTTTTGCACTTAAAATAAAAATAATATTTTTAAAAACGAAGTCTTGTTTATATTTGATTCACCCTCGTAGTAATTTAAGCTGCTTTCAGGAGCACCAGTTTTGTGACATGTATCACGTTGTGCATAAATTGTATCAAAAGATCAATAATAATAGTTCCGAACAGGAAATATAAATCTTTACTTAACCCAAAAAAAAATTAAAGTCATACTGTAGGTAAGTTCACAAGAAGATCCGTACGTGATATATGTGTCACAAATTGTGACTCACAATATATGTGAAAAATCAAAATTTTAGGAGAAAAAAAGTGTTGATTTCCAAGGAGCTGTTTTAACGAAGGTTGTGGTAAGATTGAAATACAGCCTGTACCAGTACGATTACTAATATTCCATGGTACACAGTAAATTTGGAGTGCAGAAGGTGACTACCATGCCGAATTCTAATTGCAATGAAGTCAGAATCTGCTCAAGACGTCTATTGCTAAGTCAGTAATGTATGTAACCTTATCTTTCGCCGCGCATTACATCTTTGTTACCCATGTCCCGGCATTAAGGTGCACTTCTCATTGAATAATAAAATCCAAAGAAGCAACTGACCATATTTTCAACCTAAAGGGGAATTTTTTTTGCTGGTCGTACTCTGAATAGTAGCAAAAACTTTTATACCATAAAATACTTTCCAGTGGACGAAGTCGCGGGTAACTGCTAATAATACATGATTATTGTAGGCAGTTTCTTCTGCAGTTCCTTGTTAAAATAATAAATCTTAATTAAAGATTATGCCGATGCAACTTTGTTGATGTTATTTATTTTCGGACCCGTTTCGCACCTCGTCGAGGTATCTTCAGCGTACACTTTTTTCGTACGCATTGGGGTAATCATTAAATAATATTTATTATTTCATCAGAATAAATATCCAGTGTCAACAGCACAATCAGGCTGAAAACATTAAGTGAACGCCGTGGGTTTACTCAAATTTCGGTACTTAATATTTTCTGGCTACGCAACATCATCACAACACCCGGCAGCATTGTGATGTTCTCCTTATCACGTTCATCATAGTCTACCAAATACGTTACGTACTCCTTGCAGGAGAGACAATTGCTTAGTTTCCTATAAATACTAGAATAATTTTATTGATATTACCATCTCTTTAATATTTTTTTCAGTTCTTTTGATAAAATATGGATTTGAAACTGTACCTGTAAGCAATTTAAGAGACTAGAAATGTGTTGACGTGATAACAGACAGCACACACGTTTAGTTAATTGCTCGTAGTTGGACTTTTACGTTCAGATTCATATAATTTCTGTTACAGCGCCTCGCCTTTGAAAATTTTGACTGGTGATTACAACTGAAGAAAGGTGCTGAATGAAAGTGTTGTTGATATACGCTGTTCCTCAAGTGTTAATATTTAACAGCAATAACCGTTTTCGACATGTTATAAAAATATAATTGGGTGTAGATGTCTGCTTCTTAGCGACTTCTTCTCTTAATTACAATAATATTTTGTTGAACATTTTACATGTCAGTTTTCAATTAATAAGGAAATAAAGCTGAAATTGATTCGTATCAAATTGATTTCGCTTAAAGGCACTAACCATTAATCACACAGTTCCGTTAAAGTTTTATTTTAACGAAATTTCATGTACGCTATAGCTACCTCATATAGAATAATCGTAATTTAAAATGTAGCACTAAGCCCAGACCCAAGCCATGGATTCAATCATGGCGGTCTCTGGGAGGTACGAGTTCTCCTAGCATACTTCCACCATGAGTAAGGTTTCTATTTTTTTTTTTTTTTTTTTTTTTTTAGATATCCTCCTAGGTAATGGAGTTTTCCATCCGTTAAAGAAATTGCTGCCAGTAAAACATTCAATCTCTCATCACTACAGATTTAGTAGTATTGTTTTGAAAATCGTGGTAAAAACAAATGTGCGTCTATTGATTCTGTTTCAAAGAAATAAGAAGAAGAATTTCCTTCACGTAGCCGAATTAACTACAATATTTTTTTCTGTGAGGCTTACGATATTAAACTAGACTCAAGAACCTTGTGAATTGTTTTAAGCGAGTAAACCATCCTTATTAACTACATGTTTGATATGTCATCAAAAGAGAATAAAAATTTTAAAGTGTCCTTGGGTGTAGAAAATATTTAGGCCTCAATGTTTGAAGGAGACTAATGAAAATGGACTTAAGTTAAAGTACAGTACATCACTCTTTTTGACAGTTCAGTATCTCATTCGTTACGTCAGCTGAACTTGCACACACCTGACTGTCCCAGCTCTTGGCCCAGTTTTTATCCTAGTTTCGTCCCTTATGTCGACTAGATAGTTATCACTGACAACAAAGTTTGCGCAACCTTGCTCCTCTTCGGGCACTTCTTATCGACAGACTGCTTGCGACCCACCTAGACAAGGTGCCCCAGTTCTCTTGCTGTTTTGCGAGACTATTCTGGAAAGGTTAAAGTTACCCTCTCCAGGCTTCATGCATTTCACACTTTCCGCATAAAACGCAAGGTTCCATCTACTGAGACGGTCTGCAAGAAGAAAAAGCCTTTTGTAAGCAGAGTTTTCTGCTGACATAACGGCGTCAAACAGTAAATGAGGATGTCATGTTTGAAGGGATTATAAAACTAAGGAAGGATAGGGAAATTCAGCCTAGCGCACAAAGGGGTATTTGACACAAAAAACCGATCAAAAGAAAAAAAAAATTTCAAGCAAATTCCAAGATTCCATATCTACCTGACTCAAGGTAAATGTCAATAGAACAACAGCCCATTATATGTTTTAGATAATTTTCATTCCCCACCCCGTTAACAGTAGTCTTCTGAACACATCGAAAGACGCACGTAGTCTACTGCTACCCAGCAAAAATAAGAAAATTATAAGTCGTACCATTTTAATTGAGTAGTGGTGATTTTAATAATGGATATAATAAAATATATCCAAAGTATCGCACAACTTTATTTATGTGCCTTTTTGCAAGCTGACTCAATATGTACGCATTTTTTTATTACAAAAAGTATTCGAAAGTGATTTTGTTATATTTCCCGACCTTTACCGAGTCTGATTTCTAGTATGGTTTTATTTTAGTGTACTATCTTGAAGTTTCATTGAAAATTAGATGCAAAAAAGTGCCAAACTTCAATTTATTCGAAAAATTCTAGATTATTTAAAATAAAACAAACTTACTTTTTTTCTGTCACATTAAGTAATCTAGGGTTTTCTTTGTCATGGGTTCTACTGGTATCATCCTCATGACCCGAAAAGATATTTATGATATGAGTAAACACGAGAAAGGAAATGATTTCGTGTAAAAGTTGTAATTAATCAAGAAAAATATTTTAAATCAACCGACACTCACGGTCGAACAGTTCAAAACAAAGTTTTAAACGCTTAAATTGGAAACTAAAACAAAATAGCAGGCTTCTAAGGGAAATGAGAGTACATTTTTACAAGAAATACTATGATTGGTTACAAGGATGTATGAAATCCCCATAAAATCCAATCCGTCCAATGTGGGTCGGCCTATAAAATCTTTAGATGATTTGACTGATTGTATCAAACGATGTCCGCAGAGATTACAGATGTTGATAAAACATTTATTGACAGGTTTTCTACTATTCTTGAATGATATCTAGTGAGCATAACATAAAAATGCTCCCCATTGCCATGAAACGCTTAAGATATATATTAAACTGTACTCGTGGCATCCAGGGCCCGATTATAATAGAGCATGTACTTTTACCTATAGGCACTCTGTCCGAAGCAGCAGCAGAAGCTAGAAAGAAATATATTTAAAAATTTAGGGAGAAAATTCAGCCGGGTCCAGTGTAACACGGATGTCATTAACAGGCTTTTATTGACTTCGGATCCGTATTTCAGCTTCATCAGACTCAAACCCCTAACAAATCTACATCACTCAAACCAGAAACTATTAAAATATTACTTTAATGGGACCCGAGTACTCAAGAAGAGAACGAGACAGAAGATGAGGCAGGTACAGACACCAGATGAAGCTTCCGGCGAAGAAGGATGAGATGGTACGTCAGAATGATATTATTTTTATTCATATGTATGATTATCATCATATATATTATTTCTATAAGGTATTTTTTTGTCACAAGCCTGTATCTTCCTTCATACTTAACCGAAATCAATGAATGAGGTGTCATTTTAAAGCTTATGGTCTCCACTTTGGTCACATCATATTTTAAGAAATGAAGTTTTCGGAATTTGACCCTTAAAGGGCAAAAATGTCAATATTTCTAAAACGCTGTTTTCTGTGTTACGAGTCACTTATCTCCCTTGATACCTACCTGTAATCGTTTAATGAAGTATCATTTTAAAGATTAAGATCTCCGCTTTAGTGACGTCATATATTAAGACAGAAATTTTTCGAAATTCGACCCTTAAAGGGCAAAAGTATTAATATTTTTGCAATGCGGTTTTGTGTCACGAGCGATTTATCTCTCTTAATATCTAACCGATATAGATAAACGAGATATCATATTAAAGAATAAGGTCTCCGCCATGGTAACATTATATTTTAAGAAAGGAACGTTTCGTAATTCGACCCTTAAAGGGCAAAAATGTCAATTTTTCTGAAATGTTTTTTTTTTTTTTTTTTGTATCTCTAGCCATTTATCTCCCTGGATATCTAACAAAAATCGATAAATGAATTAGGATTATAAGGAGTAATGTCTCAGCATTATGAAATCGTATTTTAAGAAATAATGTTTTTGCAATTCAACCATTAAAGGGAAAAAGAATAAAAAAATTTATGACGCATTTTTGTGTCACGAGCGATTTATCTCCCTTAACATCTAACCGATATAGATAAATGAGATATCTTATTAAAGACTAATGTTTCCACCGTGGTAACATTATATTCTAAGAAAGGAATTTTTCGTAATTCGACCCTTAAACGGTAAAAATATCAATATTTTTAAAATACGTTTTATGTCTTTCGATTCTTTTATCTCGCTGGTTTTTTAACCACAATCGATAAATGAAGTAGGAGTATGAAGAGTAATGACTCAGCTTTGCTGAAATCATATTCAATCTCACTTTTCACATCAGTTTTTTCGCGAAATTTTCGCACGGGTCGTCTAGTTGTTACATATTTTGTAAATATTCGCTTAGTATGCAATCAGAATGCAATGCAGAATGCAATCAGTGATGGATATGATAAAGGAGCTGGAATGGGATTCATTGCAATACAGGAGGAGAATGAGGAGGGTCATGGGAGTGTATATACTGGTGATGAGGCATGGAAAGATATTGCAATAGGTATGAAAAGTAGAGCATGGAAGGGAAAAGATGACCATGACCACAAGCTGGCACTCGATTTCAGGCACAAGAGTGTAGGAAGATTCTCTTTTTAGGTAAGGGTGTCAGGGATTGGAATGAGTTACCAAGAGAAATGATGAATAATTTACCGAAAACTTTGAAAGAATTTAAAGATAAAATTTGTAGAGGGCAAATGTAGGTAGGTGAAGGATAGGGGGAAGATGGGTGTGTACGGAAATTGCCACCGGAGCCTGTGCTCCATTGCAATTAAATTAAATTAAATTAAATTAAAGTTTTCAAAGCATATGTTCTTTATTATTACTCCTATTTCATAGTTATAAGTGCTAATAAACAAAAGAAACAAAATAAAAATACAAATTACGTAGAAATAATTTTGATCGACTTTTTGTATCAAATACCGCTGTGTGCAACGTTTAGGATTAATAAGTTAGATTCATACATTTCCTTCACAACTGTAGTTGCATCCGGATATCTTGAATAAATTGTAAAGGATTTCAACAATACTCATTTACAAATTTCATTCTTATTTCCCAATGTTTATAAGGATGCCCCACGTCATTGCAGAATAAAAAGTAAACTGTGTAGAGCTAAATAGTATATACATTAACTTCATTTTTAAAAGTATTCTAGGAACAAAGCAGTTTTTTTTTGCCGTAAGTAAATCAACTGTCATATCTTTTTCTGAAGACTGAAATGTGTATAAATAATTTTATATCCTACTATCGTTCAACAAGTATGGAAATTCCCAACAGTCTAGTTGCAAGATCAACTAACTACATCAGCCTGTTCCTACAAAGTTGGTGCTTTAGTTACCTCACACAAAATGTTGAATCTGCGTAACCCATGCCTTCGTCATGCACAAAGTAAACCTACAAAGCAAACAAACGCAGTTTCCAACTTCAACAGACTATAACGGTGGCAGATTCGTTTTTGGACGTTATAACTGTCGTTTGCTAATTACAGTAACTGCAATTCGAATGTTACAATGGCAATTTCATAATGCCAGTACTGCCTTATCATAATAACTGAGTCCATTAATTTTCATATATTATTTTCTGCTTTTGTGAATCAACACAAACTTTTTCGAGTTAAATTTCATTTTCAAAACTTATTAACTTAATTTTAATACAATGTAACTTCGGCAATACCCTATACATCTACCTTCCAATTTCACTTTCTGTTAACCGAATGATGAGAAGATCAGCGGAAATGATCGAACCATTATGACGGAGAATGAGATAGAGAAATGGAAGGAAGATGAAGGCGATGAGGGCAGCGAAGATTTGATAGATATCAAAATAAAGAATTATCTTACGAAGAGAAAACTGATCGGAAGAAGAGAAAGGGAGGAATGTGATAAAGTGTAAGGAGAAGAATGAACAGTAAACCGTCACCAGAGATATTTAAATTCCGGCTGTCTTTCGACGTTGGTGATCTGATTTGTGTAATTTTTTAATAAACTAATTCAGTTTTCTAAAGTAAAATAGAATAGAAGACATATAATTGTAAGCCTTTTATGTTTTCTGCTTATTGTTGCATATTGATGGAATTTGTGGTTAATTATCTGTCCACAGATTTTAGTAGAAAAGCAGAAGATACGCTCCTTTTTTTGTTTATAAATGAGACATTTCACACTGGATCACTGTATTGGGTAGGATCTGTAATTAACCAATAGGAAATATAGGGAACACATGCGAGGTACATGCCCCCATTGAGGATGCAAATAAATTTTAGAGACGATTCAAAACATTTTATATGTGAAATTAATTATAATATGAGCAGTTTAAGGAGCAAAGATAACCGAGCGAGAAGGGAAAGAAACTATACGGCGCGGCGCTGGTGACATTCTGAGAGTAACTATCGATCAGAAAGTAGTACTTTTGTTTAAGCCCAAGATTTAATGGCGCCCAGTTGTATTGAAATGCAGATATTTGTTTCTGTAATGTTTTAGCTATGTGTGAGCAGCATCATAAACTACTGGATTTTCATGTTAGCTTCCCGTGTCCAATTTTTTTGTTTAACCATGACATCATGCTTAAATTTCACTTAAATATTCCCTACTTGTTTGTTTGGTATTAACGTTTTATGGCTCACATTGTAAGACTCGGTGTTGATTTTGGTCGAATCTTTGATCATTAATGTATTAAAAATAATTGTAAATACGTCGACGTCTGTAGGCCTTCTATGTTTAATTAAAATATATATGTCAGGTTATGACTTTCTTAGTGATAAAAGATAGCATAATATCACTTTGCATCCACTCCTATTTGATAAATCAAATCATCAAAATATTTAATTGATAAAATCAATAAATTATTAATATTAAAAGTAATCAAAGATAAGTGACAAGGGTTATAACAATAATAACCCCACAGCAAACCTCACCCTCCCTTATTACCATAGTAACTGCGGGACAATCTACACTCATCTGGGTAATCCTCATTATATAGCATTACCTCATTTAACCAAGATTCCACCCCTATAATTATTTTGGTTTGTGCATCTTTATTAAATTGCTAATCCTTCCTTTGTTCACTTAATGCCTACATTTTGCCAGTAAGAGTATTGTATTGTTGATGTCGTTTAGACTGTATCTTCATAACGGGTTTGTGTATGATCTCCTGACCGTTCTCATCGATAAGAATAAATAATGTAATTTGGTATTTTACTATTCACTTTGTGATATATCACTACCTAGCAATCATTTATTAAGCTTCACTAATATAATTAATATTGTGATGTAAGCTATTTATTATTTAAGTTGTGTGTCAAAGATTCCACAAACGCAGTAATATGTATAGTTTTCAGGTATTTTTAAGTAGTGGTATCTTTGGATGAACAAGGCAACAACCATGGAGGTAGGAATTCTTTGCTCCATGGCAGCCACGCTCTTAAAGGATGATGGTGTAATGGCGGATGTGTGAGCAATACGGTGTTGAGTGGCTGAACTTAGGCACAGGTCTAGCATGATTAATACGTTTTCTTTCTTGCCATCAATGAAATAATAAAAGGAAATATACGTTTTTGATTGTGAAAGATCATATTTGTGCCTTACAGGCACACGCGTTGCGTGCCAGTAATAAATCAGTTTAATGCAATTCTGTGTTATCGGAAACTTTATTTCAATGTTCATTCTTGGCAAAAATAACCTTAGGGCCTGTTTATTTAGAAGACGTATTATTAGTTCAGCCATTACAAGTTTAAATCAGAAAAATTTCGTAATTCATTAAATATCCAAAGAATAAATAACAGATACTGGGTGTCCAGAAAAGGACTCCCTGATTTCAAAATTAAATATCTCGAAAGATCGATAAAGGAATGCAGTAAACGGTATGTTTATCGTGACAGCTGTAAGAAGTGTATACAGCAGTTTGAGGAATACTTCGGGAATCGAGTCATTGCTTTGGGATATCCCGAATTTACTGGTGCAGGCATGGATTGGCCTCCATATTCGCCGGATGTGACTCCCTGTGACTTTTTTTTGTGGGGCACAGTGAAAGACATGGTCTACCCGAAGCATCCCGCCACGCTGGACGAGCTGGAATCGGCGATCTCTGCGGCATGTGAATCCATTTCGGTCGAGACACTACGAAATGTGATGGCGAATTTCATTCTTCGTGGTGAACATTTTGAAAACATTGTGATGTGATTGTTTGCAAAGATTGTTTTACGATTATTTCACTTATGTATGCTGATATGAGCTGTACAGCGTACATCTGTTAGCAGCTTTTGTAACTATTATTTCACACTGCTGTATACACTTCTTACAGCTGTCACAATAAACATACCGTTTACTGCATTCCTCTATCGATCTTTGTTTTCGAGATATTTAATTTTGAAATCAGGGAGTCCTTTTCTGGACACCTTGTATATTAAAACTTGTGTGTTTTCCTTATAATTTATCATCGAAATTCGTTCATAAAAATGTGTGAAACTTAAGCCTTCAACGAAACAGGACTTAAAAACTATTTTTTAAATATACAGAATGTTATCTCTACTAAACGTACGGATAAAAAAAATACACAGAAAGAAAATGGCAATCCAGCTCACTGTATCTCGACTAACGTTTCTTGTTTTCTATTAAAAAAGAAATTAGTTACTGGACTCCTTTCTTCCAATATTGGAAAATGTGTGCACATGTGGTTGTTATAGATGGTGTTACTCCTGCATAGAATGGTGAGATGTAATTGGAGTGTTATCTCGTTAAGTTCTTTTAAGGTCAAAGCGATTCTAAGGGTTATTGAAAATATTACTGACTGTGGCGGTGTGTGTATTCAGTACAACCTGCTTTTTTTGTTGTGGATGAGAGATGAAGCCGGCTTATTCGGGCCTACTCTTCTGAAAGAAAACGAGTAAGCATAAACTTTAATCTCTCCATCTGATAGACGGCCATCATAAACAGTGTTGTGTTTCAAGACTCCAAACTAGGATTGTAGAGGGAATCATCTTTACAGTTGCGGATGAAAATGCAGAGTTTCAGTGTTCGACGTCAGCGGGAAGGTTTAACGGAAGTGGAAAAACAAGTTTAATATATTATTTTTTTAATAACTTAAACTCAACAAAAGAATATTTTTACTACAATTTCTACAATTTTCGTAAGCATCATATATTTCCAGTTACTATTGCCAGATTACTTTTATTTTTGCCCTAATTTTCTGAGCAGCAAAGAATCAAGCGATGATTTCGCAAGTGAAATCAATTGCATACCTAAATACGCAAGTGAAAACAAAATCTTTGACAAATGAACTTTGCGACTCAACTATTTAGAGCGACACCCTCTAGGTAGCGCCATTGAACATTACCGTTCCACATCTTTCCCGCAGCTCATACTTCCAAGTTAAAACTTTAAGTTCGTTGCCTAGCTAACAACACCATGTAATTTACTGTTATCATTATTGCAGGACCACAAGGGGGAAAAAAACGCGGTGTTATCAGATGAATTTCTGCAATGAAGAGAAAATAATAAGCTTTATCTTTATATATGAAGATGAATGTATGTTTGTTTGTTTATTTGTTAGTTTGTTTGTTATTCATACAAATCCACAGTTTTCATCCGATCTCGATGAAACTTTGTACACTTATCCTTTGAAACAACGAGAAAAATACTGTCTACATTTGGTTGAAAATAATCTGTGTAAATAACACATGTGTGACATGTTGTCTCATAACTTCGAAATACGGCGATAGACAGACACGTTGGATATGGACGTCTCCGTACCTTGTTTCCATGTGGTGGACTGGCATCTCAGTGGTTAAAGTGCTTGGTTACATTCGTCGTAGTCTCCGGTTCTAATCTCTGTGGAGACTAAGATTTAAAAAAATATTTTTCATCGTAAGAGTCAGGCCTGGGCCGTAGGTTATTCGGATTGAATGTTAAACTGTAGATATTAAAAAGTTATGGGTGCAATGCGAGGCAAATGGTAGGTAGTCTTGCAATGTTGTAGGTAGTGTTGCCCAAATGCAAGAACAAGACGAGACTTGGCCAGTCTTGGTCTTGGTCTTGCATCAATACACCTGGTCTTGGTATTGGTCTTGCAAAAATGCAATACCAAGACCAAGACTGCAAGACCAAGACCGATTTTGGGCAACACTAGTTGTAGGTGTACACTTTTTTACGTTATAATGATCCCTCAGGTGTTGTTCGCAGTCAGTGTGTGAGTGTGAACCACAGTAATATTATTATAAATACGGAAGTAAGTCTTTGTCTTTTTGTTACGTTTTGACTACTAAATGACTATATCGTTGTGATGGAATTTTATAAGGAAATCTGTATGAAGGGTGAAGGATATTTTTTCCAGTATGATTAACAGTTGTAGTCACGAAATTTTGAGACCTTATCGAATGGTGACAGAAATATGATGGAAATTGATTCTCTTCAAGAGACAGGTTCGACGGTACAGTGATATAGTGATAGCTTTCCTGTCATATTATTCCGACTCGATATTGTTTGGGACCAATCCTTCGTTACCAACAACTTTCTATATTTAATTCTGGCAAAAAAAAATTCTTAATCCACGGCTACGAAGTCGCGGGTATGAGCTAGTTCTAAATACATAGATATAAACCAATGTAAGCAAATCCATTATACCTCCGCTTTTGAAACTTGCTGATGTGGAAGCCATATACTATCCGGAAGTTCCGTATTGTTACCTCCACGATCTCTGCAAGAAAACACTATTGTGGCAGGCTGATAAACAAATAGGCCTACAAACAATGAAAGTACATTTTTAATCACTCGTCTTCCACAAAAGGCAGTAAAATGAACCAAAAGCGAAGAGGATAAATAGCAAGATGACACTTCATTAGAACTGGATGTAGAACAAATTACTGATGGAGGCTACCGCCATAACGGTGCCAATATTTGGTCACGTGTACGCCGGCAACTTGTTTCCTCCGCTTGCAATATTTTCCCGCCAGAGGGGGCACGTGGTGATGGGTCGAAATTGCCGCTGTCCGCCACACAAAGCCCACAGGATTGTCTGTGAGGGCTAAGCTCCTTTGTCCGAGGGAATCCACTGCAGACGAGAGCAAAACCCGTTCGATAGGAACCCAGGGACTGGGAGAGGGAAAGCCGTAATTACTGGAAAAGTCGTCGCACGCTTTGCTTCCAACGGTCAGCATCAACATACATCGAAGTATTAGAAATATTGAATTCAATAGTCAAACATTTATTGTTTCAGTGACATATTTACGTTGCAGCACTCAGTTTGGCTAACAACAAGTACTTTTAATAACTTAATTTAGTTTAAGTGCGGTGGACCGAACGCTCCTGTGACAATTTGCCTACACGGCCATTTTTCCCATATCCTGTATCTATATATATAAAGATGAAAGTATGTATGTTTGTTTATTTGTTTGTTCTTCATACAAATCCACAGTTTTCATTCGATCTCGATGAAACTTTGCACACTTATCCTTTAAAACAAGGAGAAAAATACTGTCTACATTTGGTTGAAAAATAATCTGTATAAATAATACATGTTGTCTTATAATTTCGAAATATTACTGAACGCCGATAGACAGACGCCTTGGATATGGAGGTCTCCGTACTGCTTTTCCGTGAAGCGGTCATGTAGTTGAGTGGTTCAAGCGCTTGCTTACCAATGCTTGGGTCGTGGTCTCCGGTTCAAATATCCATGGAGGCTAAGATTTTTAAAAATTGTTTTTTATCGTAAGAGTCAGGCCTGGGCCTCAGGTTATTCGGATTGAATGTTAAACTGTAGATATCACCAAGTTAGGGTTGCAATGCGAGGCAAATCGTAGGTAGTCTTACAATGCTGTAGGTGTACTCTTTCTTACGTTATTTTGATCCCTCAGGGGTGATTCGCAGTCAGTGTGTGTCTGATCTGCAGTAATAATACTATAAATGCGGAAGTAAGTCTCTGTCTTTTGTTACGTTTTGATAACTAACTGTCTATACCGATATTGACGGAATTTGACAAGAAAAGCTGTAGGGACGGCACAGGACATTTTTTTTTTTCGGTATGATTTACAGTTGTAGTCACGAAATTTTAAGAACTTATCGAATGGTGACAGAGAGACGGATGTGAGTGTTAATCTGTAATGTTACGTCGCTTGCTCAAGCTATGCTTCTCGCGCATTATGTTAGTGCATAATTTGTTAATAAATTTCGTTTAGAGAAAAAAACGTATTAATTAGTATAGTTGTCGATTTTCTCTGTTCTATTACTTTGTGTTTGCTTAAATATTTCTGGCCCCAGTTTATTTTGCATTCTTTTTTGACATGCCTTGCGGGCGTAAACTGGCCTAAGTTGTAGCTCTAGCAGAGCACGAGCAGCTTAAGTTATTAGAACCCAAGAATCGGATACTCATGCTGAAGAAAGAATAAAAGAGCAAGCTGAAATAAACCTGCCCTTACTTAACATCCCTCCCCACCCCGCACACATCCCCTCACCTTCGTTTGTTTTTCTGTTTTTAAATATGTTGGAAATTGATTCTCTTCAAGAGACAGGTTCGATGGTAGAATTATATAGCAGTGGCTTTCCGGTGATATTATGCCGACTTGGTGTTGTTTGGGACCAATCCCTTGCTACTAACAACTTTCTATATTCAATTCTGGCAAAGAAATTCTTAATCCACGCGTACGAAGTAGCGAGTATCAGCTAGTAAGCCTATATTTCCCTCTACAAATTTTAACCTTAAAGTCTTTCAGCATTTTTGGTGAATTATTCATCAATTCTTCTCGTAATTTATACCAATCCCTGATCCCCTTACCTACGAAAGAAATTCTCCTCACACCCTTGTGCCTGAAATCTTTTGCTAGCTTGTAGTCATCGTCATCTTTTCCCTTCCGTCCCCTACTCCTAATTCTTACATCAGTACCTTTCCACGCTTCACCACTAATATACACTTTGAACACTCCCTTGAATCTCTTCACCCTCTTCCTGTCTTACAGTGAATCACACTCCAGATCTTTTATCATATCGGTTACTTATTGTGCTCTGCGGCTATTTCCAGAGACAAATCTAGCAATCCTTCTTTGCACCTCCTCCAACTCCTGTATTTGTTACCCAAAATGTGGGTTCCATACTGCACCATCATATTTAAGCATTAGTCTAACCAAAGTTTTGTAACCAAGTTCCCTTAGTTATCTTATTCATCTGCGCATCACTGTCTCAAATAAATGAAGGATTTTGAAACCTTTTCTTACTAGCCGTCCAATGTGTTCTGCCAAGTTCAGTTTGTAATCAAATGTTATGCCAAAGTATTTACGTTTCACGTTTTCAACAAGCAATTCCTTCCCCACCTTATAATAATAACAAACCTAATAATCTGTTCTTCATCCCATGTTTACCTTCCCAGCTGGATAACCTGTTCACCCTTGCAGTTGTTCAGTCCCTACCATTTTGATCCTTTTGTATAGCATTATTTCATCTGAAAACAATCTAATTTCTGATAGTAAACCACTAACACAATTATTCATTATAATAACGAGTAGCAACGGTCTCTAAACACTACCCTGTGGCACTCCCATTTTCACGTCCACTTCTTTCGATTCTACATTTCCTACTCTGATTTTTGGCTTTCTATCTTTTAAGAATTCTTCTACCAATGAAATTACTTTTTCATCCTCTTCAATAGTTTTTTTCTTTATTTACTATTGTTTTATGACTTACTTTGTCGAAAGATCTAGTGCTACACTATCCATATGCTATCCATTTAGCCTCCTTTGCCCATTTCATCCGAAATATCTAGCACATTACGTGTTAACTGAAATTTGTATGAATATCCTTGCCTAAAGCCAAGTTGCAGACTTGAAAACCACTTACGCTCCTCACATATATTTCTGAAGCGGTTGCATATCAAGCTGTCCATTAATTTACCTACCACTGACGTCAGACTGATTGGCCTATAATTTTCGATGATATTTCTCACCCTTCCTTTATGCAGTGGGACTACTATCGCACTTTTCCTCTGGTAAGCAGCAAGTATCCAGACTCTTTACACTTTTTCAGCTTTCTTAGTTCCTTCATGATATCCTCAAGATGAATTTCAATTTTGTTAGTCTGCTCATTTCTAATTGTGTGGATACGCTTCTTCTCCGATGTACACGCTCCCTTTCCCGAATCATTATCCGTAATGATCTCAGTAAACTGGTTATTTAAAGTCACTGCTTTTTTCCTTAGAAACTGTTTCTTCAACCTTATCTATAACTGTCCCAACACCCTCCCTTCCCCCCTGTTTCCTAACATAGCTAAAAAATTCTAGATGTATCCGTCCGTGGTCCCCTTGCAACACTGATATTCTTCATAAGCCCATCTTTGTTGTTTTTAATTCCTTATTTAATTGTTTGAAGTTTTCCCTACTGCCTTGCTCTCTCTCTTAGCTGTGTTACGTTCTCTTCTCACAAAATTATTCAACCGCGTCACCTCCTTATTATAGAATACAGGTTCTGTACTTCTCTTTATTTTCTATTTTTGAATATGTATTTCTTCATCCTTTTTTATTTTCTACTTGAACTCTTCCCACTTCGCCCCCACTGTAATTGTGTTTTCCTGCCTTTTCTGAAACTTTCGCTATCATTTGTTATTTTAATTTTATCCTAACCTCTTTCGGAATCTGCATTCTCCTTTAACACATTCCACATCTAACATTTATAGTTGTAATCATTTAACTTTCTGTATATTTCACCTGTGATATTCAATTTTATCTCTTACGTGACGGGAAATCGCCGAAGATAGAAGATTTAATTGCTGCCGTGAACTCAGAAATGATGTTAATAGCTTACGGCAATTTGAATGATAATACAGGAATATTACCAAATAATCACTCACTTTGAAAACCCGATTTATTCCAAAGTTTTATACTTATAAATATGATGATAAATGAAAATAACCACAAAATATCCAAGTTTTATGCTCACTTTACAAATGTTCTATGTGTGCCCCTTGGTCACACGACACTCGTCCTGGCGGTAGTTCAATTCAATCCACACATTTTGTAGCGTGATCGCGTCTATGTTCATCAATCCATAACTGATCCGTTTCTTCAGCTCTTTTATCGTTTTTGGTAGCGGGGGTACGTAAAAAATGTTCTTAATGTGTCTCCAAAGGAAGAAGTCACATGGCGTGAAATCCGGTGACCTGGGAGGCCAGGGTAAGAAAGCGTGGTCAACATCACCAACACGGCCAATCCAGCGATGCGCGAGTTCATGGTTCAGGGAAGCACGTACATCGAGGTTCCAATGAGGGGGTGCCCAGTCTTGTTGGTAGACAAAATCCGTGGAATCTTCGGCTAGTTGCGGAAACAACCATAACTGCAGCATGTCTTGGTAAGTTGAACCATTTAAAGTCTTTTCTCGCTTAGCCTCCATTTCGGGAGAGACTGAACTCGTTACGGATACTGCTGCCAAGCCTCTGGCGTACAAACTTGGATAATTTGTTGTTATTTTCGTATATCAATCGTATTTGTAAGTATAATACCTTTGAACGAATCGGGTTTTGAAAGTGAATGATTCTTTTGTAGTAATCCTGTATATTGAATTCGTTTCCAGTCAGTGAGTTTGAACAACATGACCACCGTTGATTATTCAGAAAGTTAGACAACAACTAACCATGCTTGTAATTATATGGTACTCTAATAATCCAAAGTTATTTTGCTAATGAATCTAAAGTGTTTACAATTGTTGATACTATGTCCATATGACTATAAAACAATTAATATATAAACTATGTTAAAACCTAAAAACTGTGTGGTAACTTTGTCTCCTTTCATAATTAATTTATCGTTTATAAACAAGGTCAGCACCACAAATTTTCACCTACTATATTTCCCAATAGGTTAAATCTGTTTTTAAATCTAGGAAACAAATAGCAAATAGCACCACATAGACAAAGTTATTAATTAAGAATTGATAACAGTTCAGCAATGAGTACCCCAGTGAACGATTTTGTTTCTTTTATTTACTACGCAGGAATAATTTCCATTCATTTAAACTGATTACGAAAAGAAATTGGGAAAACAAAACTCAATTTAACATTAAATTCGGTTTATGATCCTAAAATAAATCAATAAACGAAAACCCTTAAAATAGAAAAGTAGCGCTAACGATTTGATATTAAAAGACATTTCTAAAATATTTCCGTCAAGAATAAAATTTAAGATACTGATTTGCCTGCAATGGTTTTTTTCTGTAAGTTTCACATTTTCTGCTCTGTTGTGCAGTATCCACCAATTCAAAGGAAATTTGTTAGTATTTTTGAACGTTACCGTTCTCATAGTGTTTACGATTCACAAGTCATTCAACTTTCTCTATGACTTTCTCAGGTCTTTACCACTTGTCGACGACCATTGCATCGGAGCTGGGAGACAAGTGGAGAATAAGAACAGAAAGGAATTCGTCCATGGACTTTTAAATGAATCATCCAGGCTTGGACTTTTAAATTTAAAGATAACAGTTAGGGTAATGTTTGATGGATATAGAAATGGAAAGCGGATTTAACAGTAATTTTAATCAGTGATGTGTTTTATAGTTCATTCGGAAATGTGTAGAGAATTATTATCACTGTTAATTATGATCGTAGAATTTTGTTTTGTGGTTGCATAATTACTTCCTAATCCTATGTTCGGTTGAGTAATGGTCAGCAGATAGCGTGGTCAGACGACCTTCGGAAACCAGAAAAGCTTCGCCTGTCGAGATGTGTGTCGCCCTCTGCAACGCGACAGAGTGGTTAGGCCTCTGTGATAGTTACTTGCTAGTGCCCGGATGAGAGTGTTCCTCTGTCCCTTCTCCTCCTGCGAAGAAAACTCTGTTCTCTTCGCACTGTGATGTGGCGTATGTCACTCGGCGAATCACAGCTACGCCAGAGAAAAAACTTGCTACTGGTAGGTTCAACAGATAAACAAGTACCCAAAAGTCATTAGCTACATAGAAGTATTGCTGGCGAGCGCCTCCAATGGCTGTATCGTCCCCACCACTCTTAGAGCTCGCCAACATACCGGGGATTCGTCCCAAGCACTTTTTTTTCGGTTGCCACCCCTTGCTCGTTACCGAAACGTGCTTAAATAGAAAGCGAACCTTAGCTTCTTATGATGGACAGCAAAACCTTTGCAATTCCAAGCCAAGTAGAATTTTTTGAGACCTGGACGTGTCAATCTGGGTGTTTTGTCTCGTCACGTAGCACTAGTCTGTTTGAGTCAAACAACATCGCCAAAATCTCGCAGACGCTGTACGAACACTCGGTTCGTAATAACACTGACACTCTGTACTTATTAATCCATTACAAGATGTTAAATTCAAAATAACGCAACGGATAACTCCCACGTTGGTAAAACAGGGCATGCCTTTCTAACGCAATGGAAGGCATGGCTAAATCAAAAAGAGACAATCAATTGACAAGCAAGCTCAGTGGCAATGTTTGGCAACCAATAAATTCTGCTTGTCCAGGACAGAGTCTGGCTAATCACCGGCTAGCAACATCAGCAGCCATACTCTGTCTTCCTGGATGACAGACGAAACTTCACACCTGGCAAGACGGCCCAGATCTGCACAGCTGTGCTCCATCTCATGCTTTTCGGTAACAATTCCTTGTTTCACATCGATGACTTGTTTTTAGCTTCATTTCCAACTAAATTAAATTTATGTTTCGTCATCACTTTCTTATCAAAGTCATTGCGACAAACCTGATTAAAATAAATCGCCTATCTGTTACTTCCTTTCTTGCCACTTCAAAAATAGACCAAAGTCCAACTAATCAGTTTGTGATAGCTAGTTCATTACATAATAATTGTGTTTAAATTTGGAAATATGTTATCGAGCTAGTCATTATACTCACAAAATAAAAAAATAAAACTATAGCATTTTCATTATTACAATTTAATAATCAACGTGTAGGCTAGAAATGAATGCTCTAAATGAAATACGAAGTGTGAAATGTAATAGTGTGGTTTTATAGCGATATGAAGAAAGTTTGAGACAGATTCCAATCCTATCGTTTGTTTGAAAGATTATAATTTGAACGAAGTTCTTTTTTGATGACCAATCACTTACCGTAACCAACCGCGTAATGGTAATTACATTAAATTACTACATCTGAGAGTAATTACGACTGAATTCGCGCTAAAAGAAAGTCCCAATACAACTAAAGTTTCAAATAACTGTTCTTAAAATGATTCCCGTATTCTCAGTTTGAAAGGCACAGATCGTAATGCAATTTAACCGGTCTTTCGTTTGCTTTTCAGAAAAAAACTCTGAATATTCAATCTTATTATAATTATTACTGAATTTAATGTATTACATTATTTTCGAAGGAGGGATTTTACCTAAGGAAAGTCAGCATATTTTGAGGAATTTACGGAATGGTGTTCCACCAGCACACCGATCCTGATAGGATAATCATGAGGAAAGGCAGTATGCTCCAAAGCGAGCAATCTAAATGGAAATGCAATGGATTCAGAAAGAATCTGACGTTCGCAGAGATAGAGCAGGAAGGGAGCGACATATGCTGATATCAGTACGCGAGGTTAAACGAGTCGGCTGCAAGCGTCCTAACCCTCGGTCCAGCTCCAAAGTAAATACAGGTCGGAGAAATACGACGAGAATACGGCTAAAAGAGATTACTTGCTTCGCGAGGTAATTCTTTCATGAATACATTGGATGACCTGCTGCAACGACTAAATGAAAGTGGGAACGTTTGGAACCAACACTCCACGAAACTTGATACGTTAATCCTCGTGTCAATGTGTGTGAGATGGCTGAATGTGTCCTCTGAAGACAGTATGTGTGGGTTGCAACGGTGTTTTCGCTTAAACTGGATTCGTGAATCTATATATAGTCCATCTTATCTGTATACAATGCGCTATGGTTAACCGTTATCCTAATAAAATACCAGAATGTGTTTACTTAATTGTATTCTTAGCGCTCTCTGTTATCTACAGAAAGTGATAAATAAAACGTCAATGGCGTTAGTTTATTGACACTATCGGACGTTGAACCAAAGAACAGAAATTTTACTGGCGAGTTTGTTTCCGAGAAGAAGAAACCGGAATAACACTAACCAGTCAAAACAGGTGATTGATATCCAACTTCTTTACCATAGCAGGAATAATTAAAACCAGTCTACATTGCACTGAGATGATATTTGAGCCATTGATATGATATATTCCTCTGAAATGCGTAACCTCCGTTGAAGTATTCCCATGGAAATAAAGATACGAATTCATGGCTAATGATGCAGAGATCACTATATCACTTGTTTGTAAACAGAAATGTCCTGTTTCTAAACCCATGCGTCGATTAAGAAATGTTTTTTGTCAATTTTACTAGCATATGAAACCAAAGACGTACATATGCTTTTACCGCAGTGGTAAACCCGTTTTATTTAAACTTATTCCCTTTCTACTATTTATATTTTACTGAATCTGAGCTCTCAGCACGTCGTAATTGTTTTCATATTGAAACCTAATGATATTGTGACGTAATAAATGCTAATCCGTTCTTATGGTCACCTCAGTTCAAGGGTAAAGTCAGATTCACTTGTTACAAACTATATGATTGTAGTGTAGAAAACACTCTCGGGATTCTAGCCGCGTCAAATAAAAGTCGACTGGCGACGTTTCGAGAGCCGGCACTGCTCCCATTGTCAAGCCCTGCTTAACTAACTAAAACTGCCTAGCGGTAGTCTCTATATAGGGCTACCGGGCGGGAGAGGAGGGGAACTCGCGCGGAGGGCGGGTCTGCTTGGTGACGTCATGTTCCGGTTGTTGTTATGTCCAAATATGGTCCGCTCCCGTGTGTTTCGTAATTGTCTAATAACTGGCCTCCATGTTTGACTTATGTTATAGAGACTACCGCTAGGCAGTTTTAGTTAGTTAAGCAGGGCTTGACAATGGGAGCAGTGCCGGCTCTCGAAACGTCGCCAGTCGACTTTTATTTGACGCGGCTAGAATCCCGAGAGTGTTTTCTACAGTGCTGCCGCCGCGAAAACGTTCACAGTTATTTATATGATTGTAGCTTCTGTTTCCGTCCTTCGTTATTTCGCTTTCATATCATTCTGTTTCCTTTCAATCTTCTCGCCTCCTTGTTATAACTATCCGCTGTTCCTGTGCTACTTCAATACTAAGCCGAAAGCGCATATCACTCTCTGGGATTGTCACCGTGTCTGATATGTCGAAACCTTACCAGATGAAGATATCTTTTCAGAATGTGTTAAAAAATATAGATTCTGTAACTAATGTTATCAATGATCGATCGTTCTGAAATCTGAATCGAATGATATTGACAACAGTAATTGTCTCTAGAAGAAGTATTTACTTGGGAGATAATGAAATCATAAAACAAACGTTAAGTGAAACACATGTGATTTGATAGGCACAGACGCATTTTGAAGTCCTGCTTCAATTTGAAGAATAAATAAGGGCAAGTATAAAGTATACAGAGCATCAGAGAATTCCGCGTAACTGTAAGGAGTTCGAAACTAGTTACACAGGATCTTGGTCGGTCTGAAGTTGTTTCTGACGACACAAGACAGCAAGAAACACTGTTTTCTCGATTGTTGTGTTGGAACAACTTTTATTCTTGTTGTAAAAATTACAATTCTGCCATAAAGAGATTCACCAAATGCCTTCTTAAAATAGTCAAGTTTCTGTAAACATCCTTGAATGCAGACAGGGAACACAATGGTTACGTTATGATTCGGAGTTTGTGTCGCAATTGTTTTGAATGAGGAAGCAGAATTTATGCTGAACGGAACGGTGAATTGGTATAATTGCATGAGTTGCGTTCCTATTAATTCGCTTATTCGTGCGGACAAAGCAGTCAATTTACGGATGTTCAACGTCTGGCATGAAGTTCTATTTAGCAGTTTATTGGAGCATTCAGTAACTGGATAAGCGGACCTACACGTATCACGCACATCCGTTTGACCATCCATTCGCGTACTCAACGACAGCGAGAGACTTCATTTCCAGTGAGTGCGTCCCAGACGAGAACGGAGCCGTTTAATAGGAAGAGGAGACTCAGCTCATTCCTAATATTCTAGTCAAGTAATATCACCTGACGTGTACCACTCGAGAAGTCAAAAGTAGAAGACTTAATCCAGTGGGAGTGCATCTCCCATAGCATTATTTCTCCAATGCTGCCCAAGTAGTGGGTCGATACCTTTCATTGTTGAATTTCAGCTGCGGAAATTGATGAGAAGGAAATAATAATCTAATTTAATTTCAATTTAGCACATGTCTTGGAGGCTCTTTGCATATACACCTACACTCCATTCATGATTTTCATTTTATTTATATACATTTAAATAAAAAAATCTTAGAAACTTTAAGTCCATTTTCTATATCTATTTATTTACCCCCTTAAAGAATTTTATATTCTTCCAGTAATTTAGGCACTTCCCTCGGTAAATTTTCCCACACCCTGTCTCCCCGAATTATCATCTGTCTCTAGACTGGTTTGATGCAACCCTCATTCTGTTCATATCGTGCGCTAACCACTTTATATCAACATACGCCTTAAAGCTTACGTCCTCAATTACCTGCTTCATATATTCCGATCTCCGCCTTCGAGTATTCCCTGCACTTACAAATTAATTAATCACACATGTCTTAGATGTGACCCACCATCCTGTTTTTTTCTTTCTGTAACACTCTTCCATAACTTCTTTCCTCAAACTTCATTTCCAAAACACGTTCATTTCGTATTTCATCTGCCCAATAAATTTTTAGCATCCTTTTATAACCCCACATTTCAAATGGTTCAGGTTTTCTTCTTTCTGGTTTCTCAAAGTCCATGCTTAGCTAGAATAAAGTAATGTGCTTCACACACCAAGTTTTAAAATGTTCTTTACATTTAGTTCAAAATCTTCCTTCCGTATTTTGTTCATGGCATACAGTAACTTCTCAATATCCCCAGTCTGTTCTGTTAACATAACAATGTCATCAGCATATCGTAAAACACTGATTTTTTTCTTCTTGAACACTTGTACCACATGAATTTTTTTTTTTTTTTTTTACTTCTTTTATTCCTTCCTGTATACACAAGTTGATT
The DNA here is from genome assembly GCA_031002005.1 of Vandiemenella viatica. Taxonomy (NCBI): domain Eukaryota; kingdom Metazoa; phylum Arthropoda; class Insecta; order Orthoptera; family Morabidae; genus Vandiemenella; species Vandiemenella viatica. The sequence continues at coordinate 86,525,777 of CM061920.1, forward strand.
ATTAAAGAAGCTAGACAGCAACGTTGTCCCATACTTGTTTTTAACTGATGCATGTCTCTCATGTTTCTCTATTTTTATCATAGCCACGTGATTCTTGTATAGATTGTAAAATATTCTTCTATCTCGATATTTTAGACCTGACTATATTTAAGTTTTTTTATCCATCTTGTAAGTATTAATCTTAAAGCCAGAAGTGCTTCTCTTGCACCGCGGTTTTTATGTAAACCAAAGATAATCTTCTTCTACTATCTCCTCGACAAAAGAAAAATTTCCCAATCACTTGAGCCTGAAATCATGTTCCAGCTTGTGGTCATGGTCATCTCTTCCCTTCCACAAATTACTCTTAATTCTAGTTCTAGTATCTAATAAAATTTCATTACCAATATTCTCCTTATACACGTCCAGGATTTACTCTTCCTCCTATTTTCCGGTTAGTAACAAACCTGCTCATTTATCATATAACTTACTCATTGTATACTGCGGTAATTTGCATTAACATTGTTCACAGGTTGCTTCCGTTCATGCAGAAAACTGTAAAAAATTTGTTGCTCTTAATGATCGAAGTTAAGTAATAATTGTCCTGTGAAAGAAATTTTACGGGTTTTGTACTCAACAGATTGGTAACCAATTAATTCGTCCTGTATTTGTACAATTATACAATTGCAGTGCTTATTGTTTGTATACCTCTCTGCTCTTAACTACACGATGTTACAGCAATCTGAAACAAAGAAACGAACGCAGCATTAAAATGAACTAATCTCAAGGAAGTGCCAGTGTATTATTCAGATCCCATTTTCGGGAGCCCTGAGGAAAGGCTATGGTAAAATTCTAACGAAATGCCACAGGAAATGTTCGGAGCACAGCCGGCCAGTAAACCTCAGCGTCTGACAGCGCATAAATATTTCATGAAAAAAAGTTTATAATCCAGTTTGCGTGCTCGTGTCGGGAGATTTGCCGTTCGCTTATGAGGTTCATGTTTCCCCAATGCCTGCCCTCATACATATCTTCAGCAGCGACTCTGGGACGTGCAGTACCATTCTGCGACCGTTTCGCTAGCAGAAAGGAGGGATGGGAAACCATCAGTATTACAGATAGTCACACCACAAAATAGACGACAGAGCCATAGTGTTAACGTACTTATTTTTCTAAATCGGTTGAAATATTTTCACGGTCTGAAACTTAAGTTGGCACACGCTTTCACATTCAGTTATTTTGACTTAAAAAAGTATCGCTATAACCTTTTTGGTTGTTTCTAATACCACGGTTCGGAGGCTCTAAGAAGGCCTTGTAAATAAATTTATAGTCAACAAACAAATTGTATCAACGAAATTTAAAAACTGTTTGGAGATAATTGTTGTTAGTTTCCCCGTTTAAAAATTTAATACAAGATACAAATAATATCAAAGAGCTCTGATACACGGAAAACATTCAACATTTGCCTAAAACCTATGAGATCACAAGGGCCAACCTGCGAATATTGTCACTTCCACGCAAATACATAAACGAAAATAAGAAATATATCTATCAACGCAGATAATACATTCCTAAAATGGACACATGTACCAAACAACAAACATAAATATACAAATTTTCAAAAATCGTTCAGCACTGAAAATAAATAAAACAGAAATAAAAATAAACAAATGGCATACAGTGTTGTAAACATAAACCGGCATAAGACGAAAAGATGTAATGTATTGGAGCGTAATATCAGTAACAAAAAGCAGAAAACAAGTGTTCAACCAAAACCAAGCTACAGTACAATAATGCTTCCTGGGAAAGTACCCAAGTCCACGTTTGGAGTATTTTGAGTCAAAGGTGGACTTTAGGTTTCGGAGGCCTTCACATCGATCAGTGCCGATAATAGCGTAAAGAAACAAATACATGTGAGAAATTGGGAAATATAATTACATCATGATTTATAATAGAATTGTACCAAAGAAAATAACAACATATACACGTTCAAGAGAAGAAATCCTGCTGAAGATGCATCTGAGTATAAGGGAAATACGTTTGGTAGTAAACAAACGAACGAAAAATTAATTACAGAGACTGTCTACGTTAATTACACCTACAATATAATTTAAATGAGGTTATCGATTCTCGCTTCCAAACGCTGGTGCATAAATAAATCTGCACCTTCTGGACACCCCTGTAGTTGGTGATCATTACAAATTTACTCTGTTTATTTTTTATTATTATTATTGTTTTTCCAGTCTTACTCAGTTCCGTATACCAAAACTGTATTATGTTGCGTCCTTTGTTAATACTACTATCTCCTCGAGTAAGGTTGTGAACTAACTTGAATGCCATTTATTTGTTCAAACAACCGTTTGTCGCTCCTAATATTTTGTACTCTCCGCTCACCATATGAACGGAACATTTTAATTTTCGCCATCGTATTAGATAAAAATAATGTTTTCTGCGCTTTCTTTGAGACGAGCATATTTTTCACTAGTTATAAACATGGTTTCGTAAAATATTATTTGGGTGCATGGCAGTGCACCCGCCAAGTCGAGTCAACGGCGGCACTGCCTACCCTTTTCTCGAAGCGATTCGGGCAATATTTGAACCTCAATTACTTCGGTTGTATTTATGCTACATGTCTCAAATTTCTGTTGTGCATAGATATCAGCGATCTCAGCAAACGTACTTAATTTTTCTGTATTACTGTTCTTGGTTCGTAAGTTATTCGGATGCAAACTTCAGAGATTTTGTCACTCACTCACTGACTGACTGATGATCTTCAAAATTCTAAGGCACTTCCCGTAGCCGTAGAAAGCTGAAATTTGGTACACAAATAAAATTTTACCCACATATTATAAGAAAAGTCTGAAACTCATAAATTTTCATATACCTACCCCCTTACCCACCCCTAACGTGAAATCGTTTTCTACCCTAATTACTTTATAAAGCTCTAATTTTCACTGCAGAGTGAGCTTAATATGTTTAACTAAATTGTTTAATTATACTTCTTTACTTTTCTTACTTTTGAAGTTATTGAAATTCAAAATTCCACTCTACTTACAGTAATCCTAGAAACAAGTAATTTGGTATACATATATCCCAAAATCATAAGAAAAATCTGATATTGCAGTTTATCCCCGTACTTATCTATATATAAAAAGATGAATGTTTGTTTGTTTATACTTCATACAAATCCACAGTTTTCACCCGATCTCGATGAAACATTGCACACTTATCCATTGAAGCATGGAGAAAAATACTGTTTACATTTGGTTGAACAATTTCCTGTCATATTATCACATAATTTCGAAAAATTACCTAAACGAACATAGACCGACGTTTAGGATGTGGAAGACTCTGTAGTTCCATACACAATTGTGGGCTGGTGGCCCCTTGGTTAACGCGCTTGCTTACTGATGTGTGTACCATCTGATCAAATCCCAAGGTAGGCAAAGATTTTAAAAAATTGTTCTCCTCAAGAGACAGGTTCGACGGTATAGTGATGGCTTTCCTGTCATATTATTCCGACTCGTTGTTGTTTGGGACCAATCCTTCGTTACCAGAAACTTTCTATATTCAATTCTAGCAAAGAAATACTTAATCCACGCGTACGAAGTCGCAGGTATCAGCTAGTTTAATTATAATCCCAACATGAAAAATTCTGACAAATACTTGCGGCTTAATTACTTTGCTCCGGATGAAGCTATAAACCTGACATTTCTATACTATATAGAGGCAAACAAGTTTTAAAAAAAAAAAAAAAAAAAAAAAGCTTAAAATTTTACTGTGTACCTATGGTTAGTTTGGAAGTTACTTGTTATTTATTTGAGGTGGTAGATAAACGAGCGGCAATGCTCATTGCTAGGCTAGGACATACCTTAATTGTTTCCAGAGATTGGGGCATTGTTGGAAATTATATTGCTGGTTTCCTTGCATTTATTCAATGGAAACCCAAACGTGAAACGTTCCGATACATATTTGCAGGTTAATTGCTTTGTTCTGGAAGAATCAGTATGCTCAAACCGTCGAACGTGTCTCATGAAGAGAATCAATTTCCAACATATTTAAAAACAAAAAAACAAAAGAAGGTGAAGGGGGGCGGGAGGGGATGCGGGGATGTGTGTGTGTGTGTGTGGGGGGGGGGGGGTGAGGTGGGGTGTTTAACTAAGGACAGCTTTATTTCAGTTTGATCTTTTCTTCTTTCTTTAGCATGAGCATCCAATTCTTGGGTACTAATAACTTTAGCTGCTCGTGTTCTGCTAGATCTACACTATAGGCTAGATCTACGCCAGCAAGGCATGTAAAAAGAATAAGATAAAATAAACTGGTTCCAGAAACTTTTAAGCAGACACAAAATAATAGTACAATGCAGAGCAAATCGAACTCTATACTAAATAATACGATTTGTCTCTAAACGAAACTTAATAATAAATCATACACTAACAAATCGCGCGAGAAGCACAGCTTGAGCAACCGATGTAACATTACAAACTAACACACGTCACCATTCGATAAGTTCTAAAAATTTCGTGAATACAATAGTTATTCATACCGAAGAAATATTTCCGGTTTCCTTCCTACAGATACGTAGTATTTCATTGTCAAATTCCATCATTATTGGTATAGCCATTTAGTCGTCAAAAACGTAACAAAAAGACAGAGACCTGCTTCCGCATTTATAATTTAAGTCCACGGCAGTGCACCCGACAAGTCGAGTCAACGGCGGTACTGCCCACCCTTTTCTCGAAGCGATTCTGGCCATTTTTTAACCTCAATTTCGTCGGTCGTATTTATGCTACATGTCTCAAATTTCTGTTATGCATAGATATCAGCAATCTTAGCAAAAGTACTCAATTTTATTTCGATAGTGTTCTTAGTTCGGTTGTTGTTAGGATGCAAACTACAGCGATTTTGTCACTCATTTACTCACTGACTGACTGATGATCATCAAAACTCTAAAGTTCTTCCCGTAGCCGTGGAAAGCTGAAATTTGCTACACAGATAAAATTTTACTCACATACCCACAAACTCGTAAATTTCCATATATCTACCCCTTACCTACCCTTAGCGTGAAATAGCTTCCTACCCTAATAACTTTATAGACTTCAGATTTCAATTGTAGAGTGAGCTTACTAAGTTCAACTAACGTGATTAAATTTACTTCTTTGCTTGCCTTATTCTGGAAGTTACTGAAATTCAAAATTTTATTTCGACCACGACACCCCGATATCAAAATTCCACTGTACCTCCAGTCATCCCAGAAACAAGTAATTTGGTACACATATATGATTTCATACCAATATCATCGAAAATTCTAATATTAGAGTTTTCTTCCGTATTTATTTAATTACAATCCCTAACATGAAAAATTCTGGCACATATTTGCGGCTTAATTTCTTTGCTCCCGATGAAGATACATGGCTAAGAATTTTTTTAATACAAAGAGATAAGCAAGTTTAACTGATATCTTAAATTTTACTTTGGTCTTATGCTTAGTTTGGAAGTTACTAGTAATTTATTTATGGTGGTAGTTAAGCCAGCGGAAATCCCGTTAATTACGACTTTTGGGATACGTTTCAAGATCTGAATTTTGGTAAAGTATTATAGAAATGTAATGGAAGGTTGATGAACTGTTCTGCCAATAAGAATCGTCAGTGGGAGGAGCTTAATTCCTACCTGTTAGCCAATTGTTTCCTGCATTGACTTAAGGAAATGAAAAATCTGCAGTATAGATGGCTCTGAATAAAATATCCACCAATGAAATTGCGAGGAGGCTGAGCCAGTATTGCGTTACTGTTGCCTGGGATGACATTGATGCCAGATTATGCAAAACAAGAGTGATAGAATTTTTAAGCGGCGGCCAGAAATAAAGTCAAAGTCTGTACTTGTCACTGTAGTATAGAACGGCTTGTATCTCAGTAATTAGTAGAGCTTGCCTACCAAACTCAGAGTCCCGTGTATATTTTTAAGCGCTTTGGTTTGATTATATTACTATTCCACGACGCCTGCAGATCGACCTCTGTCACTTGTTAACAGGGCTACCTTTCGGAATGCCCCGGCCAAAAATAAACTATGCCTTTACCTTTCACCATGGTATAACAAGTATAATTTTGTGTTAACACTAGGCAGTTCATCGACAGTCTTCGTATTAAGTATATTATTTTGAACACGTTGATATGAAACAAGACGTACATGTTTTTCTTTTTATCAGTGATTTTTGCTATCCATATACGGCTTTTAATTCAAAGTGCGGCGTAAGCCATTCGTTTATAGGTCTATAAAAATAACATCTTGTAGATATGATATCAATTTTCCACGTCATCGCTGTACATATCCATGAGTCTTCACAAAAATTTAGCACAAAAAAAGTGATTTTTGTTGACAAAACGAGGTGCAATGATGTCACATACATCTGAAACACACTCCAGATAAATGTCTCTCCAGAGTAATGTTACATCATGTCATTATTAGTATCTGTCACACGTTCGAAATGAAATTTCTTCAAATAATGCGTTTTATAGCTGGAAAATCTTATTGTAAGAAACATTTTTATGATCGCTTTCTTTTCTGCTCGTAAAAATCTACGCCCTTGATGAAAGAGTTCTCATTAAATTTCAACAGGACTCAATCAATACAAAGTGTAATTGTCTGTTTATTGGAGTTTTAAATGTAGAGAATAGAATTTAATATCGTATTGTTATCTGTAAAAATCAGTTTTGTTCATCCTAGCACAAAGTTTAAATTAAGGGCAGTAATAAGACAGCTCTCTAACGATGCTTATATAAATAACGATCTGAATACTTCTTAAACGCAGAGGGCCGATACTGGCACTGGCACCTTTGTAGCTGAAACGTTTCGCAATCGACGGAGGGAGGGGGAGGGCGCTTCTCAAAAAAGAAACCCTGGCTTGCTGCAGGCAGTCGATAATTGGCGAGAGAAGCGGCCAGTACTTTGAAGTGTCGGCCAGCGACTAACGATCCAGCAGCCGCCTCGCTGCCCGCCGTAGAAGTCACTCTCACCTCCGACTAGTCCAGTACCTCAGCACGTATACACTGCTGACCAACAAGAGGGCCGACATTATAGAACAATAAACATGACACCACGACCTTATCAACTCAAACACAAATCCCGCTTCCTGTTTAAAGATTACTTTGGTTAACATTCTTAGGTATTTTTTCCGGCTGATCTTTAGGATGAAACTCAGTTTCACACTAATTATTACGCGTTTCAGTGGCGCACAGTCGAATTACGTTCAGCTTACATTCACAATGTTGTGAAAGAACCATTCATGCCTCATTTCTGAATTACTAAAATTTCTAAGCTTCGAAACAACGAATGATAAGCACATCGTGAAACAAACAAAAATGTTTTAGTTTCTGTATCAGTTTACTGTATATCATGTACTAAAGAAAAGACATTAAAAAAAATATCGGGTTACGGATCAACTAAAGAGATAAATGGAGAAGCGTAGGTTATATAAGAAAAATGCAAGCCATAAAAATAAATAAGTTACCTGTCGAAACATGTGATTTTCTTTGAAGGCCGTTTTCTTTAATATTTTTTTCCTTTCGTGCTGTGGGAAACAACTTTGCTGAAATGAGATGGATATTGTTTGTAGTATTTGTTAAAAAGACTACAATATTTTAAATTTCTTGTTGTTGTCACTAAAATATTCGTTATAGACAACCGAGTATAACATCATAAAAAATTTAATCTTCACGGGTTCTCCGTCGGACAGTGTTGCAGAAAGACGAGCTTTCTGCGGCTAGCACTGCCGCCATCCTCAGGTCTGGTGTTACCACTGTGACATCCAGAGCTGCTCTGGTTGTCACAGTGGTAACCTGAAGATGGTGGCAGAGATAGCCGTCGATAACTTGTCTTTCTCCAACACTATACGACGGAGAACCCGTGAAGATTAGATTTCAGCAACACGCCAGGAAAGCCTTCGTTCACACATCATAAAAATTTCAACCTTAGCCTTGGGTCTTCTAAAACGGGGTGTTGTATTTCCGAAGATCCTTGTTATATTTTTTTTCTTCTTAATGAATTCGTGGTTTTAGCTGCGGTTGGCGCTATTTATTTTAGTTAGACTAAGTAAATGAAATAATAGTCATATACTCTGCACAGTTTAAAACAATTTTAATGAACTCCAACACGACACCACGTTAATTTATTACAAAATAGGACTTCTGATACACAAGTTCTCCTTATGGCTCTTGTTATTTTCATCATCACGATACCATTAGACATCAGCCACCCAAACTAGGCAACCCAGTAGTAATATCCGTTGCTATGGAAACTTTCCAAGAGTAAAACCAACTGGCCATTTGCCAAGGTACTCCAAAATTCAAAGATTATTCTACCTTAAAATAGGATAATCTGTCTGTTATCCTACAGTGGTCCCTTATGTTTGTCAAGGTTCCTGAACGGAATTCTAAATTTCTGTAAAATTGTTAATGCTTATAGTGGTCAGTAACTATGGATGGAGAATAAGCTGTGAAAAATTTTTGATTTAGAAAGTCTACTTATTTGTAAATTTTAATCGATTAGATTTTAAAATTTGTAAGTAGTTTCGTCATAGAAATCTGGTAGTAAATTCAAAAGTTTTTCACTTATGTTTAACCTGTTAAATCTAAATAACTGCGCTGATAAATTGAAGGTAATGTTCATAGCGTAGAAAAGACGCTTGCCCGTTAACTCAAACGAAGTTTTTCAATTCATTGATTCCCAGAAATATTTAACGGCAATAGTACAAAGCAACTTAATATGAATGATGTGAGTTCGACATATAACCTCGGCCATAGGGATTCCGTTTCACGGGGCCAATTAAGTTTTTCTTTTTTTTTCTCTCTCTCATCGTCCAGGACATTAGGGGCAGGGAAGAATTGGTTCCAAATATAGGAAGATTTTTTGCAGAAATTATCCCTGCATTCGTCTGTAATGATACAATCACCATCGTAATCATAATAAAAGGTTATAATCAGAAGTAAATAGGAGGTAGGAAGACATAAGTCCAACAGTTTGGAAAAAGAATGACAAGTAATGTAAGAATGACAAAAAATGGTTACACCATTAGCGTAAATAATTAGAGAAATAAACGATCGTAGGTAAAGGTGTTACGTCACGCGTCAAGATTCTACAGAATTGGGGTGGGTGGGGCAAGGGAGGAAGCTGGAAGCAATTAGATGAAGAATTATGGTCACCGAGAACTACTTCTGTGTAAAAATAGATACCAAATGGAATGAATACTTACAGTAACTATTTTTAAGACAGTTTGGATAAAATAAGCTTAGACCTTATGAAGATGTCTAATCCGTTCATTTGGACCAACTAGGACCCCATTAGGCCTTCGTTTGGCATGAATTTGTTTTGAACAATTAGGACTGTTGGCCCTAGAGGTGATCTACAGTTTAATGTGGAATCCGAACCACGGAGTATTCTGGTATATTTCACACTAAACAGCAAGCTGTGCCAGAGGTGAAGGTTGGGTTAACGGCTAATGAAAACCACCACCGAGACAGGGAATCGAACCGAGGACCATTCGATCTCCAGTTAGACGTCTTAACCACCTAGCAACCGGTCCGCTCTCTTATAAAAGTATTGTTAGTTTGATTCAGAATATCAATTTTACGAAGATAATTTAACTATGGTAACATGCTAACAGGAACAGATAACATGTTTTCCACATTGATAAAATATCTTGTGGACTAAGGAACTGGATGATTATTCTTGCTATTCTCAAGAGTTTACACATACCAACCTTCGTATTACCGATAAAAACGCCACCGGAAAGAAGCTGAAACTACAGCGCTGACAGCTTTCATATTCTTTTCTTCCTCCTTTGCATTCAGATAAATTACTTTTAATTATTACGCAGTCAGAAATCAACATATCACATGAAAATCCAGTGGTTAAGGCGCCTGACAGGAGCTTGAAAAATCTCAGGGGAGACAGAATTCACACCGGGATTTTTCGAAGACCCTTAAGCTGATCTTCACCTTTGGCACGGCTTGTTGTGTAATGTGAAGTACGTCAGAAAGCTTCCGGACACCACATTAAAAACTGTAGGTTCCCTATACCCGATAAGATTACCATGCTAGGTTAGGGCTGCTATGATAGCGGTGCAATGCACAGCCAGTAAAAACCCTGTCGGAAGGTCATTACGACCTCACGAGCCTTTAGTTTTACCATACAAAAAATTTTTTCTACGTTTATAATGATTAATCTATAAATAAATGGCTAACATTAACTATTGCTAGGAGTATAACGTTCAGGACACACTATTTTCCTTGTAAGTGACTCATTTGATTTGGTTGCAAGATGGAAAGAAAACATAATAGAAATTAATAAAGCAACTTTGAATGAAAAGTCTGATACACTGTAATATTACCCCGATAATTAAATTCACGTAATATGCATTGATTGGAGTTACCAATCTATCACATTGTAGTATGTTTTGAAAGGTGAAAGAGATTTCAGATATGGACTTATGACAAAAGCAAGGTATACTGACGTTCTAATTAAAAGTAATATATTCTTAACGCTTATACATTTGCAGGAAGTTGATAATGCTAACCGTGATAAGTGGGCTTTAGTATTGTAAATTGAAAAGTATTTTTAAGCCAATGTAACAATCGAATTTTAAGAAAAGAATCATGAGATATTAGTTTCAACCGGACAGAGACTAAGACAAGTTGTTGTTGATGATCAAAGATACTCAACGTGCATGTAGAAGAAGCAAAGGAAGGCATTTCAAAATGTAATAAAGTTTCATATCGAATGAAGCGGTATAAAACGGCTTTCTGCTACTTTAGACGAAATATTAGATTCGAATTATAAGGATTACATCCTGTGAGACAGATTTTGGCAGGATAACAACTAGCAACAGGTCTCAACATCCTTTAATAGTTTTATTTGCGGCGTCTTATTTTTCAAATTTTGAGTCGTTTTCTGTCACAGTACCAGCGTTAAAGAATGCTATGTCAAAGCCTTTAGCAGAAAAAGGTACCATGAAAGTGGGTTCTGCTCATTCAGATATCGCTCTAAATTATTTCAGGTCCGCATCTATCCTTGACTAGAGTCGAAATAAAACAGACGGATCCAATTAAAGACAGTATGTTGAGTGCAGTTACCGCGAACTTATTATTCAAGAGCACGGTGGCTAGATACATAGAGCTTAGCGTGTAACATAGAAAAGAAGTTTTAGTATATCAAGCGACAGCGAGTAGCAATCTGCCGATGAATGATGAATCACAATGACTTTGTAAAACTATACCCGGATTGGCTAACATAAGGCTTCTCTCAGAAGTACTGCTATCTTCATGGATCGCTTATGCCACATTAAGTGTTATGCTCTGACACATCTCCTTCAAACCATCATTCCTTTATAGGGTTCGGTGCCCAGAGGTAAAGGGATCCCTCGCTCCGCTGTGTGTCTGTCTGCCGCAAGCCCCGAACTCGTAAAAGAAATAGCTTTCAAACGTCAAAGTTTCACGTCTCATGGGTTTCAAGAACCCAAAAACAGATATCGTATTTAAAAAAAATTACTGTAAGGAGTCTTATAGAAGAAAGAGAATGGGGGGAATATTTTTTTTTTTTTAACACAAACATATGAGGCATAGATGTGTGTAAAATAGAGGCCTAATGTACTTTATCCTATTTTTACAACGGAAAATAAAACAGTGAGCGGCCTTCAAATTTGTCGCTGTTTAGAACTGTTTCTTCAATAAGACTTTGTAACGATACTATCGATTGTGTGATATATCGATACTTGCCTCAGAGAGGAGGATCTTAGCAACAGTGAAACGGTAGGGCACACGTTGTGCTTGTGTTGCAAGTGCTATTCACCAGTAACTGCACGGTGGTCTAAACAGCTTTAGATTGTGCGTCAAGAACTTTTGTGGCGATGCTTACGGTGTCTTAAGTGTGTCGCTAAGATAATAATGAACTGTGGACAGTGAAAACCAATTTCGTAATATTTGCGACTATTGTATCGGCAGTAATTGTAGCTGTCCTTTACCTAATACGAACCACGCATTCTTCAGGATTACGAAGTCCGGTGAAACTAATTAGCTGGTGGTTTACTACGGCGTATTGTAACTGCTTCGTAGACTTGAGTGCAATAACACTGTGTTAATTACAGACTGTGTGATTTATGTAGTCGTGGTTCAAGATAATCTTAGTATTCGATCTGTGTGCAATTCAATGTGCCAGAAGAACTTTATTTGAGTGACTTTAATTATTTAATATCTGGTAATTCCACTGGCTACCGTGGTAAGATCGAATCAGTAATAATTAAAGGCTTATTAGCACAGCCAGTTCGAGTTCGTATTGCAGTATTTACCGGGTGGCATATGGGGGAGGGAGTTATTTTTGTTAAATTATAAATTATTAAAAACGTGAAATATTGAATTATTGATACTATGCAAATGTATGACTGGGAATTCTAATCTACAAAGAACTTTGATGCTGCAATTATAAGGCACACAAATGACCAACCTTTAATGAATTTAAAGCATTTTGAGCATATTTAACGTTAACATGAAACATATGTTCTTAAAAGGAGGCAATCAAGCTCAACATTACAAGTTGCCGTCATGAAAAGCAAAATGAAAGTATCAACTGAACTTTAATCGTTAATTTGCAAAACAAGCACAAGAACAAATAAATTCCTGCACATGCCAATAGTTAAAAAACAAGGGCGCCAATCCCAATCTAAATGAATGAACAAACTAGTCCTAATACCCTCAAGCTAGGTGATTGCACTATTCACACGTTGGAATAATGTCAAAGTTTTTGCCAGCTAGCACAATAGTAAAACGGAATTCTGAGCTGAGATTCTCTCACAGGGGAACGCTTAAGGGTTCAACCTCAGATAAAAACCATGAACTCATGAACTCGTCTTTGGCGTCTGAAATCAACATTTTACTTTGTGAGTTGATTGCCGCGCGATCTGTGATCTCCACCGGTTCAGCTCCAAGCAACCGCTCAGACGGACACGTCCGTCTGTCGGAAAGCGGACAGGCAGACAATTCCAGCAGACTTTGCCAGAAGTGATGCACCACTGCGCTATGCAGTGTGCGTGATATCTGCCCTGACTTCCAGACATGGGCGCCGGCAGGATTACTTTAAGGGGGGTGCATATGTTTTTTTTTTATACATTATATACAACACTTATTACTTAAGGATACTGAATTTATTGACGAGGTGTTGAAGAAATTTGTACAACAACCTAGGCGTCTTAAGTTATTATTCAAACAGTGAATTTAATAATAAAATTTTTGTTTCTTAATCTTTTTCTGTGTATTTGCTTTCATAGCAGGGGGTGCAAGTGCACCCCCTTGCACCCCCCTCCCGGCGCCCATGCTTCCAGACCTGATCTCTCCACCGCACTGGGCGAGAGCAACCATCCACCTTGGCGGCTTGTTCCAAAGTGATTTTTCTTCAACCTTTGCCAGTGGCGTCTGATTCTCCCTCCTCCTCTCTCTCGTCGTACATGGAACAGAAATTCACCCAATCAGCCCTCTTGTTACAAAAAGAGAGTCCACATTGGCTACGTTTTAAACCTAGACAGGTCACGAGGTGACGCACAGAATCGTGGCACCGCTGGGGATTTCTGGAACGGTTGGCGCTCACCCGCCACAGCAGCGGCTTAAACGGGAAACTTTCCCATCACCTGACTGCCGTCGTCCGACTGACTGGCGCCAGGCACTGTCTCCTTGGCCACCCATCACAATGTCTGAGTATAATATTTCACATACAAAACTATATAAAAGTCTTTGGCAGCCCTTCCTTAAATAATTCTACGGAATAACTACCTTGAATAATTAAATATAACAGATTAATTACTTCCTTTAATAGTTAAATATTAATTAAACTGGAGCATGACGACATGGTCATTCTACAGTATATACGCAACCAGTGTAATGCAATAACTATAATAATCACAGTTCAGGAGTAACGTTGCACCCTGCCTTAAAACCTCTATTACTTATAAACCTTAAATTGGTCCCAAATACTGATGTTTAAGCCACGAACATCAAAAATACTTCATCCAATTTAGTTTACAACTTACAAGAGTAAAAAAGGTTTTTATTTAGATGTTACCTAGCCATTGATAAATACTATTCTTAATTAAAATTGCATTACATCCTAATAGAGATGGAATAGTCTAAATCACTGCAAAATCGAAACATGTGTAGAACAATTGAACCATGATAAGTGATTAAGACTGTGGAGAGATGGCGTGCACGTGAGCCCAGCAACTCCCTCTTCAGTGTAAGCGGACATGTCAATGTTACGCCTCCCTCATAGGTGCAGAGTCATCAAACGAAGTGGAAAGCTGCATTAAAATGCCAGTATGCCTCGTCAACGCCAAACGGTGTGAGTGAGTTCGAATGTGGCAGAATGATTGGTCTCCCAGAAACGAGTTTGCCCTTTAGGAGCCGCAATATCACGTTACGACATACAGCTATAACAGTAATAAAATTGTGTGGAATCAGTGGATAGAAGCGGGTCGTAAGCAGTGTCGAGAGGGAACTGGATCACACAGCACGGGAAGACCGCCATCTTATCTGCATGGCTCAGTTTGACCAGAAACCATCAACGACTCAGACTGTACTAGGCGTGCGAACGCTTCCATTGAGGTGCTGAATGGCAAATTATAGTCTTTTTTGATGACTACCTCTTCAACAAGTCCTACAGTGATGGCACCGAACGTTTTTAGAGTCTAATATTGTAAGGGAAGTCATTTTAGTGGAGGCGGATGATTTGCGGAAACGGATGCTGAGGCTGAAAAATTATAATTATTTATATCTTTGTATTTTATCAAAAATAAAATTAAAATAAGTGTATGTTTATCACAAATTTTACACAAATTGCATAAGCAAACTCTATTTCCATGTAATACTGCCATATTGACTTATTTTTTGCCCCATATTTCAATTACGACAAACGTGGGATGATTTAACTTCGTACGCGTCAACAAAACAATCTTTGTTATATGAACTTTGCGGGGTTCACTGCTCGACTAATTCAGGCGTCCAGCACAGGGCCACACCACCATCTGCATGCCCACCACTCGCCTTAGTAACTCTCTGGCCACGCATTCGGAAGAATGCGGGTTCGAATCCCCGTCCGGGCACCCAGATTTGGGTTTTGTATGGTTTTCGCAGCTCGCTCCAGACGAATTCCGGAATGCGTTCTTCAAAAGGCCATGATCGAATTCCTTCCCGTCCGTTGTCCCCAGTCCATTCCCTCCTCTAATGACCTCGACATCGACAAGGCGTAAAGCCATGAGCAAAAATAAGAAACAAACTCGTTTCCACCGCTCTAGCAGTCCACTATCCTATACGCTATGGTGTGGGTTTGTGATTGGAGGAAACACGCTGCTAGTGCGCGAAAGGACACGGTGCGCCGCTAGAAACTACGAGTGGAAAGGGCTGCTTGGAACATCTTGTTGGACTTATTTTTTAAATTTTTATTAATGGCTTTCGGCGACTAAGCCATTCAGCCAGGTCAGTGTGTTTACGATATCTCTTCATGTGAATTAGTTTCTCCAGTATGTTTTATGATTCCTAAGTATAGACACCACAGGACGGACAGGACATTCACACAGACACACAACACTTAATATCCATGCCCGCGGTCGGATTCGAACCGGCGACCTTCGGTACGCGGAGCTAGCACGCTAGCCCCTACGCTACCGAGGCCGGCTTGTTGGACGCTGTAGTAGCGTGAATGGGTGAGCGCATTCGACCGTAGTTCTACACTGAAGTCGTACAAGCTGGACCATAAATAGACCACTCTAGTTTACATGCAAGTTCAAACTCGTAAATTCGTGCTTGGATAATAACACCGTTTAGTTCACTGTTGCTTTAATTACAGCATCGTAAGAAAAGAAACTACGACGCCGTGTTAGCTAAGCGACGATGGGGGGATTTTCGAATAAAGAGGAAAAACTAAGACAAGTATATTGCGATGTAAACAAACCCTTCGCTATTCTTTCGCATTAAAAGTTGTGGATGCGGAATCGGATTTCATCCTAAAGTTCCGCACTTGCTGATGCGTAGCTCCGCTACGTCCCTAGTTTAGACGCTACCGCATTGTTGAGTGGCATAGCGCACAAACACCAAGTGTGATACCTCGAGTCACCAATGAACTATATATAATTTGTAATCTTTCTTCCTGCGTGTTGAGGCAATCTGAATAGCAACCACCACATCAGCTAGTGTTTAGAGCCAGAGGCAGCTTGCCCTACCTTTAGGTAGCTGCACGTGCCGTATTTCAGCAGGAATATTGCCGTACATATATGGCGAAGAATGTGCAAGCATTAGATACACAACGCCTACGAGGAATACGGTTCATAAGTAAACAGAAGAAAGTTTATAAAGTACAGCGGCAGTGGTATCAACGACAACAAAAACAGATTATGTATCAGGTAGAGGAGGTGATGTGGTATACAAAATTACATCAATGACGCAAGTAAAGATGAAAGAAGAAGCAGAAATATCTTTTTTAAAAGCAGCAAACTCCCGTTTTAATCCAGAACTAAGTAAGAAATTTCTTAAAAATTCATTAATATTATTAATGGAAAGTAACTATGTCTCTCTGTATGTTAGTTACATTTTAACGACTAAACGGCTAAACCGATGTTGGTGAAATATGACAAGGAAATGCTCTGTATCATTAGAAACGACACAGAATAGTGATTTCTTGATAAATAACATATTTTTTTTTTTTTTTTTTGCAAAATTTTGAAAACTAAAAGAACGGTACCAGACTGACGATTAGCATGTGTAAGTCAGTCAGGCTTTGTTTCTCCTACATTTAGTTTGTGTATAATATGTTCATAAATCTCGTGAGTTATTAGTGCAGTCGTGGAATTGTGCTGCGCCAGACTATTATTTTGTGTTAATATGTAGCTAATTCACCGGTTTCTAACCCCCAACGGTTATATATTTTAGCAAAGGACAGTAAAATCAAAATTGTTTATAAAACGGTTTTGACATAAGATGTCACCAAAAAGTGACAATTTTTAAACCACAAATAAAAATCTGGCGGAAAAACTGTGGCAGGTAATCTCCAACAGTTAACCCCCACCTTTTTATTGTTGTCATTTTTAAACATGTTGCAAACTGGTTTTCTTCGTGGGACACGCTCAGTGGTAGAATGGTATACTGTTGGCTTCCCCGACACATTATCCAGTCTCCGTGCTCTGTCGCGGTTAACAGCTGGTTGCAAACATGGCAGACACAAGTAATTTATTAACAGAGGTCAGAACTGAAAGGAAACTTCGTGAAAATGGTAACTGAGGAAGTAGTTTGAATAGAGGGATTATATCTGGTTTAGTAGAGGTTAGCGAATGTTACAAGTCGATAAACTGGTTACGGAGACGTTCTTGTTGAAAATAAATTATCAAAGGAAATTATGAATAATTTACCAAAAACGCTAAAAGAATTTAAAGTTGAAATTAGTAGACGGGAAAAGTAAGTGAGGAAAGGAAAGGGGAAAAATAGGTATGTAGGAATATTGCCACCCGAGCAAATGTTCCATCGCAAATATATTTAATTTAATATACATTCAAATGTATACGTTTCTTGTATCACACTATTTAACACGGACTTATATCACTGCCAAATATGAATATCGTTGCTTACATAGACACGTTTCTAATAATATTTTAATAGCTGTTTCGTACGGACAGCTACGCAGATGAAAATTTCACGCTTTGTTCTACAAGCTGGGTGGTGACGGTTATGATTGTTTTGGGGAGCGACTCAGCAGGTAGCTAATAGAGGACTGGGTGCTCTCAAATGCAGGCGGGCTGTCTGGCGTGCGGTCAGCCACAGGCCAGACCGCAACAAGTTGCGACCAGTCGGTGTCACGTTCCACTCTGCGGTCGCTCTGATTGACTGCACGGCTGACGCAGCAGCCACGAGGCCAGCCAGCGACCGAGCCCCTGTCCTAAGGACACGCTCGAGTTACTTAAAGGGCATGTTCAGAACAAGGTCGCAGGCGATCCTGAGGGTCACATCATAATTCTGACAACTTACCACTAATTTCATCACAGTGTTTCCAAAGCTACTCGACTTCCTCCATTTCTTTTCATTCCGAGGATCTTCCTTCATTTTTTTATGACCTTTGCCTCTTTTGATGTCTGTTATATCACAAATGACTTTGTAGCTAAGACAAAATTATTCACTGTCTAATGAGGTTGTGTTGATAGTAGAAGTAGTAGTAGTGGTTTATTTTTCCTCTAAATCATATACATGTACTTTATACATAATGATATGAGACATGTCAATTATAAAATATGATTTAAATTTACATTAGATTATTTACATTAAATTGATTCATACAATTCAAATGTTCTTCTACAGAGTAAAAGGAGTGGTATTGAAGTTATGACATCAAAAATTTCTAAAAAATTCCCCTTTCTGATGTTGCTTTTACATTATATGGTAATTTATTGAAAAGCTTAATCCCCATGTGAAATGTTCCATTTTGATAAATTTCTGTTTTTGTTTTTGTATGCATAATTTTCAAATCTGATTGTTTCCTTGTGAAATGATCATGTACCTCGTTATTTGTTTTAAGAGCTGCATCTTTACCTATGACATTATTTATAAAAAAACATAATGGTTTCAAAGATGTCAATGCTTGGTAGTCGAACAATATTCATATACTAGACGACCCATGCGAAAATTTCGCGAAAAAAATAAATCGGTGAAAAGTGAGGTTGAATATGATGTCACTAAAGCTGAGTCATTACTCTTCATACTCCTACTTCATTTATCGATTTTGGTTGTATATACAGGGAGATAAATGGCTAGAGTCACAAAAAACAGATTTTAGTAAAATTGTCATTTTTGCCCTTTAAGGGTCGAATTACGAAAAATTCATATCTTAAATTATAATGTTACCACGGCGGAGACCTTAATCTTTAGTATGATACCGCATTTATCTATATCGGTTGGATATCAAGTGAGATAAATGGCACGTGACACAAAAATGCGTTATAGAAGCATTTATACTTTTTCCATTTAAGGGTTGAATTCCAAAAACATTCTTTCTTGAAATATGATGTCACCAAATCTGAGACATTACTCCTCATAATCTTACTTGATTTTTCGATTTTGGTTAGATATCCAATGAGATAAATTGCTTAAGACACAAAAAATGAATTTTAGAAAAATTAACATTTTTGCCCTTTAAGGGTCGAATTACGAAAAACTCCTTTCTTAAAAATATAATGTTACCATGGCGGAGCCCTTATTATTTAATATGATACCTCATTTATCTATATCGGTTAGATAATAAGGGAGATAAATCGCTCGTGACACAAAAATGCGTTATAGAAAAATTTATACTTTTTCCCTTTAATGGTTGAATTCCAAAACAATTATTTCTTAAAATATGATATCACAAAACTAAGACATTACTCCTCATATTCCTACCTCATTTATCGATTTTGGTTAGATATCGAGGGAGATAAATGGCTCGAGACAAAAAACCCGCATTTTAGAAAAAGTGACATTTTTGCCCTATAAGGGTCGAATTACGAAAAATTCCTTTCTTAAAATATAATGTTACCATGGCGGAGACCTTATTATTTAATATGATACTCATTTACCTATATCGGTTAGATATTAAGGGAGATAAATCGCTCGTGACACAAAAATGCGTTATAGGAAAATTTATACTTTTTCCCTTTAATGGTTGAATTCTAAAACAATTATTTCTGAAAATATGATTTCACAAAGCTGAGGACATTACTCCTCATATTCCTACCTAATTTATCGATTTTGGTTAGATATCGAGGGAGATAAATGGCTGGAGATAAAAAACACGCATTTTAGAAAAAGTTACTTCTTTGCCCTATAAGGGTCGAATTACGAAAAATTCCTTTCTTAAAATATAATGTTACCATGGCGGAGACCTTATTATTTAATATGATACCTCATTTACCTATATCGGTTAGATATTAACGGAGATAAATCGCTCGTGACACAAAAATGCGTTATAGGAAAATTTATACTTTTTCCCTTTAATGGTTGAATTCCAAAACAATTATTTCTGAAAATATGATTTCACAAAGCTGAGACATTACTCCTCATATTCCTACCTCATTTATCGATTTTGGTTAGATATCGAGGGAGATAAATGGCTCGAGATAAAAAACACGCATTTTAGAAAAAGTGACTTTTTTGCCCTATAAGGGTCGAATTACGAAAAATTTGTTTCTTAAAATATAATGTTACCATGGCGGAGACCTTATTCTTTAATATGATACCTCATTTATCTATATCGGTTAGATATTAAGGGAGATAAATCGCTTGTGACACAAAAATGCGTTATAGAAAAATTTATACTTTTTCCCTTTAAGGGTTGAATTCTAAATACATTCTTTCTTAAAATATGATGTCACAAAGCTGAGACATTACTCCTCATAATCCTACCTCATTTATCGATTTTGGTTAGATATCCAGGGAGATAAATGTCTCGAGATACAAAAAACGCATTTTAGAAAAAGTGACATTTTTGCCCTATAAGGGTCGAATTACGAAAAATTCCTGTCTAAAAATATAATGTTACCATGGCGGAGACCTTATTCTTTAATATGATACCTCATTATCTATATCGGTTAGATATTAAGGGAGATAAATCGCTCGTGACACAAAAACGCATTGCAAAAATATTAATACTTTTGCCCTTTAAGGGTCGAATTCCGAAAAATTTCTGGCTTAATATATGACGTCAGTAAAGCGGAGATCTTAATCTTTAAAACGATGCTTCATAAAACGGTTTCAGATAGGTATCCAGGGAGATAACTGACTCGTAACACAGAAAACAGCGTTTTAGAAAAATTTACATTTTTGCCCTTTAAGGGTCGAATTCCGAAAACTTTCTTGCTTAAAATACGATTTAACCAAAGTGGAGACCATAAGCTTTAAAATGATACCTCATTCATTGATTTCGGTTAATTATGAAGGAAGATATAGGCTTGTGACAAAAAAATACCTTATAGAAATAATATATATGATTTAAATAAAGTTCTACAAGATTCCCATGATTTGTGATTTGTCATTATTCTTATTGCTCTCTTCTGAATTTTGAAATTACTTAGTGCATCTGATGATAAACCCCAGAATATAATTCCATACTTTATTTGTGAGTGAAAATGGGCGAAATATGCATTTTTTCAAAGTTTGTTTACTAGTGGTTAATTTTAAGATACGTAATGCGTAATAGATTTGATTTAATTTATTAAAATATTGAATATGTCTATTCCATTTAAGATCAGATTGAATCCATAAACCTAGACATTTTGAATCTAATTTGTTTTCTAAAGTCTGATTGTTCAAAATAATATTTGGTTTGGCAGGGTTCCTATTTTGAGCAGTATGGAAATTTACTGCAATGGTTTTTTCACAATTTATTATTAAATGATTGTTATTGGGCCTCTACAGATAACTGTTTAGTGGTTTTTATTAATACTTTGCTGAAGAACTTCTTCGCTTTCACCTTTCATTATAAGTGTTGTGTCATCTGCAAAGAGAATACTATCATGTGACTCAACATTTTCATTATTGTCATTGATATACAAAAGAAACAGGAGGGGTCCAAGAACCGAACCCTGTGGAATACTATGTTTAATACTTCTAATGTCTGATACATGCTCTCTGATTATTTAACTTTCTGTGTCCTTCCATCAAGGTACGACTTGAACCATTTGTATGCTATACCTCTGATACCATAATGATAAAGCTTAGACAAGAGGATTTTATGATCTATCACATCAAAAGCTTTAGACAAAGCTGGACGTATGCTGGTTATTTTTTCTTTTTTATCAATTATTTTTAATATACTATTAATGCAAGCATAAACAACTGTCTGGGTTGATTTCCCTGATCTAAATCCATGTTGTGAATCAGATAATATATTATTCTTGTTAATGAAGCTTATTAACTTTTTAGACATAATTTTCTCTAGTATTTTTGAGATAGCAGATGGGATGGTAATAGGCCGATAGTTATCTAGTTTATCTGTTTCTCCCTTCTTATGTATCAAAATAACTTTTGCTATCTTTAGCATTTCTGGGAAAGTACCAGATATAATGAACTATTACATAAATGTGTTAGTGGTGGAATTATGAATCTAGCACATTTTCTTTAGGATTGTATCAGGAATTCCATCAATTCCTGCACAGAACAACAACAACATGCCAATTGCCGATCGAAACTGATTATATCAATTTGATTATTCATAGAGTTATAACATGCGTAAGTAAACATAAGGGTGTGCATATTGAATTGTTAACAGTTGATATATAGAAACTATTATGGTATGCGGGAAATCCTCACCGGATCTCTGAACGGGTTCTCACCCTTCGCTAGAAGGTATTCACAGACCGTTAACCAGTAACACTGAGAATACGTGCTATTCAGTACCGGACATCTTTGGCTGGTCATCCAGTGTCTATGGCTTTCCACGAAGAATGCGTAGTGGAGGTTGGGTCCAGCTGCCCCCCAGACGGTTTCAGAATATGCATAATCAATTTAGATTGTTGAGAAGCATGTTTCGTAAATTCTCATGATACATTACTTCATGTTCCAATACCACCGATGTTTGCAACGAACAGGATTCTGGGAACGAGAGAGGGGCTTAAAATCAAATTGGCCAATCAGAAGACCGTGTGGGCGAATATCTGAACTAGCCAATAGCGTGTTGTTGTCATAAAAAAAGCTTTTAATGTTGTTGCTGTATGTCCAGTCCAGACTCCCATCTTGGGAGAGAAAGACTTCGGTGACCTCGAGAATCCAACAAGTAATCTTCTTTGGCGAATTTAAAACATTTACCTTACATTCAGTAGGTATGATGATCACATATTTTACTTTTGCAGTTAGAAGTCGGACTGATTAAAACAGTTTTGCTAAGCCTATCACTGGTAGTTCTGTATCAATCTGATATAAGTGATTTGAAACATTGCTGTTCGCACATTCACCAGTCTGCTGAATGAAACCGACATCTGGTACAAGCATCTCATCTTTGAGTGATAATATTAGCGTCATATAAACATCACTACCTGCGAAAGAAGTACCTCACAATCAAGTAACATCCCTGGTCGACTCACTAAGCGAATTGTGACTACCTTTAGCTTCAGTGCGGTGTTGTAAGAGACCCATTACTTTTTTAGGCATTGTGCGACGTCGAGGTC
Organism: Vandiemenella viatica; assembly: GCA_031002005.1. Taxonomy (NCBI): domain Eukaryota; kingdom Metazoa; phylum Arthropoda; class Insecta; order Orthoptera; family Morabidae; genus Vandiemenella; species Vandiemenella viatica. The sequence goes on from CM061920.1 coordinate 86,548,962, forward strand.
ATTAGTGGCGGGAAAGGTCGTGGAGCAAGGATCTGGAATGTATTTGCCCACGGTTTTTCCTAGGAACCATCCCGGAATTTTCCTGGAGTGTTTTCGGGAAACCATGGAAAACCGAAGTTTGGATGGCAGGACGGGGTTCGAATGCGATGCCAGAACGCTAGCACTAACCCACAACGTTCGGTGAAATGCTCAAGCCCATTTATCAAATAGACTCGTGCGTATTAACCCCTCACATTCATGTTAATAAATTCACTAGTATGATAATCTAATTTAATTTTAGTTTTATGACATTATTATGGATTTTGTTAAGATGGTCAACATTAAAGTACGGTGATAATGTGTTATTCCACGTTTGTTTGTGTTAAAAAAGTCAGAGTTCCATGTTTTTCGTTTGCTCTAAACATTAATTTACGGCAAAATTATTATTGCTCTACCGATCAATAACAATTATCAATTTTTTAACAAAAGCCACCGACAGTTTTGAAAACGGATCTGCACATTTCATTGTGAATAAATCAAAGGAAGGAATTTATTGTTAATCTTAACTATTTACTAAGCAGAGCGCTAGACTGGAGGAATAGATTAAACCCTCACGCAGTTACTACTAAATTACAAACCGAGCGTGGTGGTGTAACTGCTAGCGTTCTAGCCTCGCATTCGGGAGGACGGTGGTTCGAATCCCCGTCCGGGCATCCAGATTTGGGTTTTCCATGGTTTCCCAAATCACTCCAGGCAAATGCCCGGATGCTTCCTTCAAAAGGCCATGGTCTAATTCCTTCCTATTACTTGCCCCCCATCCTTTCCCGTCTCTAAAGACCTCGCTGTTAGAGAGACATTAAGAAGATTAAAAAAAAAAATCTATTGGAACAGAAGTGGATAATAGTTTCCTAATAATTCTCAATTTTGAACTAAAGCAAAAGTAACACATTCAGATTTTTAGACACGCTAACTAAGGCTTATACATTTCAGAGTCACTTAAAATGATTTCAAATTATTGCATTCATTTTTAAATTGATCATACTCAAAGACCACAACAGAAAACTGCAGTAATCAATGGTCCGCCCTGCTTGATATTGTAGCACGAACTGCACAATCTAACTAGTAAATCAGTTGATTATTATATATGAATTGGAGAAAGGCGTCACAAGGTACGAATTACAAGCTTTAAGACCCAGAATGTATATATAAAGATTAATTAAAATTAAATTAGGGTTTAAAAATTATAGGCAAATATTGCGGGGACAGGAAAAGTAATGACTGCACCATATACTCGTGGAATAAACAAAAGCAAATAAGTCATAGCTGACTTTTGTGGTATTTAAATTTGAGTGCAACCGCACAGTCAGCAGCCAGTAGAAAAATTTCGAATAATTGCGCAGGCAGCAAAGAGTTTCCAGATACTCTGTCAGGCCATTTTATAACTCATTGCTACAATGGTGCTGTTTGCAAATAATGCTAGAATGCGTATCAAACTTAATTAGTCACAACAAAAGTATAACTTTCATTGATATACAAAATAAAAGGACATACATACAGGATATAAAAATTGTGTATAAGAGAATTGCTACAAGTCACGTAGAACTATTTTTTTAGTAACTTTGTTGATTGTATTTCAACGTATTACTATTACAGTCTCCATGTTAAACTTAAATTAATGAAGATATCAACAATCACTGTGGAAAGAAGTCAATGGGCAAAGTTGATATCCATAAAACTGAATAAAACGATGCCACCTTTTGACATAAGTAGATCCACTCTTGTCTAAGAAAACGGGGGACCTATTCCTAGCGATAAACTTACAAAAAGAAATGAAATCCCAGAAAAACAATTCTTGTAAAAATAGGCCTAGTCTCGCACTCGTGTACTTCTTATGAGCCAAGTCTATGCTTTACATTGTGCATTCACTTTGTGAAACAGAATGGTTTCTCTCGGTGTCATAAATTTTATTTAGAACTAGCTGACCCGGCAATGCTTCACTATTGCTGGACTTGAGTAGGCACATAGATTAAATGAAAAAATATTACATTTAAATTTTAAACTGCTGTTTCATTCATTTTCAGTTGGAAAGGGTGAGAGGGGACGAGATTTGGAAAACATATGCAGTTTGTTTCAAAGTATAAGTGTGCAAATTCCCATTGAAATCTGATGAAATAATTGGTTTTGTCTAAATTATTGGGGAGGAGGGGTGGGTTTTTTAATTTTTTTTTTTTGACAGGAACCATTTTCGACATCCCCTCGACATTCACCATAGCTTCGCCGTAATCGGACGAACGGTTTGCGGGTTTGTTTAAATTATGGGGTTGTTATGGGAAGAGGGGGTAATTAAGGTGATGGAAAGAGAGGAGAGGGATTGGGTTTTTATGAAATTATTGTGGACAGTATTCTCTCTATTTTTAAAATTCTTATCTAAATTGGATAAAAAAATGTGGTTTGCATAAATTATGGGGTGAAAACCTAATGGGATTGGAAAGGGGGAAAGAGGATGAATATTCGCAAACCATACGTAGGCAAGTATTTTTCTGTTTCTTTTAAAGTATAAGTGTACAAATTCCCTATCTAAATCGGATTAAAAAACGTGGTATTGCCTAAATTATGGGGTGAAAAAATTATGGGGGTGGAAAGGGGGCGAGGGTATTAATATTCGGAAACCGTATGTAGGCAGTATTTTTATGTTTGTTTTAAAGTATAAGCGTACAAATTCCTATCTAAATCGGATAAAAATGTGGTTTTGCCTAAATTATGGGGTTTATGGGGAATAGGGGGTGACTTTTTTTAAAAAAAAAATTCACAGGAACCTTCGCAGACGCACACTCGAAAACTCTCCAAAATTTAATTGCAATCTGATAAATGGTATAGGAATGCATAGAAGAGGAACAAACCCACAAACCCACAAACATTGATTTTTATATATAAGATAACAAAAATATAATGGTAACTTGGCCATTGTGCATGCCATGATTTAGTAAACCTATATAAATACCTTAAATGTATTACTTCATCAAACTTACATAAAAGCCAGATTTCTCTTGCACCTTTCCGAATTTATATATATATAATTATGCGTTCCATATCAGTAAAAATTATGACATGCATAATAGCCAAGTCAACATATTTTTTTATTATTCTCAATAAAATCTATAAACACCGAGTGAAACCCATTTCGTTTCACAAAGTGAAGAGAATACATTACTGTAAAGTGCAGATTGGGCTCAGAGGAAGGTCTCGTAACTTTTTGTCACTTCACTAGGACGAGACTAGGCCTATTTTTACAAGAATTGATTTTCTGGGATCATTCTTCTTCTCAAATGGCAAGCCCGAGCCTTACTTGTTATACAAATGTGTAGTTAAACGCAAGAACATCTTAGCATTGCATTTAAAATACAAAGCTCAGCACTCAACTAGATCTACGGACTGTGATAAACACCTCGGATACATTAAGGGAAAGTAACGTGCTCAATGCAAATAAGTACTCGATATGTAATGCTTAGATTAAGATCACGTTGCCCCCGGGGACAGATTATAGCAGCTGGTCCCGCCATCGGCATTTCTTGTGACCATCTTGGTTTGGAGAGGAAATGACCACGACAGGTGGAACCGACGGCATCCATCATTGTCACAGCTCCTCGCCGTAACAAAGTAATATCCAGGAGCGCCCCTCAACTTGGGCTGCGAAGTGTGTCCCTGTACGCCTCAACTTCAGCCAGTAGCCGCAAGATGGGCTCGTGATCGAAAACAAAATTTGATAACATTGCCCGCCGCTTGGCAAATATTGAGAAAGGATTCGTTGTGATTGCTGAAATTTCTTTCCAATTTTTAAAACTAATTTACTAAATCCATTCAGTGGTTTTACTAGCCGTATCATCTAACTAAATTCTCGCTTATGCATAATGTGTGGATAATGAAAAGAAAAAACAGATTTAAAAAATTTAGAGAATTTTAAAATTTCTAGCATACGCAGTTGAGCGTTAGTCGTAAAAAAATATTAAAAGCACTAACAAACGGGTGAAAAAATATTCATTCTCTTTTTATACCGCCACCTTCACAATTCCCCTCACTTCCGCTCGTATTAGACCCTGATAGACTGTCACGCTGCTTATGTTGATAGTATTTTCTTACGAAAATTACATATATAAATCTGAGTCATGCTGGAAATTACGCACTGACAGTGAAATAACAGAGGTATTAAAATTATGCTGTTGGTCTGTGTCAGAATTAGGCACACTTACGGAATGATTTGGTAACCATGTCAGTCACCAAAAACATTTAAAAAAAATTAATACAAGAAATTCTACAAACAAATTGCGAAGTGTGGACTCACAAACCTTTTTACAACGTCAGAAAACATTGGAAATGCTGCAGAAAAAAAAGTGTTTTACTATTGGATCTTGAAGCGTACATGAGGCACTGTGGACCTGTGACTGCTTGCTAGAAGCAGAGATTTATGGTAATCAAGCATTCATGTGCAAAATTTCGGCTAATGTGCTAATTAATATGCTCTCTCCCGCCTTCATTCATAAATGTAGAATTATACTTTACCCATAAGCTTACATACTGGCAGAAGTCAGATGCCTTAAAGATGTGTTTAAATATTTCTTTCCTCCATTTCAATAGGAGGACGAATAAATAAGGAACCCGAAGGTCTTTAATAACTGCGTAAACAAAGCTTTGAATTGTAAATGTAGATATCACCTGGTGAATACTCTGAGGTCACAAACATTAAAGCAAACTGAAAATTTTAGTGAAGTAAGGGACGTACAGAGGGCTGTATAGCTTCATTGTACAAGTGTGTGTGGAAGGATACACTTCATAATGAATGCCCCAGAGCGACTGAGTTTTAAAACGAAAGAATTGAGAAAAACCCACAAAAGTGCTAAGTTTACTTGTAAACTCCACCTATTTGTACTTTCTTCCAGTTGTCTATGCTAAAGTGTTATAATTCTGTGTACTGCTGTTTATAAATATAGAAGCGGTGTTAGGCTGATTAACTCAGATTGCACCTCGTTTTACTGTAAATGTGAATTTTTCTGTTTCACAGCGAAATTTCATCGCTAATAAAAGGCGCACTTCTATTTACAACAGGAAAATGGATCCACCTATGGGGCTATTACAACAATGTAATTTAACGAAAGACCGGTTCATAAAATTTACGATAGAATCACAGAGAATTTCATATTCTCAACCAGATCATTAAACTCATATTATAGGTTTTAACGAAATTACGAATTTTAGTTGAATGTGGCAAACAAGAAAACCATTGTCGCTGTTGCATAAGCCAGCTACAATGCGGTTCTGTCGTACAATACGGAACCTTTGGTGAGCGGACACCTTCACTTCTAGCATATGGCAGGAGGGCAGTTCGAATCCCTGTCCGGCACTGTCATATTTCGGATGTTTTCCCGAATTCTTCCAGGTGTAATTCTGGGACTGATCCTTTAAAAAAGCAACGACTGAATTTCTACGTCGTTTGTTGCCCTCGTTAGTCTCCCGGTTCCAATAACCGATAACTCTAAAGACGACCATCTTTTGGTCTAAGAATACACCCCCTCCCTCACGAAAAAAAATTCTTAGCAAGCCATAAACAAGCTTCCGAGTATATATATATACATATTGTGGTATCATCAGCTTGTAAGTAATCGTTCGGATTTCTTCGTACCGTATTATCCATAGCCATCAACAGGATATTTGTACAGCAAGCAAACATCTTGTTAGGTTGTCAGCAACAAGTGACAAGTCAGATGGTTGTTAGCAATATTTTGTATTTCATGTTATAAAGTTTTCACAAGTTAACCACAACCCACTTCAATCGCATGCTTTGTCATCAGGCAGATACAGAGTATTACTGTATTAATACATTGTTGAATCCAGCCAACCACAAGTCAGGCGTGTCATAAACAATCCACTTTCTTTTTATAGTTTTTCACTATTAATCTCCTTGTCAGTTATTAAAAAAATTAACGTTCTCCGCAGCCTGATACAAGTGAGCCATGTCATAATCAAACATTTGGCTGTATTCTCATAGTATGTTGCCACCTAATATTCTAGAAAGAATTCGGGTTCACTAGATCCAATGCTCCAAGATAATTATATGATGATATAATTGGCAATAACCCCAAATTGCATTCTATACTTCAGCTCAGATACATCAATGTGTGTAATATTTGTCGTTTCGTTAGTTAGTAGCTACCTTTTCAGTTCCTGTGCAAAATGTCATTGATGACTTCGACAGCTGTTTAGCAAACTTTGGTAGTTGGGAAGAGAGAACTGAAAATGAAGTGATGGAAACATATTTTTTTCCAGAGTGGTTTCAGAATAGCAACATTAAGCCACTAACCTTGTGCTGTCAGGGGGGTCATTACTATTGCTGTAAGTTTTAATATCAATTTGATTATTGATTTTAAGTTATGAAATTAATTTTCAGGTAGCAAGGATCCTGACTGCTGATGATGACAGACATAAAATGCTAAATTTATTGTTTCCCTGTGGCTTGTACATAGCCGGATACATTTAACGTTACTTTAGACATTATGTGTATCTGCAAGCAAACGCAATATCCAGCATTACAATCTGCCTGAAGATAGCAAACATAAACTCAATATTAAATACTTCATTTTAAAATTAGGAACATGATAACATCGTGGCCGCAACGATTGAATGTTACATGAATGGAGGATAAAATCCGTTGTGCGCCGAATTGAATTAGAAAAAGATGAACAATATTAAGGCTCAAACTGAACTTGCAAGGAACTTTAAAGTTCATGAGGTCATTTGCCAGCTAGCTTTTGAAATGGAATCAAGCAGAGATCCTGTTGAGCAGAGGTCCTGTCACATGGGTCGATTACGGATCCTTCAAAGTTTTTCCAAACCACGAAACAATGATGGGCGATTATCAAAAATCACCCGCATCGGCAGCGGTGGCGTGCGGCGTTGGTCATTAAGTTGTCCCACCAGTGAATGGACTGCATAAATCGACCAGCCTGTGACTGAAGCCAGAGCCCGCCAGTACAGTGTCAGTCCGCACTGTGAAGTCTGGACTCGACGACCGCTGACCACACAATGACCAGGTATATCCGCTTCTCCTTCCCTCTTCCGAAACTCCTTCTCGAAGTTTCGTTACATGGAAAAGAAACCACGAATTAACAACTGTAGACCCCGTATATGATACGCCATTGGTTATTTAACTTCTTCCCAAAACCACGTGAGGCTAGAAGTCATCTTATTCGTCCTGGCCTCCAGCGCGTCGCTCACCCCTTCCGCCGCACGGGTATCCCTGCGCGGGGTTTAACGCACTGACCTTGACAGCTAACGGTGCCTATCCACTCTGGACGCGCGAACTATAGCTCGCGTCAGCCCAAGCATTCTGGAGATTTCCACAGGAAATACCGTTGTCAGCTTCAAAATCTCTCCTGCTCTTCCAACTAGCACCTCTTTATTCAGTTATATTATTAAGAAATTAAGGTAGCCTGGGATATCAATTACATTGATCAGATAATTAATTTAGAAAATATTTACAAATATTAAATTAATCTGAATATAAAAAATACGATATTTAAATATTTGTAGTACGCCACAATCCTGCGTGCTACAATCTTAATACCTCAACTAGTCTTATTATTTAAAAAAAAAGGAAAAGATTCGTGTGATTATTGGATTCATCTTCAAACTAGATAAATATGCACTAAGAAAGTTGAGTAAAACTTCAAAATGATGTACTGATCCTTGTGAAAAGGATAGTCATTGATGGTGAACCCCAGTACTCATAGTATTGGTGTTAAAGGCAGTTGAATTTTTAAAAAAAACTGGCGTAGTGGAGCCACAGCTAACTTGTAGCAAGAGTTGCTTCTTTCTTTACCGTTAACCGAATAGAATGGTGTCATGAGTGACCGTGATTAGTATAACACATGATAGTGGAACCGTGCTGCTGCCGCCAGCGAGGCGCCGTGGAGTGGTACTGAACGACACAGGTCTCTGCTGACGTAGAGCCCAGGGCACGAAGACGGCAGTTTACGATCGCTCTCGACCTGTGGAACAGGGCACTGCCGGTGATAAATTTGCCGCGAGCGCCCGTTCGGCAGATAGCGTGGCCGCAACACGCACCTCAAGATAATTTCCTGCCCGCAGTTCCAATTACCACCCGGCTCACTAATTACCGCAGCATCGAAGAGCGTGGCCGTGTCGGCCTTGTTGCGGATGCTCCGGGGAATTGGTTTCGGTATCGATAAATCGCCCTGGGCCGCGCTAATTGAGGCCCGCGGGGGCGGGAGGGGGGGGCTGTACTTACGGCGGTGCGAATGAGTTGCTACTGCTGCAGCGCCGCGAATTATGTGTGCATTAGCAGCCTGTGCACATAATATCGCGGGTATTACAACTTCCAGAGGTGGCGAAGGCCAAGACACACAGGAATAGAAACAAAATCGCTTCTAAACCAAATTCTGAAAAATGAATTGTTATAAACGCATATGTTTCGACTGGAGTTAATGTAGAAGCAATCATCCTTTACTTGCTCCCTTAATATTTGACACTGTTACGCGGAATTCTACCATATCTTTCCCAGAGAACTATTGAATTATAACCGTCAGTAAATAAACACATTACCATATAATTAAAATCGTCTAAAAACGTTTCATGCAGAAAGTAACTTCAGGAAGCCAATAGTCTGCAACCATTACAGAAATAAATAGGCGTAACAGAAAATGTTTGCTGTAAATATTGAGATAATGCAGCAAAAGGTTAAAAGAGTATTTTTTTTCTCTCTTCGGGCTTTACATCTCGTAGACTCGAGGTCGGTTAGCAACCAGGAACGTAGAGAAATTCGGACAAGGCTTTTTGGATGAACCATTCAGTCATTTGCCTGCAGTGATTCGGGAAACCATGAGGAACCAAATCCGGCGTGGCCAGACGGAAATAATAAATTATTAACCACTGCTTTACAATTCTAACGAGTCAAGCTTATGTGTACTCTCTTAAAAAATCCGGTCTGTCTTATTTACAAAGAAGACAGAACGAAGAATAATTAGCATTACATTCATACAAGACGTTGCTGAAACAATGGATATTGGATTTAATGTTCTCACATATTTATCAGACTTCTTCTTGTAATTGATTGTAATTTCTATTGGTACTTCGTTGCTTTCAATCTTTTCTTAAGGCACATAAGAGTCAACATCCCATTTGCCATTCTGTACATACTGTATATTCCTTGACGTGGGGACGTCTTGAAATTTCCTTCCATACTAGTAAGCTTTCTAGAGATCCCCATGATAACAAAATTTGGAGTACAATGTGCCATCGAAATTATCAATATATCGTCTATATTCAAAATAAAATTCACAGTATTTTGTCAGCTAAAGAATTTTTTCCAACATACTGGGCCATGTTGCTTCACGCACAGTAGGGACGCTTGCGTCGACATTTATAAGGCAGGGTTTCGATGGATGTAGAATTGTTTCACATCTTATTGGTTAAAACTACGATGCTCATTGTGATGTCGGTTAAATACCTAGTGATTTCTTGTATGGAACTTTAGTGTAGAGTAATTAGGATGAAGTTTAATAACGAAATTAGAATTAAAATGACAAATAGTTATCACGACATCACAATAATTAAGACAAAAGCCAAGTTGAAATCCTTAAATCGTATACGTTTATAAACAGCATCTCAACCGCAATACTTTAATACCTCTGGAACATGTATAAGCGTATTAAGCGAAGTCTGAAAAGTAAGAATTTCGCTATTTATCTTTTTTCAGTTCATCACTGTCGAGAGATGTGTTACTGACCTTCACAAAAAAAAGTATTAACTGACGGTTAATTGCCCCTACTTTCAGTATAAACAGAGCCTAACAGTATACATTATATACTGTGGAACGAATTTCTTACAGTTTCGGAATATAGTATAATAGGTCGGAAAAAATCAAACAGCTTGAAATGTGCTCTTAATGACGAGGTATTTACAATTTTATTAATAACATTAATTTCCAAAGTAACTTTCAAATTTAAGTTCGGGTGGGGTGCCAAGGATTGGAGTGTTCACTACGCAAGGGAAACGACGTCCGAATTCTACAGTTCTGATAATCAGAATTATTGCAAGTGTGAATTAATTAAGAATAAAAAATTTCTCCTCAAGTTAAATCATATATTAGCCGACTGGAGAGGATACAGTGAAAACTGGGTTTATAATATGATTGCATCATTTAATTATGAAATCGAACGTTATATTTAAAACTAACAAGAACTGGCAGGTTCTAGTCACAACACAATTCACTGATAGAACAGTTTCCAAGTAGAGAAAGATTTTTAACCTCAGGGAGTTTGATGGGGTAAACATCTATGCAGAAGCTGCAATAAGGGCCCCGGTGCAAAAAACGACCTTTCCTTTCCCTGAGTTGTGCTTGCGGGCCCTAGGGGCCCTTAGTGAGGAGCTTCCTGTGTCTCAGGGGCAGGGGCCCCCTTAGACGACGGTAGAGCTAAAAAAAAGGTCGCCAGTTTGCCGTGAAGTTGCGTGGGGCCCCTCTGAACTGCTCTTGGGGCCCCCAGAGGTGCGCATGGGGGCCCCTTGAGGTATGCTTGGGGGGCCCCCTGAGCGTAGGGGCCTCGGTGCACTGCACCGCCTAGCACCATAGTAGCTACGCCCCTGTGCAGAAGTGTCTTTTCAAGTACCAAAATGTTACCGTTACATTGCGGACGTGTTCAGCTGCCGTGGGGGTTGTGACACTCCGATCCATAATATTTCTAATTAAATTTGTTTATTTCAAAAATAATTATAAATTTTCTGTTTCTTACATGAATAATTGAAATATTAATAATGAAGCCTTGTTTCTGGAGTTAGAGAATTTCATTGTTGTCGCAGCGCAAGAAAGGCTCTCCAGCTATCTAGCTGCCGCGCAGAACAATTCACTCGTCACTCAGCTGTAATACATTCATTGCTGTCTGCCAGAAGTAGTTGAACAGTGAAGACATGGCTTAGGGTGGTAGAGTGCTGAGTCACCAGGCCTCCACTTGTATCACTGAGTAGAATGAGACTTATGAAAGACGTTCATATACAATATTGAAAGTGAAAAGGAATTTTGCAAAAATTTGGATTTTGGAATTAATGTGCGACAACTTACGTAAATAAATAAAATGAAGTTTATTTTTGAATTATTATTTGTATAATAATAATAATAACCATGGGCCGGTCATGTTGCACGCAAAAAGAGATGAAAGATGGACTACGGTAGTGCTGGATTGGATACCGAGAAACCTGAAAAGAGCAAGAGGAAGACCCCCGGATCGCTGGGATAAGGATATACGTCGAGTTACAGGAGTGAACTGGAAGTGGGTGGCTCAGGATCGATCGGCCTGGAAAGAACTACAGCAACAATATGTAGAATTAAATTCTAATATATAGCTCATTAGGCTTAAAGAGGCTACATCCTAAAAAAAGGATCGATATAGCTGCAATAATAAATAAATAAATACCCACCATTGAAGTAATTGAAAAAATAAATCAGCATTGAATTAATAAAAGACAAAGAAAGTAATTAAAGTGAGTTTTTTTTTTTGGTAAAGAGAAGATTGGAGGCAACAACCTGCTCCTACGCTCGTAACAGAAGAGGGTCAACTGTTAAAGCATGATAGGGATGTTGCAGGGTCCCGTAGTGACTGCGACCAGCGGCTGTTGGTGCTGACGGCGACGCGATGTCTCCGTGATGACCGTCCAGGCGTCATAAATCGCCGGAGCGCGGAAGCTGTAGTGGTGACGGCTTGGACGAGAGTGTCTCTCCCTCGGAGAAAAACTTCGCCGACTGCGTCTTGCGAGGACATATTTCCAGTCCCTCCTATGGCAGCGGTGCGCGCGGAGTTGCACCCCTCATGAAAACATAAGTTCACCCAGTTCATAATGTTCTTAAGAATGCCCTCATCCCACCGATTCCCACTCATTCGAACGTTCACACGTCATTTTTCAGAAAATCGCATCTCGTTTGACTATTCACCACTATAACAGAAATAGATGCAACAAACACTTCCATTAGCCCAACTTCTTAGCTTTTTGAAAAACTTTTATGAGAGGTAACAAATTCATCGTTCAGAACGTCAATGCCAGTCTTCGGTCAAGTAAATGGCATCGGATTTCTTTTGACACATGCGAACAATGTTGCCTGCAGTTGAGCACTTGGCTGGCTTAGGAAAATGTGTTATTATGCATGGTGCAAACTGTACCTGATAGTACCTTACAGGATCCATTTTCTTAGAGATTCTTTCTTGTTTCTTGTTCCAACTGATCTCTTTCCCAGACTAAAAATATGAAATGGAGACGTTCGGTTGATATGTTTTCGAAATAAACAAACGAACAAAACAGTGGTAAATGCACTTGGCCATTCACACAGCAACCTCCGTTATTATCTGACAGAGTTTAATTCCCTCATAGAGGGTTTTTCACGAGTACCATTGATAGCTGGTGAGACAAGTTTGACGTTAACATGACTTCAAAGTTGTTTCCATAACGAAGTGCACTCCAGAAAACTCGATGATAACAAAATATATGGTTACGGCTTGGTATTGCAGCTCCGGAACTGTCATACATATGCGAAATCAAGTTATACGTTCTATAATCGAGGAAATTCCACGCATCGTGGCTTGGAGTGCTCTGGCCTCACGTTTGGAAATTCTGTGGTGTAACTAAGGAGCTTCCTCTAAAACTCTTCGATAAACCACCGAGTGCAGAGTTACGGATGAGAGAACCCTATCTTAGCCTGCTAACGTCCCAAACAGCCTCGGTTGATTATATGGTATAAATATCTTATTTTTAAAGGATTGAAATTTGATGTTCGTGCATCCACGTAAAACAGTTTGCTGTCGAGGTCTTAGTTGGAAAGGCCAACCACAGTCCCACCCACATGTCGAAAGACACAGTAACTATGAATAAGTAACGCGACCAGGTACTGCATGAAAACTACTTTGGTCGGGTTAGTGATTATACGATCGAACGATTTAGAAACCACGTATGAGTACCTGCGACACAGACAACCGCAACAGATGTGACATAGGACGCATGACGAGCAACGTTGCTAGATACGGCATACAACAGAGCATAAGGCAAATGGATACGTTTAATCGTAGCTAACTCAAACTGTAATCCGTTTAAATAAGTTCCAAAGTGCCCATCAACTCAGTGGAATAATTCACGTTAGAAATTCCAGATGTTTCCACAGAAGCCACTAGGTCTGATCTTGCGATTATCGCGGCTACGATGTTCTGATGAAGTGTCATCCATAATAGTATCAACAGACACAAATCAGTTTTGAAATTAATTCATCCTAATTCAATTTGGACAGAATGAGTTACGCACATAGAATACTTGGCAATACGTGCGTAGATCCAGCGTTGACTAGAAATTCCTCTATGTCTACTTACGACACGTAACCAAACTTATAAAAAATAATGTATGCTAGACTGTACACGGGAAAAACTATATATATTTAAAATATTTTTACCTATCCTGCTGCACGTGCGGTACCAATCGAGACCGTCATTTCGGAGTACTATGGTTCAAATCCCCTTTCGGCCAGCCAGATTTCAGTTTTCCATGGTTTCCCGAAATCACCCCAGGCCAATGTCAGGATTGCTCATTAAAAAGACAACGACCCGTTCCTTGTCCTTGTCCTCATCCTCTTCTGGATCTAATTACATCAACGTCGAAGAGCGGTTAAGGTCCAAAAAATTGTTTTTGAGTTGGGATTAATCTTAGTAAGCAACAGAGAGGAAATCATACCTTTTAGCAAATTTTTTCTTTGCCTAGCCGTCCGTCCGTGTGTCTGATTGCAATAACGCAGTTCACGCATAAACTATCATATTTTTCTCATTTGGTTTTAAAAATACAGCTCATGTTCCCAGTAGTAAAACTCATTTTGAAGCGATGTTAAGAAATTGAGAAATTAATAACATTATGCATAAATTTTGCCGTTTTGTGTCATCTAATTGGTGGTCTGGAGGTAAGTTAAATTACTTTTCGCAGTCCAAATGATTAGTAGGACTGGAAACTAATCCTATACAACTAAGATTGTCTCGATGAGCCGAAAGTCAGGGTGAGAATTCTGCCGTGTAATCCCTGGCATCCACTTAATACTTAAAAACATATTGCAGCACGCAGAATGAGAGTTCTGTCAATTTTTATGTAAGGTGCTAGAAGTTGCTTTTTTTTCTCATGCCAAAAGAATCCGACCTGTTTTTACATTGTTTCTTCTCATGATGTCAGGTTAAAATCGTTCTTATTAGTCCATTAGCCCTCAATTTTTTTTTTCTTTTTCTCCAGGCAACTTCCTCTTCAATTTTACAAAGCATTTACCTGAAAATCCTGTTTTTAATTGTCATTAAGTTAATCTCTATTCTTTTAGTTAAAGGCAATAGACATGCCCCATACAATAATATTAGGCGTATTACAACCTTATATGTCTTAAGTGCTGATGTTCTTGACATTTATTTTCACTTTTACATTTCACCCATTAAAAACTGCAAATATTTCCTACCTATATACATCTCGTAATAACCTAGGGCATACACTATTACTTAGGAACGTATTGTTCTCTTTAAAAAAAAAAAAAAAAAAAAAAAAAAAAAAAAAAAAAAAACGCTTTTCGTCTCTCAACATCGAGGTTTTTAGAGACGGGAAAGGATGGGTGCAAGGAATGGGAAGGAATTCGGCCATGGCCTTTTTTAAGGAAGCACCCCGGGATTTGCCTGGAGTGATTTGGGAAACCATAGAAACCCCAAATCTGGATGCTCGGACGGGGATTCGAACCGCCGTTCTCCCGAATGTGAGGCCAGAACGCTATCCGTTACACCACCACGCTCGGTAGGAATGTATTGCGACTTCTCAATATTTATCTCCTGTCCCACATCCTTGATTTCTTTCACAAATATCTTCCCATTTCTCTCAGGTCTTCCTTGCCGTCAGTACGCTAGTACGTATATTCACTGTCATGCCTATGTGTTATCCCTTCTCCATCTCGGCCACTTTTTATAGCTTTTCAACAGCAAGATTAAAAAAAAACCTCTTTGCATTATGTGTACATTAATTTCACGGGAATGTAGGATACGTACTCGGTGATCTCACAAAATGACTCTCATGTTCTTACGACTGATGTGGTATTATATTACACAGATGAGATAGCAATCAGATTACACTGTATTGCGTAAATTGCTGTCGGTGAACTATTGAAATGATGTAATCTCTGAAACTAATAATGTGCGACCCACGCATCCAAACGAGTTTCACAAAATATGTATATTTTATTTGTATTTCAAAAATAAATATTTCTGGATCTACATCGTCGAGTCCTCTACCAGCCGTTCTCAAACACACATATCAAAGTAATTACTTCCACAGAAAACTATGTTCATGACTACGAGCACAATGTAATAAATGATACAAGAGCAAACGAATATTTGCTTTCGAGTAAAAATGTATGTTTGCCGGCGTCATTTGCAGTCGCTTCACTGGTAGGGTGAGGGGTCCCTTTTATTAAATCCGCGCAGCTACTAATAAGGAAAGTTGTAATTGAATTCCTTCCGCTGTCAGCGAGCCCAACGTGTAAGTAAGAGCCTTTAAATTGTAACAGGATTACAGCGACCCGTCCCGTCTTCCAGATTACGGATGATATATATTCAAGTGCTCAGTCCAGTTATCTTTGAGAAGAGGCTCTCGGCATTAATCTACTCAGGGCTTCCTTTGTACAGAAACTCGTGTTAGTGAATCGTGAAAAGAACGATTTTAATGTCGCCAGACTTATTGCTTCTAATTTCCATCCATGCTAAACATTTAAATTCAGATAATGAAAATTTAAAAATGAATGACACATTATTTGTATGCAAGATAATCGATTTCTGGTTCTTCTACTGTCAATTCAGGATTATCTACGGTAGGGGATAGGGGAGAGAAGTTTCACCATTCCTCTGCTAACTGTGTAAATTTATTTGGCTTTTTTTTAACCTACATATTCAAAGAATAACCCAAGCTACCTTAAAAGTGTTACATCCACACGCCACCATTAATACTGAGCAGTATATATATATTGGCTTAACGCCTCGTCGACATCAACGTAGAGATCATTAGAGGCGGGAAAGGACTAGGATCAAGGAACGTGAAGGAATTCGGCAATGACCTTTTGAAGAAAACATTCCGACATACGCCTGAAGCGATTTGAAGAAACCATGGGAAACCCAAAGCTGGATGCCCGGATGCGGATTCGAACCAGAGTCCTCCAGAATGTGAGACCAGAGCTTTACAACTCACCCTACACTACGAAAAATTCCTATACAGACAGTTTTACCATCTTTCGACAGATATAATTGGAACTAACAGACTTTAGGACATTTTCCCTTCACTAATCAGTACACTAAAGAAATATTTACTGTGTGTGGGCAGAATTGAAAGTATTATATTAGTATGATGTTACTTCTGTTACATCGAAATTAAAGGATGAACGTTATTCAGAAGTTTCTGATAAAGTTCTTTAACCACGATAAAAATAATTCTTGAAATCAAGTATTTCAGGAATATTTATTTCATTTAAAAGATTTAAATGCGTATACTGCTTCCATTACTTTACAATCTTCAACCAATTGCTTCCTTAAACTTTTTGTATACTAGAACTTAATGCTACAATTATACAGTAGAACTCCGATTATCCGAATCAATTGGGACCGGACCACATTCGGATAATCAAAAATTCGGAATGAATTTTTCCTGAAAAAGGGTCTATTTTAATTAATTATTGTATGTATGTTGAAAATGCCTTCTTTTCCGAGGGTTTTATTTGGTGCTTTTGCACTTCAGGGATTAAAATTTCGCCGTACTACTCGGTAAACAATACTGCAGTGGGACCGTGCACAAACTACGTGGCTTGGTCCAGGGGGGAGGGGTTGGCTGAAAGGCTACGCTGGGTTACGTGGGGGGAGGGGGGGGGTTCCGAGCCAGGCCACGTATCTTTCCTTTCATAACAGTTTTCACAGTTAAAATGAGGAACAGAACTCACAACAAATATTTATTTCCCTCAGTCAATTATCTCCGTATGTAATTTACAACAGTCTGACAAGAGAAAACAGTACAAAATGTCTTCGGAATCAAAAGGGAAAAAATCTACGTGCTACGTGGTGGGGGGGGGGGGTAGAGGCAAGAGCCACGTAGGGCTACGTGGGGGGAGGGGGGGTTCACAGGAGGCCAAAATGGAACTACGTGGTTTATGCACGCTCCCAGTCATACGAACTTTGGGTTGGTTTTTATAAAAGAGGGGAATCTTTATCGCAGTACGTTTCCGTCTTAATTAGAAAAGCGATTCGGGTAATCGGTGATTCGGATAATCGGAGTTCGGATAGTTGGAGTTCTACTGTATTCACTGTGTTATTTTGTTTTTCGTTGTGTAAAATCTATTGCAAAACGTTTAAGGATGATACTGAAATTCAGAGATACTGATCTCGAAAGGAACCTTAGCATTCGGGAGAACACAGATTGTAATCTCCGTCCGGCCATCCAGATTTCGTTTTTTTAATGGTTTCCCACAATCATTGCAGGATGTTTCTTTGAAAAGGTCATGACTGAATTCCTTCCCGTTCCTTACACTTAGTCCTTTCCATCCTCTAAAAACTTCAATGTCGACGAGTCGTAAAGTCATAAACAAAACAAAAAAATTATAACACATTGTATCGGACTAGTCGAGTGGTCTAGCTCCACTTCTGTGGGCGTAATTTGGAATCGGCAGAGAGTGTCTAGAAACCCAGGTACTAACCTTTATGGAGTTGCTGCTGCTGACCTCCGGCGACCTCTGCTCCACTCTCCAGCTCAGCTGTAAGGCTATTTACTAATATCATGTTCTGACACCACTGTGGATTAAGCCCACAGACCTGTGTGGTTGTTAGCATGGCTTCACCAACTTAGGCTTATTATGACAAACAGCTGGTTCTCTTATATTCTACCAGTGAGAACACAGCCTAACTGCTGTACGATACTGTTTATTGCTCGTCCTTGACTGAATACATATCATCCGTTTCGACGCCGTCTGCGAGGCTATCCCCGTAGGCTTCTATTGGATTTACATCTTCTGAAGTACTAATAGATGATGGAACAATTACTTACATGTAGAATGGCTATCGGAGGATTCCGCCAAGTGTTGCAGCATTGTCGACCCTAACGCGAGACCAGGCTATTGGAGAGAGAGAGAGACTATTTTCTATCCGCTAACTGGTATAGTGACGTACCTACTGTCAATCTGTCACTGAGAAGACCGAACGCATGTCCTCCGTTCCTTATATTGCCCTTATCGAACCTTCTAGACTTCTTTCGGTAATTGACCGGCCTGTGTCCCTGGCTGTGGAATGCGCTAACCGTTTTCGTCATCGCGTGCGTACGGCACGCCACTCTGGCGTACTGTCACGACTAACCTAACACTCCTTTAATTCTAAATCACACAACTAAATCTTTTGTGCCAAAACTTCGCCCGTTACAACATATTCTCATAAACTGCTGAATAATTTAACTTGTGCTTATACAGTATGTTTCTGATTGATGGTTCATTTCAGACACAAATTACAGTTAATTATCACTATCAAACTCTACCAAACTACTGCCGCTATGTATGGAATAGTATTGTAACAGTCCTATTGCGTAGAAGTTGTTATTACGAATTCAGTTCTTCTCTTTTTGATTCATAAGAATTTGGGTGTAAACGTAACAAGTGTAATGCGAGTTAATTGCTAATACCTAGAAGTTCAGTTTGCCACACCGCGGATCCAGTTACACAGTGCGGGGCAATGTTGACGTACGGCATACGACGCATGCCTTACATGGTTGCCCCGATGCATGTGCAACGCACGTGCGCGGTCATCCGTGGGTGTGTCGGTAAAATGGTCGTGTTCAAAGGCGCCTCAGCTCGAGCGCAACATTGCGTGCGGACTGGTGAAGTTTGCCCCCCTTCGCACTTCGCACACATCGTAGACAACCAAGACAGCAGCCAACATTTCTCATTCTTTACATTATTTCATGAATGTATAACTGTCAAGGTTATGTTTTTTGTTCTTAAATGTATAAACAACCATTCAACAATGAATTATTATAATCATATTATGTATAATTTACAATATGAAGCGTACCTTTTAATTTAATTATTTTATCAACAAAAATATTATTATTGAATGAAAATTCTAAGAAGGGGAATTTGGATGTAGGCAACACCGTTTCACGTGCGTTTGAAATTGACATTTATTACATGTTTACTTTCCAAATTTCATTAAAAAACAATCAACTTGTAACACAATATGTTCTTTATCTATTAGTTGCTCAGGGGTTTGTTATATGTCCGTTCACTGTGCACAGCGGGGCGTTGAGAGTCTCTAGGGCGACACTGGGTTTATCAATACGACAACTCTTTGCAAAGATCATCGACATCTCTGTGGAGTTGCCATTTTGCAGAAGGCGCCAAGTCTGCTTCACGCAGTAGTGCCAGGCGATGATCTGTCTGCTGGCCGTCGGACAGCGTCATCCACTCCGATGACGACATGTAACATAGAGCACAACAACAGGCCGTGCTAACGTTAGTCGCCGCACATCTTGATCTGTCCGTCGGCTGGCGACGCACACAACCACCCAGTCTACTGTGCTCTCTCTCCTCACACTAACGGCACCTGGGATACCTGCCTCAAGGTCGCATAGCAGCAGCGCCGTCACCCTTTTGTTTGTACTGTCCACCTATGCGAGCCAGGAACCCACAATATCGCAAATATTTCCATGTAGTGTGGTGATACAAATATTAAACCTTATTTCTCAAATCAATAATTAAACAGTCAATAATGTGTTATATTTTTTAACTTATGTCAGATTTAGGAGCCTGTCTAATTCAGTTAGTCAATTGTAGCAGAGAATGCAGAGGCTAAACATTTTTTAAATATCTATTTTTAAGTAACATTAACCATTAGTTTTTACATATAATGTAATAGAATAGTTCATTATGCAGAAAATTACCTTAAATGCATAGTTATTAAACTGTATTGTAGCAAGCTTCGAAAATAGAAAAATAAATTTTTAACTTGATGATAACTGGTGTCCTTAATTTACAGGTAGGTATGATTCAATTCAGAAAATGAAAGAGCGCGTTCGAGAGGTGGTATGTTCGAATCCCAGTCAGGCCATCCAGATGTGGATTTTCCATTGTTTCTCAAAGTCACTCCATGAAAATGCCGTGATGTTTCCCTCAAAAGGCCATGGCACAATTCATTCCCATTACTTCCTTCCAGTCATTTCCCACCTCTAGTGATCTCGACGTCGACGAAGTGTAAAACCGTAAGGAAAAAATGTGCAGAGTTTATCAGAAACATATAATTGATATACACATGATTACGTGGGAAAATAAGCCACCAAAACCATACTGTAGGATATAGTACAAAAAGCAAAATATGTTGAAAGATAATTGCGACAAAGAAAATTTAATTTAAACTAGACTCACCAATGAATATTGCAATATATGGAAATACTTTAATTAGTAACCAGCAGTAAAAACAACCAAAAATTGTGAAGTAACTTCGGATATACAAATATGTACCATCAGATGCAGGTCTAATCCCTGTTTTTCTCGAAGGGAAACAGAGTATTAGCAAGATATTCCCATCAATATTGTAAGGTGATTGAAAGTGAACAAGCTGGAAGTAAAACAAATTTTGGGAAATATTAACCAAATGGGTAAATTGTGTATAAATATGATGTAGAAATAAGCGACCATTGGAGCAGCATCGGTAGATTTTTTTAAAAGAAAAAAGAGAGATACTGACGGAAATTGTGTCTTAGATAGAGGTTATTAAAGTTAGGAGATTAACAAAACTTAATATGAGAGATGATACCAAGGAGTACGTCAAACTTGCTTCCAACCTTTGGCAGCCAACGATACCCCAGTATATGAACACAGACGATACACATTACGTAGTCACATATTCCATAATTGCCTGCGCTACGGCTATTTAAATAAAAAGTGTCGAAACACTCAAGGGTGCCCTCCTAATCAATAAAGTTACACAATTAAAGATATAGTTAGTATTTACTGTGGAGGGTCTCAGATAGTTACACTGCCCACAACTACATCGAAATCACAGACACATGAACTGGCAGCACGAAACAGTCCTTCGTTTAAAATCTCTGAGTATATAAGAATTATGAGGACAAATGCTACAAATAAATACGAGGTTCCATCAAACCTGTTAATGAGACAGCAACCCAAAAGTCATTTGCGTTATACATTCACGTTACAAAAGAAGCTAAAAATAGTGACAGCTCCAACACATGGAATCCTGTATATTTTGGAAAACTCATAGGGTGTCACGAATCTTCCCAGTAGCTAAACAGATTCAGCTGCAAAACCCATATCACTTTCAACGGGATGCTGAACAGTAATCCTGAATTAACTCCAGAAGAAGTACTTCATGTATTTTGAATCCTGTTTATATTACAGCACTTATGAATAATCTGTTTGGTAAAAATTTCCGTTAACACATAAAAATAATGTTAGCGATCCTATATTCGAATAAGATTCGAATTTGTCATTGTATATACCACCTCTCCCAAATAATTGTACGTGCTTCTTGGAAACACGCTGTATAGTATTTTTCGTCTAAACAAAATACGTTAAAATTTCTCAATACTTGAATACTTTATGGATTTATTGTGTAGTTGTATGTCAGAATTTTTTAGCGACTTGTTCGATACTAAATTGCTAATGACGCTTTTAATCATATGTTTAACAAAAAACTAATTTCGTAAAACTTTCTCAAATAGATTAAATGGCGTAGTATTTGCTAAGTATACTAACAGATTTAACTGCTCTCATCCACTTATTTTTTAAAGACTGTTCAAAATGTTGTAACTGCTTGACAAAGAAGAGAAATAGAGTATACTGCGCTGCCAATCAAAAATCATGAAAATCTGAATATGTAAGTTTCTGAATTTTAGTATTAAAATCGTCGCATAAAAATTTGTGGCGTTATATATATTGCATCACCATTCTACGACACTACAAGGGTGAATAGAACTGTTCGAAAAGCCCATTGGAGGCCTAATAACAGACACCATTGTCTGAAATTATAGAATCAGGTACTTGCAAAAATTAAACCGCTTCGTCCCATCCTAAATAAAATCAGATATTTAATGCATTCCTTTGTGTGCCTATGAACTGAAGAAGATTTGACGGAGTCACCGCAAGAAGTTGTCGCCTGCTAGCGCAGTGTGGCAGCGACTACAAGAAGCGGCATTAGCGGTCACTCAACAAGTTAAAGTGGGTCTGCCGCACTTGTCGCATTAACACGAGCCACAGCAGCAGCAGCTAATGCCTGTGTGGCCAAGTCGGGGCCTAATTAGCATTCTTCATCGTTACCCGCTTCCCTGTTATGGAGGACAAGCCCGGAGTCCAGGGAGTCCAGACTACAGGGCGTTCTGCATTCATAACTATCACGCTGCATTCAGTGCTTCTTTACCAACCGTAAATTTACATCAGTTTATGCACACAAAAAAAAAACAGCCACATATATCTGCCTCGCTCTTATTGTACAGAGTAGCAGTCAAGTAACTTCTACCACATACTCTCCAGGCTCTAATGGCCTCGACGTCGACCAGCCGTGAAGCCCACATGGAATAAAAGTAACTTACTCCTTTATAGAATGTAAAAATATTAAATTTTCCTCTGAAAAGATAATACACTTGGCGAATTCCAATAAATGAATGATTCGTTAAATTTCACTCACTTTTTTCAGGTTTCACTCTTGTTCAGTGATATTGTTTCTGACAACGTTTCGTCATCCAACCTCGGACTTTCCGCAGGACAATTTTGTGCTGATTTATTCCCTTATGAAGGCTCGTTACACCACCAACCCGATAGTTTAAATGCTAGCGAACGACGAAGTGATATCTGAATGCGATGAATCAGCACGACATGACCTTGATGATAACCCCAGATTGTGTGCCGAAACGTTGGAGTAGCAACAATTGAAGCAGCGGTTAACTTACAAAAAGTAAATGGATTTTTACAAACATGACCCCAACTAATAAAATTAAATTTTATAAACAAATAATTTCACTTTTTTGTGTTCAAGGTTACTTTCCTTCAACAGCTTGTGATTTCCTCTCATCCACTTCGTCTTTAACTACACCCCAAAGTGAGAAGTCCATTATGCTAAGACCCTAGAATCATAGTGGAAATTTAACTATCGGATGTCATACAAACATTCTTCTTTTAAGAACTTTATCAAGGAAAATCCGAACATCAGTAACGTAATGGGCAGGAGCTCAATCATTCTGGATGTAATATTAATCATTTTTTCCATATGCTTATTCATTTCTGACTGGAGGCAATTACTTGTTTTCTTTGGACTGCGAGTTATAAACCATGCAAATATTGCAACCCAAACATTCGCACAAAGCTGATTTAGTGCTTGCTCCAAACAGTTATAATTAGGATTCGAATCTTTAGGACAAATCATGCTTTTTTCCTGACTTCTTTTTGAGCTGTAATGCTGAATTAAACACTGATTGAACGTTTATGATTGTATTTTACGTAGCATATAAATGCATATTCATATCATTTTCAAAGTTTTAGTCCTATTAGCAAAATGTTTTTGGTCATATGGCCATATTTTGAGGAAAAATATGGTAATTTTTAACAATACCGTGAATTAACTAGAAGTTGTAGACGAGAATAAATTAATATACTTATCTGCAGAACAGCGATCTTATTATCCGTTTGAGGAAAAAACAAAACTAATTGTCACTGAATTGGTCAGAATTCACCAGTGTAGAAATAAAGTTGCCCAATATTGTCACGCTCTAAACGAACTCAGCAGCAGCATGCCTGTGTCGATCCGCATCAATCAATGTCTCATTGTCACCAATACTTTTGAAAATAATTCCTTAGTCATCATTAAATCTGCAATGGATCTGTGAGTACCGCCATACTAAAAAACCGTTTTTCTGAAAGTGCGGGGTTACGGAGTTTGGAGAGAAGTATTTTAGTACAGACGAAAGAGTTATTTTCTGTAAATTGTGAAATTAAAGTAACTTCAACAAAGCGATTTAAAATTTGATTTCCCAATGATACATTGAGTGCACGGAAGTTAATCATGCTGTCTACGTGAAAGCGACACTACTAGATAAAATAAATGACCTATAACTGAGCATATTTTGATGTATAGTAAATTTAAATGCTTTTTTTATATATTTTGTTATTTTTACGTCATATTTACCCTTTCTTAAGGTCATATTTTCATGCATATTTCTCTATTTCTTTGGTCATAAAGATCCGAACCCTAGTTACAACCATTTAAGAATCCCAATAACTTCAATGTGGCATCATCCTGCCAGCAATGTTATGAATCTGAGTCTACTTGACATTGAACCATCATATTCGCACAAAACCATAGCCGCGTGTTTGGATCATTTTTAAATAACCTTTCTAATAGGCGTGCAATTCGTGCTTCCGTATTTCTCCTGATGCAACATATTTCTTTTTCATTCCTCATTCATTTTTCATTCCGTGCAGTCTTAGATCATCCACTACAAAGTGCATTCAAAACTGATCCTTCAGTATTAGATTTGTGTAGTACATTGTAAAGATCCCTATGTGGTGGTGGATTATTTTTGAAATCTTGTCTCCATTTCTTCAAAATAGCTTTAACATCTCATATGCACAGTCTTCACGGTGGAAAATCTCTCCTCTTTCGTAACATCTCGCACAGGAACGCACGAATAGTTAATTGTTACTGACGAATGATTTTCCATTTCATCTTTTCTCAGTGACATTGTTGCTAAGCAAGAAAATGTACAGTTTTAATACACATTAAATTAATACTATATTACAATATGCTGTGTTATGTGTAAAATAACTTTTTCGCCGCCGTGTACAATACAATTGCACCAGTGAAAGATCTTTGTACCACTTCAGTAGCTCAGTAGCATTTATGTAGCTCTCTCAAGTTATTTACAGATAAAAATAGCGTTGCATTGCACCAATTCAGAAGCCACACACTTAAAACTGAATGAACTGACTCAGAAAATTTGTGTTATAAAGATAGCAAACGTTAATTGTCATTTATTGAAGAGGTAAATCCGCCCTAAATTAAAAAAAGCAGACTTCTTCCTGATTCTAAATCTGTTATAATTGTGCTGAAAGGAAATATTATCCACATCATTTTTAAACAACGGAATGGAAGTGGTAGTCGACAGTCACTGTTGCATACATTTAAGTTATTAAAGGGGGCTATCCTATCTAAAGGGGATGAAGTTTGCCACCTGTCTCTAGAACCGGTTGAGCTACATAATGATGTTTATTGTGTTATTCTCCTTCTGTTTCAGTTATTTGTCTCCCAGGTTTTGTGATGTCCCTTTCTGATCTTCATGTTTCTGGTGCCGAAATGGGATATCATTCCACTTTACTCATAAACAGTTGCTGCTGAAAAACGTCTAAATACAATAATAAAAACGTACAACAAGCGGAAGATAGGCAGTTGTTCAAATCTTTGTTACGAGACAAAATCATCTAAGCAAAAAATTCGTTGTCCTTTTTCAAAAATTGAAGAAAAAGTATTTTGTAACGATGTGATTTCTTTCTCGACCTGATAGTTCTCCGTTTGAAATAAGAAGTTGCCTTTTTTCAACATAATGCATTATTTTTAATAGAATTGGAAGTGAGCAAAAAATTGATGGACTCACAGTTAATAACTGTATTAGTTTTGAAAACAGTGAATGAAGGCTAATACTGGCACGCCTGGAAGGTGTTCCTCTCCGCCAGCAATAGTGTAGTAGTGGTTGCATACTCACACACGTTTGTGACCAATATGGATATATACATACATCCATGAATGATAGCAAAAAATTATTCATTGACAAAAATAATGACAACGAAGTTGCGTATCACTTAGAGACAATTCATCGAAACTTTTTAAAAGAGAAATAAGGCACAGAATAATGTGTTGATGAGTTAAGCGACCTCATTCGCTATTTATATCTTCATAAATTCCAAGTTGAGTAATTAGGATTCCGGTTTAAACAGTGGAATCTCTTACTGCATGATGTCAAAGCAAGTTTTTATGGAGACAAAGAAAGAGATCTGATATCATATTTCAGGGGTGTAAGGGTTTGGGAGAGACTATAGGCTACTAGTCTTTTCCAACCAAATATCAACCTCTCCTTCACGTGGAGCACCCTGTTTGCACGGACGAGGCTCTGGCGACTGAAAGATTCCCGGTATAAGGAGTCACATACTGCTTGCCAACGGCCTCCGAAAGGAGGGCGGAAGAGCGGGGAGCGGTTCAGGGCACCCTCTTGTCCTTGGGGTTGGAAACGGCCCCTAAAGGCGGATGAATCAGAAATGATCAACGGCATGGGGATGCAGAAGGCAACGGGAAACCACTGCATTAAAGACCCAAAGGGTATCCCGAGGACATGTAATCCTCTCAAATTACATATATCATGGGTAAAATATTCCGGAGGTAAAATAGTCCTCCAATCGGATCTTCGGGTGGGGACTGCTCAGGGAGGAGTCATCAGAATGGATAGAAACATTCTACGAGTCGGAGCGTGGAATGTTAGAAGTCTGAATAGGGCAGGTAGGTTAGAAAACTTAAAAAGGGAGATGGAACAACTTAAGTTAGATGTTGTTGG
>CM061920.1:86576622-86849845 GCA_031002005.1 Vandiemenella viatica
ATATAAGGATTCGAAAGTCGTCACCTTGTGGTTGTACAGACCAGAATTTGAATTCAACAACTACGCAATGATTTCATGTAAAAAAATTTAAACAACATCAGGACTAAATGAGAAGAAAGCTCATCACTTACGAATCCCCATATCCTCTCAGTTCTGCTTTTTGGCCATAGACAGCAAACGGGTGTGCGGTAGTCTCATTACATATTTAATGGTAACCAGCTGATTAATTCATCATTTTAAACATACCGATCATTTATTTTGATGGTGTTTTTCTGAAATTGAATGTTACTTTCATATTTCTTTATAACCATCCTCTTTTATTTTTCAGGGTTTTACATTTCTTTTTGTCTTATCATTTGTATTGCTGAATACTAATAAGAAAAAATATTTTTCTATGTTCTATATTTCTATAAAATTATGCACATTGGATTAATAGTAGATTCACGGGGACTGTGCTTATCATGGCAGTAGCATCTTGGCAGCGGAAGGTCGATAGAGAAAAACTTAAAAAATGAAACCTTATGGTTCTTGACTCTTTACATTTCCTTAATAGAAATTTGTGTCTAAGTTAGTGAGCTGTACATGAAGGCACTTGCCAAGGGGCTAGACGTCGGTGTTGGTTTCGAGGCGATTGGCCGAGTAATTTGATTGTCTTTTGATCTAAGCGTGGCGGTGCAGTACGGTCCACTGCGCTCTTCTCCTCTGCGATCGGCAAAGCTTTGTGTCCGCCGCGCGGTCCTTCAAACGCAGCCAATGGACCCTAACCGGCAGGCCCTTGTCCTTGCTGCGACAAGGCTGCCGGCTAGCAGTAAAAGAACCGGCGACAGTCTGCCGATTGTGAGTTCATTAACAGCCCGTCAGTACCTCCACTCCAAACAACCACCAAGCTCTGTCTCTTATTAGCTGTGTTATCTGATATCTCTTTTTGTAGTTAAACATATATATATATATATATATTAATCCTGAGAAGCAGCCTCTGAAAAAACTCAAAATTACTGTTTAAACGTACATTACAATAACTGATCAAACGTCCCGTCTTCCAATATAGGATGATGATTCATATGATTTTGTTTATTTATTCATTTCTCGTGTTCAGGACAAAACATTACAAGTAGAAAAAAACAAATAACATTAATTAATTAATATCAAACTACAGAACACAATTAAATGGAATGTGACCAGTATTCCGCAATCTTGTTGGCCTTCTCGTTAGCCCTAAAAAGGTGGTCGATAGTGCAGGTTTCAGGGAGATTCCTGCATATCAGAAGATGTGAATTCTGAAGTTCCCCACATTCACATAGATCGTTGTCAGTAGTGTAACCCCATTTTTTAATATTAGATCTGCATCGGGACACTTCAGTTCTTAATCTGTTTAGAGCCTTCCATATAACATATGGCTGATTACAGCCCGTAGCAGGTGCCTCTTTGATGTTCCTCCACTGCTCTTCAGGCAAGGAATTTCGCCATAGTTCTAGACGGCGTGCTTCAGAAGAAGATGTTATGGCTGTAGTTGACTGAACGAAGCTCTTTCTTGACTTCAGCCTTGTGGGTTGAGGTTCGTGTCCAAACAAAGGGTGGCTGGTGTCTGTCTCCTGTTTCCTCTTCTTCATTTCTGCAGCTGATTTCCTACGAATATCAGGTGGTGCTATATCCATGATTTGTTATATTTTACTAACAGGAGTTGGTTTCAGGCAACCTGTTACAATGCGACCAGTATCATTCAATGCTATATCAACCTGCCTAGCATGTGCAGAGTTTTGCCAAACTGGTGCTGAGAATTTTTCTGCAGAGAAACTAAGTGCAAGGGCAGATGTACGAAGCACAATTGGCTGTAATCTCCAGGAGGTACTTATAAAGTTTCCAGATGATGTTGATCATGGCGGATACTTTGAATTTCAGATGCTCACAATGGGCTTTGAAGAGAGCGATCAAGCTTTATTCCTAGATATTTTGGAGTATCACTGTGTAGTAGTTGTTGCCCCCTCCAGTTGATGTTCAACTTCCTTCTGGCTTCTCTGTTTCTCAGATGGAATGCACAGACCTGTGTTTTACCAGGGTTGGGCTTCAAGTGATTAGCATCATAATACTTGGCCATATCCTCAAGAGCTGTTGTAAGCTTCATTTCCACCACCTCAAAGATTGTGCCTTGAGCTGCAACTGCTGTGTCATCAGCATAAATGGATGCTCTTGTTCCAGGAATAATTGGTTAATCATTTGTATATATGTTCTTCAAAAGCGGGACCACCACACTACCCTGAGAGAGGCCATTCTTCTGAGTTCTCTATCGACTGTTCTTATTGTGGAGGGTGACGTAAAACCGTTTGTTTTGTAGTAAACACGGGATGACTTGTGTAAGAGGGTAGTATTTTGTGATGGAGTATACCTTATTTATCAAAATTTTGTGGTTGACTGTATCATAAGCCGCTGTGAGATCGATGAATGCCACAGCTGTAACCTGTCCTTTTTCATACCCATCCTATATATACTGTGTAAGGTTAAGAATTTGGCCGCAGCATGACCGACCAGGATAGAATTGCTGATTTCACGAGTCATCGGAAAAATACATTTCACTACAATAATTTACAAGCAGAAATTATATTACGATATTTACGTCTTTTATGATTTTGATACAATCCAAAAATCTTCATTGACTGCTCATAACAGACGTATCTATCCAAGTAATTTAAGAAACTTAAATATTACAGAGTTATATTCTTCATAACTGACAGCTAAAATAATCAATTTTTCTTAATTATATTGGTTTTGAAAGTAATAAAATTTATCCTTTTTTTCCCTAAACACCTTCTTGCTTACTGCGTCTTGATTTTAATAGTTATTTTGTTTCTTTAGTGCATTACATTACAATCCCGTTCATTCCACCTTAACTCGAAAAGTCACACTGCTTGCCGTGCCACGTTCTCAGAAGTCAGCGGCTTCCATTCAGAGTGATTAAGAGAACTCATTGTGTTTTAAATACCCGCGCTACAGAAGCACCAAGAGGTCGTCTTCTGAAACAACCTTCCACTTCCCTTTTGAGAGAGTAAATTCTGTAAAACGCTCGGAACGAAGCAAGGAAGAAATAAATTCAATTCCCTTCTAAGATAGAAATATTACAAATGAATTTTAAACAATATTTATCAGGCTGTAATTCGTTACTTATTACTATAACCAGCAGAAATGCGGCCAAGATCGCAAAGAGAAGAACGAAGACAAACATGTGATCAACGGGCTTATGAGAACATTTACAGAGAAAAAAACGTTAATAATACAACATAAAAACTATCTGAAACAACAAACAGAAAAACACTGATTAAAATGACATGGCTGCATGAAAAGAGCAAGAAAAAATTCCATTTCTAAGTACGATACGGTAATGCTCACTGTTTGAAAGAAGAAGAAGGGGGTTGCTACGAGAGCGACGGTCGAATCAAGTATGAAAGGCATAAAAAAAGAAAATGTGGATTAGGAGATGCGAGAAACGACCGATAATGACATAGCAAAGTGGATTAGATGCATATAAATATCTCGTCATGTTCGGTTACTTTATGCGCATTCATCGTACGAAGTGGTAAAACTGAGATTCGCTTCACATTAAGTTTCAGCATTTTAGTGTGCGAGAAATATTGAGCCGTAACTTGTTATAATCTTGACAACTGTTGTAACTGTCGCATAGCTGGTTAAATGCATTACCGTAAGATTGCACCAGCTGAGATATTAAATGGTGACAGTTGTTGATGAAAACACCGGTAGCCTATAGCGTTGACAGTTGAGTGGAGT
This sequence comes from Vandiemenella viatica, assembly GCA_031002005.1. Lineage (NCBI taxonomy): Eukaryota > Metazoa > Arthropoda > Insecta > Orthoptera > Morabidae > Vandiemenella > Vandiemenella viatica. The sequence goes on from CM061920.1 coordinate 86,580,400, forward strand.
GTTTGTGTAGCTGTCAATCTGCTTGAGTATGTGCGACTGCTTTATTTATTGTTTGATTTCGTAAATATTTGTGAACTTTGGTCGCTAATAAGGAAGAGGCGGTAAACTAGGAGAAACGACGCCCTAGGGGTGAGCAGTTAACCCTCGGATCTGGTATTAGGAGGATGTGGGTCGAACTCCCATTAAGCAATTCAGATTTAGTTTTCCATGGTTTCCCGAAGTCACTCATATCGAATGCAGGGATTGACCCTTCACGAAGGCTAAGCCGTTTCCAAACTCCATCCTGTTTCTTGTTCCCAATTCTTTCCTGTTCCTAATAACCGCAATGTAAGCGTTCTTTTTTATCATGTCTATACGCCTCGTCTACGTCGAGATCATTATAGGCAAGAAAGGACTGTGCTCAAGGAACGGGAAGTAATTAAGGTATGGCCTTTTGAAGTAACCATCCCCACATTGCCCTAGAGTTCGATGCAAAACGGAAATTTAAATACCCAGGTAAGCGATCCGTAAAATCACATATAAACAAAAATTTTAAAAGGGAGCAAAAATGAAATAAAATGTTATGACTATAACAACGATATTATGACTTCAGTATACATTTGTTACAACATCATTTCTACTAGTGTACCGATGAGTAATTCATCAACTAACAAACGGAGATACGAGTAAAAGCAGTTAGCAAATAACACTCAATTGTTCTTCTCAATTTTTTTCTGATTCACTGATTAATAAAAATTAGTATGTTTCAAATAGCTACTTGCAGTACTATGATTCATTAATAAAGCATATTCTTTTTTCGTTTTCTCGATTTTGTAGTTTCCCTATTTTTTTGACTACTTTTTTACTTCAATGTTTTCAGTAATCACATTGGTATATAGTATTTAGAACATTTTCCTTGTATATAAAAATTTCAAGCAGAAATTAAAATAGGTGTACTAGACATCAAGAAGACTGTTCCAATTCTACCATCAGATGATAAATAAACAATAAGCAGAAGATTGGCATGTTAGATAACAGTTGATTTTTTGTGGTCTAAGCAGCTGACTAATATGACCGAATTTTGTCTTCTTCTTCCTATTTCATTCGTGTCTCACCCACACTCATTCGTAGGAATTTTAGTAGTTGTGAACAACCATGAATTGTTTTAATCAAGGAAGAGGTTGGTTAGTGACTTACGTGCTGTTCTGGAAAGATCCTTATTTATTTAGCACAAGAATAAATGTCTTTTTTTTTTTTGCTATGGCTTTAGGCCGCATTGACGTCATGGCTGTATAGGACTGGGGACAAGGAACGGGAAGAAATTCTGTTAAGGCCTATTGTAGGAAACATTCTCCTGGAATGATTTGTGAAAACCATGGAAAACCCAAACTGGATGTCCGGACGGAGATTCGATTCCACGTCCTCCCGAATGCATGGCCAGAGCGTTACCGCTCACCCACCATGCTCGGTAAAATAAATATTTGTGTACAAACAACATATTAAAGCAACATCGGCGTTAAAAAATTACTTCTAATCACTGTCAGGCGAATTTTAACTAAGTTTGTAGCCACAGGTAATCCATAAATAATTATTTCCCAATAAAACACGAATTTAGGGAACTTACCCAATATAAAATAACAGGGACAGTCCCCTGATGTATTACCGGTAGAATGCTGAAAGTCAGTCAACACTGCTCTTGGCCGATCTACGTCGGGCGCACTGACCGTATTGGAATTGCTCGGGATTTGAGGGTGGCTGGCTATTGGTGAATAGCCTGTACATTGTACAAGGGTCGCTCTCTCTCACGTTCGCAGCCAGCTTAAGAAGTCTAACTCAATCACTGATAAGCTCCAACACAAAGGAAGCAGCCATTCGGCATCGAAGTGGAAGCAATGAACGGGCAACATCAGCAAGTAAGGAAGTATGCTCTACAGGGAGAGATGGTTGGATATGGGCACAGGTAGAAAAGGTGACGATGTTCACTCACAACTCACGGGCTCGCTTATCGCTCGAAATATGGTTCTCATCAGTCAACCGCTTGATCGCGAAGCACCAATTCCTGTACCTTCTCATGACTTAATTGCCACAATCACATCTTACTCCTTCATTTGAATCATTTTGGATCATTATGTAAATAATCTATATTAAAGCTTGTAAATATGACACTGCTTGCAGAAATCATTCCCCAATAAAGATCCTATGACGAAACGCACATCCCTAACCCATGTAGACTGTGAAAACAATGCTTACTCACGGCTCCTCTTAGTAGAATCTGTCAGTTCGAACCGCTCTAACTGACAGGGCCACAACTCCACAAAATAAAGCCCGCTGGTGAGTGAAGGCTTATAGTCTGTCCCGAGGCTGGCTAACAAGTGAGAACAAGCTTACTACTATACTTCTGAGCTAAAATCAGTCTCGCTGCAATACCAGAGATCCTCGTGGACAAGTATTACCGCAACTGAAATAGAACATGCGTTCCCCACGTGGCTAACTCATATGTCTGCAGAATTAGACTACATAACATGGATGCTTCAGTTGCGTGTTGACATAAGAACGTTTTCAATAAATTATTCCCAGCTCGCAATGGATACAAACAATAAGAACTAAAATGAACCCTAAAAATCATAACACTCAGTGCCATAATGAGATTATAATGAAACCAATAACATAATGAAGAAACAATACCAACTGCTGACAGTATTTTTGAATGCGTATTGACAAAAACAGAGCAGAATCAGTTCAGCTAAATATCTTGACTATCTTTATTATTTGACAACATTTGTTGGATGTCACTGCAAGCAGATGATGTATAGCGGCTCCATTTCCACTAATTCCTCAGACATAAGTGTCAGTTAACGTACCATATCGCACACTCACTTAATGTCAGTGTATTATCCTGCGCCAGCTTACTTTAAAGCTTTTCCAGATCAGTTAAACGATGTTCAGTATATGTCATATTTGGATGTGAATGTTCCGTCAGTAGTCTCGCTTTCCCCATGAAAAGCTGGAAGTCGTTACGAAATATACAAAATGATAAATACTTTTAATTGCATCCATCTATTTCGTCAGTCATGCTTCATTTCTATTGCATTAAAATACCATGTAAAAGGATACAAAAAATGATTGTATGAGGTTTGCAACAGTAGCTAAATCACCTTCATATGGAGTTCCCCACCTGTTTTTCAAGTGAGATGTTGTAAAGTATAAATTTTTCCATATCGATCTGAAGCGCACTGATTATGATTATAATATAACGAAATACGCTTTTTTTTTTAAAAAATGTATTAAACACAAGAATACAAATCTAGAAAAGGTATACAATCAAAAAGAACATTTTTTCTCAATTTTGTTATTATTATTATTATTTTTAAACTGCTTAACGTCTCTTAACAGCGAGGTCTTTAGAGAAGGGAACGGATGGGAGGCAATGAGTGGGAATGACCTCGACAAGGCATTTTTGAAGGAAGCATCCCGGCATTTGCCTGGAATGATTTGGGAAACCATGGAAAACCCAAATCTGTATGCTCGGACGGGGATTCGAACCGGCGTCCTGCCGAATGCGAGGCGAGAACGTTTCTCAAATTAATTCATTTACTAAGTACTGCTGAAGTTTTCAGTATGATTTCGAGATACGCGTGGAATAGCACACAAAATGAGATGTTTTGAGTTTTTTATTGGATTACTAAACTAAGTTTCCCTGTTAGTTGTTAATGGTTGGGCAAAGAGGTTGTAAAAAACTGTGTCTACACCTTGGTCACTAGTTGCTTTAGCGTGCCTCTACTTTCACCCAGTGGGATGTCAACCTGCCCCAGGGACGCCTTTCCTTTTCCTGGTATTCCACTTTGTAAACGGTGGCTGATTCGATTTCTCAGAATGTCGCCGCCTTCGATCTGCCACCTGTAGATAAACCTGACCACCAACAAATGTCATCATCCATTCGCTGAAATGCGACTTCAGGAAGTATGATTCAATAAGCACCTACGTCCAATCCTTCCGAAGAATTTTGTCATACCCGAAACATTAACTTGTCAGGTGATGTTTCTCGTAGATTTCAGTGTTTAAATCCTCTTGACACAAGTTTACGTGGCATGATACTCGGAATGAATATGCTTTATGATTGAATAAAACTTGACAATTGGAGATTAGAGGTCACCACGTGAGTATTCTCGATTTTCGATGTAAGGTAACTTCAAATTAGAGAGCTCGACATGTGCGGAAAAGGAACGAGAAGGTCTTTTGAAGGAACCAGAAAGGATTAACGTGGAACGATTTCAAAAATCCTTGAAAAACCTAAATCTGAATGGCCGCATAGTGATTTGGACCCCCGGCCTCTCGAAAGCCAGGCTCTATTTTTACAGCTCAACCACCGGGCTCGATTCAATAAGTCCTGTTTTTAAAACATTAGTAACAAGATTGTATGGTTGACAAGCAGATGGATTAGCTAGTATGGATCAGTTCGGATCGGATAGGATCAGTCTCTAAAGACTAGTGAGAATATTTCAGAACTAATCTACGATTTGTAAGGGTATAAAGCGGGCGAAACACTAAATATAGCGAAATACCCAAGACGGCTTGAGTTTTGTAACAGACTAATTTAATATGAGCAATTGGTTACTGCGATAGACATAACAGTCCTTCATGTGCGTTCAGTTTAAAAAAAGACTTGAACTGGGCAAGGTGTACGCCGAGATGCAATATTAAATTGGAGTGCCATATGTGGCAACCGCTTGGCTTGTACAAATCATCAGAACTCGATACCAATGCTTTTAAAATCAATTTATTACTCTATAGTACCATTAACAGATTTTGGCTGTGATAAAATATTATGCCATAAAACAAACGAGTTTCGCAGATAAATAACTTCCCGCGTTAACTCAATTCCAATATCCGAGCGGCGCTTTTTGATTCAACAGATTTTCTACCCAGTGCTTTCTGCATGTGCATGATGTATTTTTAATCTATCTTTAATAGTTCCGAAATAGGAATTCGCTTCACATTCACAAGATTTGTAAGGTCATTATTTAAGCAATTTATTTCTAAATAATCTTTCCTATCACTAAATAATTAATGTATGCACCTTATAAATAAACAAATGTATACTTTTAAAATACTGGTTAATTATGTTTCATAACAATGTTTAATAATAATTTGAATTCATTATGATAAAGTTTTTATCATGCAATACAGAGATACTTTGTGATAATGTCTCAGATGCTTGTTGTAGATACAGAGTGATTTAGAAGTCTTCAGCAATAACAAATGATTTATAGACAAATTTTAGAAGATGAAGACTTCAATGATGGATTTACTAGTAAAATCCTAAATGTTATATGAATAATTAACTTACGCTAAGTTGATGCCTAATGCTATTACTTAGAGAAACATAGAACCTGACACAGTTCACGCCATGTCAAGTTTGGAAGCTATACTGTAAATTCTTTCAAAAAGTGCAGTCAAATTCAGAGACTATTAATATTTTGCGAAGTAGAAAGAAATGTTCAATCTTTTAAAAACTGAAAAAATATGGATTAAGTCTGTGACAGTTAAATAAAAGCACTTTTTCATTAGAACTTTGGGAGTGTTATAAAGTGCACCGGTACCATTTGTAGTGTGGGAACTGCCAGCAGGCAGCATGGATGGCAGGCTACCCTGTAGTGGACGGTGTGTGCAGGGCAGCCGTGTGGAGAGTCCGGCGGACCTTAATTACAGCCCGTAATCCAACTTGCCGGGCCGCGTCGCCATCTGTAATTATGGGCGCTCGAATAACGTCCTCAAACAGAGATGAAACGCGACCTGCGGGCTGTGCGCATACCTGGTCGTCGCTGACGAATGACCCCGGCCTGCCTCGGGACACCCGAAATTGAGGTGTCGCTGGCGGAGCATCGCACACTGCCAAATTGCGCTGCCTATTTATGAAATTGCTGGTGGGCTCAGGCGCTAGTGCTACTGTCTCAGGTTGCTAACCGCAATCTCAGCAAGTAGTTTGTCGGCTAGCTGAGCTGCTATCATACAAATAACCAAGGACCGTTGCAGCAATTCGTCTGCAAATCAGCTGGTCCACTGTACTCTTCGATTATTTCCAGTTCCACATATTTTTTCACAGTCATATTTTTCTACAAATCGTTTTAAAACAGATTTGATGCAGTCCTCCATCTCATCCTACCATCATATCAACATTCCTATTTTCATTTATATCCACATTATCTGCATCGTATATTCGTCGTCTCCCAATATGGTTTATACCTTCGACTGCTCTGACCACAAATAAACTAACTTATCCCTTATATCTTAGAATATAATTTATCGTCCTATCTCTTCTGCATGTAACACAATTTCACAAACATCCTTACATATCCCTTATTTTCGAGTAATTAATCTGTCGACTTAAATTTTTACATCAATTAAGAGCACAACATTTCAATTACTTATTTTTATTTTTCCGGTGTTTCCCAAAGTTGAAGCTTCACTGCAACGAACTGTTGTGTTTCATAAAACCGTTTTATAAACGGCCTTCTGACTTCAATGGTGGTCTTTGAAATTAAAAGATTTCTCATTCTAATAGTACTCACGCACTCACTTTTAATAAATTAATACTGGAAAAATCAAAATACATAGGTTACATAAGAGATTATGACAAACTGTGGATGTAGCGAACATTTGCGTTAGTAGTACTGATGTTTAGCTGCTGTACTTACAGACATCGATCTGTGAAACTTATCACATGTTTTATCAGAAGCTATTTTAACATCTTTCTTTAGAACTCGTTTGTAAAATTGCCTCCATAAACTTATAATTAGTGGGGAATAAAAAGAACGCAGTGTGGTTAAATAAATCAAAATATGAAAACTATATTTTTAACACAATATTTCTATATTCCTTTTCCCATTTCACTTTCACAAAATTACACATTAACAGTCAGCCCCCCCCCCCCCCCCCTCTGACTCTTCATATTGAAAGCATATTCAATTGTATTAAAATTATAAAACTGTCTTCCTGTCCTTCTTTGATGATTTCTTGTAGTAATAAAGTTATCACTGGATCAGAAATTAGTATTTATAAGTAGAAATTATACCATCTGCGATGTGTGGTCAGTTGGGTAATGAGATGAAAGTTATTCAGTACAGTTACATTTCAACGTTTAATTATACAGTTGTCAGCAATAACTGCTAACTGTTGCATACAATTTGAGGCATCCGACACATGATTCCACCAAGCAGGCAACACTTCTAATCACATTTAGTAAACGAATGCAGTCATTCAAATTACAACACTTTTTGTCACTACTGATGGCGACTAGTTCGTTCCAAGATTCAGCATGGATCATCTTACCCCTGACAGCTTCCGACACAAATTTCCACTCTCCTCCCGTTGAATCAAGTTGGACTCCTCCATCTTCTTCAACAACTTTCTTCTCCCCTCTCATAGTGACTGGACTAAATACATATTACAATTATTGTTACTTTAACAAATTTCTGATTAACTTTCATTATTCAGTCCCCACTGTCACAATTGTTCTACACACCACACTGGACGTTAGTGCTCCTTCCATCCGGAATATTTTTTTTACGGAGTTATGTGATCGTTTCTCCTTCCTAGAGTTCGGTGTTACGAGCGAAAGTCGATACTTTCGTTAATCCACTAGAATTTTGCTGGCGCAATTCATCACTCTCTACACTTGTCAGGAACTCCAGTGACCACTTGCTTTCCATTGAACGATACCCAAGCCAGACCGTCGCCTTATGTTGTGCCAAACCGAGCGTGGTGGGTAAGTGGTTAATGCTCTGGCCTCACATTCCGGAGTACGCCAGTTTGAATTCCCGTCCGGGTATCCAGATTTGGATTTTTGATGGTTTCTCCAAATCACTCCATGCGAATACCGGGATGCTTCCTTAAAAATGCAAGGGCCGAATTCCTTGCCGTTCCTGGTCTCCAGTCTCATCCTGCCTCTAATGACCTTGACGTAGACGAAGCGTAAAGCTGTTAGTAAAAGAAAAAATGTTCTACCAAGCAAACTATGGCTCCAATCCCACTTTCCCTCAGAAACTGCACTTTGCTTTTATGTGTTCGCTTACTTACTTGCTGCAAAATCTTTTTACAGCAACAATTGTTCAGCAAATTTCTCATCGCGACACAAATACCAAGATATTGGTTACATAAGAAGTATCAGCGTTCGATAAAAATATACGCATCGATATTAAAAAATATACTTATTTATACTCGGTAAAATTGAGACATATATGTGATAATACCACACTCTATACACCAAAAGGAGTGCATTGCGCGAGGGTCACGCGGTCACAACAGTGTTTCTAAAGACTTTAGTCTCCCAACCACCTGGAGACGATACCAGCCTTGGATAGCAAGTGTAAACAGAGCAGGAAAGAAACTAGTAATATTCTACGTTAAACATGTCAAACTATACTATAATCATGTAAACTTTATAATATTCGAATAACGTATAAATTTTGTTAATAGAATATCTTCGTAGTTGAACTTTTTCTAGCGCTTTCGCAATGTCCCACTCCCTGATCCTGTAGGGTCTGCTTTTGCTACACAGTTGTGAAAACATTGTTTGCAATCTATTTTGTCACTAAAGCATATCGCTGGACGCTTCTTTGTGATGAGTGTTATATAGTGAAGCAATTGAGCAATTGAGGCTTGAAATGGACCTATACAGCTGCAGTACCGCAGTTTCTACAACGTGTATCGACGATATGTTAATTCAACTAAGTTCAGATAATATAAAAACGACACAAGGCGTAATTGAAACGACATAAGGTCATGTCTCCTGAAATGCGAAGCCAACATTTTATCTTATGCATTGACATAGCTGGCAAGTTGTCTTGCTTATCGTTAAAGTCAATAATCAAGTGTAGTTAAATGATCATGTTGTCTAAATGTACGTCACACCACTTTTGGTGTGAATGAATTATGAAAATCACATTAACCAACAACTTACTTGGAAAGTACTGTGAAATATTTCATTATAAAGGAACGAAAATAATATAATATAAATTTTTTTGAATATTAACATGTTTCTCTTATTGAGGAGATGTCTGTTAACCAAAGGATATACGCGATTTCCTTAAGTAAAGAAAATATGAAAATTCATTATACGCCTCGTATCAGTAGTGCCCTTACACCGGTGCGCCGCCATCTTGGATTTTCCCCCTCCCCTCCCCCCGCCGCGCACGTGCCGCCAGACCACCCACGTCGCGCAGGTGTTCGCCAGCCGCGCGCCTGGCCGCGCAGGCGGAAGCCATTAGTCATGTCAACACCTGTCAACAAGGCCATTAATTATCGCTCCCCTTGCAGCCGGCCGCCGCGCACAGCTGGAAGCCATTAATTATCGCTCCCCTTGCAGCCGGCCGCCGCGCACAGCTGCGCCCGGGGACGCACTGCGTTCTCACGCCAAGCGCTTCCCACGCTATCAAAGGCTCCCGCGCCGCCGCGCACAGCTGGAAGCCATTAATTATCGGGGGACGCACTGCGTTCTCACGCCAAGGCTCCAGACTCGTGTATAAATAGGGCAGAGACCTCCCTTCTGCTATCCAGTCTTCTCTGAGCGGCCGAGCTGAGCACTTCGATCATCGCAATGTCTTCTGAGGATCTTAGCTTATTCGCCGATATTGGTAAGTAAATTATTGTTATTTAACTTGTTTTTCTGACTGTTTTAAATTCTTTCACATATACTGATGAGTTTTTTTTTTCTGCTTCAGACTTTGATGAAATTCTCGCTGAGGATGATTTCGGTAATGATAATATTTTTTAAAGTAACTAGATTTATGAAAAATGTATAGTGCTGAAGCAGTAGTCTATATTATTAATTTATTTGTTCGCAGGTGATTTGGATATTTCCTGCAGTGACCTTTTTTATTTCAGTACGTATTTATCTATAGATTATTTTTTTTCCCATGTCTTTATAACTATTGCTAATACATTTTTTTTTTCTTTTTCAGATGAACCATCACGCCCAGAGAAGCGTAAGGGCAATTCTTCTCAGAATTTAAGTAGCCCAAAAAGAGCTTGTGATTGCTCACAATGGAGCATGCTCCCAAATATTGACGTGGATGTGCCACAGAGCATGTCACCACCACATAGCATGCCGCCAACTCCGCCACCACCGCAACCACCAGCACACTGGAATATCGGTAAGTCCAGTACATCAGTAATTTACCTATATTATTATTTTATGCTTACAAAATTATGTTTTTCATGATACTAAAATATTTTTCTTCTTTTTTATGTTTCAGAGGGACGCCCGGCCAACGAGGCAGTTCCGCCACCAATATGGCGACCATGGGAGACATCAGAACCTAGCCGACCGCCCGCCACAGCAGCAGCCGGGTCCCCCAGCAGCCCATCGCCGGGACCCAGCCGACCATCGCCCGGCTCCAGCCGCCACTTCAACAACCCATCGCCGGGACCCAGCCGCCAGTCCGCCGACCCATCGCCGGGGCCCAGCCGCCAGTACGCCAGCCCATCGCCCGGCTCCAGCCGACAGTATGCCGGTCCATCGCCCGGCTCCAGCCGACAGTATGCCGGTCCATCGCCCGGCTCCAGCCGGCAGTCCGCCGGTCCATCGCCCGGCTCCAGCCGGCAGTATGCCGGTCCATCGCCGGGGCCAAGTCGGCAGTATGCCGGTGCAGGGGCAGCCTTATGCAGTCATGATCATGCAGCAACGATGGGTGAGTCAGCAGCATCGCGCTTAGTCCTTGAAGACAGGCTTAGTGCATTTAAAAATAGAATTTATTCCGGGACAATTTCAAATTCTCAAAATTTCATTGATCCAATGAATTTCATTGATGCTTGCTTTAAACTTGTTGCCGGTAAAGTTCGCGAAATTGTGGATAATCGGTCCTCCCCATCTGTAAAGGTGCAGGTTGGACTGATTAACACATATAAAATACAGAAGGAAATGATTTTGGAAACCGCCCGTATGTGCTTTTTAACTAAAATGCGTGAAGTCACAACAAGCACTTGCCTGTCGGATTGGTATGAAAAATATGTGAAGTCGGAGCTCAGAGTAAAATTGTGTGAGTTTCAAGAAAGGACAAGTGGCAAAACTCTCGATAGAATAGAATCCCTCGACATTAGTATTTCTCATTTTCAACCTTTCTATCGGGGGTCATCCTATGTTGCACTGCCACTTGATATCCGTAGAAAGAGGGCCGTCATCAATGTTGAAAACAAGAATGACGAGTACTGCTTTCTATGGACACTTCTTGCAGCTCAAGTAAAGGCGCCGAAAACACATGCGTACCTAGTCAGTAATTATATGGAAGCCTTCACCAACCACCGTTTCGATTTTTCAGGTATTGAGTTTCCGGTAAAACTCTCTGACATTTCTAAATTTGAGAGGCAAAATCCAGACTATTCTGTAAATGTTTTCGGTCTGGATGAAGTTAAAGGTAAACATGTAGTTTCCGGGGCCCTCCATCACACTGCAGACAAACGCGGTAACCACATAAACATGTTGTTGATTACCGACGGCAGTGGGAAAAAATTCCATTACTGTTGGATTCACAACTTGTCGGCGTTAGTCAGTTCTTCTTTAAGTAATTATGAGCATGCTATTTTTATTTGTGACAGATGTCTGCAACATTTTGGACGCAAAGATCTCCTGGACCGCCACGAGATCGACTGTGCAAGGGTTGATCCTGTAAGAGTGGATTTACCCGGCGACGACGATAAAACTTTAAAGTTTAAGGATTTTGTGCACCAAGAGCGTGTACCCGTCGTCGTTTACGCGGATTTTGAAAGTTTATTGCTACCTTATGATTCTTGCAGTCCCCCACCCAACGCCTCTCACACTACTTTAGTCCAGAAACATGTCCCTTTCGCTGCCGCATACCAGGTCGTTTGTCCACTCGTACCTAGTCTGTCGCGTTTCAACTCCTTCAGGGGAAAAAATCCTGAAAAATGGCTTGTTGACTGAACTCGTCAAACTTGCCAAGAAAGTTGATAAAATTTACAAGAGGTGCATTCCTCTTGTAATGACAGACGAGCAAGAAGCAAAGTTTGCTGATGCTACGGTATGCCACATCTGCGAGAAAGACATTGAACCGGGGACCTGTCAAGGTCCGCGATCATTGTCATATCACGGGTGAATTTAGGGGGGCTGCACATAATGATTGCAATTTGCAGTATAAGACTAAAAAGTACATACCCATTTTCTTTCACAATCTTTCTGGGTATGATGCTCATTTCATTGTAATGGCATTATCAAAACTTGATTCCGAAGGAATGGACGTGCTTCCCATCAACACAGAACGTTATATTTCTTTTTCGAAAAAGATTGAATTACACTTCAATCACGTTAAGGTTTCTGGACTCATACCGGTTCATGCAGCTCCCATTAGACTAAACTGGTTGGAACCCTTGAGGACGACGACATGGACATTACTAGTGCTCATTTCACCGACCCCGAGAAGTTCCAATTAGTTAAACGGAAAGGTGTCTTCCCTTACGAATACATGGATTCGTGGGATAAGCTCACCGAGGCCACGCTTCCTCCAAAATCAAAATTCTACAGTTCGTTGTCGGAGTCACACATTTCTGATGAAGATTACGAACACGCGACAAAGGTGTGGCGGACCTTCCAGATCAAGACTTTGGGCGAATATGCAAGTCTGTACATGGACACAGATGTGCGGTTACTTGCAGATCTGTTTGAGAAATTTAGGAGTGTATGTTTGGGGAAGTACACCCTGGACCCCGCCCACTATTTCACATCCCCAGGCCTTTCGTGGCAGGCTATGTTAAGGAGCACGCGTGTCGAACTGGACCTTCTGACGGATATCGACATGCTGCTCTTTTTCGAACGAGGTATTCGCGGAGGTATTTGCCAGTGCGTCCACAGGTATGCGAAGGCAAATAACCGGTACATGCCGGAGTACAACCGCGAGGCGTCTGAAGATTTTATAATGTACTTCGACGTAAACAATCTTTACGGCTGGGCCATGTCGGAGTATCTACCCTCTGGTGGGTTTCAATGGCTTTCGGCTAAAGAGATTGCTAGCATAGATTTCATGAGCGTTGCAGCTGACTCACCTAGGGGGTTCGTATTGGAGGTAGACCTTACGATTCCTCAGGATAAACACGACGTTTTAGCAGACCTGCCGCCATGTCCAGACCACAAAGCCCCAGAAGGTTCTACCCTCCCCAAGCTGATGACCACACTGGAGAACAAGGTACGGTATGTTCTCCATTACCGAGTCCTCCAGCAATGTGTAGGCTTGGGGCTGCAGGTGACCGAAATACACCGGGTAATATCTTTCAATCAGTCACCGTGGTTGAAAGAATACATATCTCTCAATACGCGTTCTCGCCGTGACGCCAAAACAGATTTCGAGAGAGATTTTTACAAACTGATGAACAATTCAATTTTCGGCAAGACTATGGAGAACATTCGAAAACACCGCGACGTGAAATTGTGTACAGGTTGGGTGGGCCGCCGCGGTGCCCGCAAACACATAGCTTCACCACACTTTAAGCAAGTAACAGTTTTCAACGAGGACTTTGTGGCCGTGGAGATGGCGAAAGCTAGGATAGTTTTTAATAAACCTGTGTATGTCGGAATGTGCATTCTTGACCTGTCTAAATTGAGGATGTACAGATTTCATTATGAATTTGCCATTCCTCAGTTTAGAAGCCCTAAATTGCTATATATGGATACAGACAGCTTCATCTACTTGGTGCGGAACTGCGATCCATATGAAGTGATGCGACGCAACAGGGAGGAGTTCGACACGTCTGGGTATAGCACCGGCAACCGTTATGGGATAGAGTCCCACAATGAAAAGGTTGTCGGTGTTATGAAGGACGAAGCGAATGGCACCCTGATTGCGGAGTTTGCGGGGTTAAGGGCAAAAATGTATGCATTCCGGCTCGAGACAGACCAGACCTCTAGACGGGCTAAAGGTTTGGCTGGCTCAGTCACTAGAAAGCTGCAGATGGAGGATTACATAAATTGCCTCCATGGTGAAACACCCAGGTGCCATCTGCAGCAAAGGATCACATCAACCCTTCATGTTGTAAATACTGTTCAAATATCCAAACTGGGTCTGTCTAGAACGGACGATAAGCGGTATATTTTCCCCGACGGGATAGAGACCCTCCCGTGGGGGCACAAGTCTGTAAATAATGTGTGAATGTTTTGTAAATATACCGTTTATCCGTGTTTCTAGTTTGTAAATATGTACACTAGTTAGGACTCTGTAAAATATCAGTTTATCAAGTTAGGACGCTGCATAAAATATAAATTGGCTGCTGGGGGGAGTGCTGCTGAATTGCTTTGTATGACATTTTGTTTGCTGAGCTACATGCTCATTTGCATTATATTAACGTAATCGGAAAAAAAAACATTGTAAAATAGACTAAGTGTACAGAAGAAATGCTGTACGTAGATTGTAAGGTTGCTGAGCTGTATGCTTTAAGATGAGTATATGTTGAGTAGTGATTAATACCATAACTTGTCATGAGCGATTTAAACTTTGAATTGTAAAACTCTTTTCCGTTGTCAGTCTGTAAATTTTTAGGAACACGATCACCATTAAGTATTTTCTTCATAGCGTGTGTCTTCTTAGCGGATGTTCTTTGCTATTTTCACATTTCTTATTTCTTTATAACTGTATACATTCTTTCAGTTGCCTCCCGAATAGCTTGTTGTGTCTTCTTCAGTAAATAATGTTTTACAATGGAATATGTGACATACTGCCACACATTACCATCCCCCTTTCGGTTCCTGTTAACTCTGTTTAGTAATATTTTAATTTTGTCATATTTAAATTAACTTCCATGGCTCATATCATTACGAACAGTAATAAAAGTGAAGCATTATTAACTTTCCTTGGGAACCCTTTGTTGTGGTGGCGTTTGGGAGTCCGGGGATATACCGTTGTCGGGCGAGAATACAAGTACGCTCACTAGCAGTTGGTATACACAGGGTATGAAATGACCAGATGATGTATGCTTGTAGGGAGCTGGGGCTAAATGCCGTGGTCGATATGTATGAACAGAATGACAGTTATTTAAATTTAATGGTTAACCTTAAGAATTTAAAGTAATAGAAACAGATGGTTGTAAAGATTATTATTTGTTAGTAAAAGTACCTATCACTGAATCTCAGAAAGAGAACAATATTAAGAAGTATATAAAAATAATAAGTTTAAAGATGTATGGAAGAGTGGTGAGATGGAATGTAACTTATCGCTCATATGCTGGATTATGCATGGCATTGGTTATTATTATAAATAGTAGGCTACCGAAATTTTATTAAAATTTCTTATTGATTTTTCAACGTCAACCCAGTCACTCAGAATTCCTGTGGTGATCCCACAAATTTATTTGCAATCAAACAAACACGTTTCAAAATTAATAAAGTTTTCCGGAAGTATTTCACCTAATTTTGTAATCGAATGACGATTTAGGATCTTACTCTGCTTTCATCGCAAGGCTGTAAAGAAATCAGATGGCCTTATTAACTCAGACACCCAGGTAGCCCCCGAAGCGTTGCTGATTAATCATTTATTTATCCGTCAAGGCAGCAGTGAAGCCACTTGTTTACACTTGCTTACGTATCAGTGCAAGCGATGCCAGTTTACACCGTTGGCAGCGTAATCGAAGAACCAGAGGAAGAAGAGAGAAAAGCACCAGTCAGCGTGGACAATTAGTTGCCGGCTAGCCAACAGAGCTCATTTCGTTAGCGGCCTTTCGACTAATTTACGGACGGGCTTTGTGGTACATTGTGTCTGTCTGACGCATCGCGTTTCGTGGTGAAACGCAGCACCAACAGCGTGCACACTGAGCTGCCTAATTAGAGAGCTGTTGGCTGCAAGTTGCGGATACTGTATTCAGCTGACCACCGCTTTCTGATGTGCCGAAACACTCTACCGGGAAACAGTGTCTAAGACGGCAACTTTTACGGTCGCCGTTCACTGACGACCTAAAATATTCAGCACGTGGTCTTATTGTGTATGAAGATACTGTTCGTAACATGAGAAGAGAGACGTTCTCGGCGTATAGTCCGTAGAAATCTTCAAGGGTGTAAAACCAAATTTTGATTACTGCAGACAAAGCAGTCGAAAAGTCCTGTCACGTTACTAAAATTCGATTTGGTGGTAAATCTGTTAATTTATGTGTTTTTTATAAGTATATACATTTGTATTAACCTAAAGTCAAATTTCGACAGGATATTGTGTTACTCTTCGTATCAGTCCAACAGTAGGGCAGTCAGCAATTTATTACACGCTTTATATTAGCTTGACTTGTATGTATGTATGTATGTATGTTTGTATGAATGTAACGGAATTTTACAACTCCATTTTGACCCACTTCTAGATGTCCGAGCTGGTTGAAATTTGGCACACATATTAAGAACCGGTGACAATACAATAATTTCATAGCTATATCCTGCTATTCTCATTACTTTGACAGTAACAACAGAAAAATTGTTGAATGTCGTGAAATTTTTCAATTTAATTTTAACCCAATTCCAGATGTCCGAATTGTTTGAAATTTTGCTGATATATTGATAACTGATTACAATACAATAATTTCATAGCTATATCTTGATATTATCATTACTTTGACAGTAAAAACGGAAAAAATTTGCACACGTTTTAAAAACCGTTAACAATACAGCAGTTTCTTAGCAACGTCCTGCTATTCTCGTTACTTTGACCATCTCCAGTTTCCCGGGTGTGATTTAAGAGCCTTGGTTGCTGACGACGATCGTCTTCCACTGTCTCTTATCCAGAAAGGTTTCTCTGTCTGCAGTCACTTAACGTGATATTGAATAGTGAGTATTCGAAACATTACTTCGTACTATTATAGAAGAGTAGTCTTCCACATTTACCCTGCTATTGGACCTCTGGCTGAGCTGCCATTTAATTGTATTTAACTCGTGGAAATAATAATTAAAAATGAAACTACAACACAAAGATAAAGAGAGATTGGCGAAGAAAAGCCAACAGTAGGAAACGTACTTTTGAAACTATCTGAACTAAAAAGTTAAAAATAAAATTGTAGTTTAAAAAACTAAAAACACGCTTTCGTAGTAATGTGAACTAAAAGATTAAAAATAATCTTTAAATATAAAGATTTTGTTTAACAGTGATGGGACGTCCCACAATACAGGATAAATTAATTTTTTTGAATAAGCTTAAAGAATAAAGTCACTGATTACAAAATTAATGTAAAAAAAAAGCGTGGGGTGCTCTCTACACAACTTTTGACAATGAATCTACCTTTACAAACAGCGAACGACAAAAAAATATAAGACAACTTATATAGCACCCCATGCTTTTTTACATTAATGTTAATTTTGTAATCAGTGACTTTATTCTTTAAGCTTATTCAAAAAAATTAATTTATCCTGTATTGTGGGACGTCCCATCACTGTTAAACAAAATATTTATATTTAAAGATTATTTTTAACCTTTTAGTTCACATTACTACGAAAGTGTGTTTTTAGTTTTTTAAACTACAATTTTTTTTGATAAAAACATAGTTTTTTATATTTCCTGCATTACAATCCTTCCTCAATATCGTCATCAAACTTAAACCTTCCCCTGACGTTTTATTTATCCATGAATGACGAAGCAAACAAGTGAAAGACTTTTAAAGTAATTTCAAGTGAGCCATCATAGCTTTTCTTTTTCCACAACGTTTTAACAGTGTACTGTTTTCTTCGGAATTTCGAATTATTTACTCATTCGTCACTTTATCCACATTATGATATATCAACGATTTAAAATTGCTGCAGAAATTCATTTTGCAACATTAAAAGGATTTTTACACTACTTCACCCTTTACTGTAGTTTTAACATATTTCACTATTGCACAGCGGTATCGCTATGCCACCTCCTTGCTGAACACCTTAGTTGGCTTTCTCTAAAAAAATCACTTCTTTTTTGCTTTGAGCTTTCCCTCTAGACAACTTAGAGGTCATTAAGGGCGGGAAAGGACTGGTGGATAGGAGTCCCAGTCATGGTTTTTTGAAGAGACGATCTCGTTATTAACCTGAAGTGATTTCGGTAAACTGAAATTTTTTGATGACCGGACGGGGACACGAATCCGCGTCCTCATGAATGCGATGCACGAGAGTGTGTTGTACAAAACATAAGCTGCTCTTTCTGCCCTTATTTCCTCCAGTACAGACTGTTTTGAATCATGTAACCAAAACGTTGAATCCCTGCAAACTAAAAAAAGGAAACATAAAATTCAGATTTTCTTAAACACGACACCCGAAGAACTATGAACAAGATTTTCAAAACTTTTTGATCATTCTGGATTGTTTAATTTACAAATTTGTGTTTTAATCTAACCTCATTCAGCTACACCTTCCGTTAAACAACAATCGTTTTATATGTGTGCTAAAATGTGTAATTGTAAACATGCTTTGCATTACCATACAAATAATGGGCTGTATATAGCTGGTCAATTTAATTTTTGTTACAAATAGTGGTTGGAAAAACTCTTAGCAAAAGCAGCGATTCCAATAATAACATTGATTTTTCATGAAGTTTCAAGATCAGATGTGCAATGTATAACAGACTTATTATATCCTTTCATAAATCGTCAAATAGTTTGTAATCGATGTTGTTGGAAGTACCCTTCTTTTATAGATAAGTATTTATACACCATCTGTGAGAACAAATACTTTGAATAGATAGTTACTGTCAAGTTTACCCGTTAGAGGCGGTAGGACGAGAAAATTGCTGCTAGGATTCTGTCAAGCGATTAGTCTTAGCACTTTATTAGACGTGTGTTATTTCAGCACCAGAATAAGAAGAACGCATTGGCTAGTGATGCTTTAAAATAGTGTAGAATGCAGAAACTCATGTGATGATTACATCAGAATCCGTTGGAAAATATAATGGTGCTTCTTTATTTTGAAAAGTAAAAATTCAAACCACAACCCTGTACCAGATTATTTCTGAAATGGATTAGCTACTTAACATTAGGTTTGATTTCCATGAATTGTCGGGTAAACAATTTAATTAAAAAAAAAAAAAATATGAATTCAAGAGTAAAATAGTCTGATAATAATAATAAAAATCTTGACTAGAAGCTTTGGAAATTAATTTTTTTATGCTACAGAACAAACTTTGTGGTCATGTACTGAATTAAAAGTATGTGCTATTTAAGCTGTGGATGTGTCATTTAATTTAAACGTATAATCTGGACTATAAAGTAATATTGAATTTTCTGAAAATGTTTCAAGTGAATTCATATAAAAGGCGAATCAATTGATACATTAAGTTGTGAAATAACATTGTAACTAAGTTAGACGACCAGTTATATAAAATTAAAATTATTGATAGAAACTAACACATCTAGTAGCCGATTAATATATAGTAACAACCCTTATTAAGCATCAGTTAAAAGAAATCCTCCTCAAACCAGTCCTGTGTCAGACATGATGCCGTTAAGACTTGAGCTGGGCATTTATAATTCCGTTTGCGATTATTTATCATGGCTCTTTATCAGAGAAATTTTCTTCTACGAATACATTATTAACTTTTCAACTGAGTAGTAAATGTCAGAAATGATCAGGGTGTCGTGATATTCAAACAGACCAATACAAAAATTCGTTTGTTTGATTAATTTTAATATATACACTAGCCATCAAAAGTCTTGGTTAGATAAAAACTAATGAAGTTCGGTTAAGTTGACGTTACTAATTCTAATGATACACGATTTACAAGAGGGGGTCTGAAAATTTGAATCTTAAATATTACGCGCCATGTTAGAAGCAAATTATGAAGTAAGAAACGCCATTAAAATTTAGCTAAACATCATTCTGTGGAAACAAATACTAGTTTATTACAAGCTTGTGTATATCTTTTATCACCATTGCATACAATATACCCAGCATCGCCAGGAAATTCAGACGACGCTTCCAATATCATTGCCTGCCAACAAGAACACTGCCCCGTTAAATAATTTAGAAGTTGCGTGCATTCCTCTCGTGTAGACGGTGCTGATGTTGCGCTGTAGTTTGCTTGCAGTAATAGTATGCGCCTTAGTTAACGGCGACCCGCTTTACTTGTATGTCGCGGCTGCATCGTGCCCCTGGTGGAGTCAAAGCGGGCGACAGACGGGACGCGGAGCGCGTGCGTGCGACTGATAGCGCCGCTAACTCGGTTAGCCGGCTACGAGGTTACCTGGCCTGGCCTGGCATGGCCTCTCAGTCTGCCGGCTGCCCCGCCTAAACGCGTTACCAGCCGCCGACAGAGGGCCCCACAAGTGTCCGCGCGAGGCGGCTCACAACACGGGCGGTAACTGTCTCATGACGCAAACTTTACTGAGTTTGCTTCGAGTGCTGCGTGTAATACATGAGATTTATGATCCAAACAACTGGCTCCGTTTCTGAGACACTACATGTATATGGTGAGCAAAACACTGTGTTTTAGCATATCGTATAATCAAAGTGTTTTATCATACGCTTCTGGTCAGAGATTAACTTTAAGACTCCCTCACATGTATATTTCAGAAACGCCGTATATATACCGCATTTCGCGACCTGATCCAATTGACAACACTCTGGGGATTCAAGGAAATAGAATCCTGCAGTCACCTCCGCGACTGACGAAAGCGGAAAAGGAGATGTGTTGATGATCTCCACGATTCTGCCAACTTCACGTTTCTCGCGGAGGTTCTTGCACAATACTCACTTAACAGCAGGTTAAGTGGGCGAGTGGGCCTTGACAGCTACTACACTTCGAAGAAGATTGTTGGCATCATCGGGGTTCGAATCCCGACCATCCGGGCCGTGGTCAGACCCTCTACTGCAGTACCGGCTAGGCCACGTAGCAAGAGTTAGCAAATGCTACTGGGGCCAGCGTATTCGGGGTGCCCCATGCCTGTCTAAATGATCAAGCTTTAATTAATATGGAAATTATTTACTTAGAAATCTTGATTTATCTCTAAATTCATTCACATTAAATCAAGAAATGTAGTTTTGTAAATATGCAGTGTTATATATCCTAAAATTTAATACCATAGTCAAACCAAGGGCCTCTTGTTCACCTTTGCTACAAGCCCTGCGCTGTCTTAATCCGACTCAGCTCTACTTACACATACACTGGATGTCCAGTAAATAAACGGTAGGTAACTTTAAGGTAAGCTGAGAATATCAAAACGATTTAGAATATCAAAAGTGGCAGCAGAGGTACAAGAAATGAAAGTACACGACATAGAGACTAGAGGGAAAACATTTAACCATTTCATAATGTTCAGGAGATGTTCGATGTTTCCTCCATTTCTTTTAGTGCACCAACGGACCATGGGATTGGTGGATGCGGCCGAAAGAAAATGGAGTTTTTTTTTGGGATATCAGCAGCAGCACATACAATTATTGTAACCAGATTCATTTCATAACTGTCATTATATTTCCGTGCCCCCAACAGAAAGGAATCCAGAGTGCTATAAATCTGGACACGGAGGGGCCAGGCTAATAGTCCACCATGAACAGCACCTGGCGACGAACGGTGTCGTTACCGAACATGGTTTCCTATGTAATTCCGTATCGTTTTGATGCTCTCCATATTCTCTTAAAGTTTGTACCTCTATTTGAAAGGACGTCTGTGGATATGATCAGGTTTATTAGAGAACAGATGAGATTAACCGTACGCAAGACAGTAACTATAATCTGTTTGTTTCCGCTGCCAATCTTGATAAACCTAGCACTACAGTCATTTTCAGAAAATTCAGTCTTCATAAACTATTCGTACCATACCTACTGATGAAGTTAAACAAATTATAAGTATTGCGACGAGTGCAATTGTTCACGGTTTGTTGTATCACTAATATTTAGATCAATAACAAATTCCGGAAGCATCAAGGATTTAGGTCACGATCAATGCGTCACACCTTTCCGTCCTCGATATTGATAGTACGGCGTTGCAATTTTTCTCCTATCTTCCTTGTCACTACCATTATCGCTTCACTCAATCCGCAGCTGAGATGATGGATGCAATCGAAGGCTTCCGCGCCCCAAGACAATAGTTTCTACGCTGTCCGCGCCCTAGTTTGAAATGCCAATCAAGCGCTTCACAACAGGACCCAGCGACACCCTGACAGATTGGAAACTACCACTGACATGTTTGTACACGGAAGCCATCCATCTGGTTTAAAGGTGCAGTTTCAAATATTTATGGCCAGAAATGATGAAAGGACGGTGTAAGATTTTTTTAGGTAATGTGTTGACCAAATTTTAATATTGTGCTCCGTTTCCAGGTGGAAAAGTGTGATGAGGTAAACCTCAGATTCAAAAGTCATCCCTATGCTATGAAGCCATAGATAACCCGTCAAAATCTCTCTTGGGTAGTTTTTGATTCAGCTAGAACAAACGGGCATACAGAGAAACACAATAACAGATAAAAATTGAAGGAACAATTATTTTGTTTTCTGAGAACTTCAAACAATCGATCCTAATCAGTTTCTCAAGAATCCTGGTTCGCTTTCTTTTTCCTTCCTTCAAAGAACTTCCTCATTTAATTTTCTCCGACTACTAGTCGGTGTTTTTCAGTACATACCCTCTTGAATCTTGGGTTCAATTTATCCAGGAAGTCTGTGTTTTCGATTGATCATCACTAGTCCTCCCTATAGATGAACAATTACTCCATTATCCAACCTATCCTTCCTCCTTGTTGACCTGTATTATCAATCCCATTGTGCACTGCAATGTGGATGAACAGCTTTTTCTTGGTCAATAGTTATTTATTCTTTTATGGTTTTATTCCAATTGCTGTGGTTTCTAATGTTCTATTCTCTGTTACATGGTTGATGCTTTAGGGTTTTATCCAGTATTTAAAGATAACTTTCGGTGAAGCTGAAATAAAAACTCACTCATAAGTTATGCCAATCAGTAACACGATTTTGTGTAATCTACATAATAGCTTCTGAAATGCGGTGCTATAGAAGATTGTTGAAAACTGAGTGCACAGATAAAGTTTGAAATAAACGTGATCTGGATGCAATAGGCGAGAAAAGAATTTTGTGGTAGAGTTTCACAGGACGAAGAGACAGGAATGTGGATCACATTTTAAGGCATGTAGGATTGGTTAATTTGTCACAGGAGGGAACAGTCAAAGGAAGGAACCGTAGAAGAAGAAAATGATTACATTATATGTAGCAGATACCTTAGGACATTGTTTGTAATTGGTATGCTGAGATCAAGAGGTTAACTCGAGATAGGAAAAAATAAAGAAATAATAATTCCTTGTGGTCGTAATGACATGGTATCAGGGTTTTTATAGGCTGCTGATTCTGCCCCTGTTGTAACCGCCCTAACCTAACCTAGTAATGCTACTGGGCACATGAAACCTACACTTTATTGTGAAATCCGAACTACAAAAGCCTTCTGGCATAGTTACTTTGCACAACAAGCTATACCAAAGGTGAAGGTCAGATTAAGGGCCTATGAAAATCCCCACCGAGACAGGAAATCAAATCAGGGATCTTTTTTCCCCCTTAACCACTGAGTCATCGGACCGCTCATTGGGAGAAATGAAGCATTGTATCAAACCAGTCTAGAAATTAATAACAGAAGAAAAGTCCGGGTTCCCAAGTACTACGTTTATACCGTGCTCTGTACATGTGCTATCTCTGCAGCGAGCGATTTAGAGATTTTAGCTGACCATTTTGTTAGGATCCTTACCGCTTCGGATTTGGACGAAACTGGGCCACTTACATGTATCCTACATATAATTTCTTTTGTCAAAATCCTTTTTATTCTCATGTAATACAAAACCTAAACCGATGAATAAGGTATCATCAGATAGGATATTTTACCGATTAGTGACACAGCATACTTAGTTTACGTAAAAACTAATTGTTTAAAATTAAAGTTGAAAATGAGTCACGGGTGGTCATGGTTTGGTTACCTAGGGGTCAATCAGCAAACTCTGTTTTTAAGACCATATTGTCGATAACCTTTCAACACACTACCATTGTGAAAGATACTCCGTGAGTGTAGCCTCATTACTGCTGAGGGAGTCAAAAAGTAACAGTGGACGCAAACGAAATATTCTAAACTTTAGCCGTAGATTTCCAGGCGATATCAAATAAATACGGACTGTAGGGCACTGTAAAAAATATGTGTACAGTAATAAAAAACCAACAGCATATAGTCACGTGTTCTATAACCTTATGAAAATTAATTAGGTTTCTGTCCAATTTTTTCATTGAAGTCGTTAGTACTAATTACTTGAACATTTTCTTACCCATAATAACTCATTTTCGTGAAGAAACTACTCGTTTTGACATTAATTTGCGTAATAATTGCAATGAGAAATTACTTACGGGGTTTTTATTTTCTATTAATTGTGTAGACAGTTTGTTTTATTCCTCCATTTGAATCACTCTGCCTAAATTCAGCATGAACTTAGTATTTATTTCTGCGTATATTCAGTCTTTAAACAAATTCAGTGGTAGTACAACCAAATAAAAATATGTTTGTAATTTATAGATACGCTATTCTAGAGATTGCGACTATTTCAATAAATTTCAAACATCTCTTTAATTATAAGCAAATGATAGTTTCGTACAAATTAGTACACTTGTTACAGTATTTGAGTACAACAAAGACACTATTCTCCATATAAAATTCCGTCTTGGGATCTGAAATATGGTGGTAAATAGAAAATACTTGCCATAAATATCACAGCAAGGGTGACCTGGGAGCGGTTTAACAAGGTAGAAAGATCAAAAACTCCACGAGCAGCGAGTCCAGTAACTCACTCAGTTTCACCAAAGTCTGGCAGCTTTTTCGGTTTGCACTAAAGATTTTTTTTTTCTGAATTCGTTTCCAACGTTTTTATAAATAGCAGGTCTGTCATGGCTGCAAATTGTTGAGTGCGTCTATGCCGGCGAGCGGCTCGCAGGCCTCTACTGATCGTTTTTGCTGGTGTCACCCAGGACGGAGTTACTGTGCCCAGCCGCGTCGGTTTATTTTCTGCGAACCCACCTTCTTTGTGCGTCCTCCACCATTCCGCCCCTACTGAAAGCGAGGGGCAATTTTACGGCCGCAGGACGGAGTTGTCGCGAATTACAGCTGGTGGACAGCCTTTTGAAAAGGCAGTGCCTGTGCGTGCGCACACGTGTATAGCACGTGCCTCAACAGCGCACACGCTGTACAAGTGGAGACGTCTAAGTTGAGCCCACTCTATTCAGCAAGTAGACAAAATGTTACATAGCCAGTTAAAAGTATTACAACAACCTTAATTATATGTTTCAGCAATAACAATTTTAATACATTAGTAAATTACAAATGAAATAAATACTCACAAGAGCACCTTCGACATAGAACGCTGGGAACCTCACGAAAACATACTTAGCATATCATAACAAAAACATTGGTGTGTGTCATTTCCATCCAAAACTTTGCATTCTACTTCAAGTAACATATTGATTTTGTAAGACTACAATGTTCCAAATCACAAGTGAAGATACATGATCGTTTTTCATCGTGAAACTTCACTCTGTGATTTACAATCAATTTGCTGCATCTGCGTGTAAGCCTATGTAGCAATATGCTTGACGAAAGCCAGGTTATGACATTGACACACCGACATCATCACTTGAAAATGTAATTATTGTGCTTTCTTATATTGGATGCTTGAATGCGAAAATGATTTGGAATGTGATTGGGTGGATTTAGTGAGATGTACACATTATTCTCTTCCACTTTGTTTTAACCACTTGATCGAAATCCCTCATCTGCACTTTGAAGACTAATATAAGTGCTATCAGGTGTGTGGTACTCTGTAGATGCGTGTTTTGCGATATATTACCGTACTTTAAGCAGAGAGTTTTTGGCACTGTTGATTGAAAATGTAATGATACACTGACGTCAATGATTACGTAGAATTTCCTTAATATGTTATTGATATCTTGTTACTTTGTTTCTCTCTACTAAAATGTTACTTGAGGTAGAATGTAACGTTTTCCATGAAAATGACACACACCACTGTTTTGTTTATGATCGCTTGTTATTCTAAGCATGTTTCAGAGCGGTTCAGAGCTGAGGAATAATTGATACGTGTGAAAATCGTCTGCCAATACCTGCTTGAGAGTTTATGTTTCTCATTTGTTCGCACTCATTTATGTGGGAGTCGCTGATGGCTGTTCCCGCCACAAAATAATAGCCCAGGTGATCGTGGGTGGTGGGCGTGGTTGTGTTTGTCAAGTTTCTTTTATCTGTTACAAGCTTCTACTTCCCGTCTTCATCTTTGTTGTTTTTCCGTGATACGACTGTCACGGAGGTGAATTTGCGCCCGAGAACGCAGTCTATAATCTCCCAGTTTTATCCAAAACCTGCCTATGTGTGAAAATATAAATTTCAATAATCAAATAGCTATCACTATGCGAGAATAATGCTCACTTTCACATTCAAGATGAAGTTAATAACTGGATTCTTATCTGCGTACTGGAAATACTTTTATCGAGACAACAGTCTGGAAGCAGGCAATGAAATATACATGATATATCCTGTCACGATGTTTAGGGTAACACACGTCATATGTCGAACTGAAAATCAGTGTTACAGAAAGACCATATTAACACTAAATACGTCACTTTTTCTATCATAAATATTTTAATGCTGTTTACGGCTATAACATCCTCCTTTTAATCACTCTTTAAAACTCTAGGCCTAATAATAAAGGCAGTAATTAATTTTCTTTACCCTGCTGTCCTTACAATTCAGTCACTGTTGCTGAACGCTGAATAATAGTGTCATCCAGAATCTGGTCACACTTTGTTGAAATTGTTGGACAGTTGTGACAGTTTAGGTACACAGATCCTGTAGACATTTCAGTGTGCACGTAATATGCACTCTATCTTGCAACGTAATATTTGAATACACCTTCAATTATGGACGATACTGTTTCGGAAGATCGTTTCTCTGCTGACAGAGAATTTAGAAATACGTTGGTTCGCCTCAGCGTGTCAGGTGAGTGCTAAGCAAGCGCCTATTCTCAGCGGAGGGTTCTTTAATTGGTTCCTGAAGTTCGAGCAGCGCCTCGTCTTATCCTTGCCTCGGTCATTAGCCTCGACAGGAGAGAAGACCGCAGGGACCTTCGATCGTCGATAGATCCACCCATTGCTATAGCCTACACATAATTTTTGCATTTTGATGGCTCACTCCGAAAATATCTATTATACAACTGAGCATACCGTCGCGATGGTATACCAGTGGCTTAAAACTTAAACATGAAGAGTGAGAAGAGATGCGGTTGACACCTCATTCCAGAGGGACATATTCCGGATAATGTTCAATCCGCGGAATTGTGTACACAGCAACGGCAGTTGCAAGTTCAATA
Organism: Vandiemenella viatica; assembly: GCA_031002005.1. Classification (NCBI taxonomy): domain Eukaryota; kingdom Metazoa; phylum Arthropoda; class Insecta; order Orthoptera; family Morabidae; genus Vandiemenella; species Vandiemenella viatica. The sequence goes on from CM061920.1 coordinate 86,607,711, forward strand.
TTCGCCCCCGACCCTACAGAAAGACGAAATCTACATAATCGAAAACGGAAGGCATCAGAAGAAGACAACTTAGCCCAACACACCACACAGAAATATGGTTTTATACAACGCAGTTCACTCATATTCAAATCCACCTTCATAAATCATGCTGTACCCAATTCATATTATCTGATGTTAAATTAATAACAGTTTTTGTCGAAAATATAAAAGATCCTTGAAATATTTAATACTAGTCTCAAAACTCCCCTCCAAATATTATTCTGCCAACACAATACAGCTTTTTTTTTTTTTTTTTTTTTTTTTTTTGAAGAAAAAGAAGGAGAAACCACGGGCTCCCACACGAAGATTCCATTTGCTTACTCTGAACGAAGTGTTCTTTCATTTCTTCGCGGTTGCTTAACTAAAATAAATTGTTGTAAAATAGAGCTCAATGCAATTCCGCGTGCCTTATACTCTTTAGAAAAAGTTTCAGTTGTCATCTTGGACCAGGCTGCAATTGAACCAAACCACAAACTCCGTTAATATTGTCGTTAGAAAATCAAAGTGTCAGTCACAATCGAATTAATACATTCACTTTATCGCATGTTAGCGACATTATGCATTGCGATATAAACTTGACTCAAAATTTTCACGAATTTTTACATCTTTCATTTTCGTGACTCAGATTCATATTACGTTTGAATGGCTAACACAGTTGGAACATGTTATATGCGGCTGAAATGATAACCTCGGTAATGTGGCAATGAAAGCAATGGAAATCGTAAATAAACCACAAAACCTTACATTATACCGCGTTATATTAGTGTTTGGTGTAGGGCACATCGTTCACGACTGATGCGAAATCACATTCATTAAAATGAACTAATGTTTTCAGTAGCATGGTGATTTCGAAAAAAAAATTAAATTATTTTTTAATAAATTTAAATTAATCATACCCTCTTCTGCAACGTCAAATGCCAGTTGTGATTCTGACCTAGGCTAAATTTGAGTCGAATCAAAACTTCCGATGATATTGCTGCCAGAAAATTAAGAGGTTTGTCTTTCATATCTGTGAGCAAAGAATTTAACGAAAGCATCTATGTCCATTAAATATAAATAAATAAAAAGCAATATTAATATGTCAATTGAAACACAATACATATTCTATTAGTGTTTTGACAGTTCATTTATTTCTGGATGTGCTATTTTAATAACTAGAACTATCATTAAAAAACTCATAACCTCTTGCATTTTTAAAGCCAGCAACGAAGACATGGTGCCTTACGTCATCGATGCCGACATAGCTACGCGATGGCCATGCTCAGCATTTTAATATTATAGATAATCGTGGAAAGTTTTTGGCATTCTTAGCTGTTGTTACATATCATATGCCTTTACAGCGTAGATGATACTTTCGGATCTGTTGTACTGCCATATAACTTCAAACAAATAATGCGATTGTGTAAAAATATAATTAATTACACATTAAAATTAACTTGCTCCTTGGATTTCTGTAACTACGTGTCTATGGTGATGAGACCGCGATTAACTTTGATTCTTCAGTGTCTGTTGTTTCTTTCTATTGGACGTTTCATTCGATCCTTGAACTTCTCAAGCAGAAGTTTTGTCTGTCTGTAACTTGGCTTACTACTAGATTTATCCTGTTTCTCGATAGCCCCTCGGGACTATACTATGGAACCTGAAATAACGTTACAGTATATTACAAAGTCCTGTACTTCTCTGCTCTTCCCATGACGGTGAAGTGGATTAGAGTTAAAAATGGTTATAATCTGCTAAATGTTAATAGAAGGTATAAAACTTTGTGTTACCTTGCTGTAGCTCTCAATCGTTGTTCAGCCAGTATCTTAGTCTCCAAAACCGTTCAGCTTATGTCCTTATTCAGCGCGTGGCCACAGCACGTTTCTGCTAAATTTGCTGCCTCTTTAAGTTCAGTAATCACGGAGGCTTTGGTGTGAATACCTTAAGACAGCTCTGCCTGGTTTAAGCTGCTCCGTGGATCTGGTTAGTCTGGAAGAGATAAATTTATCTGCATCAGCTTCATTATAAGCTAACTGATGGATTACATCCAGTCGATAAATCCTCTCCTGATGTTGGTTCCAGTCCAAGTAATGTCTATTATCGTAAGTGCTAAGTGTTGAACTATTCGAGGTGTTAATATAGCTTTTAGCACAAGGCTTCCGATAGTGTCCATTCTGATTTTGCTGTTGGTGTTTGGTCTGAAAATGCAAAGTGTGTAACGAACTTTATGAACTTCAATGTTCGTGAAAACTTTCATAGGTGCGTTAAGCGATGTTTGCACGGGGGTAAATCCATGAACTCGTGACTCCCGTCACCGACATGCTGTGACGTGTAGCGCGTGTGATATATGCGTTGGATGCATTTTGGAGGAGAAAAATCTTATGAATTCGCGTCATCAACTTGCTGTAATAGTAGGTAGTCTTTCTGGAGCTATAGGTATGACGTGTTACAATTAGGCAGCTGTCAAAGTATAGATGATACTTGTATCTAATACATAAAAATGAATTTTTGTTTCTTTCTTCGATAATAAAGACACAGTTTTTACCCGATTTTGATACAACTTCGCAGACGAATATTTTAAAACAAATAGAAAAATACTGTTTACGTTTGAGTTACAAAAACCTAAACCCTCTCCTCCTTTTTCCCTCACTTTAATTTCTGTCAACGTTGTTCATACAAACCCGCAGTTGTTACCCGATTTTAATAGTGCTTAGCACGCGTGTACTTCAAAACAAGGCCGACTAGCAGCTCAGCAATTAAGGCACTTATTTGGGAAAGTTTCTCTCTGTGGTCGCGGGTTCAAATCCTGTGGTTATTATTTTTTTATTTATCTTACATTCATACAGCCTAATATCTAAATGCAAAATTAGGATCTGTTACATTCATTTTTTAGTACTAATCAGTAGTAAAATCCTGAGGTAAGCAGGATATGAGCTAAGCCGAGACGTTCCGTGGTTCTGATTTCACGTTAAACTGTAGTCCCCTGAGAAAATGAATTGCCCTTCTTCCTTCTGACACAGTAGCTTGGTACATCTCCTTCGGGATGATTCGACCAACCTTCGGGTTGTAGCCTCAGTTAGAGTTTTAGTTTTTTATGCGCCTTGGGAAATTTTGTGATGGGTAAAATCTTATGAGTTCGCGTCACCAACTTGCTTTGTTAACAGTATATCTGTTGCGGTCTGTGACTCAGTGTTTAAGGTCTCTGACTGGGGAAATAAAGGTCCCCGGTTCGAATCCTTGTTTCGGGGGGGAGGGGATTTTTATTGATCCTTAACCCAACCTTCACCTCTGGCACAGCGTGCTGTGTAATGTGAAGTACGCCAGAATGCTTCCGTAGTTCTGATTCCACGTTAAACTGTAGGTCCCCTGTTCCTGGTAGCACTATCGGGTTAGGTTAATGAGTCGAGGTCAGAGGTGAAATGCGCAGCCAATAGAAACAATATCACCAGGTCATTACGACCACACGGAACTATTATTACTTAGTATATATGTAGCTAAGAGCATAACGTGTGGCGCGTATGATATTCACAGTTTTATGTTTCCACTCCTGTCGGCAGTTACAAAAGACTGTCAATTGGTTTTATCTTGTGGCTTTACACCTCGTCGACTTCGAGGTCATTAGAGGGAGAAGAGCGATCCAGATTTCTGTTTTCTATAATTTCCCTAAATCACTTAAGGGAAATGCCGCGCCGGATCCTTCAACTACCATGGCGGAGTTCCTTAGTATTCCTTGCATCTAGTTCTTTCCTTCCTCTAATGAACTCGACATTGACGAGACGTAAATCAATAAGAAAAAAAAATCTATCAAAATCTTACATTGTTACTTTTGTTACTGCACGAAAATACGTAATGCTCCCAGCTCATTCCATCCTATCAAAATTAGTACCAGCTATAGGTTATTTGAATCTAATCAACAAAAACAATGAAACATTAGGATTACGTGCAGATTCAATTGCACTTTGAAAATATTGATTTTCGGAGGAAGAAAATGTGGGCATGGTTGAGAATTTTAAGATCGTAACTTTGAGGGACAGATTTACTGTAATAACTTGTGACGATGAGAAAGTGCGGCGGTAATAGCGTACGTAATTGTCAACTCACTTAGTTGATTTCTTGCAGATCGACGTTTCCACGACCTCCTTCATGGCTTCATTAATTACTTAGTGGCACTCCACTAGCTAGAAATCTTGCACAGCAAGTCGTGAGAAGAAACGGTTCTAATTAATTACTCGCACAATTTGATCAAGTGGTGGCAATTCAGTCAACAGTACAACTCAAAAAGTTTCTTCAATTACTGTTAACGTTCTCTGAGCCACCACAATAGAATCCAAGAACCAAATCTTTATGAACTCGGGGAGAACAGACGCTAATTAATTAGTGCTGTAACAGTTCATGTATGTTACAGAATGTTGTGAAGTAAACAGAAACTTTGTTTCAGCTGCGAGAGGAAATCCATCCAATTAGAATGCCCGCCGTAAAAAGAATTGGCCAGTAACAAAACTCCAAAGACTGATTTTTTTAAGAGCTTTGTATTCTTCTGATAATCTTCCAGATATGTACGAAGACAATGTCTAAAAGTTGATTATTTAATAAATATAATTTTAACTATAAATTAGCCTTGAAATTAAGAAGGAACAATTCATTAAAAAAAAATACGGCTAACAAACTTTGTTTCATCATAAAATAGTAACTGCAAGCTCAGTGGGATTTAAAAAAAAAACCGGAATTTTCCCACTAAAACATTTTATTTTATTTGTCGTATGGTTCCATTAAAACATAATACTATAGTACAGACCTTTTTTTTAATTCTATTCTCAGAACATCGTCTTGCACCTGTTGATCGTTTGTATCCGATCAACTGACATCACTTTCTAAGATTGCAGCTTTGGCTAAAGTACCAGAAATTATCAGTTTTCTTAAAACTTCTCTGTTTGTTTTGATATTTTCCAAGAACTTGAATCTTTCAAAATCCTGTTTCCTTTCTTTTAACCATCAGTGGTTTTTAATTTAGAAATGTAGTCTGATATTTTCTTGCGCAACCTACACCTGTTCATTCTGTATAAGTATCAAAAAAAATATTCTTTTTCTTAATGCATTTTCTTTATTTTCTTTCATAAATCTTCATTTTCGTTTCCCTCCAATTTTATATTTATTTTGGGTCTAAAATTTACCTGAATATTTTTCCTTTCTGCATTCTCCATTTCTTCCTTTTTCCTTCTTTTATCCAATGTCTGGTATTATATCAGTATAATGTCTCCATTTTAATTACTGCTGCACAGAGTGTGATTTTTTCCTGGGAGATCCAATGAGAATTTGTTACACGAGTGTCTTGATATTCTCATCTAGACTAGTTTTTTTTATCGTTAAGAAAAGTGAGGCGTTTATGAATTTTTCAAAGGCGACGATTGTGTTAGGATCCATGTTGCTCCAATTATTAAGATCGTTTACAGATTGAATATCTGTTGGGAAAATTATCTTTTTTCCTCAGCACAGCTTGGTATTCGGCGAGTGTGTGCCTCTTCTTTCTTTTCTAAAAATGCCTTGGAGAAAATTTTGTATTAAACTGGTTGTATTTTGTTGGGGTCAGTCCTGTCTCCTCTTATTGAATGGATGAATTAATCATCTGGTACGTTTCATGTTTGCAGATTTATTTGATAACTTTATGTATGGAATGAGCTGCCAGTTTTCAGACTGAATTTTACATATTTGCTATTACACCATCTTTACCTAGCACTTCGTAGTTTTTCAGCTGGCCGACGTAATGTATATTATTCTTACTGTCTGCCAAAATGTTAAAACGTCGAATACACTTTTTCTAACAAATCATTTCACAAACCAGTAGCTTTTTTTGGTGAGAAACAGATGTTTAAAAGTAAAATTTAAAATCTAGGATCGTTGACATTGATTTCTTGTTAGAAATTAAGTCTTTCCTCCACCTAGAGACAAAGTTGAGACTGAGATCCATATTTTAGTGAGCAAGCTTCATTATCATACCAGCTAAACAAAGGAGCGACATCGGCCAGGATGAAAGTTTTTTGTGTCTGCCGGGTTGTCGCAGCAGCAGGCGGGGTCGCGACAAGTTGAGCAGAGTGATGAGGAAATAGGCCGCCATCAAGGAAAGCGAGCCTCCCCACCTCCAGTCTCTTATCTGCATGCCCTCCATTTACTGTGTTCCGCCAAGCGTGAACAGGGGCCAGGGTATATATATTTCTGACGAAGCTTGCCTCCCCGCAAAATACATCAACAAGTGGGCTGGGTAAAGCGCCAGCAGTAATATTCCGCTTCTGTGTAAAAAGAAACCATCTCCATTTTGAATAAATCTCCAAATCTCAGTGGTTCAACATCTGCTAACCTATCCTACTCGGCTAATTTTACCGATACAGTCAATAAAGTTTGTATATTATTGCTATATCTAGTACTACAACACGGAAATTCCATTAGAACCACGATGCTTAAGGAACGGTTTAGGGATAAAAATTCTGGGAGCATTAAAGAGCGTAAAATCCGGACTACGAGTATACTCTAAAGGCTTCGGTGCTTCCGAAAGGTTACGGATTTAATAGATGTAATTCATTCCTGTGTTCCTGTCGATAATTTTGAGGTGTCAAAAAAATTCACGATAAAACTGTATCATTTAGATTTTTTTTTCACTTACACGTAAGTAACACTCTTCAGAAATGCCAAACATTAACAGTTACGTAGAGATAGTCAAATCTAAAATTATCACGATACACTTTGTATGTGAACAATAGAAAAGACAGTGAAATTTGTTAGAGATGAATATACCTTAGTAGTAAGATATGCAAAAAACAATCGCATCAAAGATTATTTTTTTTATCTCTTATTCGATTAGAAGCTGCTGGTGCAGTATCCTTATATAAACACATGGTAAACTATTTTTCGAAGCATTGATATTCCATATAAAAAGAAGTTAATGGGTTTTGTATATGACGGGTCAAACGTAATGATGGAGTGTATAATCCTGATATAATATTGATGTAAAACGAAATTCCCAATATTTTTCGTTTCATCTTTGTGCGTCGTATGTTTGTGCCAAATTTCCACGCCAATTATGGTTATTGGGGTTGTATTATATTTTCATATACTGATTTTGAGTACAAACATACCGCCAGTTACAGCAATTCCACCAGGAACCGGTAGTTAACTGGAGCATAATGTGACACCGGTATCTTACAGAATGCATTAGCAGAGCCAGATATTCTGGAAAATAATACGATTTCCCTCTTTTGGCGTAATGGGACAAAAAGATAGCCGAAGCAGGTATGGTATCATAAATAGATTATACCAATATATCTACAAAATAATAAATCTTTCAGTGTCAAACGCTGATTTATAATTCGGAAAAAAATTTGTAAACGAGCATTTGTGGAGCACACAACTTTTCGAAAATTATACATTTGATTCTGAGATATTTGGAAAAAAATACTTTGAACTTTTAAAAATAGAGCTACGGAAGGCTGTCAAAAATTAAGTGAACAGCGAAAGTATTAAATTCAAACATTCTGCAAATGATCCAAGGAAAAATTTGTTCAAGAAGCTTACAAAGAAACAGAATACCGCCTCCGCTTTGAAAAGTGCAGGATGCTTCGATTTGTAGATGAAGGTAACAGTGGCAGTAAAGAGCGTAAATAGTTAAGGATGACTGTTCTAAAGACGATGCGAAGAATACGAAATCATTCCTAAAAATGAAGAGATGGAGCATTGAAAACTTCAAGTTAAGATTATGTTGACAACATGACAAAAAGTAAACGTATATAACATTCAAACGCACTACTGTTGGCCGGCAGTGCCACTGAGCAAAGTGAGGATCTTGCGCGACGCACTGTTTTGGCTGATAGTGACTGGAGAGTGTCGGATGCTTTAAATAACATTCTGTACCTATTCCTGTTGTAAAACTCATTGCGCTTAGTTTCGAGTTGTTCGAGATCTTCACTGAATAACCCTACAGAGACGTTGTTGAAGATTCTGGAGGTGATTCTCCGATTGCCTGTCTGAACTATGTGACTATTGAAAATTAATTTTCTCTTTCACTTAGCTGTTGTAATGTTCTCTACTTTGATAAGCTTTTCGTTAGTTAACTAATTCATCCTGCAGTCAATTAATGATGATTTAACTTTCTCATTTCGTTCTCCAATTTTCAGATTGCTGCCGTCGTCGTCGCCAAGGGATTTTACGTTTCCCAAAAGGTTACTGGTTCTACAATTCTTGTTATTTATCGAATCCTAAGGTTTCAGCCATCATTTTGTGGTTTTCAGTCCTCTGAAGAAAGCCAAAAAAATGATGGCTGAAACGTTAGGATTCTATAAATTGACGCGGTTCCACCCGGACAACCAGGATAACATCGACAACGACAGCGGAAGTCGGCGCACCTACTACTGTTCTTGCCTGAATTAAATAGTTCTACCAAATGACAACACACGAATCGCTTTTCAATTTTATATTTATATTTCCGTGAGCTCTAAGGTAACATGGGGTACCAGACTTATCCATAGACAATAAACATGCAAACATATAAATATTCCAGCGATTAAACTGACAAACAAAAATTATGACAAACAAAACTTCTGACAACTAACACTGATCGCCATCTCCGCGCGTTTACATAAGTGCTACAGAAACATCCAGAATAACATAAAGAAAGCCGATAGGCAACAATGCAGCAAACAATTAAAACAATCAGAATTAATAAAAATCATTCACGATCAGCATGAAAAACAAGCAAATGAAAACTAAAGATATTTACAGGTGTTTACACACAAAATTATCAACATAAACCGAACCAAACAGTTTAGAATTGTCCTCAAACAACGCGGCTTACCTGAGAATTAAGTTTTTCCCGACGTATGGCTGACAAGAATTCTTCACGAGTTTTCTGCCGGATAATTTCTTCTTTCCAGAACGTTTCGGCAGCAACCTCCGCTGCTTCATCAGGTGAGATATAGGAGCCAGGATTTCGAGGAATTCAGTCGGTTCTGTGTCGTCACAGTGGTAGCTTCGATATGACATCTCGCCTGATGAAGGCAGTGGAGGTTGCTGCCGAAACGTTGTGGAAAGAAGAAATTATCCGGCAGAATACCCGTGAAGAATTCTTGTCAACGTATCTCACATCAACACTCCCAATTAGTAAACTTTAAATAATTTTTCATACATAAAACTGTCATTGATCGTATTACATATCATATACCCAGTTTCTCTTCATAAAACAATGTTCATTTACAAGGGGAATATGCACAAGTTCACAGTTAATCACATAAAAAATATACAAATCCATAATTAATCAATTCCCATCTTACTATACACAATACTTAAAATACAATTTCATAACAAGGTTGGGTCTGAGAGCTGTTACATGTTATTGGTATTGGTACACACTTTATCATTATTCTTGGCCGCCGCTGAAAAATTTTATCGCTCTTATCTTGCACAATCCTACATCAATGTCATCCTAAGAAACAGTAACACCATACTGGCGAGCCAGTATTGCGTTACTGTTTCCTGGGATGACATTGATGTAGGATTGTGCAACATAAGAGTGATAGTATTTTTCAGCGGCGGCCAAGAATAACGATAAAGTGTGTACTTATTGTGCTTGAGTCTGTATGTTACCTCTTCTTTGTTCTCTGTTTTATTTTTACTTGTAAAAATAAAAATAGACAATAACTATATCACACATAATAATACCACATATGGTATCGAAAACGGGTAAAATTATTCTATAAACTAACTTTTTGGACTAAATACAGCAGAAATTATAATATTTTGGGACTTTGAGTTTTATAGGTTGCAAAAAGATAAATAATATTAACAATAATCCAAATCTGCATTCGTGTCACGAAGAGAATGAAGTTATTGGATAACTACGTTATAATTTGCCTCTTCTTGACCATCCGCCAACGAACGCTAGGAGACATCTCGACAAAATGTTTATCGTGTTATATTACAGAAGCGTGCAGCCAAAGGCCGCCCTCATAAACTCAGGTCGCAGGCCGCTCCTAACCCAATTGACTGCTTCGCGTGCAGCCACAGCCACTCCCCGCACGGCGGTCGCGGTGCTGCAGCGTTTTTCACGGGCAAACAGAATATCGAATTAAATGCGGAGAGTCGCCAAATTATTCAGCGCGTAAATCGCATCGCGGAATGTTCCCGTCTGCGCCTTGTAAATATTCCATCGCCGTTTCTGGCGAGCTGCGCGGTATCATACGGTGCAACTACCTGTCGTTATTTAACGCCTAGATCAGAGTGCTTGCAGCGTAACCAGAGCGACCGCACCAAACACCTGTTAAGCTTTCACCACGCGCTTTCCCGAGGCCAATCACGATCAAACGACAACTTGACGACCAGCCGCACAGCTGAATTTAAATCAACGACTCATGATGTGAAAGGCGCTGTCCGGTCGACTCTTTCATATGGTTTATTAGTCTCTCCTAATAAGTGAAACAACTCGGACAATGAAATCAATGACAGAGAATGAAGAGGCGGTAAGGAGACATCTCTATATCTACCATCTAGAGGAAAACTTGATGACAGGGTGAAAGTTAAGGAATTAGCTTAAGAAAACCTTAGACCTGGTAGAACAATGGGCTCCACATTATAAGTGTTAAGTATAATAGACTGATGGAATGAAATTCAGAGGAACTAAATTAGGTTGCGTAAACAACCGTAAAACACAGTTATTAACAGCTATGATAGGGAAGCTGGGTTGAAACACCAAGTGCTGATTAAAACACTGCTGAATGTGAATTGGACATATTTTGGTTATAAAACCTTGATGGATATTGGGAGTAAAATTGCGTAGATGATAGGAAGTTAGGATGACTATAATGCACAACGATATTTCAAGTATAAGAAGACGAGATGTTTTCAGACGCAAATAAGAATGTCAAGGGCTAAAATAAATTATCCATGGAAGTACTAATCAATTTACTTCTAAGAGTGATAGAATTGAAAGCTTCCGCCAGTTTGGCTCAGCATACTGGGCAGGTGCATAGGACCCCCCGTACTGACTGTCTCGATTGCTGGTTTTAGACAGTTTACCGTAGCCATCAAGGCAAATGCAGGGGCGGTCCCGTATCTCCACCTAATGAACAACATATCTCGCAAATAAAAAATAAACTTATCACACACGGAACACAGTTAAACGTTTCACAAAACATAATGCAAACCTTTACTTCGCCAATTAGTAGGCAGTTTGACCTGGCAGTAGGTATAAAATCCTTGGCGTTAGGAAGGGCATGCGGCCGTAAATTTGAAGCTCCAAATTTTACCATGCAAAAGCTGAGTATAACTCATCAAAGGTAGGCGGCCCCAGAATGATGGGAAAAGGTGGTAAGAAGAATTAGAAGAGTAAAAGAATTTAAAGCAAAACGTCGAATTATTGTAGAAGGAATTTGTAAAACATTACCACCGATGCATAAATTATATCAAATTAGAAACAATAGTATCTGAATTAATACCGAAGCTCAATTATTTTTATGCACTTATGAAAAACATGAATCTTCTAGCATGAGGGTGAACGGCTAGGGTAACCATGATGGTATAATGCACTTTATGTCGAGTAAAAAGGTAATACGTTCAATTTAGAACTTCAATAGAAGGGAAGGAACCATGAACCAGGTGTAAACACAGAAAAATTATAAAGTTTCTCTGCTCACAAAACTTTTGTTTTGAAAGAAACTTTTAAAATAAGTTCTAATATCTGATATTGTCGCTATTGGCATCAAAAAATGGAGATATGTCTCAAACTGTTCCGAAACGTGAGACAAACCTATCATTTGGCTGTCAATGTTTGGCTAAGAATTGTTGTGGTATTATGAACTAACGGTTCATTATAGACTCTAGTGAAAAAACCATCTGAATGTACCAATAAATGTGATTTTCCTGGACATCTGTGTCCTTCTCGAACGAGCAGGGATCCTGAAAGAGAACTGGGCTCCTTCCCAACTCTGATTGTTTCTCAGTCACTCCCATCAAAGACGAGTTGAACTCAGTGTGATAACTACCTTCTGTCGCATCTTTATAATTACAACAGTCATTCCTAATATGAAACATAATTTAAATATTGAATATTTTCGGTGAGCACCGTTGCTTGTAAGACAAATGAATTTATCTGATTTTGAAAGTACAGTTTAATATTTCAGTCGACTCGTGCATATGTGTCTCTGACACTAGAAAATCTGGAAAAGTAACACTGTGATGCGTCCATTTTGATTGATTACGATTGTTGGAACCTTAATTAATCAGTATGTGATTGAAACTACTGCTGGAGACTGTTATCCACAGACAAAACAAAAAGAAAACAACTGTGCTGCAAGAAGTCAACACATAAACATGTAATACGTTTCGTACTGTAACCCTGAAATCCATACCAACCAAAAGTACGTAAATATTTTTTCTTTGACAGATTTTGGCTGTAGTTAAATTATTCTGATCTAATCAAATCCAACACTCACTTGGCGCCGTTTTCCTAAAGTTAAAATGTCTTGGGCGTGAACCTACAGTTGAGTATTATTTCTAAATGATTTAATTGATTGAGCGAGTTGTGTAACCAGCAAAAAAAAAAAATTCGGCTACTGTGCTATAATTTATTTTTATAATCATTGGCACATACGGTATTTGTAAAACCCTTCAAAATGTTTAGCTTATTTATTTCATGTAACTTTGACTGAAATCTTATTACTCAATTTATGTAAATTCAGAACTTCACTTTAGTAGAGTGAAGTTAGATTGGTTGCTCCAGTAGATGATCACCTCTTAGTCGAAACCTCCAAGCCCAACCAACAAGCACTAGTGCGAGCCAAGCGTATAATCTGTCTTCAATACTCACTGAAGTAGGAATTAATGAAACCCCGAATAAAAGCGAGGGCAAAATTTCTATTCATACGTGAGACTAACAAATGAATTTCCGCACTATTAATCGCTTTATCGTTACATATGGAATGTATTCATATAATAAACTGCGAATAATGAATAGTGAGAACTTAATCGTGTGTGGAACGTGTAGCATTACGACCGGATAAATTTGGATTGCAAAAATAATAGAAAAACTTAAATTTATTAGAGTAAACAAACTAAAGTGAATTTGTATGAATGAAAAATATTTATAAATATGTTTTTCACTATCAAACACCTGCACATAGATTAAGCATTTTGGTAGTAACTATTTAACATTACTGTACCACAAACTCTTCAATAGTAAGAATGTTTTTATAGGAAAATCTACGGAAAAATTAATATAAACCGTATTGATGGTAACAACTACGAAACGAAGGATTTATTTAACGTTAAATATAAAGTATGTTACTGGTGATTATTTCAATTGGTACCATTCTATCACGAGCGCAAAGCTTTATTGTAATCTATATATGTAAATGAGAAATTTTGTATGTACTGTCCGCCTCAATCGCACCTTAATTGCTCAACAGATTTAAATCAAATTTGGCACGAAGTTAGTAAATTGTGTGTGAAGTGACTGGATAGTTTTTATCCCGCAAAAACGAATTGTTCCTTTGAAATATCCATTATAAATTCGCAAACTCCAAAGAGTTTCCTACGTCGTAAACGGTAGTGCCACGTTTACTATTTGTTTTTTACCAACATCACAAACACTTCTTTTCAGAGATAAAAGCAAAACCATTATGATATATGCATGTGTGTGTTTAGTTTAAAAGCGCTAAAACTGATGCACTTAAGAAATAATAGTTATGAAGCAGGAAATATAAATTTGTACTTAACCTTCATGACAAGTATGTAACGGTTTCTATTCTACTCGGATCAATTTATTATTGCCTGTGTGCTTTATTTCCCCTACTAAAAACACTCTGCAACATTTCAAATTTTTACCCAAATTTAAAACTTAACAGAAGATTACTAACCCTTTTTTCTTTTTTGTCGAAAATTTTTGTAGAACTCAGTTCAAACAGTAGCCTATCGTAAACAAAAGTAGTTTTTGTTTACTGTACAATATCCTTCAAATAACTATTAAATCCTTCACTTAAAACGAAGGTATTCAATCGTCTACGGTAGAAACTTTTCGTTTCAAGAAGCCATTTTAGGAATAGTTAACATCGCGATACACGTCGTCACTAAAACGAGGCTTTTGAAAGTAGGTTATTTATTACTAATAATAACTAAAATCCTCCTGCCTTAAACAAGAACATTCTGGTCCAGGCAGCATTTCAACATAGCCACTATCACCGCTAATATTGCCACTACAAAATCAAACTATACGGACACATCTTAACACTTAAAATGCATCAGAACTAATTTCGGGTAGTAGCAACATTTTCTATATCAGCATTCCTTATTAGCTTAGCATAAATTATCACAATTAATTTTATTATACACCTTCGGTATGAATTTCAGCTGGACTAACACACGCGCTTATACAATAACAGTATCACAATTTAAGCTTGATCTGCAATATTAAAGTAAGCTGTGTTGAGAGTTGCAATAAATTCTGGACTTTCTGTTGTTCAGTGTAAGTTACAAGCATTTTAGTAGACTATACATTTTTAAATTACGTTACTTTATAACTGTCATGATATTGATACCATAGTTCGTGTGAATGGATGTCGTTTCATATGTACTCATTATTTACTTCGCTTTTACAACCTACATATTGTCAAGGTCATTCTTCAGCCAGTTTTTAACGGTTGCTTTGATATTACGATTTGAAATTGTGGGTCAAGTTTATATCACAATTCACGACGTCACTAACATGCAATATAGTGAATGTATTAATGCGCGGGTGATAGAACCCTTGATTTTCTAGCGACATTATTGGCGGAGTTTGTGGCTTCAGTGAAATACAGCTTGAACCAGAATGACAACTGAAACTTTATTAGTAATTTAAGCTGCTTTCAGGAGCACCAGTTTTGTGACATGTATCACGTTGTGCATAAATTGTATCAAAAGATCAATAATAATAGTTCCGAACAGGAAATATAAATCTTTACTTAACCAAAAAAAAAATTAAAGTCATACTGTAGGTAAGTTCACAAGAAGATCCGTACGTGATATATGTGTCACAAATTGTGACTCACAATATATGTGAAAAATCAAAATTTTAGGGGAAAAAAAGTGTTGATTTCCAAGGAGCTGTTTTAACGAAGGTTATGGTAAGATTGAAATACAGCCTGTACCAGTATGATTACTAATATTCCATGGTACACAGTAAATTTGGAGTGCAGAAGGTGACTACCATGCCGAATTCTGATTGCAATGAAGTCAGAATCTGCTCAAGACGTCTATTGCTAAGTCAGTAATGTATGTAACCTTATCTTTCGTCGAGCATTACATCTTTGTTACCTATGTCCCGGCATTAAGGTGCACTTCTCATTGAATAATAAAATCCAAAGAAGCAACTGACCATATTTTCAACCTAAAGGGGAATTTTTTTGCTGGTCGTACTCTGAATAGTAGCAAAAACTTTTATACCTTAATACTTTGCAGACGAAGTCGCGGGTAACTGCTAATAATACATGATTATTGTAGGCGTTTCTTCTGCAGTTCCTTGTTAAAATAATAAATCTTAATTAAAGATTACGCCGATGCAACTTTGTTGATGTTATTTATTTTCGGACCCGTTTCGCACCTCGTCGAGGTATCTTCAGCGTACACTTTTTTCGTACGCATTGGGGTAATCATTAAATAATATTTATTATTTCATCAGAATAAATATCCAGTGGCAACAGCACAATCAGGCTGAAAACATTGAATGAACGCCGTGGGTTTACTCAAATTTCGGTACTTAATATTTTCTGGCTACGCAACATCATCACAACACCCGGCAGCATTGTGATGTTCTCCTTATCACGTTCATCCTAGTCTATCAAATACGTTACGTACTCCTTGCAGGAGAGACAATTGCTTAGTTTCCTATAAATACTAGGATAAATTTATTGATATTACCATCTCTTTAATTTTTTTCAGTTCTTTTGATAACATATGGATTTGAAACTGTACCTGTAAGCAATTTAAGAGACTAGAAATGTGTTGACGTGATAACAGACAGCACACAACTTTAGTTAATTACTCGTAGTTGGACTTTTACGTTCAGATTCATATAATTTCTGTTACAGCGCCCGCCTTTGAAAATTTTGACTGGTGATTACAACTGAAGAAAGGTGCTGAATGAAAGTGTTGTTGATATACGCTGTTCCTCAAGTGTTAATATTTAACAGCAATAACCGTTTTCGACATGTTATAAAAATGTAATTGGATATATGTGTCTGCTTCTTAGCGACTTCTTCTCTTAATTACAATAATATTTTGTTGAACATTTTTTCAATTAATAAGTAAATGAGGCTGAAATTGATTTGTATCAAATTGATGTCGCTTAAGGGCACTAACCATTATCCACACAGTTCGGTTAAAGTTTTATTTTAACGAAATTTCATGTACGTACGCTATAGCTACCTCATATAGAATAATCGTAATTCAAAATGTAGCACTAAGCCCAGACGGAGAAAGAGATCGTGCCCAAGCCATAGATTCAATCATGGCGGTCTCTTGGAGGTACGAGCTCTCCTAGCATACTGCCACCATGAGTAAGGTTTCTATTTTGTTTTGAGATATCCTCCGAGTTCCAATTCGAATGGAGTTTTCCATCCGTTAAAGAAATTGCTGCCAGTAAAACATTCAATCTCTCATCACTACAGATTTAGTAGTATTGTTTTGAAAATCGTGGTAAAAACAAATGTGCGTCTATTGATTCTGTTTCAAAGAAATAAGAAGAAGAATTTCCTTCACGTAGCCGAATTAACTACAATATTTTTTTCTGTGAGGCTTACGATATTAAACTAGACTCAAGAACCTTGTGAATTGTTTTAAGCGAGTAAACCATCCTTATTAACTACATGTTTGATATGTCATCAAAAGAGAATAAAAATTTTAAAGTGTCCTTGGGTGTAGAAAATTTTAGGCCTCAATGTTTGAAGGAGACTAATGAAAAATGGACTT
The DNA here is from genome assembly GCA_031002005.1 of Vandiemenella viatica. Classification (NCBI taxonomy): domain Eukaryota; kingdom Metazoa; phylum Arthropoda; class Insecta; order Orthoptera; family Morabidae; genus Vandiemenella; species Vandiemenella viatica. The sequence goes on from CM061920.1 coordinate 86,624,709, forward strand.
AAGTTAAAGTACAGTACATCACTCTTTTTGACAGTTCAGTATCTCATTCGTTACGTCAGCTGAACTTGCACACACCTGACTGTCCCAGCTCTTGGCCAGTTTTTATCCTAGTTTCGTCCCTTATGTCGACTAGATAGTTATCACTGACAACAAAGTTTGCGCAACCTTGCTCCTCTTCGGGCACTTCTTATCGACAGACTGCTTGCGACCCACCTAGACAAGGTGCCCCAGTTCTCTTGCTGTTTTGCGAGACTATTCTGAAAGGTTAAAGTTACCCTCTCCAGGCTTCATGCATTTCACACTTTCCGCATAAAACGCAAGGTTCCATCTACTGAGGACGGTCTGCAAGACAGAAAAAGCCTTTGTAAGCAGAGTTTTCTGCTGACATAACGGCGTCAAACAGTAAATGAGGATAGTCATGTTTGAAGGGATTATAAAAACTAAGGAAGGATAGGGAAATTCAGCCTAGCGCACAAGGGGTATTTGACACAAAAAACCGATCAAAAGAAAAAAAAAATTTCAAGCAAATTCCAAAGATTCCATATCTACTGACTCAAGGTAAATGTCAATAGAACAACAGCCCATTATATGTTTTAGATAATTTTCATTCCCCACCCCGTTAACAGTAGTCTTCTGAACACATCGAAAGACGCACGTAGTCTACTGCTACCCAAGCAAAAATAAGAAATTATAAGTCGTACCATTTTAATTGAGTAGTGTGATTTTAATAATGGATATAATAAAATATATCCAAAGTATCGCACAACTTTATTTATGTGCCTTTTGCAAGCTGACTCAATATGTACGCATTTTTTATTACAAAAAGTATTCGAAAGTGATTTTGTTATATTCCCGACCTTTACCGAGTCTTGATTTCTAGTATGGTTTTATTTTAGTGTACTATCTTGAAGTTTCATTGAAAATTAGGATGCCAAAAAAGTGCCAAACTTCAATTTATTCGAAAAATTCTAGATTATTTAAAATAAAACAAACTTACTTTTTTTCTGTCACATTAAGTAATCTAGGGTTTTCTTTTGTCATGGGTTCTACTGTATCAATCCTCATGACCCGAAAAGATATTTATGATATGAGTAAACACGAGAAAGGAAATGATTTCGTGTAAAAGTTGTAATTAATCAAGAAAAATAGTTTAATCAACCGACACTCACGGTCGAACAGTTCAAACAAAAGTTTTAAAACGCTTAAATTGGAAACTAAAACAAAATAGCAGGCTTCTAAGGGAAATGAGAGTACATTTTTACAAGAAATACTATGATTGGTTACAAGGATGTATGAAATCCCCATAAAAATCCAATCCGTCCAATGTGGGTCGGCCTATAAAATCTTTAGATGATTTGACTGATTGTATCAACGATGTCCGCAGAGATTACAGATGTTGATAAAACATTTATTGACAGGTTTTCTACTATTCTTGAATGATATCTAGTGAGCATAACATAAAAATGCTCCCCATTGCCATGAAACGCTTAAGATATATATTAAACTGTACTCGTGCATCCAGGGCCCGAATTCAATAATAGAGGCGATAAGTACTTTTACCTATAGGGCACTCTGTCCGAAGCAGCAGCAGAAGCTAGAAAGAAATATATTTAAAAAATTTAGGGAGAAAATTCAGCCGGGTCCAGTGTAACACAGGATGTCATTAACAGGCTTTTATTGACTTCGGAATCCGTATTTCAGCTTCATCAGACTCAAACCCTAACAAATCTACATCACTCAAACCAGAAACTATTAAATATTACTTTAATGGGACCCGAGTACTCAAGAAAGAGAACGAGACAGAAGATGAGGCAGGTACAGACACCAGATGAAGCTTCCGGCGAAGAAGGATGAGATGGTACGTCAGAATGATATTATTTTTATTCATATGTATGATTTCATCATATATATTATTTCTATAAGGTATTTTTTTGTCACAAGCCTGTATCTTCCTTCATACTTAACCGAAATCAATGAATGAGGTGTCATTTTAAAGCTTATGGTCTCCACTTTGGTCACATCATATTTTAAGAAATGAAGTTTTCGGAATTTGACCCTTAAAGGGCAAAAAATGTCAATATTTCTAAAACGCTGTTTTCTGTGTTACGAGTCACTTATCTCCCTTGATACCTACCTGTAATCGTTTAATGAAGTATCATTTTAAAGATTAAGATCTCCGCTTTAGTGACGTCATATATTAAGACAGAAATTTTTCGAAATTCGACCCTTAAAGGGCAAAAGTATTAATATTTTTGCAATGCGGTTTTGTGTCACGAGCGATTTATCTCTCTTAATATCTAACCGATATAGATAAACGAGATATCATATTAAAGAATAAGGTCTCCGCCATGGTAACATTATATTTTAAGAAAGGAACGTTTCGTAATTCGACCCTTAAAGGGCAAAAATGTCAATTTTTCTGAAATGTTTTTTTTTTTTTTTTTGTATCTCTAGCCATTTATCTCCCTGGATATCTAACAAAAATCGATAAATGAATTAGGATTATAAGGAGTAATGTCTCAGCATTATGAAATCGTATTTTAAGAAATAATGTTTTTGCAATTCAACCATTAAAGGGAAAAAGAATAAAAAATTTATGACGCATTTTTGTGTCACGAGCGATTTATCTCCCTTAACATCTAACCGATATAGATAAATGAGATATCTTATTAAAGACTAATGTTTCCACCGTGGTAACATTATATTCTAAGAAAGGAATTTTTCGTAATTCGACCCTTAAACGGTAAAAATATCAATATTTTTAAAATACGTTTTATGTCTTTCGATTCTTTTATCTCGCTGGTTTTTTAACCACAATCGATAAATGAAGTAGGAGTATGAAGAGTAATGACTCAGCTTTGCTGAAATCATATTCAATCTCACTTTTCACATCAGTTTTTTCGCGAAATTTTCGCACGGGTCGTCTAGTTGTTACATATTTTGTAAATATTCGCTTAGTATGCAATCAGAATGCAATGCAGAATGCAATCAGTGATGGATATGATAAAGGAGCTGGAATGGGATTCATTGCAATACAGGAGGAGAATGAGGAGGGTCATGGGAGTGTATATACTGGTGATGAGGCATGGAAAGATATTGCAATAGGTATGAAAAGTAGAGCATGGAAGGGAAAAGATGACCATGACCACAAGCTGGCACTCGATTTCAGGCACAAGAGTGTAGGAAGATTCTCTTTTTAGGTAAGGGTGTCAGGGATTGGAATGAGTTACCAAGAGAAATGATGAATAATTTACCGAAAACTTTGAAAGAATTTAAAGATAAAATTTGTAGAGGGCAAATGTAGGTAGGTGAAGGATAGGGGGAAGATGGGTGTGTACGGAAATTGCCACCGGAGCCTGTGCTCCATTGCAATTAAATTAAATTAAATTAAATTAAAGTTTTCAAAGCATATGTTCTTTATTATTACTCCTATTTCATAGTTATAAGTGCTAATAAACAAAAGAAACAAAATAAAAATACAAATTACGTAGAAATAATTTTGATCGACTTTTTGTATCAAATACCGCTGTGTGCAACGTTTAGGATTAATAAGTTAGATTCATACATTTCCTTCACAACTGTAGTTGCATCCGGATATCTTGAATAAATTGTAAAGGATTTCAACAATACTCATTTACAAATTTCATTCTTATTTCCCAATGTTTATAAGGATGCCCCACGTCATTGCAGAATAAAAAGTAAACTGTGTAGAGCTAAATAGTATATATATTAACTTCATTTTTAAAAGTATTCTAGGAACAAAGCAGTTTTTTTTTTTTTTTTTTTTGCCGTAAGTAAATCAACTGTCATATCTTTTTCTGAAGACTGAAATGTGTATAAATAATTTTATATCCTACTATCGTTCAACAAGTATGGAAATTCCCAACAGTCTAGTTGCAAGATCAACTAACTACATCAGCCTGTTCCTACAAAGTTGGTGCTTTAGTTACCTCACACAAAATGTTGAATCTGCGTAACCCATGCCTTCGTCATGCACAAAGTAAACCTACAAAGCAAACAAACGCAGTTTCCAACTTCAACAGACTATAACGGTGGCAGATTCGTTTTTGGACGTTATAACTGTCGTTTGCTAATTACAGTAACTGCAATTCGAATGTTACAATGGCAATTTCATAATGCCAGTACTGCCTTATCATAATAATTGAGTCCATTAATTTTCATATATTATTTTCTGCTTTTGTGAATCAACACAAACTTTTTCGAGTTAAATTTCATTTTCAAAACTTATTAACTTAATTTTAATACAATGTAACTTCGGCAATACCCTATACATCTACCTTCCAATTTCACTTTCTGTTAACCGAATGATGAGAAGATCAGCGGAAATGATCGAACCATTATGACGGAGAATGAGATAGAGAAATGGAAGGAAGATGAAGGCGATGAGGGCAGCGAAGATTTGATAGATATCAAAATAAAGAATTATCTTACGAAGAGAAAACTGATCGGAAGAAGAGAAAGAAGCATGATGGGAGGAATGTGATAAAGTGTAAGGAGAAGAATGAACAGTAAACCGTCACCAGAGATATTGAAATTCCGGCTGTCTTTCGACGTTGGTGATCTGATTTGTGTAATTTTTTAATAAACTAATTCAGTTTTCTAAAGTAAAATAGAATAGAAGACATATAATTGTAAGCCTTTTATGTTTTCTGCTTATTGTTGCATATTGATGGAATTTGTGGTTAATTATCTGTCCACAGATTTTAGTAGAAAAGCAGAAGATACGCTCCTTTTACATTTGTTTATAAATGAGACATTTCACACTGGATCACTGTATTGGGTAGGATCTGTAATTAACCAATAGGAAATATAGGGAGCACATGCGAGGTACATGCCCCCATTGAGGATGCAAATAAATTTTAGAGACGATTCAAAACATTTTATATGTGAAATTAATTATAATATGAGCAGTTTAAGGAGCAAAGATAACCGAGCGAGAAGGCAAAGAAACTATACGGCGCTGGTGACATTCTGAGAGTAACTATCGATCAGAAAGTAGTACTTTTGTTTAAGCCCAAGATTTAATGGCGCCCAGTTGTATTGAAATGCAGATATTTGTTTGTGTAATGTTTTAGCTATGTGTGAGCAGCATCATAAACTACTGGATTTTCATGTTAGCTTCCCGTGTCCAATTTTTTGTTTAACCATGACATCATGCTTAAATTTCACTTAAATATTCCCTACTTGTTTGTTTGGAATTAACGTTTTATGGCTCACATTGTAAGACTCGGTGTTGATTTTGGTCGAATCTTTGATCATTAATGTATTAAAAATAATTGTAAATACGTCGACGTCTGTAGGCCTTCTATGTTTAATTAAAATATATATGTCAGGTTATGACTTTCTTAGTGATAAAAGATAGCATAATATCACTTTGCATCCACTCCTATTTGATAAATCAAATGATCAAAATATTTAATTGATAAAATCAATAAATTATTAATATTAAAAGTAATCAAAGATAAGTGACAAGGGTTATAACAATAATAACCCCACAGCAAACCTCACCCTCCCTTATTACCATAGTAACTGCGGGACAATCTACACTCATCTGGGTAATCCTCATTATATAGCATTACCTCATTTAACCAAGATTCCACCCCTATAATTATTTTTGGTTTGTGCATCTTTATTAAATTGCTAATCCTTCCTTTGTTCACTTAATGCCTACATTTTGCCAGTAAGAGTATTGTATTGTTGATGTCGTTTAGACTGTATCTTCATAACGGGTTTGTGTATGATCTCCTGACCGTTCTCATCGATAAGAATAAATAATGTAATTTAGTATTTTACTATTCACTTTGTGATATATCACTACCTAGCAATCATTTATTAAGCTTCACTAATATAATTAATATTGTGATGTAAGCTATTTATTATTTAAGTTGTGTGTCAAAGATTCCACAAACGCAGTAATATGTATAGTTTTCAGGTATTTTTAAGTAGTGGTATCTTTGGATGAACAAGGCAACAACCATGGAGGTAGGAATTCTTTGCTCCATGGCAGCCACGCTCTTACAGGATGATGGTGTAATGGCGGATGTGTGAGCAATACGGTGTTGAGTGGCTGAACTTAGGCACAGGTCTAGCATGATTAATACGTTTTCTTTCTTGCCATCAATGAAATAATAAAAGGAAATATACGTTTTTGATTGTGAAAGATCATATTTGTGCCTTACAGGCACACGCGTTGCGTGCCAGTAATAAATCAGTTTAATGCAATTCTGTGTTATCGGAAACTTTATTTCAATGTTCATTCTTGGCAAACATAACCTTAGGGCCTGTTTATTTAAGAAGACGTATTATTAGTTCAACCATTACAAGTTTAAATCAGAAAAATTTCGTAATTCATTAAATATCCAAAGAATAAATAACAGATACTGGGTGTCCAGAAAAGGACTCCCTGATTTCAAAATTAAATATCTCGAAAGATCGATAAAGGAATGCAGTAAACGGTATGTTTATCGTGACAGCTGTAAGAAGTGTATACAGCAGTTTGAGGAATACTTCGGGAATCGAGTCATTGCTTTGGGATATCCCGAATTTACTGGTGCAGGCATGGATTGGCCTCCATATTCGCCGGATGTGACTCCCTGTGACTTTTTTTTGTGGGGCACAGTGAAAGACATGGTCTACCCGAAGCATCCCGCCACGCTGGACGAGCTGGAATCGGCGATCTCTGCGGCATGTGAATCCATTTCGGTCGAGACACTACGAAATGTGATGGCGAATTTCATTCTTCGTGGTGAACATTTTGAAAACATTGTGATGTGATTGTTTGCAAAGATTGTTTTACGATTATTTCACTTATGTATGCTGATATGAGCTGTACAGCGTACATCTGTTAGCAGCTTTTGTAACTATTATTTCACACTGCTGTATACACTTCTTACAGCTGTCACAATAAACATACCGTTTACTGCATTCCTCTATCGATCTTTGTTTTCGAGATATTTAATTTTGAAATCAGGGAGTCCTTTTCTGGACACCCTGTATATTAAAACTTGTGTGTTTTCCTTATAATTTATCATCGCAATTCGTTCATAAAAATGTGTGAAACTTAAGCCTTCAACGAAACAGAAAAACTATTTTTTAAATATACAGAATGTTATCTCTACTAAACGTACGGATAAAAAAAATACAAAAAGAAAATGGCAATCCAGCTCACTGTATCTCGACTAACGTTCTTGTTTTCTATTAAAAAAGAAATTAGTTACTGGACTCCTTTCTTCCAATATTGGAAAATGTGTGCACATGTGGTTGTTATAGATGGTGTTACTCCTGCATAGAATGGTGAGATGTAATTGGAGTGTTATCTCGTTAAGTTCTTTTAAGGTCAAAGCGATTCTAAGGGTTATTGAAAATATTACTGACTGTGGCGGTGTGTGTATTCAGTACAACCTGCTTTTTTTGTTGTGGATGAGAGATGAAGCCGGCTTATTCGGGCCTAACTCTTCTGAAAGAAAACGAGTAAGCATAAACTTTAATCTCTCCATCTGATAGACGGCCATCATAAACAGTGTTGTGTTTCAAGACTCCAAACTAGGATTGTAGAGGGAATCATCTTTACAGTTGCGGATGAAAATGCAGAGTTTCAGTGTTCGACGTCAGCGGGAAGGTTTAACGGAAGTGGAAAAAACAAGTTTAATATATTATTTTTTTAATAACTTAAACTCAACAAAAGAATATTTTTACTACAATTTCTACAATTTTCGTAAGCATCATAAATTTCCAGTTACTATTGCCAGATTACTTTTATTTTGCCCTAATTTTCTGAGCAGCAAAGAATCAAGCGATGATTTCGCAAGTGAAATCAATTGCATACCTAAATACGCAAGTGAAAACAAAATCTTTGACAAATGAACTTTGCGACTCAACTATTTCGAGCGACACGCTCTAGGTAGCGCCATTGAACATTACCGTTCCACATCTTTCCCGACAGCTCTTACTTCCAAGTTAAAACTTCAAGTTCGTTGCCTAGCTAACAACACCATGTAATTTACTGTTATCATTATTGCAGGACCACAAGGGGGAAAAAAACGCGGTGTTATCAGATGAATTTCTGCAATGAAGAGAAAATAATAAGCTTTATCTTTATATATGAAGATGAATGTATGTTTGTTTGTTTATTTGTTAGTTTGTTTGTTATTCATACAAATCCACAGTTTTCATCCGATCTCGATGAAACTTTGTACACTTATCCTTTGAAACAACGAGAAAAATACTGTCTACATTTCATTGAAAATTATCTGTGTAAATAACACATGTTGTCTCATAACTTCGAAATACGGCGATAGACAGACACGTTGGATATGGACGTCTCCGTACCTTGTTTCCATGTGGTGGACTGGCATCTCAGTGGTTAAAGTGCTTGGTTACATTCGTCGTAGTCTCCGGTTCTAATCTCTGTGGAGGCTAAGATTTAAAAAAATTATTTTTCATCGTAAGAGTCAGGCCTGGGCCGTAGGTTATTCGGATTGAATGTTAAACTGTAGATATTAAAAAGTTATGGGTGCAATGCGAGGCAAATGGTAGGTAGTCTTGCAATGTTGTAGGTGTACACTTTTTTACGTTATAATGATCCCTCAGGTGTTGTTCGCAGTCAGTGTGTGAGTGTGAACCACAGTAATATTATTATAAATACGGAAGTAAGTCTTTGTCTTTTTGTTACGTTTTGACTACTAAATGACTATATCGTTGTGATGGAATTTTATAAGGAAATCTGTATGAAGGGTGAAGGATATTTTTTCCAGTATGATTAACAGTTGTAGTCACGAAATTTTGAGACCTTATCGAATGGTGACAGAAATATGTTGGAAATTGATTCTCTTCAAGAGACAGGTTCGACGGTACAGTGATATAGTGATAGCTTTCCTGTCATATTATTCCGACTCGATATTGTTTGGGACCAATCCTTCGTTACCAACAACTTTCTATATTTAATTCTGGCAAAAAAAAATTCTTAATCCACGGCTACGAAGTCGCTGGTATGAGCTAGTTCTAAATACATAGATATAAACCAATGTAAGCAAATCCATTATACCTCCGCTTTTGAAACTTGCTGATGTGGAAGCCATATACTATCCGGAAGTTCCGTATTGTTACCTCCACGATCTCTGCAAGAAAACACTATTGTGGCAGGCTGATAAACAAACACAAACAATGAAAGTACATTTTTAATCACTCGTCTTCCACAAAAGGCAGTAAAATGAACCAAAAGCGAAGAGGATAAATAGCAAGATGACACTTCATTAGAACTGGATGTAGAACAAATTACTGATGGAGGCTACCGCCATAACGGTGCCAATATTTGGTCACGTGTACGCCGGCAACTTGTTTCCTCCGCTTGCAATATTTTCCCGCCAGAGGGGGCACGTGGTGATGGGTCGAAATTGCCGCTGTCCGCCACACAAAGCCCACAGGATTGTCTGTGAGGGCTAAGCTCCTTTGTCCGAGGGAATCCACTGCAGACGGGAGCAAAACCCGTTCGATAGGAACCCAGGGACTGGGAGAGGGAAAGCCGTAATTACTGGCAAAGTCGTCGCACGCTTTGCTTCCAACGGTCAGCATCAACATACATCGAAGTATTAGAAATATTGAATTCAATAGTCAAACATTTATTGTTTCAGTGACATATTTACGTTGCAGCACTCAGTTTGGCTAACAACAAGTACTTTTAATAACTTAATTTAGTTTAAGTGCGGTGGACCGAACGCTCCTGTGACAATTTGCCTACACGGCCATTTTTCCACTATCCTGTATCTATATATATAAAGATGAAAGTATGTATGTTTGTTTATTTGTTTGTTCTTCATACAAATCCACAGTTTTCATTCGATCTCGATGAAACTTTGCTCACTTATCCTTTAAAACAAGGAGAAAAATACTGTCTACATTTGGTTGAAAAATAATCTGTATAAATAATACATGTTGTCTTATAATTTCGAAATATTTCTGAACGCCGATAGACAGACGCCTTGGATATGGAGGTCTCCGTACTGCTTTTCCGTGAAGCGGTCATGTAGTTGAGTGGTTCAAGCGCTTGCTTACCAATGCTTGGGTCGTGGTCTCCGGTTCAAATATCCATGGAGGCTAAGATTTTTAAAAATTGTTTTTTATCGTAAGAGTCAGGCCTGGGCCTCAGGTTATTCGGATTGAATGTTAAACTGTAGATATCACCAAGTTAGGGTTGCAATGCGAGGCAAATCGTAGGTAGTCTTACAATGCTGTAGGTGTACTCTTTCTTACGTTATTTTGATCCCTCAGGGGTGATTCGCAGTCAGTGTGTGTCTGATCTGCAGTAATAATACTATAAATGCGGAAGTAAGTCTCTGTCTTTTGTTACGTTTTGATAACTAACTGTCTATACCGATATTGACGGAATTTTACAAGAAAAGCTGTAGGGACGGCACAGGACATTTTTTTTTTTTTTCGGTATGATTAACAGTTGTAGTCACGAAATTTTAAGAACTTATCGAATGGTGACAGAGAGACGGATGTGTGTGTTAATCTGTAATGTTACGTCGCTTGTTCAAGCTATGCTTCTCGCGCATTATGTTAGTGCATAATTTGTTAATAAATTTCGTTTAGAGAAAAAAAACGTATTAATTAGTATAGATGTCGATTTTCTCTGTCCTATTACTTTGTGTTTGCTTAAATATTTCTGGCCCCAGTTTATTTTGCATTCTTTTTTGACATGCCTTGCGGGCGTAAACTGGCCTAAGTTGTAGCTCTAGCAGAGCACGAGCAGCTTAAGTTATTAGAACCCAAGAATCGGATACTCATGCTGAAGAAAGAATAAAAGAGCAAGCTGAAATAAACCTGCCCTTACTTAACATCCCTCCCCACCCCCCACACATCCCCTCACCTTCGTTTGTTTTTCTGTTTTTAAATATGTTGGAAATTGATTCTCTTCACGATACAGGTTCGATGGTAGAATTATATAGTAGTGGCTTTCCGGTGATATTATGCCGACTTGGCGTTGTTTGGGACCAATCCCTTGCTACTAACAACTTTCTATATTCAATTCTGGCAAAGAAATTCTTAATCCACGCGTACGAAGTAGCGGGTATCAGCTAGTAAGCCTATATTTCCCTCTACAAATTTTAACCTTAAAGTCTTTCAGCATTTTTGGTGAATTATTCATCAATTCTTCTCGTAATTTATTCCAATCCCTGATCCCCTTACCTGCGAAAGAAATTCTCCTCACACCCTTGTGCCTGAAATCTTTTGCTAGCTTGTAGTCATCGTCATCTTTTCCCTTCCGTCCCCTACTCCTAATTCTTACATCAGTACCTTTCCACGCTTCACCACTAATATACACTTTGAACACTCCCATGAATCTCTTCACCCTCTTCCTGTCTTATAGTGAATCACACTCCAGATCTTTTATCATATCGGTTACTTATTGTGCTCTGCGGCTATTTCCAGAGACAAATCTAGCAATCCTTCTTTGCACCTCCTCCAACTCCTGTATTTGTTACCCAAAATGTGGGTTCCATACTGCACCATCATATTCTAGCATTAGTCTGAAAAAAGTTTTGTAACCCAGTTCCATTAGTTATCTTATTCATCTGCTCATCACTGTCTCAAATAAATGAAGGATATTTAAAGCTTTTCCTACTAGCCGTCCAATGTGTCCTGCCCAGTTCAGTTTGTAATCAAATGCTATGCCAAAGTATTTATATTTCACGTTTTCAACAAGCAATTCCTTCCCACCCAATAATCATAACAAACCATTAGTTTTTTTCTGTACATCTAATAATTCTGTTCTTCATCCCATGTTTTCCTTCCCACCTAGATAACCTGTCCACCCTGCAGTTGTTCAGTTCTCTACCATTTTGATCCTTTTGTGTAGCATTATTTCATCTGCAAACAATCTAATTTCTGATAGTAAACCATTAACACAATTATTCATTATAATAACTAATAGCAACGGTCTCTAAACACTACCCTGTGGCACTCCCATTTTCACATCCACTTCTTTCGATTCTAAGTTTCCTACTTTGATTTTTTTCTTTCTTTCTTTTAAGAATTCTTCTAACCAGGAAATTATTTTTTCATCCGCTTCAATAGTTTGTGCTTTATTTACTACCATTTTATGACTTACTTTGTTGAAAGCTTTTGAAAGATCTAGTGCTACACTATCAATTTGGCCTCCTTCGTCCATTTCATCCGAAATATCTAGCATAATACGTGCTAACTGAAATTTGTATGAATATCCTTGCCTAAAGCCAAGTTGCAGACTTGAAAACCACTTACGCTCCTCACATATATTTCTGAAGCGGTTGCATATCAAGCTGTCCATTAATTTACCTACCACTGACGTCAGACTGATTGCCCTATAATTTTCGATGGTATTTCTCACCCTTCCTTTATATAGTGGGACTACTATCGCACTTTTCCAGTCCTCTGGTAAGCAGCAAGTATCTAGACTCTTTACACTTTTTCAGCTTTCTTAGTTCCTTCATGATATCCTCAAGATGAATTTCAATTTTGTTAGTCTGCTCATTTCTAATTGTGTGGATACGCTTCTTCTCCGATGTACACGCTCCCTTTCCCGAATCATTATCCGTAATGATCTCAGTAAACTGGTTATTTAAAGTCACTGCTTTTTTCCTTAGAAACTGTTTCTTCAACCTTATCTATAACTGTCCCAACACCCTCCCTTCCCCCCTGTTTCCTAACATAGCCAAAAAATTCTAGATGCATCCGTCCGTGGTCCCCTTGCAACACTGATATTCTTCATAAGCCCATCTTTGTTGTTTTTAATTCCTTATTTAATTGTTTGAAGTTTTCCCTACTGCCTTGCTCTCTCTCTTAGCTGTGTTACGTTCTCTTCTCACAAAATTATTCAACCGCGTCACCTCCTTATTATAGAATACAGGTTCTGTACTTCTCTTTATTTTCTATTTTTGAATATGTATTTCTTCATCCTTTTTTATTTTCTACTTGAACTCTTCCCACTTCGCCCCCACTGTAATTGTGTTTTCCTGCCTTTTCTGAAACTTTCGCTATCATTTGTTATTTTAATTTTATCCTAACCTCTTTCGGAATCTGCATTCTCCTTTAACACATTCCACATCTAACATCTATAGTTGTAATCATTTAACTTTCTGTATATTTCACCTGTGATATTCAATTTTATCTCTTACGTGACGGGAAATCACCGAAGATAGAAGATTTAATTGCTGCCGTGAACTCAGAAATGATGTTAATAGCTTACGGCAATTTAAATGATAATACAGGGATATTACCAAATAATCACTCACTTTGAAAACCCGATTTATTCCAAAGTTTTATACTTATAAATATGATGATATATGAAAATAACCACAAAATATCCAAGTTTTATGCTCACTTTACAAATGTTCTATGTGTGCCCCTTGGTCACTAGTCCAGTCATTTAAGCTTAAATTAGGTAAGAATCTCGGAATTCGAGATACCCAGCTGTAAGTCTGTAAATACTTGTATATTGACACCCTAAAAGTGGTCTCAAAACCTACATATGGTAGGGTGTGCGCAACTATTAAATTTCGAGGTCAAAGGTCACAAAAAATCGTTTTTTTTGCGCTTTTTTGTAAATATCTCATTTTTTATGGGTTTTTTGCTATTTGTATTTATTATCAATATTGTAGAATACAAAATTCTCTACAAAATTTGTCTAAAAATTTTTTTTATACGGTGAACCGTTTTCGAGATAGAGGGCGGAGATCGCGCGGTCACAGCATCACTTCAGGTCAACCGGTGCCTCCGTTCGAAAACGCGCCATATATAGTTGATGAACTATCGATAAATCAATGATTATAAATATTTGTCAATTTTTATTAACTATTATATTATATTTTATCATTTTCTTCATGCATTAAATCTCTATCTATTCAATAATACTGATAACCGTTTCCTGAAATTAAAAAATAATTAAGGGAAAAACTTAAATCATATTATAATTATATTCCCATTTACACTAATGACATTTTAAATAGAAAATAATTAAGTGCATCTTCTTTAAAATCTGTAAATTTTAAAATCCTTCCACTACGTCAAAAATTATACCTGGGAATTATACGGGCCCCTATTATACACTACGGACCTTTCTATTTATAGCCAGTAGGGACAGATGTTCAATTGTATTGTATAGTTACGACCGTCTTCTCTTTCTTTCAGTTTGAATCGTATCTTGGTAACTACGGACGTACAATTTCAAGAACATCTACATCTACATCTACATCCATACTCTGCAAATCACAAACATTGTGGGTGGCAGAGGGTGCTAAGCACCAATCCTAAACCCGCCCATTCCAATCCCGAATAGTGCGAGGAAAGAAGGAATACATATAAGTATCAGTACGGCATCTTATTTCCCTAATCTTATCCCTCCGGTCATTGCGACCTAAATAGGTTGGCGGAAGAAGTATTTCATTGCACTCGAAATTTAAATTTTTTCGCATATTCTCCAGTAAATTCGAACGCAAGCTACGTCGTCTGTCTTCCAAACTATCCCAGCCCAATCTATGTATCAATTCTGTGACGCTTTCATAAGGGCTATGGCTGATTTGTGTTTTCTATGTAATAAGTCAGATTCGGGAGGTGAATCGCTTATTGAAGTAGTGCGCGGTATGAAATCTCTACGAACTGCAAGTGTCGAACGAAACGACGGAAAAATTGATTATTTAAAATCAGTAACCTCTGTTAAGTGCATGAAAAGTACCGAAGTGTTTACATTAGTAAAAACTGTATCCAAGCAGCAAAACGGAAACAAGAAGAAGGAGAAACTATAACTTCTCCATTAGTACTCCGTAAAAAACGAGGTGAAGTGTTTGATTTTAAGAATCAATGTTTATTTTGTGGCGAAGTTGCTGATGAGGCTGCAGAGAAAAAGAAAAGAAAAAAATACAGGCGGAAGATAAAAAATGTGAGTACTCTTGAGTTCAAAGATACTGTTATCAAAAAAGCAGAAGAACGTGGGGATGATTTCGGAGAATTGGTGAAAAGTCGTATAATTTTACAGTATGATTTGATCGCTGCTGAAGCGAAGTACCATGCTGCTTGCTTTACAAACTTTTCAAATAAATGATCATCATCATCGCCTCTTGAGAAACCTCGTCAAGATAATCAAGTTACAGAAGCTATGTTAGAGATTTTCAATTACATCGAAAATAATAATGATTCTCAATTCACACTAAAAGAGCTTAAAGATGTCTTGACAGGGTATGTGCCAGAAGATAAAACTATCATTACAAGACTACAACAGAAGTACTTAACCGATATCGTAATTACGAAGAAAGTTGGAGCTTTCACAATCATTTCTTTCCGTGATGCACAAACTAATATTCTATCAAAACTTGGTACGCAAGTAAAAAAATAGATCCTGAAGCAGAAAGGCTAAGAATTGTAGAAGCTGCAGCAGCAATTATTAGAGAAATCTGTGAAAAGTCTCGATCATCTTCGTTATATGCATTACGTCAAGTCTACAAAACTTAATAAACCTGTGCAGCTTTCAAATATTCCACCAACAAGTGCAGCTGCTCATCAACATTTCAAACGTGTATATTATCAAGTTCAAAATTGGTTAGGGCATGATTTGGAACCCCAGGTATGGGGTTGGGCAATGCGAAACGATTTTTGGAGCCTATCATGACAATTTTACCACCTGCTCCAGAAGATTTGTTAAATACAATTTTCTGCAACTGCAAGAGTGGTTGTGGTTCGCGATGCGGATGCAGGAAAGCGGGCTTGCAATGCTCTTTAGCTTGTGGCCAATGTAATGGGCAAGCTTGTCTCAATGCTCTACCATATCAGAGCGACATTAACGAAGATGGAACCTTTGACCCCGAAATCATGGAAGAACTTGAGACAAATGTCGTTGAAGACGATAATGAAGACCAGTTTGAAATTTACCAGCAGCCGGAAGACGACGAAGAAGAGGAAGAAGATGATTAAAATTATAAATTGTAGTTTTTGTACCCTTTATTCCATTTTTTTACTTTTAATAAAAATAAATGTATTGAATGATATTTTTTAATAAAAAGATTAATTAATAATTTATTTGGTTTTTTCCATCATGTAAGAAGTTATTAATATCAATTAGGTTAAAATTCAAATATAATTCCTATATTTTCATTAACAATTCTGCAATTACATGGGCAGGTAAGTGTTGTTAAATAAATTAATACTGAATAAAAAGTGGATAGGTTAGGAAAAAAATGATAAAATATAATATAATAGTTAATAAAAATTGACAAATATTTATAATCATTGATTTATCGATAGTTCATCAACTATATATGGCGCTTTTTCGAACGGAGGCACCGGTTGACCTGAAGTGATGCTGTGACCGCGCGCTCTCCGCCCTCTATCTCGAAAACGGTTCACCGTACAAAAAAAATTTTTAGACAAAATTTGTAGAGAATTTTGTATTCTACAATATTGATAATAAATACAAATAGCAAAAAACCCATAGGAAATGAGATATTTACAAAAAAGCGCAAAAAAAAAACGATTTTTTGTGACCTTTGACCTCGAAATTTAATAGTTGCGCACACCCTACCATATGTAGGTTTTGAGACCACTTTTAGGGTGTCAATATACAAAGTATTTACAGACTTACAGCTGGGTATCTCAAATTCCGAGGTGAACTTACTGTAATGACTGGACTAACACGACACTCGTCCTGGCGGTAGTTCAGTTCAATCCACACATTTTGTAGCGTGATCGCGTCTATGTTCATCAATCCATAACTGATCCGTTTCTTCAGCTCTTTTATCGTTTTTGGTAGCGGGGGTACATAAAAAATGTTCTTAATGTGTCTCCAAAGGAATAAGTCACATGGCGTGAAATCCGGCGACCTGGGAGGCCAGGGTAAGAAAGCGTGGTCAACATCACCAACACGGCCAATCCAGCGATGCGCGAGTTCATGGTTCAGGGAAGCACGTACATCGAGGTTCCAATGAGGGGGTGCGCAGTCTTGTTGGTAGACAAAATCCGTGGAATCTTCGGCTAGTTGCGGAAACAACCATAACTGCAGCATGTCTTGGTAAGTTGAACCATTTAAAGTCTTTTCTCGCTTTGCCTCCATTTCGGGAGAGACTGAACTCGTTACGGATACTGCTGCCACGCCTCTGGCGTACAAACTTGGAACTTTTGTTGTTACTTTCGTATATCAATCGTATTTGTAAGTATAATACCTTTGAATGAATCGGGTTTTGAAAGTGAATGATTCTTTTGTAGTAACCCTGTATATTGAATTCGTTTCCAGTCAGTGAGTTTGAATAACATGACCACCGTTGATTATTCAGAAAGTTAGACAAAAACTAACCATGCTTGTAATTATATGGTACTCTAATAATCCAAAGTTATTTTGCTAATGAAACTAAAGTGTTTACAATTGTTGATACTACACTCCTGGAAATTGAAATAAGAACACCGTGAATTCATTGTCCCAGGAATGGGAAACTTTATACACACATTCCTGGGGTCAGATACAACACATGATCACACAGACAGAACCATAGGCATATATTTATTTATTTATTTATTCCAACGGAAAAACCATTTTACATTAATATATCTTATGATAGCTACTTATTAAACACTATTACCACTATTTATAAACAATTTAATTACAGTGAAAACAAGAAGATAACAAAAAATAGCAAGTATAGTTTTATATTATTAAACTAGAAAAACAATTACACAGAAGATAATTATTAATTATTCTAAAACTAATAATATGACTCAACATACAATTACAAAAAATAAAATAAAAATTGTTACAGGGAATAATAGACCGTGACTAAGCCCATCATTGCTGACTCCACTCACGTATGAGTACTTGCTTGAAAACAGCAACACTGTCAAAGAAAAAATCAAGTTCAGGAGGTATTCTGTTACCTAGTCTCTGAATCCGTTCTATGGCACTGCTAGCCTCATAGTTTGTGCGCAGATGTCTACGCCCAAATAGTTCTCTCAACCGTGTACCAGACGGACAACGAAAATATACATGTCTGAGAATTTCAGGGCAGTCTGTAACACCTGAGATTAGTTTATGCAGAAAAAGGACACCATGAACATTGCGTCTCAGCTCCAAAGGATGGATGCCAAGGTAGGTTCCAACAGCAACCAGCGGAACGTCTTTGTAATGAAAGCCCATGCGACAACCTATAAGCCTTAAGAACTTATTTTGAATATTCTGAATGTGTTGAATTAGTGTGATCTGATGAGGCGACCATACAACGCTGCAATACTCAAGTATGGGTCTGACATGGGCACAGTACAAGAGCCTGAGTGTCTGGATATTATTAATAAATCTGGAAGATAGACAGAGGCAACAGAGCATGCACAATGTTGGCACTAGTACCGTGTATATCCTCCTTTCGCAGCAATGCTGGCTTCAATTCTCCCATGGAGACGATCGTAGAGGAGCTGGATGTAGTCCTGTGGAACGGCATGCCAAGCCATTTCCACCTGGCGCCTCAGCTGGACCAGCGTTCGTGCTGGACGTGCAGACCGCGTGAGACGACGTTTTATCCAGTCCCAAACATGCTCAATGGGGGACAGATCCGGAGAACTCGCTGGCCAGGGTAGTTGACTTACACCTTCTAGAGCACGTTGGGTGGCACGGGATACATGTGGACGTGCATTGTCCTGTTGGAACAGCATGTTCCCTTGCCGGTCTAGGAATGGTAGAACGATGGGTTCGATGACGGTTTGAATGTACCGTGCACTGTTCAGTGTCCCCTCGACGATCACCAGAGGTGTACGGCC
The DNA here is from genome assembly GCA_031002005.1 of Vandiemenella viatica. Lineage (NCBI taxonomy): Eukaryota > Metazoa > Arthropoda > Insecta > Orthoptera > Morabidae > Vandiemenella > Vandiemenella viatica. The sequence continues at coordinate 86,643,495 of CM061920.1, forward strand.
AGTGTAGGAGATCGCTCCCCACACCATGATGCCGGGTGTTAGCCCTGTGTGCCTCGGTCGTATGCAGTCCTGATTGTGGCGCTCACCTGCACGGCGCCAAACACGCATACGACCATCATTGGCACCAAGGCAGAAGCGACTCTCATCACTGAGGACGACACGTCTCCATTCGTCCCTCCATACACGCCTGTCGCGACACCACTGGAGGCGGGCTGCAAGATGTTTGGGCGTGAGCGGAAGACGACCTAACGGTGTGCGGGACCGTAGCCCAGCTTCATGGAGACGGTTGCGAATGGTCCTCTCTGATACCCCAGGAGCAACAGTGTCCCTAATTTGCCGGGAAGTGGCGGTGCGGTCCCCTATGGCAGTGCGTAGGATGCGACGGTCTTGGCGTGCGTCCGTGCGTCGCTGCTGTCCGAACCCTGGTCGACGGGCACGTGCACCTTCCGCCGACCACTGGCGACAACATCGATGTACTGTGGAGACCTCGCGCCCCACATGTTGAGCAATTCGGCGGTACGTCCACCCGGCCTCCCGCATGCCCACTATACGCCCTCGCTCAAAGTCCGTCACCTGCACATACGGTTCACGTACACGCTGTCGCGGTATGTTACCAGTGCTAAAGACTGAGATGGAGCTCCGTATGCCACGGCAAACTGGCTGACACTGACTGCGGCGGTGCCCAACCGCTGCGCAGCTAGCGGCCTTCGACGGCCAACACTGCTGTTCCCGGTGTGTCCGCTGTGCCGTGCGTTTGATCATTGCTTGTACAGCCCTCTCGTAGTGTCCGGAGAGCAAGTATGGTGGGTCTTACACACCGGCGTCAATGTGTTCTTATTTCAATTTCCAGGAGTGTATGTCCATATGACTATAAAACAATTAATATATAAACTATGTTAAAACCTAAAACCTGTGTGGTAACTTTGTCTCCTTTCATAATTAATTTATCGTTTATAAACAAGGTCAGCACCACAAATTTTGACCTACTATATTTCCCAATAGGTTAAATCTGTTTTTAAATCTAGGAAGCAAATAGCAAATAGCACCACATAGACAAAGTTATTAATTCAGAATTGATAACAGTTCAGCAATGAGTACCCCAGTGAACGATTTTGTTTCTTTTATTTACTACGCAGGAATAATTTCCATTCATTTAAACTGATTACGAAAAGAAATTGGGAAAACAAAACTCAGTTTAACATTAAATTCGGTTTATGATCCTAAAATAATACGAAAAAATAAACGAAAACCCATAAAATAGAAAAGTAGCGCTAACGATTTGATATTAAAAGACATTTCTGAAATATTTCCGTCAAGAATAAAATTTAAGATACTTATTTGCCTGCAATGGTTTTTTTCTGTAAGTTTCACATTTTCTGCTCTGTTGTGCAGTATCCACCAATTCAAAGGAAATTTGTTAGTATTTTTGAACGTTACCGTTCTCATAGTGTTTATGATTCACAAGTCATTCAACTTTCTCTATGACTTTCTTAGGTCTTTACGACTTGTCGACGACCATTTCATCGGAGCTGGGAGACAAGTGGAGAATAAGAACAGAAAGGAATTCGTCCATGGACTTTTAAATGAATCATGCAGGCTTGGACTTTTAAATTTAAAGATAATAGTTAGGGTAATGTTTGATGGATATAGGAATGGAAAGCGGATTTAACAGTAATTTTAATCAGTGATGTGTTTTTATAGTTCATTCGGAAATGTGTAGAGAATTATTATCACTATTAATTATGATCGTAGAATTTTGTTTTGTGGTTGCATAATTACTTCCTAATCCTAAGTTCGGTTGAGTAATGGTCAGCACATAGCGAGGTCAGACGACCTTCGGAAACCAGAAAAGCTTCGCCTGTCGAGATGTGTGCCGCCCTCTGCAACGCGACAGAGTGGTCAGACCTCGGTGATAGTTACTTGCTGGTGCCCGGATGAGAGTGTTCCTCTGTCCCTTCTCCTCCTGCGAAGAAAACTCTGTCCTCTTCGCACTGTGATGTGGCGTATGTCACTCGGCGAATCACAGCTACGCCAGGGAAAAAACTTGCAACTGGTAGGTTCAACAGATAAACAAGTACCCAAAAGTCATTAGCTACATAGAAGTATTGCTGGCGAGCGCCTCCAATGGCTGTATCGTCCCCACCACTCTTAGAGCTCGCCAACATACTGGGGATTCGTCCCAAGCACTTTTTTTTCGGTTGCCACCCCTTGCTCGTTACCGAAACGTGCTTAAATAGAAAGCGAACCTTACCTTCTTATGATGGACAGCAAAACCTTTGCAATTCCAAGCCAAGTAGAATTTTTTGACACCTGGACGTGTCAATCTGGGTGTTTTGTCTCGTCACGTAGCACTAGTCTGTTTGAGTCAAACCACATCGCCAAAATCTCGCAGACGTGGTACGAACACTCGGTTCGTAATAACACTGACACTCTGTACTTATTAATCCATTAAAGATGTTAAAGTTCAAAATAACGCAACGGATAACTCCCACGTTAGCAAAACAGAGCATGCCTTTCTAACGCAATGGAAGGCATGGGTAAATCAATTGACAAACAAGCACAGTGGCAATGTTTGGCAACCTATATGTCCAATAAATTCTGCATGTCCAGGACAGAGTCTTGCTAATCACCGGCTAGCAACATCAGCAGCCATACTCCGTCTTCCTGGATGACAGACGAACCTTCACACCTGGCAAGACGGGCCAGATCTGCACAGCTGTGCTCCATCTCATGCTTTTCGGTAACAATTCCTTGTTTCACATATCTCTTCGATGACTTTTTTTTAGCTTCATTTCCAACTAAATTAAATTTATGTTTCGTCATCACTTTCTTAAAAGTATTGCGACAAACCTGATTAAAATAAATCGCCTATCTGTTACTTCCTTTCTTGCCACTTCAAAATGTACCAAAGTCCAACTGATCAGTTTGTGATAGCTAGTTCATTACATAATAATTGTGTTCAACTTTGGAAATAGATTATCGAGTTATTCATTATACTCACAAAATAAAAAAAACTATAGCATTTTCACTATTACAATTTGATAATCAACGTGTAGGCTAGAAATTAATGCTCTAAAAGGAATACGAGGTGTGAAATATAAAAGTGTGGTTAAATAGCGATATGAAGAAAGTTTGAGACATATTCCAATCCTATCGTTTGTTTGAAAGATTAGAATTTGTGCGAAGTTCTTTTTTGATGACCAATCACTTACCGTAACCAACCGCGTAGTGATATTTACATTACATTATTATATCTGAGAGTAATTACGACTGAATTCGCGCTAAAACAAAGTCCCAATACAACTAAAGTTTTGACCAACTAAAAATAATTGTTCTTAAAATGATTCCCATATTCTTAGTTTGAAAGGCACAGATCGTAATGCAATTTAACCGGTCTTTCGTTTTATTTTCAGAAAAAAACTCTAAATATTCAATTTTATTATAATTATTACTGAATTTAATGTATTACATTATTTTCGAAGGAGGGATTTTACCTAAGGAAAGTCAGCATATTTTGAGGAATTTACGGAATGGTGTTCCACCAGCACACCGATCCTGATAGGATAATCATGAGGAAAGGCAGTATGCTCCAAAGCGAGCAATCTAAATGGAAATGCAATGGATTCAGAAAGAATCTGACGTTCGCAGAGATAGAGCAGGAAGGGAGCGACATATGCTGATATCAGTACGCGAGGTTAAACGAGTCGGCTGCAAGCGTCCTAACCCTCGGTCCAGCTCCAAAGTAAATACAGGTCGGAGAAATACGACGAGAATACGGCTAAAAGAGATTACTTGCTTCGCGAGGTAATTTCTTTCATGAATACATTGGATGACCTGCTGCAACGACTAAATGAAAGTGGGAACGTTTGGAACCAACACTCCACGAAACTTGATACGTTAATCCTCGTGTCAATGTATGTGAGATGGCTGAATGTGTCCTCTGAAGACAGTATGTGTGGGTTGCAACGGTGTTTTCGCTTAAACTGAATTCGTGAATCTATATATAGTCCATCTTATCTGTATACAATGCGCTATGGTTAACCGTTATCCTAATAAAATACCAGAATGTGTTTACTTAATTGTATTCTTAGCGCGCTCTGTTATCTACAGAAAGTGATAAATAAAACGTCAAATGGCGTTAGTTTATTGACACTATCGGACGTTGAACCAAAGAACAGAAATTTTACTGGCGAGTTTGTTTCCGAGAAGAAGAAACCGGAATAACAATAACCAGTCAAAACAGGTGATTGATATCCAACTTCTTTACCATAGCAGGAATAATTAAAACCAGTCTACATTGCACTGAGATGATATTTGAGCCATTGATATGATATATTCCTCTGAAATGCGTAACCTCCGTTGAAGTATTCCTATGGAAATAAAGATACGAATTCATGGTTAATGATGCAGAGATCACTATATCACTTGTTTGTAAACAGAAATGTCCTGTTTCTAAACCCATGCGTCGATTAAGAAATGTTTTTTGTCAATTTTACTAGCATATGAAACCAAAGACGTATGTTTTACCGCAGTGGTAAAACCGTTTTATTTAAACTTATTCCCTTTCTACTATTTATATTTTACTGAATTGAGCTCTCAGCACGTCGTAATTGTTTTCATATTGAAACCTAATGATATTGTGACGTAATAAATGCTAATCCGTTCTTATGGTCACCTCAGTGCAAGGGTAAAATCAGATTCACTTGTTACAAACCATATGATTGTAGCTTCTGTTTCCGTTCCTTCGTTATTTCGCTTTCATATCATTCTGTTTCCTTTCAATCTTCTCGCCTCCTTGTTATAACTATCCGCTGTTCCTGTGCTACTTCAATACTAAGCCAAAAGCGCATATCACTCTCTGGGATTGTCACCGTATCGGATATGTCGAAACCTTACCAGATGAAGATATCTTTTCAGAATGTGTTAAGAAATATAGATTCTGTAACTAATGTTATCAATGATCGATCGTTTTGAAATCTGAATCGAATGATATTGACAAACGTAATTGTCTCTAGAAGAAGTATTTGATTGGGAGATAATGAAATCATAAAACAAACGTTAAGTGGAACACATGTGATTTGATAGGCACAGACGCATTTTGAAGTCCTGCTTCAATTTGAAGAATAAATAAGGGCAAGTATAAAGTATAAGGAGCACCAGAGAATTCCGCGTAACTGTAAGGAGTAGAAACTAGTTACACAGGATCTTGGTCGGTCTGAAGTTGTTTCTGACGACACAAGACAGCAAGAAACACTGTTTTCTCGATTGTTGTGTTGGATCAACTTTTATTCTTGTTGTAAAAATTACAATTCTGCCATAAAGAGATTCACCAAATGCCTGCTTAAAATAGTCACGTGTCTGTAAACATCCTTGAAGGCAGACAGGGAACACAATGGTTTAAGTGATTTCAACGCGTGTTACGTTATGATTCGGAGTTTGTGTCGCAATTGTTTTGAATGAGGAAGCAGAATTTATACTGAACGGAACGATGAATTGGTATAATTGCATGAGTTGCGTTCCTATTAATTCGCTTATTCGTGCGGACAAAGCGGTCAATTTACGGATGTTCAACGTCTGGCATGAAGTTCTATTTAGCAGTTTATTGGAGCATTCAGTAACTGGATAAGCGGACCTACACGTATCACGCACACCCGTTTGACCATCCATTCGCGTACTCAACGACAGCGAGAGACTTCATTTCCAGTGAGTGCGTCCCAGACGAGAACGAAGCCGTTTAATAGGAAGAGGAGACTCAGCTCATTCCTAATATTCTAGTCATGTAATATCGCCTGACATGTACCACTCGAGAAGTCAAAAGTAGAAGACCTAGTCCAGCGGGAGTGCATCTCCCATAGCATTATTTCTCAAATGCTGCACAAGTAGTGGGTCGATACCTTTCATTGTTGACTTGTAAAATCTTATTTAGTTTTTTCAGTTGCGGAAATTGATGAGAAGGAAATAATAATTTAATCTGATTTCAATGTAGCAAATGCCTTGGAGGCTATTTGCATATACACCTACACTCCATTCATGATTTTTATTTTATTTATACACATATATTTTTTTTAAAAAAATCTTGGATACTTTGAGAGCATTTTCTATACCTATTTACTAACCCCCTTAAAAAAATTATTTTAGGTAAATTTTTTAGCACTTCCCCCGGTAAATTTTTCCACACCCTGTCTCCCCGAATTATCATCTGTCTCTCCACTGGTTTGCTGCAACCCTCCCTCTGTTCCTATCTTGCGCTAACCACTTTATCTCAACATACGCCTTAAAGCATATGTCCTCAATTGCCTGCTTCATATATTCCGATCACCACCTTCCTCTAACAATTCTTACCTTCGAGTATTCCCTGTACTACCAAATTAATTTATCACGCATGTCTTAGATGTGACGCACCATCCTGTTTTTTCTTTCTGTGACACTCTTCCATAACTTCTTTCCTCAACCTACATTTCCAAAACACGTTTATTTCGTATTTCATATGTCCAATTAATTTTTACCATCCTTTTATAACACCAAATTTCAAATGGTTCAATTTTTCTTCTTTCTGGTATTCTCAAATTCCATGCTTAGCTAGAATAAAGTAATGTGCTTCACACACCAAGTTTTAAAATGTTCTTTACATTTAGTTCAAAATCTTCCTTCCGTATTTTGTTCATGGCATACAGTAAATTCGCCATATCCTCAGTCCGTTCTGTTAACAGAAGAATGTCATCAGCATATCGTAAAACACCGATTTTTTTCTTCTTGAACACTTGTGCCACATTCATTTTTTTTTTTTTACTTCTTTTATTCCTTCCTGTATACACTAGTTGATTATTAAAGAAGCTAGACAGCAACGTTGTCTCAAACTTGTTTTTAACTGATGAATGTCTCTCATGATTCTCTATTTTTATCATAGCCACGTGATTCTTGTATAGATTGTAAAATATTCTTCTATCTCGATATTTTAGACCTGACTATATTTAAGTTTTTTTATCCATCTTGTAAGTATTAATCTTAAAGCCAGAAGTGCTTCTCTTGCACCGCGGTTTTTATGTAAACCAACGATAATCATCTTCTACTATCTCCTCAACAAAAGAAAAATTTCCCAATCACTTGAGCCTGAAATCATGTTGCAGCTTGTGGTCATGGTCATCTCTTCCCTTCCACAAATTACTCTTAATTCTAGTTCTATTATCTAATAAAATTTCATTACCAATATCCTCCTTATACACGTCCAGGATTTACTCATCCTCCTATTGTCCAAAACCTGCTCGTTTATCATATAACTTACTCATTGTACACTACGGTAATTTCCATTAACATTGTTCACAAGTTGCTTCCGTTCATGCAGAAAACTGTAAAATTTTTGTTGCTCTTAATGACCGAAGTTAAGTAATAATTGTCCTGTGAAAGAAATTTTACGGGTGTTGTACTCAACAGATTGGTAACCAATTAATTCGTCCTGTATTTGTACAATTATACAATTGCAGTGCTTATTGTTTGTATACATCTCTGCTCTTAACTACACGATGTTACAGCAATCTGAAACAAAGACACGAACGCTGCATTAAACTGAACTAATCTCAAGGAAGTGCCAGTGTATTATTCAGATCCCATTTTCGGGAGCCCTGAGGAAATGCTATGGTAAAATTCTAACGAAATGCCACAGGAAATGTTCGGAGCACAGCGGGCCAGTAAACCTCAGCGTCTGACAGCGCATAAATATTTCATGAAAAAAAGTTTATAATCCAGTTTGCGTGTTCGTGTCGGGAGATTTGCCGTTCGCTTATGAGGTTCATGTTTCCCCAATGCCTGCCTCATACATATCTTCAGCAGCGACTCTGGGACGTGCAGTACCATTCTGCGACCGTTTCACCAGCAGAAAGGAGGGATGTGAAACCATCATTATTACAGATAGAGACTCCACAAAATAGACGACAGAGCCTTAGTGTTAACGTACTTATTTTTCTAAATCGGTTGAAATATTTTCACGGTCTGAAACTTAAGTTGGCACACGCTTTCACATTCAGTTATTTTGACTTTAAAAAGTATTGCTATAACCTTTTTGGTTGTTTCTAATACCACGGTTCGGAGGTTCTGAAGGCCTTGCAAATAAATTTATAGTCAACAAACAAATTGTATCAACGAAATTTAAAAACTGTTTGTAGATAATTGTTGTTAGTTTCCCCGTTTAAAAATTTAATACAAGATACAAATAACATCTAAGAGCACTGATACAAGGAAAACATTCAACATTTGCCTAAAACCTATGAGATTACAACGGCCAACCTGCGAATATTGTCACTTCTACGCAAATAAATAAACGAAAATAAGAAATCTATCAACGCAGATAATACATTCCTAAAATGGACACATGTACCAAACAACAAACATAAATATACAAATTTTCAAAAATCGTTCAGCACTGAAAATAAATAAAACAGAAATAAAAATAAACAAATGGCATACATTGTAAACATAAACCGGCATAAGACGAAAAGATGAAATGTATTGGAGCGTAATATCAGCAACAAAAAGCAGAAAACAAGTGTTCAACTAAAACCAAGCTACAGTACAATAATGCTTCCTGGGAAAGTACCCAAGTCCATGTTTGGAGTATTTTGAGTCAAAGGTGGACTTTAGGTTTTGGAGGCCTTCACATCGATCAGTGCCGAGAATAGCGTAAAGAAACAAATACATGTGAGAAATTGGGAAATATAATTACATCCTGATTTATAATAGAATTTTGATATACAAATTATTGTACCAAAGAAAATAACAACATATACAAGTTCAAGAGAAGAAATCCTGCTGAAGATGCATCTGAGTATAAGGGAAATACGTTTGGTAGTAAACAAACGAACGAAAAATTAATTACAGAGACAGTCTACGTTAATTACACCTACAATATAATTTAAATGAGGTTATCGATTCTCGCTTCCAAACGCTGGTGCATAAATAAATCTGCACCTTCTCCGCACCCCTGTAGTTGGTGATCATTACAAATTTACAGGAGCTAAATTTACTCTGTTTATTTTTTATTATTATTACTATTTTTCCAATCTTACTCAGTTCCGTATACCAAAACTGTATTATGTTGCGTCCTTTGTTAATATCAATATCTCCTCGACTAAGGTTGTGAACTAACTTGAATGCCATTTATTTGTTCAAATAACCATTTGACGCTCCTAATATTTTGTTCTCTCCGCTCACAATATGAACGGAACGTTTTAATTTTCGCCATCGTATTAGATAAAAAGAATATTTTCTGCGCTTTCTTCGTGGTCAAAGTCTTTGAGACGAGCATATTTTTCACCTTTAATAAATATAGTTTCGTAAAATATTATAATACTATCAGCAGACGAGAATAGGCCTTTAAATATATAGAAACAGATTTTACGATGGAGGCTGTAATGTTACTCATAGATTTTAGGGTTCATATCCGTCTGACATGAGTTGACATGTGAGATAGATCGGAATGATATTCACTGTGGTTTTATAAACTTAAAAACTTCAGTTTAAACGGTCTACAAGTGTGTATTACTGCCCTTTTGAGTAATTAACCTTCTTAACTGAGATGATAAGGTTACTTTAGTGAGAAAGTTTAAAATGCATTTTAATTTACTTTTATCACCGAAACACTTTCAAAATAAACATCCTACTCTTTATGGAAGATTACCAAGCCCCTTTGGATAACAATATCACCGTAGCTTCCTCTTAGCAATGTTCCGAGTGACTATGCTGTCTGCTGTTACAGTAACATTTTTTAAACCACAGAAAAAATTCCAGATGCAAACAAAAGGGGTACTACTCGTTTCCACTACTCGTTTCCGAGGTTCCAAACAATGGTCCTAAAAATATGTTACTATTAAAACCTGTCACAATTTACTAAAAATTACTTCGCAGTATACATATATAATTTTAACTGAAATTATAAGCAATTTACAAGATCCTGACTTTTCTTTAAACACGATAAACAATTTTAAAGCGTCGAAAACATACTTAAACACGACAGATGGCACAACATAAAATATCAACGTCTTTTAATTAAATTTTTCGGTATTGAAATAAAATTAACAAACTTAAAAAGTTTGACACACCCGTTCAAAACAGTTTCATTTAACATACAAAACAAAATACCACACATGTAAGGACCAATTTTAGTTTATCACGATTAGTGAATCATTTCCTTTAATGTATACGTACTCATTCAGTTGAGTGGAGGCTAATGAAGGGACAATCCGCCTACAGATATATTCCAAGCTTTCGTATAGATTTTTTCCTGAAATACACTCCTAAAATGGGAGGATAAGTGATGTTCCTTTTGGGTGTCTTGTTACTTGTTCGGTGGCCAGATGTTCCTAGAGTCCCCAGATACTAGATGTCTACTGCATTTGAAAACGTTAGAAGATTTCAGCATAAACGACATCGAACAAATAAACATTTCTTTTATTTAAAAAAAAAAATTTTTTTCAATGCATTCAGAACTTATTTTCTGAGGGTTCACCTAAACATATCTCAAGATACAGTATTTGGTAAGGAAACTTTACTTCCAAAGCGTTAAGTAAAAGTAATATTGGTTCTGACTAAATGTTATTAACAAACAAAGTTCCCCAAGAGTTCCTCTCCAATTTTTTTATAATTTTGCGATATGTTAAAGTGGACTAAAACTTACGTTTTGCAAACTTTGAGCGGAAAGACATAGGTAAAAAGTGGAATAACTCACAAAAATTTGGTTTAAAAGCTGAAAATTTCATATAGAAAAAAAGCAACAGGTTTTGACGAAATGGATTACAAAACGTTTCTCAGGAGTAAGTAAGAAAAAATTATCCTTTCCCGGTTAATCAATCTTCAAAGCAAAAGCCACACCTGAAGTCCTAAAATTCAAGTACGAAAACTGTTAATACCAACAAAAAAACTAGGAAAAAATGTGTTAAGTTTATGTACAAGGAAATGTTTATTGTTTTTCCCATATAAAGAAAATTATTTCAGTCCTAGATTTTAATACACTACAGCATAACACAAAATGACTGAAATCTGATAGGACAGTATGAATTCTGTGGCGCAATTATGATGAATCATTATTTTGGGTGGTTACCTCAAAATTACGATTTTTCGTATAACACCAAAACATCTGGAATTATGCTAACATATAATTTTTTCCACATGTTTCTGTTGGTATTTTAGAACCGAGGGGATTGTTGGCCCTCTATAAACGTAGTGGAGAATTGGTTATTATCCTTCCGGTAGACATTTTTTAATTTGTATCGTCAAATCGATTTCTTTTTCGTATATGAAACAACATATTTTTTAATTTACTCTGCAACCACATTTGTTTTTCCGCAGATAAAACATATGCGCATCTACTACAGAATGTTGGAAAATTATTAAAATCATAGATGAACACCTGGGGAACTTTCCATGTTAGAGATTGCCAGACATAATAATATCAACGTATGTAGAGAAAAGTTGTTACATTTTCAAAGTGAAATAGATACTAAGCTTCCTGAAAATCCATTTACTACCAACTGTATTGGAAACATAATAAGCTCGCCCCCAGTGAAGTTGGAAGACACCAACAATCACTAACATCCAAATTTAACAATAGTGCATTGTTAATGAGTTTTGCAATAATCTTTAATTTACAAAAATGTGAATTAAAACCGTATGAAATTCTTTTGAAAAATTGAAGGAACTGATTTCAGTTTACTGTTCTGTTTATATAAGTATGGAAAATACAATGAAATGTTTGTGGGTGTAATGGAGACTACTGAATTACTGCAAGTTAAAAGTATAAGTTAAAAGTAACCAAACGACAGAATAACATTTCAATGTTCAACTCTACCACTAACCAGTATGTGTCATTCATTCAGATAGTTTACATTTTTCTTACATATTTACATCAATTTTCCGTACAAAACAAACGTCTTCTTTTTTATCCTCGAATAATAATAACAAAGATCCACTGGACAAAGAAAGACGTTCCACTCTAGTAACAATCTCATTACCGAATGTGGAATATATTCCGATTGTTTTAACATAAGACAGTCTTATTTATTTTATGCGACTAAGGAGGCCTTCCTGAAACGCTTATGGCATTGGAATTGTAAGAAAATCACGCTTTCCTAACATCTCTCAAGGTTAACAAAACAGTCCTCCGTGTAATAAGCTAGACAACAATTTCCCGATAGTGAGCACCGAGATAAGGCGTATCGGTCTTTTTAAACTGATACTATACGTATGTTGTGTAGCAAACAGCCTATTAGTCAGAGTGCTGTGAAAAATTTAGGGTAGGTATTTGAGGCACCGTCAAAATTTGTGTAACACTTCCTTTGTAATTTCTGAATACAAAATCGAAGACCTGGCGGAAGGGAATTGGGACATAGTCCACCTTTGAATTTTTAACTTTGCAAATATTTATTTACAAAAAATGTCCTTGAGGCATTTTGAAATTTTAATATCTTAAAATTTGGTATGTAAAAGAAACTAAAAATAAATAAGCCAGATTATTTGGTCGGGCCTAAAATATTGCCAAGCCGTTTCAAAATTGTATTTTTTAATTTTCGAAAAATGTATTTGAGGCACGCTGCGATTTACACAGGATAATATTTACACCTAGAAATAAATAATTCTGAAAAGACAGGTGATTTGGGTGGGACTTTACACCTGCCAGGTGATCGGAAATATACGATAGCGCGAGTGAATTGTATATTGGGGGCTGGCTGATTTGAAACGTGTTGCGGTGCGATTGGCTCACGCCAGACCACGTGACTCATAGCAAGCGGGCAGTTGTTTAAAACTATTTTACAGTACGTTCATAGTGACACGTGTAGTTATAAAAGTGCTATTTTCTTTATGTATATATAAATAAAATAGTAATATACACATTTGTCATGAAAGCTGAACATTTAGTTTGTGTTATTTGCTCAAAAAATAAAGGAAGTGAAAAAACTTTACAAAAAAGTCGTGAAGTTTAGAAATTTGGAAAAAACATGGGATAACATACAAAGATTTTATTTTACCATCCAATGTTAACGTAAAAGAGGGTTATCACTCGTCAAATTTCCTTGCTATTATGAAGAAATATTATGTCTAAAACGGATCTCAAAAATACAATTTGCCTTCTTTTTTTGTGGCTTTACGCCTCGTCGACGGCTAAGGTCATTAGAGGCGGAATGGGAATGGTGACAAGGAACGGGAAGGAATATTCGGCCTTTTTGAAGGAAGCATCCCGGCATTCGCCTGTAGTGATTTGAGGAAACCATGGAAAACCCAAATCTGGATGCCCGTACGGGGATTCGAACCCGCGTCCTCCCGAATGCGAGGCCAGAACGCTAACCGTTCACCCACCAAGCTCGGTATTTGCCTTCTTCATTAAGTATAGTATAATTTTACTTTTTATTATGCATAATAATATACTGTAATAACAAATATCTTAAGACACGCCGACTATACCATACACACACACACACACACACACACATATATATATATATATATATATATATATATGTATGTATATACTGTTGTTTAATATTTTTGCTGTGCTATATATTTTTCTGTAATACAATTTTTATAGATATATCCAAAGAACATATTACCGGTCAGCAAATTGGTGAAGCATCAGCATCCCGAAACAACGTTATTGTTGGTATATAGAATGTATTGCTGAGACACCAAGCATAAATTTAAAAGAAACGAATTAGAAGATTTTGAGAGTTCAGCAAATTAAGATGTTTGTAATTTTTGTCGCAAGAGTTCCAAAAAATACAGAGGATGACGTCTATCTCTTAATGGTTTCGATAAGGAGGTTCTGAAAAAAATAACCTTTGATGCCGTACAAAGTGTTTATCAAGGACACAGAATTTTATAAAAAAAAAGTTCAAGCTGCAGATTCTATAAATAATCATCGAATCTGCCGAAAAGATTATTTCAATAAATTGCAAGAGTATCAAGTAAAACCGGCAACGAATTATCACAAAAATGTAAACCTATATCAAGAAGCTTTCGAAGAAATTTGCTATTTTATTAATGAAAATATTCTTCAAAATAAAACTTTTTATTATTTCAGTTGATTATGTAATACTTGTTTGGATATTATTACAAACATTGCTACAAAAGAAGGGTGACAAATACGATAGGTCATTCAGTAAAACTCATTTTGAATCAAAATTAATTAAAAAAATATAAAGAAAAACTACAAATTACATTTGTGCATAAAAAAAATCGTTGGTCCGAAAGGTTATTGTGTTAATGATGAACTATTATCATTAATAAAAGAAAAAGACATTCTCATAAAAGATGCTTTCATTTTACGAATAACAATTTTTGATATGGAAAAGACACAATTACCGGAAAATTTGAAAACTTCTGATTTACTGAGGGGTGAATGTACGACACCACAAACAATAAAAGACTTTGATTCGATAGCATTGTGTGGTTGTCACTATAGCAGTAAAACAAAAAATAAATGTGAAAGGAAAAGTTCTTCATTGGCTGAATATTTAATGTTTCAAGTGGGAAATTGAAACAAATAAACATATTACACTAGCTATGACACTAAAAAGTATAACGAAAAGTTGTTGAGATCGTAGATAGTATGGTCACTGCTGCAGCTACCATACGTTTGAAAATTGGGAACAGGTGTAAAGTCCCACCCAAATCGCCTGTCTTTTCAGAATTATTTATTTCTAGGTGTAAATATTATCCTGTGTAAATCACAGCGTGCCTCAAATACATTTTTCGAAAATTAAAAAATACAATTTTGAAACGGCCTGGCAATATTTTAGGCCCGACTAAATAATCTGGCTTAATTATTTTTAGTTTCTTTTTACATACCAAATTTGGAAGAATTAAAATTTCAAAATGCCTCAAAGACATTTTTTGTAAATAAAAATTTGCAAAGTTAAAAATTCAAAGGTGGACTATGTCCCAATTCCCTTCAGCCAGGTCTTCGATTTTGTATTCAAAAATTACAAAGGAAGTGTTATACAAATTTTGACGGTGCCTCAAATCCCTACCCTAAATTTTTCACAGCTAATATTACTGAAAGAAACTTAAAGTACTACACTGAAAAACAGGTTACCTAATTCTTAGACATTGCAGAATAAAATAATCGGTCTGAGATTGATGTTTTTGATCTGGTAGGTATTACATGCTGCCATTCTGTTAGTCTGCATGTTCAAGTTTATTGCAGTGTTAGATATGTACTTGTCACTGTAGTATAGAACGGCTTGTATCTCAGTAATTAATAGAGCTTGCCTACCAAACTCAGAGTCCCGTGTATATTTTTAAGCGCTTTGGTTTGATTATATTACTATGCCACGACGCCTGCAGATCGAACTCTGTCACTTGTTAACAGGGCTACCCTTCGGAATGCCCCGGCCAAAAATAAACTATGCCTTTACCTTTCACCATGGTATAACAAGTGTAATTTTGTGTTAACACTAGGCAGTTCATCGACAGTCTTCGTGTTAAGTATATTATTTTGAACACGTTGATATGAAACAAGACGTACATGTTTTACTTTTTATCAGTGATTTTTGTTTTCCATATACGGCTTTTAATTCAAAGTGCGGCGTAAGCCATTCGTTTATAGTTCTATAAAAATAGCATCTTGTAGATATGATATCAATTTTTTACGTCATCGCTGTACATATCCATGAGTCTTCACAAAAATTTAGCACAAAAGAAGTTATTCCTTCTAGTAATGCGTATTGTGCTTTTTGTTGACAAAACGAGGTGCAATGATGTCACATACATCTGAAACACACTCCAGATAAATGTCTTTCCAGAGTAATGTTACATCATGTCATTATTAGTATCTGTCACATGTCAGAAATGAAATTTCTTCAAATAATGCGTTTTATAGCTGGAAAATCTTATTGTAAGAAACATTTTTATGATCGCTTTCTTTTCTGTTCGTAAAAATCTACGCCCTTGATGAAAGAGTTCTCATTAAATTTCAACAGGACTCAATCAATACAAAGTGTAATTGTCTGTTTATTGGAGTTTTAAATGTAGAGAATAGATTTTAATATCGTATTGTTATCTGTAATATTCAGTTTTGTTCATCCTAGCACAAAGTTTAAATTAAGGGCAGTAATAAGACAGCTCTCTAACGATGCTTATATAAATAACGATCTGAATACTTCTTAAACGCAGAGGGCCGATACTGGCACTGGCACTGGCACCTTTGTAGCTGAAACGTTTCAGCAATCGACGGAGCGAGGGGGAGGGCGCTTCTCAAAAAAGAAACCCTGGCTTGCTGCAGGCAGTCGATAATTGGCGAGAGAAGCGGCCAGTACTTTGAAGTGTCGGCCGGCAACTAACGATCCAGCAGCCGCCTCGCTGCCCGCCTCTAGAAGTCACTCTCACCTCCGACTAGTCCAGCTCCTCAGCACGTATACACAGCTGACCAACAAGAGGGCCGACGTTATAAAACAATAAACATGACACCACGACCTTATCAACTCAAGCACAAATCCCGCTTCCTGTTTAAAGATTACTTTGGTTAACATTCTTAGGTATTTTTTCCGGCTGATCTTTAGGATGAAGCTCAATTTCACACTAAATATTACGCGTTTCAGTGGCGCTCAGTCGAATTACGTTCAGCTTACATTCACAATGTTGTGAAAGAACCATTCATGCCTCATTTCTGAATTACTAAAATTTCTAAGCTTCGAAACAACGAATGATAAGCACATCGTGAAACAAACAAAAATGTTTTAGTTTCTGTATCAGTTTACTGTATATCATGTACTAAAAAAAAATATCGGGTTACAGATCAACTAAAGAGATAAATGGAGAAGCGTAGGTTATATAAGAAAAATGCAAGCCGTAAAAATAAATAAGTTATCTGTCGAAACATGTGATTTTCTTTGAAGGCCGTTTTCTTTAATATTTTTTTTCCTTTCGTGCTATGGGAAACAACTTTGCTGAAATGAGATGGATATTGTATTGCAGTATTTGTTAAAAAGACTACAATATTTTAAATTTCTTGTTGTTGTCACTAAAATATTCGTTGTAGACAACCGAGTATAACATCATAAAAAATTTAATCTTCACGGGTTCTCCGTCAGATAGTATTGCAGAAAGACGAGCTTTCTGCGGCTACCCTGCCGCCATCCTCAGGTCTGGTGACAACCAGAGCAGCTCTGCGCCATCCAGAGCTGCTCTGGTTGTCACAGTGGTAACCTGGAGATGGTGGCTGAGATAGCCGTCGATAGCTTGTCTTTCTCCAACACTATACGACGGAGAACCCGTGAAGATTAGATTTCAGCAACACGCCAGGAAAGCCTTCGTTCACACATCATAAAAATTTCAACCATAGCCTTGGGTCTTCTAGAACGGGGTGTTGTATTTCCGAAGATTCTTGTTATATTTTTTTTCTTCTTAATGAATTCCTGGTTTTAGCTGCGGTTGGCGCTATTTATTTTATTTTTACTGAACGGGCAGTTAGACTAAGTAAATGAAATAATAGTCATATACTCTGCACAGTTTAAAACAGTTTTATTGAACTCCAACACGACACCACATTCATTACAAAATAGGACTTCTGGTATACAAGTTCTCCTTATGGCTCTCGTTATTTTCATTATCACGATACCATTAGACGACTGATCTTTCCAGCATCCATCTGCCACCCAAACTAGGCAACCCACTCGTAATATCCGTTGCTATGGAAACTTCCCAAGAGTAAAACAAAAATTCAAAGATTATTCTACCTTAAAATATGTAATGTCATTCTAGAATAATCTGGCTGTTATCCTACAGTGATCCCTTATGGTTGTCAAGGTTCCTGAACGGAATCCTAAATTTCGGTAAAATTGTTAATGCTTATAGTGGTCAGTAACTATGGATAGAGAATAAGCAGTGAAGAATTTTTGATTTATAAAGTCTACTTATTTGTAAATTTGAATCGATTAGATTTTAAAATTTTTAAGTAGTTTCGTCATAGAAATCTGCTAGTAAATTGAAAAGTTTTTCACTTATGTTTAACCTGTTAAATCTAAATAAATGCGCTGATAAATTGAAGGTAATATCAATAGCGTAGGAAAGACGCTTGCCCGTTAACTCAAACGAAGTTTTTCAATTCATTGATTCCCAGAAATATTTAACGGCAACAGTACAAAGCAACATAATATGAATGATGTGACTTCGACATATAACCTCGGCCATAGGGGATTGTACTTTTAGATTCCGTTTCACTGGGCCAATTAAGTTGTTATTTTTTTTTTTTTTTTTTTCTCATCGTCCAGGACATTAGGGGCAGGAAAGAATTGGTTCCAAATATAAGAAGATTTTTTGCAGAAATTATCCCTGCATTCGTCTGTAATGATGCAATCACCATCGTAATCATAATAAAAAGTTATAATCGGAAGTAAATAGGAGGTAGGAAGACAAAAGTCCGACAGTTTAGAAAAAGTAGACAATGTAAGAATGACAAAAAATGTTTACACCGCTAACGTAAATAATTAGAGAAATAAACGATCATAGGTAAAGGAGTTACGTCACGCGTCAAGATTCTACAGAATTGGGGTGGGTGGGGTAAGGGAGGAAGCTGGAAGCAATTAGATGAAGAATTATGGCCATTGAGAATTACTTCTGTGTAAAAATAGATACCAAATGGAAATGGAATGAATACTTGTTGCGTCCTGGTTGGCTTTTACTTCCGCGAGCGGTTCGGAAGATGTGAGCTTGATATTAGAATCAATTGCAACATGGGTATTCACTTTAGACTAGGGAACTCGGAGTGGAATAACTGGTAGAAATAAAAACAAAGAATTACACAAGAATTACAAGAGACAAGTTTGCAGCTCACGAAGACCGACTTACATCTGTGAACCTAAGTTCCGTCGGTAAGGCTTGCTAAGAAAATCTAAGTATAAGGGAGTCAAAGTCTAAGGGTAAGGGAGGCGCGAGTTCTGAATTCTAAGTTCAACTCCCAGGGAGGTGCGCGCCTTTAAAGTACTATTCGACCATGTCGTTCCGTCGACTAAGTCCTATATTGGCATCAGAGCCTATGCCAAAACCTAAGTCCTGATTCCTCATGAAGCCTGAAGGCGAGAGTCGAAGGCCTGCTAGTCTAGCTGCCGTGCCCCGCTCCGGACAGCTTCCAACCCCACTCACTGGCGGCTGGTCCCTAACTAGCTCTGTTGCTTGCTGGCCCTACTCTCTAGTAGCTGCCATGCCCCGCACTGGTCAGCTCCGACCCCACACTCTGGCGGTCGGTCCTACTCTGGCTTCAGTGGCCAAACGACCTCCTTATATATCGCTTGATTGCGTCCTTAATCTGCCTTCTAGAAGCTTCTGTAGCTTCTGTCACGTACTCTCCCGGGTCACGTTACAATACACATGCCTGTCCACCTATTTCGGGCCCCCGGTGGCTGCTTCCCGGATACCTCTCTTGGCATCTTCCATACCTAATGACGATGTTGATCTGTGTTCTGGAGACTTTCTAGTCGTTGCCTCACTAATGGTTCTTTCCTATACTTGCGGCTTCTCACGCAACTGAATATTCCTAACTATTTTGTGTTTATTTTACGATATTCGTGACACATTCGCAACATACTTACAGTAACTACTTTAAGACAGTTTGGATAAAATAAGCTTAGAACTTATGAAGATGTCTAATCCGTTCATTTGGACCAACTAGGACCCCATTAGGCCTTCGTCTGGCATGAATTTGTTTTGAACAATTAGGACTGTTAGCCCTAGAGGAGATCTACAGTTTAATGTGGAATCCGAACCTCGGAGTATTCTGGTATATTTCACACTAAACAGCAAGCTGTGCCAGAAGTGAAGGTTGTGTTAACGCCTAATGAAAACCACCACCGAGACAGGGAATCGAACCGAGGACCATTCGATCTCCAGTTAGACGTCTTTAACCACCGAGCAACGGGCCCGCTCTCTTATAAAAGTATTGTTAGTTTGATTCAGAATATCAATTTTACGGAGATAATTTAACTATGGTAACATGCTATCAGGAACAGATAACATGTTTTCCACATTGATAAAATATCTTGTGGATTAAGGAACTGGATGATTATTCTTGCTATTCTCAAGAGTTTACACATACCAACCATCGTATTACCGATAAAAAACGCCACCGGAAAAGGAGCTGAAACTACATCGCTGACAGCTTTCATATTGTTTTCTTCCTCCTTTGCATTCGGATAAATTACTTTTAATTATTACGCATTCAGAAATCAACATATCACATAAAAATCCAGTGGTTCAGGCGCCTGACTGGAGCTTGAGAAATCTCAGGGGAGACAGAATTCACACCAGGATTTTTCGAAGAACCTTAAGCTGATCTTCACCTTTGGCACGGCTTGTTGTGTAATGTGAAGTACGTCAGAACTCTTCCGGATACCACATTAAAAACTGTAGGTTCCCTATACCCGATAAGATTACCGGGCTAGGTATGATAGCGGTGCAACGCGCAGCCAGTAAAAACCCTGTCGAAAGGTCATTACGACCTCACGAGCCTTTAGTTTTACCATACGAAAAAATTTTCTACATTTATAATGATTAATCTATAAATAAATTGCTAACATTAACTATTGCTAGGAGTATAACGTTCAGGACACACTATTTTCCTTGTAAGTGACTCATTTGATTTGGTTGCAAGATGGAAAGAAAACATAATAGAAATTAATAAAGCAACTGTGAATGAAAAGTCTGATACACTGTAATATTACCCAGATAATTAAATTCACGTAATATGCATTGATTGGAGTTACCAATCTATCACATTGTAGTATGTTTTGAAAGGTGAAAGAGATTTCAGATATGGACTTATGACAAAAGCAAGATATACTGACGTTCTAATTAAAAGTAATATATTCTTAACGCTTATACATTTGCAGGAAGTTGATAAGTGGGCTTAAGTATTGTAAATTGGAAAGTATTTTTAAGCCAATGTAACAATCGAATTTTAAGAAAAGAATCATGAGATATTAGTTTCAACCGGACAGAGACTAAGACAAGTTGTTGTTGATGATCAAAGATACTCAACGTGCATGTAGAAGAAGCAAAGGAAGGCATTTCAAAGTGTAATAAAGTTTCATGTCGAATGAAGTGGTATAAAACGGCTTTCTGCTACTTTAGACGAAATCGTAGATACGAATTATAAGTATTACATCCTGTGAGACAGATGCTGGCAGAATAACAACTAGCAACAGGTCTCAACATCCTTTCATAGTTTTATTTGCGGCGTCTTATTTTACAAATTTTGAGTCTTTTCTGTCACATTATCAGCGTTAAATAATGCTATGTCAAAGCCTTTAGCAGAAAAAGGTACCAAGGAAGTGGGTTCTGCTCACTCAGACATCGCTCTAAATTATTTCAGGTCCGCATCTACCCTTGACTGGAGTCGAAATAAAACAGATGGATCCAATTCAAGACAGTGTGTTGAGTGCAGTTACCGCGAACTTATTATTCAAGAGCACGGCGGCTAGATACATAGAGCTTAGCGTGTAACACAGAAAAGAAGTTTTAGTATATCAAGCGACAGCGTGTAGCAATCTGCCGATGATTGGTGAATTATAATTACTTTGTAAAACTATACCCGGATTGGCTAACATAAGGCTTCTCTCAGAAGTACTGCTATCTTCATGGAACGCTTATGCCACATTAAGTGCTATGCTCTGACACATCTCCTTCAAACCATCCTTCATTTATAGGGTTCGGTGCCCAGAGGGAAAGGGATCCCTCGCTCCGCTGTTTGTCTGTCTGCCGCAAGCCCCGAGCTCTTAAAAGAAATAGCTTCCAAACGTCAAAGTTTCACGTCTCATGGGTTTCAAGAACCCAAAAACAGATATCGTATTTTAAAAAATTATTCTAAGTAGTCTTATAGAAGAAAAGAGAATGGGGGAAAAATGTGTTTTTTTTTTTAAAAGAAACACAAACATATGAGGCATAGATGTTTGTAAATTAGAGGCCTAATGTACTTTATCCTATTTTTACAACGGAAAATAAAACAGTGAGCGGCCTTCAAATTTGTCACTGTTTAGAACTGTTTTTTCAATAAGACCTTGTAACGATATTATCGATTGTGTGATATATCGATACTTGCCTCGGAGAGGAGGATCTTAGCAAGATGGCGAGAGACGCGAATTAACAGTGAAATGGTAGGGCACACGTTGTGCTTGTGTTGCGAGTGCTATTGACCAGTAACTGTACGGTGGTCTAAACAGGTTTAGATGGTGCGTCAAGAACTTTTGTGGCGATGCTTACGGTGTCTTATGTGTGTCGCTAAGATAATAATGAACTGCGGACAGTGAAAACCAATTTCGTAATATTTGCGACTATTGTATCGGCAGTAACTGTAGCTGTCCTTTACCTAATACGAACCACGCATTCTTCAGGATTACGAAGTCCGGTGAAACTAATTATCTGGTGGTTTACTGCGGCGTATTGTAACTGCTTCGTAGACTTGAGTGCAATAACACTGTGTTAATTACAGACTGTGTGATTTATGTAGTCGTGGTTCAAGATAATCTTATTATTCGATCTGTGTGCAATTCAATGTGCCAGAAGAACTTTATTTGAGTGACTTTAATTAGTTAATATCTGGTAATTTCACTGGCTACCGTGGTAAGATAGAATCAGCAATAATTAAAGGCTTATTAGCACAGCCAGTTCAAAAATACTTCATCCAATTTAGTTTACAACTTACGAGAGTAAAAAAGGTTTTTATTTAGATGTTACCTAGCCATTAATTAAAATTGCATTACATCCTAATAGAGATGGAATAGTCTAAATCACTGCAAAATCGAAACATGTGTAGAACAATTGAACCATGATAAGTGATTAAGACTGTGGAGAGATGGCGTGCACGTTGGCCCAGCAACTCCCTCTTCAGTGCAAGCGGACATATCAATGTTACGTCTCCCTCATAGGTGCAGAGTCATCAAACGAAGTGGAAAGCTGCATTAAAATGCCAGTATGCCTCGTCGACGCCAAACGGTGTGAGTGAGTTCGAATGTGGCAGAATGATTGGTCTCCCAGAAACTAGTTTGCCCTTTAGGAGCCGCAATATCACGTTACGACATACTGCTACAACAGTAATAAAATTGTGTGGAATCGGTGGATAGAAGCGGGTCGTGAGCAGTGTCGAGAGGGAACTGGACCACACAGACCACCATCTTATCTGCATGGCTTAGTTTGACCAGAAACCATCAACGACTCAGACTGTACTAGGCGTGCGAACGCTTTCATTGAGGTGGTGAATGGCAAATTATAGTCTTTTTTGATGACTACCTCTTCAACGAGTCCTACAGTGATGTCACCGAACGTGTTTAGAGTCTGATATTGTAAGGGAAGTCATTTTAGTGGAGGCGGATGATTTGCGGAAACGGATGCTGAGGTGGAAAAATTATAATTATTTATATTTTTGTATTTTATCAAAAATAAAATAAAAATAAGTATATTTTTATCACAAATTTTACGCAAATTGCTTAAAAAAACTCTGTTTCTATGTAATACTGCCATATTGACTTATTTTTTGCCTCATCTTTCAATTACAAAAAACGTGGGATGATTTAACAAATTAATTAAATTATTAACGTAACTTCGCACGCGTCAACAAAACAATCTTTGTTACATGAACTTTGCGGAGTTCGCTGCTCGACTAATTCAAGCGTCCAGCACAGGGTCACACCACCGCGTATCTGCGTGCCCACCACTCGCCTTAGTAACGCTCTGGCCACGCATTCGGAAGAATGCTGGTTCGAATCCCCGTCCGGGCACCCAGATTTGGGTTTTGTATGGTTTCCCCAGCTCGCTCCAGACGAATTCCGGAATGCTTCCTTCAAAAGGCCATGACCGAATTCCTTCCCGTCCGTTGTCCCCAGTCCATTCCCGCCTCTAATGACCTCGACGTCGACAAGGCGTAAAGCCATGAGCAAAAAAGAAGAAGAAAAAAACTCGTTTCCACCGCTCTAGCAGTCCACTATCCTATACGCTATGGTATGGGATCGTGATTGGAGGAATCACGCTGCTAGTGTGCGAAAGGACACGGTGCGCCGCTAAAAACTACGAGTGGAAAGGGCTGCTTGGAACATCTTGTTGGACGTTATAGTAGCGTGAATGGGTAAGCGCATTCGACTGTAGCTCTACACTGAAGTCGTACAAGCTGGACCATAAATAGACCACTCTAGTTTACATGCAAGTTAAAACTCGTAAATTCGTGCTTAGATAATAACACCGTTTAGTTCACTGTTGCTTTAATTACAACATCGTAAGAAAAGAAACAACGACGCTAAGCGACGATAGGGTGAGTTTCGAATAAAGAGAAAAAAGTAAGACAAATATATTGCGATGTAAACAAAACCTCCGCTATCCTTCCGCATTAAAAGTTGCGGATGCGGAATCGGATTTCATACTAAAGTTCCATGCCGGCCCTGGCAGTGTAGTGGCTAGCGCGCTGGCTTCGCATTGCAAGGGCCGCCGGTTCGAGTCCGGCCTCGGGCATGGGTGGTTTTAATTAAGTGTTGTGTTCGTCTTGTGCTGTCCTCACTGTAGTGTCCACAATATCAGGATTAGAGCCTGATACAATACTCTGTACAAAACAAATTGGAGCTGGCTAAATGGTTGCAATGACCGAAGGCCATTAAAATAAAATAAATAAATAAATAAATACTAAAGTTCCGCACTTGTTGATGCGTAGCTCCGCTACGTCCCCAGTTTAGACGCTACCGCATTGTTGAGTGGCATAACGCACAAACGCCAAGTGTGATACCTCGAGTCGCCAATGAACTATATATAATTTGTAATCTTGCTTCATGCGTGTTGAGGGCAATCTGAATAGCAACCACCTCTCAGCTAGTGTATAGAGTCAGAGGCAGCTGCCCTACCTGTAGGTAGCTGCACGTGCCGTATTTCAGCAGGATAATGCCGATACATATGTGGCGAAGAATGTGCAAGCATAAGATACACTACGCCTACGAGGAATACGGTTCATAAGTAAACAGAAGAAAGTTTATAAAGTACAGCGGCAGTGGTATCAACGACAACACAAACAGATTATGTATCAGGTAGAGAGGAGGTGATGTGGTATACAAAATTACACCAATGACGCAAGTAAAGATGAAAGAAGAAGCAGAAATATCTTTTTTAAAAGCAGCAAACTCCCGTTTTAATCCAGAACTAAGTAAGAAATTTCTTAAAAATACATTAATATCATTAATGTGAAAGTAACTCTGTCTCTCTGTATGTTTGTTACGTTTTAACGACTAAACGGCTAAACCGATGTTGATGAAATATGACAAGGAAATGCTCTGTATCATTAGAAACGACACAGAATAGTGATTTCTGGATAAATAACATATTTTTTTGCAAAATTTTGAAAACTAAAAAATCGGTACCAGACTGACGTATAGCATATGTAAGTCAGTCAGGCATTGTTTCTCCTACATTTAGTTTGTGTATAATATGTTCATGAATCTCGTGAGTTATTAGTACAGTCGTGGAATTGTGGTGCACCAGACTATTATTTTATGTTAATATGCAGCTAATTCACCGGTTTCTAACCCCCAACGGTTATATATTTTAGCAAAGGACAGTAAAATCAAAATTGTTTATAAAACGGTTTTGACATAAGATGTCACCAAAAAGTGTTAATTTTTAAACCACAAATAAAAATCTGGCGGAAAAACTGTGGCAGGTGATCTCCAACAGTTAACCCACACCTTTTTATTTTTGTCATTTTGAAACATGTTGCAAACTGGTTCACTTCATGGGACAGGCTCAGTGGTAGAATGGTGTAGTGATGGTTTCCCCGACACATTATCCAGTCTCCGTGCTCTGTCGCGGGTAACAGCTGGTTTCAAACATGGCAGACACAAGTAATTTATTAACAGATGTCAGAACTGAAAGGAAACTTCGTGAAAATGGTAAAACTGAGACAGTAGTTTCGATAGAGAGATTAGATGTGGTTTTGTAGAGGTTAGCGAATGTTACAAGTCGATAAACTGGTTACGGAGACGTTCTGGTTGGTTGAAAATAAATTATCAAAGGAAATAATGAATAATTTACCAAAAACGCTAAAAGAATTTAAAGTTGAAATTAGTAGACGGGAAAAGTAAGTGAGGAAAGGAAAGGGAAAAAATAGGTATGAAGGAATATTGTCACCCGAGCAAATGTTCCATCGCAAATATATTTAATTAAATATACATCAAATGTTTACGTTTCTTGTATCACACTATTTAACACGGATTTATATCACTGCCGAATAGGAATATCGTCGCTTACATAGACACGTTTCTAATAGTATTTTAATAGCTGTTTCGTACGGACAACTACGCAGATGAAAATTTCACGCTTTGTTCTACAAGGTGGGTGGTGGCCGTTATGATTGTTTTGCGGAGCGACTCAGCAGGTAGCTAATAGAGGACTGGGTGCTCTCAAATGCAGGCGGGCTGTCTGGCGTGCGGTCAGCCACAGGCCAGACCGCAACAAGTTGCGACCAGTCGGTGTCACGTTCCACTCTGCGGTCGCTCTGATTGACTGCATGGCTGACGCAGCGGCCACGAAGCCAGCCAGCGACCGAGCCCCTGTCCTAAGGATACGCTCGAGTTACTTAAAGGGCATGTTCAGAACTAGGTCTCATCATAATTCTGACAACTTACCACTAATTTCATCACAGTGTTTCCAAAGCTACTCCACTTCCTCCATTTCTTTTCATTCCGAGGATCTTCCTTCATTTTTTATGACCTTTGCCTCTTTTGATGTCTGTTATATCACAAATGACTTTGTAGCTATGACAAAATTGTTCATTGCCTAATGGGGTTGTGCTGATAGTAGTAGTAGTAGTAGTAGTATAGTGGTTTATTTTTCCTCTAAATCATATACATGTACTTTATACATAATGATATGAGACACGTCAATTATAAAATATGATTTACATTTACATTACATTATTTGCATTAAATTAATTCAAACAATTCAAATGTTCTTCTACAGAGTAAAAGGAGTGGTATTGAAGGTATGACATCAACAATTTCTCAAAATTCCCCGTTCTGATGTTGCTTTTACATTGTTCGGTAATTTATTGAAGAACTTAATCCCTATGTGAAATGTTCAATTTTGATACATTTTTGTTTTTGTATTCATAATATTCAAAACTGATTGTTTCCTTGTGAAATGATCATGTACCTCGTTATTTGTTTTAAGAGCTGCATCTTTACCTCTAAAACACATAATGGTTTCAAAGATGTAAATGCTTGGTAGTGGAAGAATATTCATATATTTAAATAAGAGTCTACAAGATTCCCATGATTTGACATTAGTTTTATTGCTCTCTTCTGAATTTTGAAAGTATTTAGTGCCTCTGATGATAAACCCCATAATATAATTCCATACTTTATTTATGAGTGAAAATGGGCAAAGTATGCATTTTTTAAAGTTTGTTTACTAGTGGTTAATTTTAAGATACGTAATGCATAACAGATTTGATTTAATTTAGAGTTCAAATATTGAATATTTCTACTCCATTTAAGATCAGATTGAATCCATAAACCTAGACATTTTGAATCTAATTTCTTTTCTAAAGTCTGATTGCTCAAAATAATATTTGGGTTGGCAGGGTTCCTGTTTTGAGCAGTATGGAAATTTACTGCAATGGTTTTTTCACAATTTATTATTATATGATTGTTATTGGACCATTCAGATAGCTGTTTAGTGGTTTTATTAATACTTTGCTGAAGAACTTCTTCGGTTTCACCTTTCATTATAAGTGTTGTGTCATCTGCAAAGAGAATATTATCATGTGACTCAACATTTTCATTAATGTCATTGATATACAAAAGAAACAGGAGGGGTCAAAGAACCGAGCCCTGTGAAATACCGTGTTTAATACTTCTAATGTCTGATACATGCTCTCTGATTATTTAGCTGTGTCCTTACATTTTAAGGTGACAACCTGTTTCCTTCCATCAAGGTATGACTTGAACCATTTGTATGCTATACCCCTGATACCATAATGATAAAGCTTAGACAAGAGGATTTTATGATCTACCACATCAAAAGCTTTAGACAAATCAAGAAATATGCATGTTACTTTTTCTTTTTTATCAATTATTTTTAATATACTGTTAATGCAAGCATAAACAGCTGTCTGGGTTGATTTCCCTGATCTAAATCCATGTTGTGAATCAGATAATGTATTATTCTTGTTAATGAAGCTTATTAACTTTTTATACATAATTTTCTCTAGTATTTTTGAGATAGCAGATGGGATGGTAGTAGGCCGATAGTTATCTAGCTTATCTGTTTCTCCCTTCTTATGTATCGGAATAACTTTTACTATCTTTAGTATTTCTGGGAAAGTACCAGATTATAATGAACTATTACATAAATGTGTTAGTGGTGGAATTATGAATCTACCACATTTCTTTATGATTGTAGCAGGAATTCCATCAATTCCTGCACAGAACAACATGTCAATTGCCGAGCGAAACTGATTATATCAATTTGATTATTCATAGAGTTATGACATGCGTAAGAAAACATAAGGATGTGCATATTGAAATAAATAGTGGATCATTGTTGTTAACAGATGATATATAGAAACTATTATGGTATGCGGTAAATCCTCGCCGGATCTCTGAACGGTTTCTAACCCTTCGCTAGAAGGTACACACAGACCGTTAATCAGTAACACTGAGAATACGTGCTATTCAGTACCGGACATCTTTGGCTGGTCATCCAGTGTCTATGGCTTTCAACGAAGAATACGTAGTGGAGGTTGGGTCCAGCTGCCAGCCAGACGGTTTCAGAATATGCGTAATCAATTTAGATTGTTGAGAAGCATCTTTCGTAAATTCTCACGATACATTACTTCATGTTCCAGGACCACCGATATTTGCAACGAACAGGATTCTGGGAACGAGAGAGAGGCTTAAAATCAAATTGGCCAATCAGAAGACCGTGTTGGCGAATATCTGAACTAGCTAATAGCGTGTTGTTGTTATAAAAAAAGCTTTTAATGTTGTTACTGTATGTCCAGTCCAGTCTCCCATCTTGGGAGAGAAAGACTTCGGTGACTTCGAGAATCCAACAAGTAATCATCTTTGGCGAATTTAAAACATTGACCTTACACTCAGTAGGTCTGATGACCTGCTGTAGCCAGACCATATATTTTATTTTTGCAGTTAGAAATCGGACTGATTAAAACAGTTTTGCTAAGCCTATCACTGCTAGTTCTGTATCAATCTGATATAAGTGATTTGAAAAATTGCTGTTCGCACATTCACCAGTCTGCTGAATGACGCCGACATCTGGTACAAGCATCTCATCTTTGAGTGATCATATTATCGTCATATAAACATCACTACCTGCGAAAGTAGTATCTCACAATCAAGTAACATCACTGGTCGACTCACTTTAGCGAATTGTGACTTCCTTTAGCTTCAGTGCGGTGTTGCAAGAGACCCATTACTTTTTAGGCATTGTCGACATCGAGATCATTAGTGGCGGGAAAGGTCGTGGAGCAAGGATCTGGAATGTATTTGCCCACGGATTTTCCTAGGAACCATCCCGGGATTTTCCTGGAGTGATTTCGGGAAACCATGGAAAACCGAAGTTTGGATGGCAGGACGGGGTTCGAATCCGCGTCCCTGGAACGCGAGGCTAGAGTGTTACCACTAACCCACAACGTTCGGTGAAATGCTCAAGCCCATTTATCAAATAGACTCGTGCATATCAACCCCTCACATTCATGTTAATAATTTCACTAATTTAATTTTAATTTTATGACATTACCATGGATTTTGTTAAGACGCTCAACATTAAAGTACGGTGATAATGTGTTATTCCATGTTTGTTTGTGTTAAAAAAAGTCAGAGTTGCATGTTTCTCGTTTGCTCTAAACATTAATTCACGGCAAAATTATTATTGCTACACCAATCAATAACAATTATTATTTTTTTAACAAAAGCCACCGAAAGTTTTGAAAACGGATCAGCACATTTCATTGTGAATAAATCAATGGAAGGAATTTATTGTTAATCTTAACTATTTACTAAGCAGAGCGCTAGACTGGAGGAATAAATGTATGGAAAATAGTTTGCAACAATATTCACCGCAACATTAAATAGTACCCTCACGCACTTACAACTAAATTAACAAGTTTTTTTTTAAAGAAAAAACCAGTACCTCCACGAAGTTAATAATATTCCGGTGATGGCAGATTCTATTGGAACAGAAGTGGATAATAGTTTCTTAATAATTCCCAATTTTAAACTAAAGCAAAAGTAACACATTCAGATTTTTAGACACGCTAACTAAGGCTTATTTCAGAGTCACTTAAAATGATTTCAAATTATTGCATTCATTTTTTAAATTGATCATACTCAAAGACCACAACAGAAAACTGCAGTAATCAATGGTCCGCTCTGCTTGATATTGTAGGACGAACTGCACTATCTAACAAGAAATTCAATTGATTATTATATATGAATTGGAGAAAGCCGTCACCAGGTAAAAATTACAAGCTTTAAGACCCAGAATATATATATAAAGATTAATCAAAATTAAATTAGCGTTTAAAAATTATAGGCAAATATTGCGGGTACAGGAAAAGTAATGACTGCATCATATACTCGTAGAACAAACGGAAGGAAATAAGTGATAGCTGACTTCAGTGGTATTTAAATTTGAGTGCACCGCACAGTCAGCAGCCAGTAGCAAAATTTCGAATGATTGTGCAGGCATCAAAGAGCTTCCAGATACTCTATCAGGCCATTTTATAACTCATTGCTACAATGGTGCTGTTTGTAAATAATGCTAGAATGCGTATCAGACTTAGTTAGTCACAACAAAAGTATAACTTTAATTGATATACAAAATAAAAGGACATACATACAGCATATAAAAACTGTGTATAAAAGAATTGGTACAAGTCTCGTAGAACTAATCTTTTTTTTTTAATTGGTTGATTGTAGTTCAACGTATTACTATTACAGTCTCCATGCTACACTCAAATCAATGAAGATATCAACAATCACTGTGGTAGAAAGTCGATGGGCAAAGTTGTTATCCACAAAACTGAATAAAACGATGCCATCTTTTGGCATAAGTAGATCCATTCTTGTCTAAGAAAACGGGGGACCTATTACTAGCGATCAACTAAAAAAAGGAAATGATATCCCAGAAAAATAATTCTTGTAAAAATAGGCCTATTCTCGTACTCGTGTAGTGACAAAAAGTTATGAGATCTTCTTATGAACCAAATCTACGCTTTACATTGTATATTCACTTTGTGAAACAGAATGGTTACTCCCGGTGTCATAAATTTTATTTAGAATAAAAAAAATATAATGGCCATTGTGCATGCCATATTTTAGTAAACCTGTATAAATATCTTAAATGTATTACTTCATCAAACTTACAAATAAATAAAAGCCAATATTTCTCTTGCACCTTTCCGAATTTCTAATTATGCGCTCCATATCAGTAAAAATTATGACATGCATAATAGCCAAGTCACCATATTTTTTTGTTATTTTAAATAAAATCTATAACACCGAGTGAAACCATTTTGTTTCACAAAGTGAAGAGAATACATACTGTAAAGCGCAGATTGGGCTCAGAGGAAGGTCTCCTAACTTTTTGTCACTACACTAGTACGAGACTTGGCCTAATTTTACAAGAATTGATTTTCTGGGATCATTCTTCTTCTCAAATGCCAAGCCCGAACGTTACTTGTTATCAAATGTGTAGTTAAACTCAAGAACATCTTAGCATTGCATTTAAAATACAAAGCTCAGCACTCAACTAGATCTAAGGACTGTGATAAACACCTCGGATACATTAAGAGAAACTAACGTGCTCAATGCAAATAAGTACTCGATACGTAATGCTTAGATTAAGATCACGTTGCCCCCGGGGACAGATTAATAGCATCTGGTCCCGCCATCGGCATTTCTTGTGACCATCTTGGTTTGGAGAGGAAATGACCACGACAGGTGGAACCGACGGCATCCATCATTGTCACAGCTCCTCGCCGTAACAAAGTAATATCCAGGAGCGCCCCTCAACTTGGGCTGCGCAGTGTGTCCCTGTACGCCTCAACTTCAGCCAGTAGCGGCAAGATGGGCTCGTGATCGAAAACAAAATTTGATAACATTGCCCGCCGCTTGGCAAATATTGAGAAAGGATTCGTTGTGATTGCTGAAATTTCTTTTCAATTTCAAAAACTAATTTACTAAATCCATTCAGTGGTTTTACTAGCCGTATCATCTAAATAAATTCTCGCTTATACATAACGTGTGGAAAAAGAAAAGAAAAAACAGATTTAAAAAGTTTAGAGGATTTTAAAATTTGTAGCATACGCAGTTGAGCGTTAGTAGTAAAAAATTATCAAAAGCACTTCCGCTCGTATTAGACCCTGACAGACTGTCACGCTGCTTATATTGATAGAATTTTCTTACGAAAATTACATATATAAATCTGAGACCTGCTGGAAATTACGCACTGACAATGAACTAACAGAGGTATCAAAATTATGCTGCTTGTCTGTGTCAGAATTATGCACACTTACTGAATGATTTGGTAACCATGTCAGTCACCAAAAACATTTAAAAAAATTAATACAAGAAATTCTACAAACAAACTGCGAAGTTTGGACTCACAAACCTTTTTGCAACGGCAGAAAACATTGGAAATGCTGCAGAAAAAAAAAGTGCTTTACTACTGGATCTTGAAGAGTACATGAGGCAGTGTGGACCTGTGTCTGCTTGCTAGAAGCAGAGATTTATGGTAATCAAGCATTCATGTGCAAAATTTCGGCTAATGTGCTAATTAATATGCTCTCTCCCGCCTTCATTCATAAATGTAGAATTATACTTTACCCATAAGCTTATATACTGGCAGAAACCAGATGCCTTAAAGATGTGTTTAAATATTCCTTTCCTCCATTTAATTAGGGGAACGAATAAATAACGAACCCGAAGGTCTTTAATAACTGCGTAAACAAAGCTTTGAATTGTAAATGTAGATATCACCTGGTGAGGTCACAAACATTAAAGCAAACGAAAAATTTTAGTGAAGTAAGGGACGTACAGAGGGCTGTATAGCTTCATTGTACAAGTGTGTGTGGAAGTATACACTTCATAATGAATGCCCCAGAACGACTGAGTTTTAAAACGAAAGAATCCCGAAAAATCCACAAAAGTGCTAAGTATACTTGTAAATTCCACCTATTTGTAGTTCCTTCCAGTTGTCTATTCTAAAGTATTATAATCCTGTGTACTACTGTTTATAAATATAGAAGCGGTGTTAGGCTGCTTAACTCAGATTGCACCTAGTTTTACAGTAAATGTGAATTTTTCTGTTTCACAGCGAAATTTCATCGCTAATAGAAGGCGCACTTCTGTTTACAATAGGAAAATGGATCCACCTATGGGGCTAATACAACAATGTAATTTAACGAAAGAACGGTTCATAAAATTTATGACTGAATCACAGTGAATTTCATATTCTCAACCAGATCAATAAACGCATATTATAGGTTTTAACGAAATTAGGAATTGTGGTTGAATGTGGCATGCAAGAAAACCAGTGTCTTCATAGACTGTTGCATAAGCCAGCTACAATGCGGTTCTGTCGAAGAAAAACACAAATACGGAACCTTTGGTGCGCGACACCTTCACTTTCTAGCATATGGCAGGAGGGCAGTTCGTATCCCAGTCCGGCCTGTCATATTTCGGATGTTTTCCCGAATTCTTCCAGGTTTATTCTGGAATGATCCTTTAATAAAAGCAACGACTCAATTCTACCTCGTTTGTAGCCCTCTTTCGTCTTCCGGTTACAATAACCAATAACTCTAAAGACGACCATCCTTTGGTCTATGAATACCCCCCCCCCTCTCACGAAAAAAATTCTTAGCAAGCCATAAACAAGCTTCCGAGTATATATATATATATACATATTGTGGTATCATCAGCTTGTAAGTAATGGTTCGGATTTCTTCGTACCGTATTATCCATAACCATCAACAGGATATTTGTACAGCAAGCAAACATCTTGTTAGGTTGTCAGCAACAAGTGACAAGTCAGATGGTTGTTAGCAATATTTTGTATTTCATGTTATAAAGTTTTCACAAGTCACAACCCTCTTCAATCGCATCTCGCATGCTTTGTCACCAGGCAGATACAGAGTATTACTGTATTAATACATTGTTGAATCCAGCCAACCACAAGTCAGGCGTGTCGTAAACAATCCACTTTCTTTTATTGTTTTCACTATAAATCTCCTTGTCAGTTATTAAAAAAATTAACGTTCTCCGCAGCCTGATACAAGTGAGCCATGTCATAAACATTTGGCTGTATTCTCATAGTATGTTGCCACCTAATATTCTAGAAAGAATTCGGGTTCACTAGATCCAATGCTCCAAGATAATAATATGATGATATAATTGGCGATAACCCCAAATTGCATTCTATACTTCAGCTCAGATACATCAATGTGTGTAATATTTGTCGTTTCGTTAGTTAGTAGCTACCTTTTCAGTTCCTGTGCAAAATGTCATTGATAACTTCGACAGCTGTTTAGCAAACTTTGGTAGTTGGGAAGAGAGAACTGAAAATGAAGTGATGGAAACATATTTTTTTCCAGAGTGGTTTCAGAATAGCAACATTAAGCCACTAACCTTGTGCTGTTAGGGGGGTCATTACTATTGCTGTAAGTTTTAATATCAATTTGATTATTGATTTTAAATTATGAAATTAATTTTCAGGTAGCAAGGATCCTGACTGCTGATGATGACAGACATAAAATGCTAAATTTATTGTTTCCCTGTGGCTTGTACATAGCCGGATACATTTAACGTTACTTTAGACATTATGTGTATCTGCAAGCATACGCAATATCCAGCATTACAATCTGCCTGAAGATAGCAAACATAAACTCAATATTAAATACTTCATTTTTAAAATTAGGAACATGATAACATCGTGGCCGCAACGATTGAATGTTACATGAATGGAGGATAAAATCCGTTGTAGCGCCGAATTGAATTAGAAAAAGATGAACAATATTAAGGCTCAAACTGAACTTGCAAGGAACTTTAAAGTTCATGAGGTCATTTGCCAGCTAGCTTTGAAATGGAATCGAGCAGAGATCCTGTCTCATGGGTCGATTACGGATCCTTCAAAGTTTTTCCAAACCACGAAACAATGATGGGCGACGGAACACATTATCAAAAATCACCCGCATCGGCAGCGGTGGCGTGCGGCGTTGGTCATTAAGTTGTCCCACCAGTGAATGGACTGCATAAATCGACCAGCCTGTGACTGAAGCCAGAGCCCGCCAGTACAGTGTCAGTCCGCACTGTGAAGTCTGGACTCGACGACCGCTGACCACACAATGACCAGGTATATCCGCTTCTCCTTCCCTCTTCCGAAACTCCTTCTCGAAGTTTCGTTACATGGAAAAGAAACCACGAATTAACAACTGTAGACCCCGTATATGATACGCCATTGGTTATTTAACTTCTTCCCAAAACCACGTGAGGCTAGAAGTCAATCTTATTCGTCCTGGCCTCCAGCGCGTCGCTCACCCCTTCCGCCGCACGGGTATCCTGCGCGGGGTTTAACGCACTGACCTTGACAGCTAACGGTGCCTATCCACTCTGGACGCGCGAACTATAGCTCGCGCAGCCCAAGCATTCTGGAGATTTCCACAGGAAATACCGTTGTCAGCTTCAAAATCTCTCCTGCTCTTCCAACTAGCAACCTCTTTATTCAGTTATATTATTAAGAAATTAAGGTAGCCTGGGATATCAATTACATTGATCAGATAATTAATTTAGAAAATATTTACAAATATTAAATTAATCTGAATATAAAAAATACGATATTTAAATATTTGTAGTACGCCACAATCCTGCGTGCTACAATCTTAATACCTCAACTAGTCTTATTATTTAAAAAAAAGGAAAGATTCGTGTGATTATTGGATTCATCTTCAAACTAGATAAATATGCACTAAGAAAGTTGAGTAAAACTTCAAAATGATGTACTGATCCTTGTGAAAAGGATAGTCATTGATGGTAACCCCTCTCAGTATTGGTGTTAAAGGCAGTTGAATTTTAAAAAAAAAACTGGCGTAGTGGAGCGACTTGTAGCAAGAGTTGCTTCTTTCTTTACCGTTAACCGAATAGAATGGTGTCATGAGTGACCGTGATTAGTATAACACATGATAGTGGAACCGTGCTGCTGCCGCCAGCGAGGCGCCGTGGAGTGGTACTGAACGACACAGGTCTCTGCTGACGTAGAGCCCAGGGCACGAAGACGGCAGTTTACGATCGCTCTCGACCTGTGGAACAGGGCACTGCCGGTGATAAATTTGCCGCGAGCGCCCGTTCGGCAGATAGCGTGGCCGCAACACGCACCTCAAGATAATTTCCTGCCCGCAGTTCCAATTACCACCCGGCTCACTAATTACCGCAGCAGCGAAGAGCGTGGCCGTGTCGGCCTTGTTGCGGATGCTCCGGGGAATTGGTTCGGTATCGATAAATCGCCCTGGGCCGCGCTAATTGAGGCCCGCGGGGGCGGGAGGGGGGGGCTGTACTTACGGCGGTGCGAATGAGTTGCTACTGCTTCAGCGGCGCGAATTATGTGTGCATTAGCAGCCTGTGCACATAATATCGCGGGTATTACAACTTCCAGAGGTGGCGAAGGCCAAGACACACAGGAATAGAAACAAAATCGCTTCAAAACCAAATTCTGAAAAATGAAATGTTATAAACGCATATGTTTCGAATGGAGTTAATGTAGAAGCAATCATCCTTTACTTGCTCCCTTAACATTTGACACTGTTACGCGGAATTCTACCATATCTTTCCCAGAGAACTATTGAATTATAACCGTCAGTAAATATACACATTACCATATAATTAAAATCGTCTAAAAACGTTTCATGCAGAAAGTAACTTCAGGAAGCCAATAGTCTGCAACCATTACAGAAATAAATAGGCGTAACAGAAAATGTTTGCTGTAAATATTGAGATAATGCAGGCAAAAGGTTAAAAAGAGTATTATTTTTTCTCTCTTCGGGCTTACATCTCGTAGACTCGAGGTCGGTTAGCAACCAGGAACGTAGAGAAATTCGGACAAGGCTTTTGGATGAACCATTCAGTCATTTGCCTGCAGTGATTCGGGAAACCATGAGGAACCAAATCCGGCGTGGCCAGACGGAAATAATAAATTATTAACCACTGCTTTACAATTCTAACGAGTCAAACTTATGTGTACTCTCTTAAAAAATCCGTTCTGTCTTATTTACAAAGAAGACAGAGCGAAGAATAATTAGCATTACATTCATACAAGACGTTGCTGAAACAATGGATATTAGATTTAATGTTCTCACATATTTATCAGACTTCTTCTTGTAATTGATTATAATTTCTATTGGTACTTCGTTGCTTTCAATCTTTTCTTAAGGCACATAAGAGTCAACATCCCATTTGCCATTCTGTACATACTGTATATTCCTTGACGTGGGGACGTCTTGAAATTTCCTTCCATACTAGTAAGCTTTCTAGAGAGCCCCATGATAACAAAATTTGGAGTACAATGTGCCATCGAAATTATCAATATATCGTCTATATTCAAATAAAATTCACTAGTATATTTGTCAGCTAAAGAATTTTTTCCAACATACTGAGCCATGTTGCTTCACGCACAGTAGGGACGCTTGCGTCGACATTTATAAGGCAGGGTTTCGATGGATGTAGAATTGTTTCACATCTTACTTGGTTAAAACTACGATGCTCATTGTGATGTCGGTTAAATACCTAGTGATTTCTTGTATGGAACTTTAGTGTAGAGTAATTAGGATGAAGTTTAATAACGAAATTAGAATTAAAATGACAAATAGTTATCACGACATCACAATAATTAAGACAAAAAGCCAAGTTGAGATCCTGAAATAGTATACATTTTTAAACAGCAACTCACCCGCAATACTTTAATACCTCTGGAACCTGTATGCGCGTATTAAGCGAAGTCTGAAAAGTAAGAATTTCGCTATTTATCTTTTTTCAGTTCATCACTGTCGACAGATGTGTTACTGACCTTCATAAAAAAAGTATTAACTGACGGTTAATTGCCCCTACTTTCAGTATAAACAGAGCCTAACAGTATACATTACATACTGTGGAACGAATTTCTTACAGTTTCGAAATATAGTATAATAGGTCGGAAAAAATCAAACAGCTTGAAATGTGCTCTTAATGACGAGGTATTTACAATTTAATTAATAACATTAATTTCCAAAGTAACTTTCAAATTTAAGTTCGGGTGGGGTGCCAAGGATTGGAGTGTTCACTACGCAAGGGAAACGACGTCCGAATTCTACAGTTCTGATAATCAGAATTATTGCAAGTGTGAATTAATTAAGAATAAAAAATTTCTCCTCAAGTTAAATCATATATTAGCCGACTGGAGAGGATACAGTGAAAACTGGGTTTATAATATGATTGCATCATTTAATTATGAAATCGAACGTTATATTTAAAACTAACAAGAACTGGCAGGTTCTAGTCACAACACAATTCACTGATAGAACAGTTTCCAAGTAGAGAAAGATTTTTAACCTCAGGGAGTTTGATGGGGTAAACATCTATGCAGAAGCTGCAATAAGGGCCCCGGTGAAAAAAACGACCTTTCCTTTCCCTGAGTTGTGCTTGCGGGCCCTAGGGGCCCTTAGTGAGGAGCTTCCTGTGTCTCAAGGGCAGGGGCCCCCTTAGACGACGGTAGAGCTAAAAAAAAAAGGTCGCCAGTTTGCCGTGAAGTTGCGTGGGGCCCCTCTGAACTGCTCTTGGGGCCCCCAGAGGTGCGCATGGGGGCCCCCCTGAGCGTAGGGGCCTCGGTGCACTGCACCGCCTAGCACCATAGTAGCTACGCCCCTGTGCAGAAGTGTCTTTTCAAGTACCAAAATGTTACCGTTACATTGCGGACGTGTTCAGCTGCCGTGGGGGTTGTGACACTCCGATCCATAATATTTCTAATTAAATTTGTTTATTTCAAAAATAA
Organism: Vandiemenella viatica; assembly: GCA_031002005.1. Classification (NCBI taxonomy): domain Eukaryota; kingdom Metazoa; phylum Arthropoda; class Insecta; order Orthoptera; family Morabidae; genus Vandiemenella; species Vandiemenella viatica. Next base: position 86,682,531 of record CM061920.1, read on the forward strand.
TTATAAATTTTCTGTTTCTTACATGAATAATTGAAATATTAATAATGAAGCCTTGTTTCTGGAGTTAGAGAATTTCATTGTTGTCGCAGCGCAAGAAAGGCTCTCCAGCTATCTAGCTGCCGCGCAGAACAATTCACTCGTCACTCAGCTGTAATACATTCATTGCTGTCTGCCAGAAGTAGTTGAACAGTGAAGACATGGCTTAGGGTGGTAGAGTGCTGAGTCACCAGGCCTCCACTTGTATCACTGAGTAGAATGAGACTTATGAAAGACGTTCATATACAATATTGAAAGTGAAAAGGAATTTTGCAAAAATTTGGATTTTGGAATTAATGTGCGACAACTTACGTAAATAAATAAAATGAAGTTTATTTTGAATTATTATTTGTATAATAATAATAATACCCCACCATGGGCCGGTCATGTTGCACGCAAAAAGAGATGAAAGATGGACTACGGTAGTGCTGGATTGGATACCGAGAAACCTGAAAAGAGCAAGAGGAAGACCCCCGGATCGCTGGGATAAGGATATACGTCGAGTTACAGGAGTGAACTGGAAGTGGGTGGCTCAGGATCGATCGGCCTGGAAAGAACTACAGCAACAATATGTAGAATTAAATTCTAATATATAGCTCATTAGGCTTAAAGAGGCTACATCCTAAAAAAGGATCGATATAGCTGCAATAATAAATAAATAAATACCCACCATTGAAGTAATTGAAAAAATAAATCAGCATTGAATTAATAAAAGACAAAGAAAGTAATTAAAGTGAGTTTTTTTTTTGGTAAAGAGAAGATTGGAGGCAACAACCTGCTCCTACGCTCGTAACAGAAGAGGGTCAACTGTTAAAGCATGATAGGGATGTTGCAGGGTCCCGTAGTGACTGCGACCAGCGGCTGTTGGTGCTGACGGCGACGCGATGTCTCCGTGATGACCGGCCAGGCGTCATAAATCGCCGGAGCGCGGAAGCTGTAGTGGTGACGGCTTGGACGAGAGTGTCTCTCCCTCGGAGAAAAACTTCGCCGACTGCGTCTTGCGAGGACATATTTCCAGTCCCTCCTATGGCAGCGGTGCGCGCGGAGTTGCACCCCTCATGAAAACATAAGTTCACCCAGTTCATAATGTTCTTAAGAATGCCCTCATCCCACCGATTCCCACTCATTCGAACGTTCACACGTCATTTTTCAGAAAATCGCATCTCGTTTGACTATTCACCACTATAACAGAAATAGATGCAACAAACACTTCCATTAGCCCAACTTCTTAGCTTTTTGAAAAACTTTATGAGAGGTAACAAATTCATCGTTCAGAACGTCAATGCCAGTCTTCGGTCAAGTAAATGGCATCGGATTTCTTTTGACACATGCGAACAATGTTGCCTGCAGTTGAGCACTTGGCTGGCTTAGGAAAATGTGTTATTATGCATGGTGCAAACTGTACCTGATAGTACCTTACAGGATCCATTTTCTTAGAGATTCTTTCTTGTTTCTTGTTCCAACTGATCTCTTTCCCAGACTAAAAATATGAAATGGAGACGTTCGGTTGATATGTTTTCGAAATAAACAAACGAACAAAACAGTGGTAAATGCACTTGGCCATTCACACAGCAACCTCCGTTATTATCTGACAGGGTTTAATTCCCTCATAGAGGGTTTTTCACGAGTATCATTGATAGCTGGTGAGACAAGTTTGACGTTAACATGACTTCAAAGTTGTTTCCATAACGAAGTGCACTCCAGAAAACTCGATGATAACAAAATATACGGTTACGGCTTGGTATTGCAGCTCCGGAACTGTCATACATATGCGAAATCAAGTTATACGTTCTATAATCGAGGAAATTCCACGCATCGTGGCTTGGAGTGCTCTGACCTCACGTTTGGAAATTCTGTGGTGTAACTAAGGAGCTTCCTCTAAAACTCTTCGATAAACCACCGAGTGCAGAGTTACGGATGAGAGAACCCTATCTTAGCCTGCTAACGTCCCAAACAGCCTCGGTTGATTATATGGTATAAATATCTTATTTTTAAAGGACTGCAATTTGATGTTCGTGCATCCACGTAAAACAGTTTGCTGTCGAGGTCTTAGTTGGAAAGGCCAACCACAGTCCCACCCACATGTCGAAAGACACAGTAACTATGAATAAGTAACGCGACCAGGTACTGCATGAAAACTACTTTGGTCGGGCTAGTGATTATACGATCGAACGATTTTGAAACCACGTATGAGTACCTGCGACACAGACAACCGCCACAGATGTGACATAGGACGCATGACGAGCAACGTTGCTAGATACGGCATACAACAGAGCATAAGGCAAATGGATACGTTTAATCGTAGCTAACTCATACTGTAATCCGTTTAAATAAGTTCCACAGTGCCCATCAACTCAGTGGAATAATTCACGTTAGAAATTCGAGATGTTTCCACAGAAGCCACTAGGTCTGATCTTGCGATTATCGCGGCTACGATGTTCTCATGAAGTGTCATCCATAAGAGTATCAACAGACACAAATCAGTTTTGAAATTAATTCATCCTAATTCAATTTGGACAGAATGAGTTACGCACATAGAATACTTGGCAATACGTGCGTAGATCCAGCGTTGACTAGAAATTCCTCTATGTCTACTTACGACACGTAACCAAACTTATAAAAAATAATGTATGATAGACTGTACACGGGAGAAACTATATATATTTAAAATATTTTTACCTATCCTGCTGCACGTGCGGTACCAATCGAGACCTTCATTCCGGAGTACTATGGTTCAAATCCCCTTTCGGCCAGCCAGATTTCAGTTTTCCATGGTTTCCCGAAATCACCCCAGGCCAATGTCAGGATTGCTCATTAAAAAGACAACGACCCGTTCCTTGTCCTTGTCCTCATCCTCTTCTGGATCTAATTACATCAACGTCGAAGAGCGGTTAAGGTCCAAAAAAAATTGTTTTTGAGTTGGGATTAATCTTAGTAAGCAACAGAGAGGAAATCATACCTTTTAGCAAATTTTTTATTTGCCTAGCCGTCCGTCCATGTGTCTGTTTGCAATAACGCAGTTCACGCATAAACTATCATATTTTTCTCATTTGGTTTTAAAAAATACAGCTCATGTTCCCAGTAGTAAAACTCATTTTGAAGCGATGTTAAGAAATTGAGAAATTAATAACATTATGCATAAATTTTGCCGTTTTGTGTCATCTAATTGGTGGTCTGGCGGTAAGTTAAATTACTTTTCGCAGTCCAAATGATTAGTAGGACTGGAAACTAATCCTATACAACTAAGATTGTCTCGATGAGCCGAAAGTCAGGGTGAGAATTCTGCAGTGTAATCCCTGGCATCCCCTTAATACTTAAAAACATATTGCAGCACGCAGAATGAGAGTTCTGTCAATTTTTATGTAAGGTGCTAGACGTTGCTTTTTTTTTTTTCTCATGCCAAAAGAATCCGACCTGTTTTTACATTGTTTCTTCTCATGATGTCAGGTTAAAATCCTTCTTATTAGTCCATTAGCCCTCAATTTTTTTTTCTTTTTCTCCAGGCAACTTCCTCTTCGATTTTACAAAGCATTTACCTGAAAATCCTGTTTTTAATTGTCATTAAGTTAATCTCTATTCTTTTAGTTAAAGGCAATAGACATGCCCCATACAATAATATTAGGCGTATTACAACCTTATATGTTTTAAGTGCTGATGTTCTTGACATTTATTTTCACTTTTACATTTCACCCATTAAAAACTGCAAATATTTCCTACCTATATACATCTCGTAATAACCGAGGGCATACACTATTAAGTAGGAATGTATTGTTCTCTTTATTTTAAAAAAAAAAAACTGCTTTTCGTCTCTCAACAGCGAGGTTTTTAGAGACGGGAAAAGATGGGTGCAAGGAATGGGAAGGAATTCCGCCATGGCCTTTTTTAAGGAAGCACCCCGGGATTTGCCTGGAGTGATTTGGGAAACCATGGAAACCCCAAATCTGGATGCTCGGACGGGGATTCGAACCGCCGTTCTCCCGAATGTGAGGCCAGAACGCTATCCGTTACACAACCACGCTCGGTAGGAATGTATTGCGACTTCTCAATATTTATCTCCTATCCCACATCCTTGATTTCTTTCACAAATATCTTCCCATTTCTCTCAGGTCTTCCTTGCCGTCAGTACGCTAGTACGTATATTCACTGTCATGCTTATGTGTTATCCCTTCTCCATCTCGGCCACTTTTTATAGCTTTTCAACAGCAAGATTAAAAAAAAAACCTCTTTGCATTATGTGTACATTAATTTCACGGGAATGTAGGATACGTACTCGGTGATCTCACAAAATGGCTGTCATGTTCTTACGACTGATGTGGTATTAAATTACACAGATGAGATAGCAATCAGATGACACTGTATTGCGTAAATTGCTGTCGGTGAACTATTGAAATGATATAATCTCTGAAACTAATAATGTGCGACCCACGCATCCAAAACGAGTTTCACAAAATATGTATATTTTATTTGTATTGCAAAAATAAATATTTCTGGATCTACATCGTCGAGTCCTCTACCAGCCGTTCTCAAACACAAATATCAAAGTAATTACTTCCACAGAAAACTATGTTCATGACTACGAGCACAATGTAATAAATGATACAAGAGCAAACGAATATTTGCTTTCGAGTAAAAATGTATGTTTGCCGGCGTCATTTGCAGTCGCTTCACTGGTAGGGTGAGGGGTCCCTTTTATTAAATCCGCGCAGCTACTAATAAGGAAAGTTGTAATTGAATTCCTTCCGCTGTCAGCGAGCCCAACGTGTAAGTAAGAGCCTTTAAATTGTAACAGGATTACAGCGACCCGTCCCGTCTTCCAGATTACGGATAATATATATCCAAGTGCTCAGTCCAGTTATCTTTGAGAAGGGGCTCTCGGCATTAATCTACTCAGGGCTTCCTTTGTACAGAAACTCGTGTTAGTGAATCGTGAAAAGAACGATTTTAATGTCTCCAGACTTATTGCTTCTAATTTCCATCCATGCTAAACATTTAAATTCAGATAATGAAAATTTAAAGTGAAATAAACATTATTTGCATGCAAGATAATCGATTTCTGGTTCTTCTACTGGCAATTCAGGATGATCTATCATAGGTTAGAGAAGTTTCACCATTCCTCTGCTAACTGTGTAAATTTCTTTGGCTTTTTTTAACCTACACATTCAAAGAATAACCTAAGCTACCTTAAAAGTGTTACATCCACATGCCGCCATTAATACTGAGCAGTATATATATATATATATATTGGCTTAACGCCTCGTCGACATCAACGTAGAGATCATTAGAGGCGGGAAAGGACTAGGATCAAGGAACGTGAAGGAATTCGGCAATGGCCTTTTGAAGGAAGCATTCCGACATACGCCTGGAGCGATTTGAAGAAACCATGGGAAACCCAAAGCTGGATGCCCGGATGCGGATTCGAACCAGAGTCCTCCCGAATGCGAGACCAGAGTTTTACAACTCACCCTACACTACGAAAATTTCCTATAAAGACAGTTTTACCATCCTTCGACAGATATAATTGGAACTGACAGACTGTAGGACATTTTCCCTTCAGTAATCAGTACACTAAAGAAATATTTTGTGTGGGTAGAATTGAAAGTATTATATCAGTATGATGTTACTTCTGTTACATCGAAATTAAAGGATGAACGTTATTCAGAAGTTTCTGATGAAGTTCTTTAACCACGTAAAACTAATTATTGAAATCAAGACTTTCAGCAATCTTTATTTCATTTAAAAGATTTAAATGCGTATACTGCTTCCATTACTTTACAATCTTCAACCAATTGCTTCCTTAAACTTTTTGTATACTAGAACTTAATGCTAAAATTATACAGTAGAACTCCGATTATCCGAATCAATTGGGACCGGACCCCATTCGGATAATCAAAAATTCGGATAGTCGGGTTTTCCCCGAAAAGGGGTCTATTGTAATTAATTATTATATGTATGTTGAAAATTCCTTCTTTTCCAAGGGTTTTATTTGGTGCTTTTGCACTTCAGGGATTAAAATTTCGCCGTACTACTCAGTAAACAATGCTGCAGTCATCCGAACGTTGGGTTGGTTTTTATAAAAGAGGGGAAGCTTCACCGCAGTACGTTTCCGTCTTAATTAAAAAAGCGATTCGGGTAATCGGGGATTCGGATGATCGGAGTTCGGATAGTTGGAGTTCTACTGTATTCACTGTGTTATTTTGTTTTTCGTTGTGTAAAATCTATTACAAAACGTTTAAGGATGATATTTATATTCAGAGATACTGATCTCGAAAGGAACCTTAGCATTCAGGAGAACACAGATTTGAATCTCCTTCTGGCCATCCAGATTTTTTTTTATGGTTTCCCACAATCATTGCAGGATGTTTCCTTGAAAAGGTCATGACTGAACTCCTTCCCGTTCCTTGCACTTAGTCCTTTCCATCCTCTAAAAACTTCAATGTCGACGAGTCGTAAAGTCATAAACAAAAAAAAATGTTAACACATATTCTCATAAACTGCTGAATAATTTAACTTGTGCTTATACATTATGTTTCTGATTGATGGTTCATTTCAGACACAAATTACAGTTAATTATCACTATCAAACTCTACCAAACTACTGCCGCTATATATGGATTTTTTTTAAAATGGCATTCGGCTACTGGGCCATACAGCTAGCTCAAAGTGATTTGTTGCTATCAAGTATTGACACAAGGACACTACAACACGGACAAGACATTCACAGACACAACACTAAACACCCATGCCCTCGGCCGGACTCGAACCGGCGACCTTCGCTACGCGGAGCTAGCACTCTAGCCCCTACGCTACCGAGGCCGGCAATATATGGAATAGTATTGTAACAGTCCTATTGCGTAGAAGTTGTTATTACGAATTCAGTTCTTCTCTTTTTGATTCATAAGAATTTGGGTGTAAACGTAACAAGTGTAATCTGAGTTAATTGCTAATACCTAGAAATTCAGTTCGCCACACCACGGATCCAGTTACACAGTGCGGGGCAGTGTGTGACGTACGGCATGCGACGCATGCCTTACATGGTTGCCCCGATGCATGTGCAACGCACGTGCGCGGTCATCCGTGGGTGTGTCCTGTTCAAAGGCGCCTCAGCCCGAGCGCAACATTGCGTGCGGACTGGTGGAGTTTGCCCCGCTTCGCACTTCGCACACATCGTAGACAACCAAGACATCAGCCAACATTTCTCATTCTTTACATTAGTTCATGAATGTATAACTGTCAAGGTTATGTTTTTGTTCTTAAATGTACAAACAACCATTCAACAATAAATTATTATAATCATATTATGTATAATTTACAATATGAAGCGTACCTTTTAATTTAATTATTTTTTCAACAAAAATATTATTATTGAATGAAAATTTTAAGAAGGGGAATTTGGATGTAGGCAACACCGTTTTACGTGCGTTTGAAATTGACATTTATTACATGTTTACTTTCCAAATTTCATTAAAAAACAATCAACTTGTAATACAACATGCACAGCGGGGCGATGAGAGTCTCTAGGGCGACACTGGGTTTATCAATACGACAACTCTTTGCAATGATCATCGACATCTCTGTGGAGTTGCCATTTTGCAGAAGGCGCCAAGTCTGCTTCAGGCAGTAGTGCCAGGCGATGATCTGTCTGCTGGCCGTCGGACAGCGTCATCCACTCCGATGACGACATGTAACATAGAGCACAACAACAGGCCGTGCTAACGTTAGTCGCCGCACATCTTGATCTGTCCGTCGGCTGGCGACGCACATAACCACCCAGTCTACTGTGCTCTCTCTCCTCACACTAACGGCACCTGGGATACCTGCCTCAAGGTCGCATAGCAGCAGCGCCGTCACGCTTTTGTTTGTACTGTCCACCTATGCGAGCCAGGAACCCACAATATCGCAAATATTTCCATGTAGTGTGGTGATACATTACAAATATTAAACATTATTTCTCAAATCAATAATTAAACAGTAAATAATGTGCTATATTTTTTAACTTATGTCAAATTTAGGAGCCTGTCTAATTCAGTTAGTCAATTGTAGCAGAGAATGCAGAGGTTAAAAAATTTTTAAATATCTATTTTTAAGTAACATTAACCATTAGTTTTTACATATAATGTAATAGAATAGTTCATTATGCAGAAAATTACCTTAAATGCATAGTTATTAAACTGTTTTGTAGCAAGCTTTGAAAATAGAAAAATAAATTTTTAACACGATGATAACTGGTGTCCTTAATTTACTGGTAGGTATGATTCAATTCAGAAAATGAAAGAGTGCGTTCGAGAGGTGGTATGTTCGAATCCCAGTCAGGCCATCCAGATGTGGATTTTCCATTGTTTCTCAAAGTCACTCCATGAAAATGCCGTGATGTTTCCCTCAAAAGGCCATGGCACAATTCATTCCCGTTACTTCCTTCCAGTCATTTCCCACCTCTAGTGATCTCGACGTCGACGAAGTGTAAAACCGTAAGGAAAAAAATGTGCAGAGTTTATCAGAAACATATAATTGATATACACATGATTACGTTGGAAATTAAGCCACCAAAACCATACTTTAGGATATAGTACAAAAAGCAAAATATGTTGAAAGATAAAATTGCGACAAAGAAAATTCAATTTAAACTAGACTCTCCAATGAATATTGCAATATATGGAAATACTTTAATTAGTAACCAGCAGTAAAAACAACCAAAAATTGTGAAGTAACTTCGGATATACAAATATGTACCATCAGATGCAGGCCTAATCCCTGTTTTTCTCGAAAGGAAACAGAGTATTAGCAAGATATTCCCATCAATATTGTAAGGTGATTGAAAGTGAATAAGCTGGAAGTAAAACAAATTTTGGGAAATATTAACCAAATGGGTAAATTATGTATAAATATGATGTAGAAATAAGCGACCATTGGAGCAGCATCGGTAGATTTAAAAAAAAAAAAAAAAAAAAAAAAAAAAAAAAAAAAAAAAAAAAGAGAGATACTGACGGAAATTGTGTCTTAGATAGAGGTTATTAAAGTTAGGAGATTAACAAAACTTAATATGAGAGATGATACCAAGGAGTACGTCAAACTTGCTTCCAACCTTTGGCAGCCAACGATACCCCAGTATATGAACACAGACGATACACATTACGTAGTCACATATTCCATAATTGCCTGCGCTACGGCCATTTAAATAAAAAGTGTCGAAACACTCAAGGGCGCCCTCCTAATCAATAAAGTTACACAATTAAAGATAGTGTTAGTATTTACTGTGGAGGGTCACAGATAGTTACACTGCCCACAACTACATCGAAAATCACAGACCCATGAACTGGCAGCACGAAACAGTCCTTCTTTTAAAGTCTCTGAGTATATAAGAATTAGGAGGACAAATGCTACAAATAAATACGAGGTTCCATCAAACCTGTTAATGAGACAGCAACCCAAAAGTCATTTGCGTTATACATTCACGTAACGAAAGAAACTAAAAATAGTGACATGAACAATAAAAAACTCTTGACAGCTCCTACACATGGAATCCTGTATATTTTGGAAAACTCAAAGGGTGTCACGAATCTTCCCAGTAGCTAAACAGATTCAGCTGCAAAACCCATATCACTTTCAACGGGATGCTGAACAGTAATCCTGAATTAACTCCAGAAGAAGTACTTCATGTATTTTGAATCCTGTTTATATTACAGCACTTATGAATAATCTGTTTGGTAAAAATTTCCGCTAACACATAAAAATAATGTTAGCGATCCTATATTCCAATAAGATTCGAATTTGTCATTGTATATACTACCTCTCCCAAATAATTGTACGTGCTTCTTGGAAACACGCTGTATGGTATTTTTCGTCTATACAAAATGCGTTAAAATTTCTCAGTACTTGAATACTTTATGGATTTATTGTATAGTTGTATGTCAGAATTGTTTAGCGACTTGTTCGATACTAAATTGCTAATGACGCTTTTAATCATATGTTTAACAAAAAACTCATTTCGTAAAACTTTCTTAAATAAATTAAATGGAGTAGTATTTGCTAAGTATACTAACAGATTTAACTGCTCTCATCCACTTATTTTTAAAGACTGTTCAAAATGTTATAACTGCTTGAAAGAGAAGAGAAATAGATTATACTGCGCTGCCAATAAAAAATAATGAAAATCTGAATATGTAAGTTTCTGAATTTTAGTATTAAAATCGTCATATAAAAATTTGTGGCGTTATATATATTGCATCACCATTCTACGACACTTCAAGGGTGAATAGAACTGTTTCAAAAGCCAATTGGAGACCTAATAACATAACCCATTATCTGAAATTATAGAATCAGGTACTTGCAAAAATTAAATCGCTTCGTCCCATGCTAAATAATATCGGATATTTAATGCAGTCCTTTGTCTGCCTATGAACTGAAGAAGATTTGACGGAGTCACCGCAAGAAGTTGTCGCCTGCTAGCGCAGTGTGGCAGCGACTACAAGAAGCGGCATTAGCGGTCACTCAACAAGTTAAAGTGGGTCTGCCCCACTTGTCGCATTAACACGAGCCGCAGCAGCAGCAGCTAATGGCGGTGTGGCCAAGTCGGGGCCTAATTAGCATTCTTCATCGTTACCCGCTTCCCTGTTATGGAGGACAAGCCCGGAGTCCAGGGAGTCCAGACTACAGGGCGTTTCTGCATTCATAACTATCAGTGCTTCTTTACCAACCGTAAATTCACATCAGTTCATGCACACAAAAAAACCAGCCACATATATCTGCCTCGCTCTTATTGTACAGAGTACCAGTCAAGTAACTTCTACCACATTATCTCCAGGCTTTAGTGGCCTCGACGTCGACAAGCCGTGAAACCCACAGGGAATAAAAGTAACTTACTCCTTTATAGAATGTAAAAATATTAAATTTTATTTCATTTTCCTCTGAAAAGATAATACACTTGGCGAATTCCAATAAATGAATGATTTGTAAAATTTCACTCACTTTTTTCAGGTTTCACTCTTGTTCGGTGATATTGTACCTTGGACTTTCCACAGGACTATTTTGAGCTGATTTATTCCCTTGTGGAGGCTCGTTACACCACCAACCCGATAGTTTAAATGCTACCGAACGACGAAGTGATATCTGAATGCGATGAATCAGCACGACATGACCTTGATGATGATCCCAGATTGTGTGCGGAAACGTTGGAGTAGCATCATCATTGAAGCAGCGTTTAACTTACAAAAAGTAAATGGATTTTTGCAAACATGACCCCAACTAATAACATTAAATTTTATAATAATTTCACTTTTTTGTGTTCAAGATTACTTTTCTTCAACAGCTTGTGATTTCCTCTCATCCACTTCGTCTTTAACTACACCACAAAGTGAGAAGTCCATTATGCTAAGACCCTAGAATCATAGTGGAAATTTAACTAACGGATGTCATACAAACATTCTTCTTTTAAAAACTTTATCAAGGAAAATCCGAACATCAGTAACGTAATGGGCAGGAGCTCAATCATTCTGGATGTAAAATTAATCATTTTTTGCCTATGCTTATTCATTTCTAGATTGGAGGCAATTACTTGTTTTCTTTGGGACTGTGAGTTATAAAACATGCCAATATTGCAACCCAAACATTCGCGCAAAGCTGATTTAGTGCTTGCTCTAAACCAATATGTATATTTACCAGTACCAATAAGTACAGTTATAATTAGGATTCGAATCTTTAGGACAAATCATGTTTTTTTCCTGCCTTCTTTTTGAGCTGTTATGCTGAATTAAACGCTGATTGAACGTTTCTGATTGTGTTTAAGTGTATTTTACATAGCATATAAATGCATACTCATATCATTTTGATAGTTTTGGTCCTATTACCAAAATATTTTTGGTCATATGGACATATTTTGAGGAAAAATCTGGTAATTTTTAACAATACCGGGAATTAAATAGAAGTTGTTTGTAGATGATAAGAAATTAAGATAATTATCTGCAGAACAGCGATCCTATTATCCATTGGAGGAAAAAACAAAACTAATTGTCACCGAATTGGTCAGAATTGACCAGTGTAGAAATAAAGTTGCACACTATTGTCACTCTCAACACGAACTCAGCAGCAGCATGCCTGTGTCGATCCGCATCAATCAGTGTCTCATTGTTACCAATACTTTTGAAAATAATTCGTCAGTCAGCATTAAATCTGCAATGGATCTGTGAGTACTAAAAAAAATAATAATAAAAAAATCGTTTTTTCTGAAAGTGCGAGGTTATGGAGTTACCTAAAGGAATTTGGAGAGGAGTATTTTAGTACAGACGAAAGAGTTATTTTCTGTAAATCATCTGACATTAAAGTAACTTCAACAAAACGATTTAAAATTTGATTTGCCAATGATACAGTGAGTGGACGGAAGTTAATCATGCTGTCTACGTGAAAGCGACAGTACCCTAGTTACAACCATTTAAGAATCCCAATAACTTCAATGTGGCATTATCCAGCCAGCAATGTTATGAATCTGAGTCTACTTGACATTGAACCATCATATTCTCACAAAACCATAGCCGCGTGTTTGGATCATTTTTAAATAACCTTTCTAATAGGCGTGCAATTCATGCTTCCGTATTTCTACTGATGCAACTTATTTGTTTTTCATTCCTCATTCATTTTTCATTCCGTGCAGTCTTAGATCATCCACTACAAAGTGCATTCAAAACCGATCCTTCGGTATTAGATTTGTGTAGTACATTGTAAAGATCCCTATGTGGTGGTGGATTATTTTTGAAATCTTGTCTCCATTTCTTCAAAACAGCTTTAACATCTCATTTGCACAGTCTTCAAGGTGGAAAATCTCTCCTCTTTCGTAACATCTCGCACAGAAACGCACGAATAGTTAATTGTTACTGACGAATCATTTTCCATTTCATCTTTTCTCAGTGACATTGTTACTAACCAATACACATTAAATTAATACTATATTACAATATGCTGTACTAAGTGTAAAATAACTTTTTCGCCGCAGTGTACAATACAATTGCACCAGTGAAAGATCTTTGTACTATTTCAGTAGCTCAATAGCATTTATGTAGCTCTCTCAAGTTATTTATTTAAAATAAAAATAGCATTGCTTTGCACCAATTCAGAAGCCACACACTTAAAACTGAATGAACTGACTCAGAAAATTTGTGTTATAAAGATAGCAAACGTTAACTGTCATTTATTGAAGAGGCAAATCCACCCTAAATTAAAAAAAAAAAAAAAACAGACTTCTTCCTGATTCTAAATCTGTTATAATTATGCTGAAAGTAAATATTATCCACATTTTTAAACAACGGAATGGAAGTGGTAGTCGACTGTCACTGATGCATACATTTAAGTTATAAGAGGGGACTACCCTATCTGAAGGGGATGAAGTTTACCACCTGTCTCTAGAACCGGTTGAGCTAGGTAATGATGTTTATTGTGTTATTCTTCTTCTGTTTCAGTTATTTGTCTCCCAGGGTTTATGGTATCCCTTTCTGATCATCATGTTTCTGGTTCCGAAATGGGACATCATTCCCCTTTACTCATAAACAGTGGCTGAGAATCGTCTAAATAGAAAAATAAAAACGTAAAACAAGCGGAAGACAGGCAATTGTTCAAATCTTTGTTACGAGACAAAATCCTCTAAGCAAAATGTTAGTTGGCCTTTTTCAAAAATTGAAGAAAAAGTATTTTGTAACGATGTGATTTCTTTCTCGACCTGATAGTTCCCCGTTTGAAATACGAAGTTGCCTTTTTCAACATAATGCATTATTTTTAATAGAATTCGAAGTGAGCAAAAAATTGATGGACTCACAGTTAATAACGTAATAATTTTGAAAACAGTGAATGAAGGCTAATATTGGCACGCCTAGAAGGTGTTCCTCTCCGCCAGCAACAGTGTGGTGTTGGTTGCATACTCACACACAGTTGTGACCAATGTGGATATATACATACATGCATGAGTGATAGCAAGCATTTATTCATTGACAAAAATAATAACAACGAAGTTGTGTATCATTTAGAGACAATTCATGCAAACTGTGTAAAAGAGAAATAAGGCACAAAATAATGTGTTGAAGAGTTAAGCGACCTCATTCGCTATTTATATCTTCATAAATTCCAAGATGAGTAATTAGGATTCCGGTTTAAGCAGTGGATCTCTTACTGCACGATGTCAAAGCAAGTTTTTATGGAGACAAACAAAGAGATCTGATATCATATTTCAAAAGGAATATATTATTATTGCATACTGTGATTTTAAACAGCTGGATGTAAAGAGAATAGCCTTTGCGATTGGAGATTTAGTAAAAGTATTCACCAGGGAAGCTCAGGGATGGAGAAGAGATACCAGGGTACACAGGACGAGTCTTTTATTATAACTACTAATGATGAAGTGTAAGGGCAAGTATACGTACAAGCGGCAAGCCAAGAGAAAACATGAATACCAGAGATATTTTTTTTAAGAAAAACCTTATAACAATTACAAACATTAATTAATATTTCTGATTTAAAACTAATCCTTTTTACTGACTAATATGATATTATACAATAACATATATAATATATATTACTTATATTATATAACAATATATACAATATAGTGTTTTTTTATATTATCGCCTGATCTACAATACGTAAGATTCTGCATACTAAACGCAGTATGCCATTAAAATTGAAGTTAAATAAATATAAAAATTGTTATATCCTCTTTTCTTACCTTACCTTGTAAACAATCATAACTTTCTAACTTCAATAGAAAAATATATTTCTCAACAGTGTAGTTAGTAACTTAAAGAACAGTGTTGGTTGCCAAAGAAAGTGGAGAGCCTTTTCTTCACCGAGAACTTGACATTTCTAAAGATGTATACGTTCAGCAGCTTAACTTTTATGTAAGGGGTATAAAAGGAACAAATGTAAATTACCTTATTTATTCCAGTACTGTCTGTGCCTACCGGTTAGTCACGCGGGATTTAAGATTTGTGCTGTTAATTCACAGATATACCATCAAAGAAATATCGGCTGGGTAGGTAAATGCAGAGGAGAGATCCTGTTTTTTTAGTTTTCTTGGATCTCATCCCATACTTCCGAATTTAATTTTTCAACTACTTAACGTCTCTTAACAGCGAGGTCTTTAGAGACGGGAAAGGATGGGCGGGCAAGTAATGGGAAGGAATTCTGCCATGGTCTTTAGAAGGAAGCATCCCGGCATTTGCCTGGAGTGATTTGGGAAACCATGGAAAACCCAAATCTGGATGGCCGGACGGGGATTCGAACCACCGTCCTCCCGAATGCGAGGCCATAACTCTAACCGTTACACCACCACTCTCTGTCCCAAATTTAAATTCTACGCAATATTTTAAACACATTTGAGCGCATCACTGGGTTTTACCTCTTCTTGAAACTATTACTAACAAAATTTTATGATTGTAAATGACGCACAGGAACAATTTAGTATTGTTCACATGGCTCTGAAGTAGTGCCGTCTGGTGCAAAATCGAACAAATCACCACATATGATGCACTTACCGTGGTAGACATTTCGATTGACAGACAATATTAAATGGATATACAAAAATTTCATGATTTAACGGTTTTGCCACATGTATCGTGGAAGAAATGCGGTATTAACGAGAATAAAAAGTAACCCGTACACTAACTGATAACAAAGCTATCACTACGCTAAATTTCTGTGAAATTTTTTCATTAGTTTTTGCGAGGAGTGCACATAGAAAGAAAGAAAAAAATACGTTTTAAAAATTTGATTTTGTTATCTGTTTCATGGGGCAGTATTTTCCAATCGGGATAAAAATTATTCTAATGAGGGACTGTACTATGTGAAGTTTCCTTGAAATTAATTAATTATTTTCTGCGTGATGAATAGCCAGTCAGAGAAAGTCTAAATTTACTGTTTAGGGCTATTTATCAGACCGAATTTGTAACGGATGGGGATATAAAGTATTCTCTATCCAGTATCCTGACTGACCACATAAGCTATCGCTTTGTGCAGTTTAATTAAAATTCTTCCATTAGTTTCTGTGTGATATGCGAACGTATTGAGAGACAAAAATTCTAAATAGTATAATTTTGGGTTCTCTATAAGTAGTTTCCATTGAAAATAATATTTTTTAAATAGCTTTAATTTACAGGAACAACTTCTCTAAGATTTTTTTATAGGCAATAGATATCTAACCACGCGAATTGCTCTACATGATGTGTTTAAATATTGTTCCATCTTTCTGAAGCAGTCACCAGATGCCTTAAAGTGAGTTTATTGTGCTTATCAAATATGAAATCAGCACGGCAGCGGCGAACACATATATTTCGGCAGGAAACTTTATCCATGTGTATAGATGAGTTACATGACAAGGAATAATGATCTGTGAGGATCACCAAGTAGGCCTACTATCCTGCCGTTATTTCCTCAGACTAAAAGGATTTTACCTCTCATTGTTATTGTAATGGGTTTCATCAGTTTGATGCTGCAACAAATCATCCACCACTGCGACTAAGTATCAGGAAGCGTTCTAGTTGCGAGAAAAGATGAGTAAATTGTTGGATACGAGCGATATGTATTCCAACAATGCGTCGCAGGTCTACAGTTTTAGCATTTATGGCAAATTACTAAAAACAATCGGATTTTCTTTGCTATGGACAATTGTAGTTTCAAATTGGTCTGAAGTTAGTGGACCTGACTCCACTGTAAATCAATAATTCTTTTCATCAGTTGCGAACAATGTGGCCTCTTTAGTGCCACAAAAACCTCATGAACTATTAAGGACGTGAAGCTTTTGACCAGTTCGCCAGCTTCAGCGTGTGAAACGTGTGATGTGTGTTCCACAGATACGTTTGTTTTATAGTTGTATACTATGTAGTTTACCAAACGTAACTTGGGGACCTTCCCATCATTCGCCTAAGCGATTGTATCATTTAACTTATATTTCAATAGAAATCGTATGAATGAATAAGCTTTCAGACAGCTAGATATCATCATTGCAGTCTCGTTAGAATATGTTAGGCCTTACATGACCTCGCCACACAGCTCCAACAACTACAGCAGGTAACTTAAATACGCCTTAAGTTCCCAATGATACAAACGATGATAATAGACATTTCTTAATATTCAATACTTATAATTTTAGCTTTGATTGTTGACTGAAGTATTTTATCGTGTTTTCTATGGTTCTCTGGCCACGATTTACGGGCATTATATTTCGATTTTTGTTCAGTCTGCCAGTAAAGGCCCCTGCCAGGCAGACCTCACACACAACGCGCCTGCACGCCGGGATACATATACGACTCCAAACAGGCGCAAAACAAACCAGGAAAACAAATAGAATCATCTAGAAGCTAAGTGGGACTATTTCATACAGAGGTCGCCGTACTACCACACAACGGAATTCCTGCGCCAGGCCGCCTATATAAGCGTAGCCGGCCGCTCCACCGCCAGTTCCAGCCTGACCGCTGAACCAGCGTCAACTACAGAAGACCACCGGAAGTTCGCGAGAAGTAGAAGCCGTCACTCTACCCCGGATCAGGACCAGGCTGAAATTCTCGACGGTCTTCTGATAACTGTACCCACATTTGTTTATGGTTTACCTGTTGTATTGTGTACCGAGTAACAAACTTCACGGAACCGTTAAGTGTAGTTCACTTCAGTGGCGACAAGGTTGGGATAAGAACTCTCGACCATCATGGCTACGCCAGCAGCACCTACGGAATGGCAACAGTTCCTCCAAGGACTTCTACATCAGTTCTTCGAATCTCAGAGACAACTGATTGCGGAAGTCAGGAATCTCCGCCAACCCACGGCCCCGCCTCCGTTCCCAGCATTCAACGACGACGTCGAGGAATGGGAGACCTACGAGAAGCGCATAAGACAACACTTCGCAATTCACCACATAACCAAAGAAGAAGACCAACGTGCATATTTCCTTTCCTGGAACCAATCGAAGATGTATGTCTTGCTCACCAAACTTCAGCCGACACCCTCACCTTCACGACCATCTGTACGACACTGAATGCATACTACAGACGCCGGTACCATGTCGTCGCGGCCCGCGTCGAATTCTATCAATGCCGGAAGAAGCCCGATCAGACGTATCGCCAGTGGGCGGCCGAACTCCAAGGCCTTAGCAGAAAATGTAAGTTTCAAACTCGTTGTTCCCACGAATCCTACGCCGACGACATGGTGCGCGATCATATCATACAGGCTGCACCAGATGCCGCACTCCGGCATGACGCCCTCAAGTTAGAGGACCCATCCCTGGAGCAGGTCATCGAACTTGCCTACAAATTCGAAATATCTACGGCCGCAGATCGCCGCCTGGAGTCCTGGGCGGATGTGGCCGCAATCCGAACCGACGTAGAGGACACACAGGACGTCGCCGCCATCCAGAGCTCCCAGTCGCGCTCCTCCCGACACCACAACCGGGGACCGCTTCCTCAGAAGGACATCGAACCGGCCCGTTCCGGCAGGGGCACCAAGTCTCGGCAGCAGCAGCGGATCCCGCAGCGCCGACGCCGCAGCCCGCTCCGCCTACCCTCCTGCCCCGCCTGTTATTCAGCACATGAGAGGGAAAATTGTCCGGATCGTTGGGCTGAATGCTCACGTTGCGGCAAGGAAGGACACCTGGCGTCCGTCTGCCGCACCAACACCACCAATGCCAATCCCGGCTCTCGCCGCCCAGGGTCTTACCAAGACAGGTTGAGCGGCGCACCTATGGATATCAATCAGGTAGACACTTCCACAGCATCCAAACTTTTTATTGACGTTACGGTCAATGGCAAGCCTCTGCGCCTACAAGTCGACACAGGAGCAGCAGTCTCATTGTTTAATTATACTACTTATGTGCAAATTGGCTCGCCCCCCCTCTCGCCGGCCCCCAAGCGCCTCCTGACATACAACAAACAGGAAATAGCACTCCTGGGACAATTCACAGCAAACGTCATGTATAAGTCTGTACATCGTTCAGTCCCCTTTTTAGTAGTTAACAGTTCTCTCACAGCAGACTTATTTGGACTGGACGCTTTCCGCTTATTCGGATTTTC
This sequence comes from Vandiemenella viatica, assembly GCA_031002005.1. Lineage (NCBI taxonomy): Eukaryota > Metazoa > Arthropoda > Insecta > Orthoptera > Morabidae > Vandiemenella > Vandiemenella viatica. The sequence continues at coordinate 86,701,594 of CM061920.1, forward strand.
AATTGAGGATAACATACACCTCGTATCTCAGCATGTTCCTTTTCCTGAAGTGGACGCCCTTTGCACCGAGTTTCAGGACCTGTTCTCACCAGGCGTCGGCTGTGCAAAGGACTTCGAAGCATCACTCCAACTCCGGCCGGACGTACGGCCTCGATACTTCCGGGCACGCCAGGTACCCGTAGCGCTTCAACAACCACTTCAGGAAGAACTTCAACGTCTCCAAGACGAAGGGATCCTCCAGCCGGTGCGGTTCAGCCCCTGGGCCACGCCGTTGGTCATAGTTCAGAAGCCAGGACGCCGCTTACGTCTCTGTGGTGACTTTAAGACCACCGTCAACCCGCATCTGCTGGTAGACGATTATCCACTTCCGAGACCGGACGACCTCTTCCGTAAACTAGCAGGAGGTACCTACTTTACAAAAATTGACCTGGCAGAAGCATACCTTCAAATCCCTTTGGATATCCAGTCCCGACAATACACAGTCATCAACACTCCCTCTGGCCTCTTCCAACTCAACCGGCTCATGTTCGGCTTGGCCAGTGCTCCAGCTATTTTTCAACGGTATCTCGAACAACTTCTCCAGGATATTCCGGGATGCATCAACTATCTCGACGACATAGTCGTCACGGGACCCTCCGCTGCCGAACACATGACCAACCTCCGCCTACTCTTCCTCCGCCTCCGTGCAGCAGGATTGAAATGCAACCTTTCCAAGTGTCAATTTTTTCAACAATCCATTTCCTACCTGGGTCACATCATCGCTCAGGAAGGCATTTCCCCAGCATTTTCCTATGTGGACGCTATTTCCAACTTACCTCGGCCTCAGGATCTACATCAGTTGAAATCTTTTTTAGGCAAGATTTCATACTACAGAAAATTTATACCCTCAGCAGCACAAGTGGCAGCACCCCTGTACCACCTCTGTCGCAAGAATGTCCCGTTCCGTTGGACCCCAGCTTGCGAGACCGCATTCCACACCCTTAACAGCAGCTCAAGTCCGCAGCATGCCTCATGCCATACACTCCAAACCTCCCCTTGATACTTGCCACAGATGCATCCGATTACGGTGTGGGGGCAGTTCTGTCTCATAAATTACCAGATGGCACGGAACGCCCCGTAGCTTACATCTCCAAAGCCCTATCGGCTGCTCAGCTTAAATATTCTCAAATCGAGAAAGAGGCGCAAGCTATTCTTTTTGCCTGCTCCAAATTCTATTCCCTTTTATATGGGATTTCTTTTCATGTCATTACCGACCACAAGCCACTCCTATCACTATTTGATCCGTCCACACGTCTGCCTACCAAAAAATCCCACCGCATCCAGCGTTGGGCACTATTCCTATCCTTCTGTACCGCCAACAATATCCAACACCTCCTCACCCCGCCCTTCCACCCCCAATCTAACGGGGAGGCGGAACGGCTAGTCAGAACATTCAAAACCCAAATGACCAAATACACCACAAGTCACAAACTCGAAGAGGCATTGACACTCTTCCTCAGTTCCTATCGAACCACTCCAGTGGGGGCTAAAAGCCCGGCGGAATTGCTGCATGGCCGCCAACCTCGCACTCTCCTCCATCTCCTCTTACCCCCGCCCAAAGTACAGGTACCTTCGGGCCCATTCCGTTTCACCCCGGGCTCCCTAGTCTGGGCCCGCGGGTTTGGCTCCCGGGCCGGTTGGCTTCCGGGGGTCATCCAGCGGCCCCGGGGCCGCCAACTGTTCGACGTCAGCCTGGATGGCAGATAGTGCGACGCCATCGAAACCAACTACGTCCCCGCTACCCCACGGCACCGTCCTCTTCCACCACGGCACGGCCATCCACTTCTTCCTCTCCTTCCCTGCCACCTCCACCACTCCTGCCGTCTAACCGTTGCTCAGGGACAGTTACAGCGCCACCAACGACGCCACAACCTGTCGGTCGCTCCGACACCCTTCAGCCGCAGCCTCTCGACCACCTGCGGGGACCATCTTCAGCGCCCCCCGTACAGCCCCCGGCCATCGACGCCGACGAACCGATGCCGTTAGCTCCACAAGTACCTCCACCACAACCTGCACCACGACGCAGGTCGGCACGCATCGCCAGGGGAACAGCTCCGTACTCCCCTGGAGGTAGCCTTCATAGTCTGCTCCAGGGCGCCGCGGCAGACGACCTCGCAGACGTCGCAGACATCGCTTCCACCCCCCCCCCCCCCGGGAGGGAGGTATGTTCAGTCTGCCAGTAAAGGCCCCTGCCAGGCAGACCTCACACACAACGCGCCTGCACGCCGGGATACATATACGACTCCAAACAGGCGCAAAACAAACCAGGAAAACAAATAGAATCATCTAGAAGCTAAGTGGGACTATTTCATACAGAGGTCGCCGTACTACCACACAACGGAATTCCTGCGCCAGGCCGCCTATATAAGCGTAGCCGGCCGCTCCACCGCCAGTTCCAGCCTGACCGCTGAACCAGCGTCAACTACAGAAGACCACCGGAAGTTCGCGAGAAGTAGAAGCCGTCACTCTACCCCGGATCAGGACCAGGCTGAAATTCTCGACGGTCTTCTGATAACTGTACCCACATTTGTTTATGGTTTACCTGTTGTATTGTGTACCGAGTAACAAACTTCACGGAACCGTTAAGTGTAGTTCACTTCAATTTTCGCCTCTGCAGCTGTTCTATATACGGAAGACCGCAGTACACAGTGTCCGAAGAATACTAATGGTCGTCGGTGGCTACCGGAATGATTCAAAGATAAAGTGATAACAAGAGCTGAGTTCATCGAGAAATCACCGTGAGTACTACGTTGAAAATATTACAGTTTGACAGCTACAGTTCTTTATTATTTTCCACTTGTTTGCTGAACAGATTCTTAAAAAACGTAAGTCCTACGGCAGTGGAACACCTTGAAACGATATTTTATAGCTTAGAAAGCATACTTCAAGTGGTAAGCCGCGTAGGTGCTGCAGCCGAGCTCTTAGTATGGCCTTGATCTCATAAGAGGAAGAGACATTTCTTCAAAGCTGAAAGTCTATAACAGTAACTCAGACCTAGTCCTCGTGCAGGGTGAATGCCAAACACACGGCTACGTTTGATCGCGACCTCTGCTCACTTACTTACAGCGTCCTGTGACTCAATGGTTAAGGCGTCTGACTGGAGATCGAAAGGTCGCCGGTCGAATCCATGTTTAGCGGGAATTTTCAATTGCCCTTAACTGGACCTTCACCTCTGGAACAGCTTGCTGCGTTATGTGAAATACGCAAGAACTTTTCCGTGATTCGAATTCCACGTAAGTTACTCGTATAGGTCCCGTTCACCCTGTAAGATTAAGGTAACAACGACAGAGGCGCATGCGAGGCAAATCGAAACTCTTTCAGTCGGCTGCCGAACTTTTCTGGGATATCCTGGACATTTTTTTATTAACAGACTATTTTGTGCCTACAGTTAGCTTTCTGGATACTAAGGCAGTCATATGCAGACGAGTAAGGCAATACTTTTTTGGTTTTATGATTCACTGATTGTTGACGTCGCGATCGTTAGAGGCGGGAGGGGATGGGTGCAAGGAACGGTATGAAATTCGGCCATGGCCTTCTGAAAGAACCATCCCAGCATCGGCTCGAGTGAATTCAGGAAACCATTGAAAACCGAAGATTTGAAACAGCGTCCTCACGAATGCCAATTCAATGCGAGTAATGCACAGTTGTTATGGAGGTGTGTCGCTTACTGTTGACTAGATTTTCGATTTCTCTGGAGTAATTGACGCGGTGAGCTGCAAGAAGGAAAGTTTCCTCTCGATCTGTGTCGTTCGCTGGGCGAAGCACGATAATAGTCATGTCGTCGACGGGCTCCGAAGCGACCCGGCCAAAGCGAGCACACGTCACTAAACAAAATATTGTGGAAGCCCACTCCATCTGGTGTTCGCGAATCTGGCGAGGGTATCAAGAGTCGAGAGCGGTTTCCCGGGTTCTCAAGTAAACGTGTCAAGAATGCAAGTGGGAGTTGCCTTCCGTCTTGAATTCAGATAGGTATCTGCGGCAGGAAATGAGCAGCGGATCCTCACTGCACGCAAATCGCTTCGGTTACAGAACCTATCAGCCAGAATGAGTCGGTGTTCCACTTCCACCACACGCAAATACCGAGATAGGATCTTGAATGTTGGAATCGAAGGGTATCTTAGTCTTGATTTTAAAGCTTCGCCAAATTTATTAATCTTCAGAGCTGTGGTATTTCCTACTAAAATCTCCAATGATGAATTAAGAACACAGTTCGGGCGGAATATGTGCCATATCTGTCTTTACATGACTCGCTTTCTGAAATTGTGTTCTAATACGAATAGGCAACACCTGCGCCAATTTTAGTCGCATTCGAATAAATTTATTCAACCATCTACCTTCTGACTACCGTTCTGTTGAACATTTTGCTGGGCATGTTTCGATGCCGACGGTGTTAAGCAATTGATACAACATTGACTAATTTAGTTTTTAAATTACGAAGAAATATTTAATACGTAGTTATGCTCGCAATACACATAAACAGAAGCCTCTCTTTAAAAAAAATGGCCAGTGAAGATGACAATAATGTCAGACTACTTATCGTTTACGGTTAGACGTGAGAGAAACATGCACTGACTTAGTTTCTCCGCTTAACAAACCTTGTTTGGGGGGCAGCTAATAGCAGTAGGTAATGAGGTTAAACGCGATAAAACCCCAAAACGCAGCCGACGTTACTGATGCACTCTGGCTGAGAGCGTTTGTCCTCTCACAGACTGCCGGGTAACAGTTTATAAGGCTAATTAGCGTGGTGTGGTGTACTCTCTAACCTTTATGGTATTAGCTGTTTTTTGCGTTTAATTAACATGGATACAAGTGCAAATGCAGCCTACTTGAGACACGAAAAATTGTTGGGTAAAACTTTTTGGATTTCAGATGTGTTGAAAAGCAAACTCAATTTAGCTCTTTGAATCATTACGACGTAGCGCTCGGTGGTGCGGGAAATATCCATGAGCAACCGTGAAATTGGCTAGGTTCGCAATGTGTATTACTTCCTTCTGAACTTGTAACTACACACCGAGGAAGGCTGCTAATGTGATTTTAAAAATTTGCAACAGACCTCATACGAATTATTTTTTAGGAACGGCGTACGGTCCGAGGGTCCTTCAGTTCTACGAACTGAATGCAGCGACAAGCAACATCATAATCCTGGCAATGATGGGACCAAAAACCAAATAATGTAGCGTCATCACTCAGATTTACATGCTGCATAGTACTTCGAACCGAAAGCTGGTTGACACGAGATGTCGAATTTAGCGAAGAATTTGCTCGTCACTTCAAAGTTTTTCGTTGAGACGGAATTATGTCAAAGGGAGAAGGTGTTTTTGGGGCCGTTAATAAAACCATTAAGTGTTCTGTCTTATCTGACACAGGAATTTCTTGCGAGTTCATATGGATGAATGCAAAAATTTAAAATTTATAAATGGATTATTTTATTTTTTGGATTCTGGACCTCGAAAAGCGAAATATTTTAGAGATTCTCTTAATAACATTTCATAGAGATTTCCGGGGGTTTATTGATCATGATTTAAATCCACCATCGGTTAAGTGTACCTCTTGTACATTTAAGATCAGACAAAAAGGTTAATAACCCAAATAAGTGTAGATTCAAGAATGTAGGATTCTGAATGACACAATTTGCACCTTAAATTCACGACCTGTTCCGTACGATAGATCAGCGATATCAGCTTGACTTAGATTTCTTAGACACTAAAGAAGTTATCAATACATTGCCTCATACTAGGTTACTTACGAAACTTCATAGCTACGGTTCGCCTACTTCTTGAATGGTAGAACACTGTGTATTTCTCGATGATGAATAATCAGCCGGGATCCTCTTTTGTTTCTTATACACATCAATTATTTGTGCGGCGTAATGAAGGAGAATGTAAGACTTATTTCCCGATGATATTATTTATCGCAAAATAAAAACCCACTGTGATTGCGCTTTGCTACAAACCGATGTTGTGAAATTAATAGCCTGGTACGAATACTAGGATTTGGTGTTGAACGCTAAAAATTTCAAGTCGTGCGTATAATTAAAAAGCTGACGCCATTTAACTCTAGATATATAATTAATGACAGTCCTTAGCACCGCAGATTCAGCTAAATAACTAGGAGTCACAATTCAAAAACAAAATGTTGTTGAATGAAAATATTGAAGAGAAAATCACGAAACCAATCTGTGAGCTGATATCTGCACAGTGGTTGTGATTTACAATCACTGTAGGTTCCAGTTATCTGATAGGATTACCGAGTTAGTCAAGATGGTTTGACAATCTGAAAAAAAAACTCTGTCAATAAGTCATTAATGCCACACGAAATCATTATTATTTACTTACGGTTATACTAAAAACCTATCAGCTCCTTCCAGCGGAGGAGTAGATAAATAGGGTTGCTAGAAAAAAAATAGGCTTCATTACCATCGCTTTCTATCGACACTTATATATGGTTTATTATGATGCTGTATTTATTGTGCCTACAAATTATGAAGATAAGTTGTCTACTGGCTTACGCCTCGTCGACGTCGTGGTCATTAGAGGCGGGAAAGGACTGGGAACAAAGAATGAGAAGGAATTTTGAAGGAACCATCCAGGAATTCGTCTGGAGTGATTTGGGAAACCATAGAAAACCCAAACCTCCTTGGCTGGAGGGGATTTCGAACTCACGTCCTCCCGAATTCGATTACCGCTCTCCCACTACGCTTGGTGTACATGTTATTAATTGCTTTCTGAGAGTAATAACCTTATTGTATTTCTCACTGCATTTGTGAAATTCTTCACTATGCGTTGACCGCAAACAATGAGGTCAAATCGCCCGTGCAGGTAACCCAAGTGAAAGAATTTACGGACAACAGCTAATTTATTAATGTGTATTCACTGAAACTTTTAAATATGAGCCTCCAGTGTTCACAGCTACTGAGCTAACGCACTTTCAGTTTTACGTGAAGGCATTTCAGTATTGTGTAGGTAGTTGGCTACACTACAAGCCTACCGCATACATTAATGTCTACATATCCGTGTGCAAAGTGAGGAATATTTTTTCTGCAGGAAGAGTATCACCAAAGCACTCAGATGGAGCTTATCCGCTACAGTTAAACCAACGGTAATCTTGACTCCCGGAGCTGGTTCGGTTATAATTTTCACGTCAGCTTTCAGTTAGGCGAGTCCTTTCTCCTCGCGATGTCTCTTTTATGACTGAAGCGTTGAATTCAACATCAAAGCAGCGACGACCGTGGACTGCCTACGTGATTACTTAAAAGCTGCTCTCGGGCCGTGCGTACATGTTGCGGAAGAACAAGACGTGGCGCCAAGGAAATGGAGTCTGAGGAGAAGCTCCCGGAATTAGAGTAATTCTCTTTCTCTCTCTATCTTGGCTGCCCGAGGAACAAAGGATCCGAGGGTTGATTTAACGGGGCTGAGCGTACCCGCTTGGGCGCCTCGTAATTGCGACAGAACACGGTGTAAGGGTTACTAAATAAGTACAAGGCGTGCGCCTCCCGCGTATTGGATGATGCAGATCTTTGTGCGAAATTTCGCTCTTCGGTTCTCCGTGTCGTACAGTGCTCCTTTCCAAGCGATTATGTCTGAACAGCAAGTGGCGGTAATTTACCTTTTAGCAGGTTGCCGCCGAGTCATTAAGATTCTGCGTACCCTGCACGTCCCCTCGTCGTACTTGGGCTGATGACAGAGTGCTGTGCAATGACCCACAACCGTTCTTTTCAGGACTACTTAAAACGGACTTAACGAGGTCCGCAAACCAGTGATTATTCTGCTCACTATTCTATGTGGTAAACATAATTAAATTTATATAACGCAGTAAGGATTCATTATTTGTTTTGAAAGAATAATGATCACCACATTTTCTTCAAACTTCTTCTTTTTTCATTTACTTATGGGTTTTCGCCTCGCTGACGTCGAGGTCATTAGAGGCGGGATGGGACTGGGGACAAGGAACGGCAAGGAATTCAGCCATGTCTTAATGGAGGAAGCACCCCGGCATTCACCTGGAATGATTTAGGGAAACCATGGAAAACCAAAATACTGATGTCCGGACGGAGATTCGAGCCTGCTTCCTCCCGAATGCGAGGCCAGTACGTTATCGCTCAACCACCATGCACGGTATATATAAAATTTCTTATTATGTTGTTCCCCAACGCAGTTCATAGACTGTTACACTTGAGGAAGGATGAAACTACCTCCTGAAATTAACGAGAATATCTGTAAGGCAATAGTTTCATAGCGAATAAAACTGTGTTAAACATGCGAACATTTATATAGAGCTATGTAGTCCAAGTGTTAGTTGGAGTAAATTTGGAAGCGAACGTTAAAACAATACATCACTATTGTTAATCCTGACTTTGCGGAATGGCGTACTTTGGCTCAAATTCCAGAGCTAACCCATAAATACCAGCCTTATGTTTTCATTCTAGTGACACTAATGGACTGATCATCGAGTTGTATTATCCTTCACTAAGTGTTACGAACGAAGACTAATTTCCTCTTCCCTTAGAACCACCAGAAGAGGTGTACTGTTAACGTTCTTTATACTGTCTTTACAGCTGTGCACATTGATTCCTAGCTACGCGATTCTTTCTCATTACGGATCTATTGAGGTTTCTTCAATATTTCCTCACAGCATATCCGAAAGACTAGAGATAGAAGTCTGGAAACAAAGTTTTCAGAACATAAGCTCGTTGCATTTTCTTACTGTCATAACATACGAATTCGTCTGTGTCACGCCATAGTTAAACCTAATATTTCACGTTGCATATCTATCTATGAATAACTTAAGTTTTAGTGTTTTCGTAACTTTATAGGAAATATCATACGTTAAAAGCTCACTGTTGTATTTACTTAAAACAATTTCTACGTATTCTGTCAAATATTATTTTATTACGTATTTCTTGATTTTTACTTCTTTTTTTTTTTAATGAGGATTCGAGTAGAATGTATTGGAATCCAATAAAAGAAATCAAAATTTGTTTATGTCATCCAGCACCTTTTATGGAAAGAAAATGTATCTCTTCTAGAGCCAAATCATCGTAAATCACAACTGCGAAAAAAAAAGAAAAAAAAATACATTTATGATGAATCCTGACACACCTGAAACATACAATCATTCGCTTTAAAAAGAAAATTATTTTATTTTTCAGGTTTATAACACGCTGAAACACTCCTAATTCGAGGAAAAATAAAACAGAATTACAACACATAAAATGTCCTTGAAACCATCATTCATAACTGTAGTTTTAAAAATATTATCAAGTTACTAAATTTTGCATTACCTTTTAATTTATTCTTTGTCGAATTTCCATGTAATTAAGGTACAGTAGCGTACGTACAAGTATTGTAACACAATTCTTATGGGAAAATAGCGGACAAACAACCTTCGCAGACAGAATGAAATGTGCTTCAACCTATAACTGGGAACGAAACGAGCTCTGGTTTGATTGGACGGCACATATATTTTATCGCTCGATTCCTCTCGTCCGTGTTGTTTCCTCTTGTTTTATAAGGGTCCCAGTCGAGTCTGAGTGCGACAGACAGTTGAGTCGCAGTTCCAATCTCACTGCTTTGTATTAAAAGTGAAGGACAACGCGCTGTCGAGCGATATTGGCGAAGATGCCACTGGAAGCGACGAAACACAATGCTGCCTAGCAACATTCCTTTACTCGAAACATTGGGTCTAGAGAAAATAACAGAAATAGAAACCTGTCTGTTAAGAGCGATGGAAATTACGCGTACGTGCTATTTAAACCAAAACACACATACTGAACTATAAATTTGCATTGCGCCGACTCTGGCAGCGTAACGGCTAGCGTGTTGGCCTCGAGTTGCTGGGGTCGCCGGTTCGAGTCCGGCCTCGGGCATGGGTGGTTTTAATTAAATGTTGTGTCAGTCTTGTGTTGTCCATACTATTGTGAATAAAAACATTTGAGAGATAATACATGTTTAATTACAAAAAATGACGTAGACTTGAAGAATAATTGTGCATTAGTAGATTTAATAATGAAATGTTGTGAAGCTGGCTAAATGGCAATAAAAGCCGAAGGCCATATATTAAAAAAAAAAAAAAAAAAAAAAATTTGCATTGACTCATTACGTTACAGTTAAATCATATTACCAACATTATTATTGTATCAATAATATTACAGTTTTCAGGAATGCATCATGGCCCATTACATACCACTAATTGGAGAAAACAATCATATACATATCTTTAACTAATTGTAACCGCTGCCACTTACATTTATCAAGAATGCATCATCAGAACTTTTTATCATATTTCCGGTGTGTTACAAACGAAAATACCTAAAGCGAATGGGCCTCAGTTAAATATGTTTAAATTGAAGAAAGATAACGGAAAAGTATTAGATGCTACAGTGAGAAACACGAACGTTTGAGGCAAATTTCAGATAGATCGGATACTCGAAACATCATATGAAAAAGAAAAATCAACACACGTCAACGGACTTTGTGACATAACTATTTGGTACTCAGTTTCTGTATTTGAAGTGTTCTAAGATCTCAAGACTGCTGAAATAAAACTCTGAAGAAATTACAGCAATTAACAAATTTCCTTAAATCCTATACTTGGGCAGTAAAGCATAGTTAATAGCATACCTCATTAAAGAATCGTAGCAGATTGAATGTTAATATCTATAATAATAAAATAAAAATAACACTTAAGGAACAGAAATCAAGTGTCTCGATTGTCGATCCGAGTAGTAAACATGTTTTCATCAGGTTGAGTGGTCATATAATATAATACAGGGCGTTCGCCGGAAAACGCTACCCTCCCAGTCTGTTGCCGTCGGCAACTTGCTCGGTCAGTCAACCCAGCAGTTTCCGCCACACGGCACCGTGAATCACCGCACTGTTTAACACCTCCGCTGCCCCAACAGTGCAGTGCAGTGACCCTTACATTGTTAAGAACGGTTTCTTTGCATTGTAGATAGTTTGTGACTTCAGTCTCTTATTAATCAGTGTTGTGAATAAACGTTTCTTTGCGGTTTGGCTGGTTTGGGGCTTCATGCTCTTATTAATCTGTACCGTGTTTGAGTGTGAGTAAAATTATGGTACATTACAGTTTGCAACAAAGAATATTTCTCTACGATACATATGTGAAGAAGAAGTCGTTTAAAAAGTGTCGCAGTAAATTTCGTCGCGAATTTCCTGGCGCTTTACTGCCAGCTAAATCAACAATTCTGCGTCTGGTTAAAAAAGTAAGAGAAACGGGTTCATTTTTTAACAAAAAGAGACTGTCGGTCAACCGTATTCTCACAGAGGAGAAAATTGACGATATCGCTTTTCGACTAGAACAGTCACCCAAAAAATCATTAAGTCAGTTAGGGCAGCGTGTGTCTCGAAATATGTTCAGAAGATGTGAAATGTGCATTACACAAGAGGGTCAACACTTCCAGCATCTTTTATAAGGTAAGCTAATGAATTACGTCACATTTAAATGCTTAGCACACAAGTTTATGAAGTTTATGAAGCGTAATTATTATGAAATAGTCCGCGGTCGACGGTCGAACAATGCCGGAAACTGAGCGCTCGCTCGCCGGGAGCAGTTTCTTCCTTGTAGCGCTAACAGTGGGTTGCGTTTCCCGGCGAACGCCCTGTACATAAAACATATTTTCATAAGAAATAGTAGTTCAGATCATAAAAGATAAACGCCTCTGAAGTATCAGAATAAGAAAAGTTGCTTTGATTTCTCCTGGCAGTTAAGTTTCTCTGATAGAATTAAGTCGCAAAAATTACTGTGAGCCGTATAAATATAGATACATAAAGCCATATATACGAGTAGATTTTAAGAATGTAAATCGTCATTGATTATTAGTACTACCTTAGTAATGATCTTACATGTATGAAATCAGCTTTTTCATTAGTTATTCCTTTCACTCTCGTTATTATAATTAAAGTGTAATTTTTCCCTTTGCGTACTTCAAAATTAATTAATGGTTCTAGTGTAAAAAAATTCAAAAAAAAACTCATTTCCATCATGAAAAAATTATGTTAAGAAATGAAATATACAGTTATAAGCTTGCACGAAAAAACAGTCGCATTATTTCAAGTCGTAACTAAAAACGCTGATCCTAGGATGAAACTGTTGGAAGTCATACCTTCAAATCTTGGGACAGGTATTTTTATAAATCAGAAATATTACAAAACGTTATTTAGTCTAAAATAGAATAGTTTCGTAGAAGCTCGTCTGTATTTCATATTTTCTAGTGTAAAGTTATGCGACTGTCAATGAAAAAAATATTACAACTAATATATCCATTGATAAAAATAAACAATATAAGTGTGCATACAGTTATGGTTCCATAATAATTCATGCTTCAGATAATTCAAAGATTAATTACAACTTCATATATCATTCTATAGTCAATCACAATTAAAATTCATAAAAGATTTATGAATCTTGAAAAGTCAACAAAACATATTCAAATTAAATAGATAAATATTTTCTTGTGAAACTGATGATCTTCTTCCTCAAAATCACAACTAACATTTAAGTGGTCTAAGCACTATATCACCATATTTCTCAGTGGTGATTCAATCTACATGTTGTTGATAACAGAATGATTCTTTATTGAGTTTCTTGTACTCACTACATCCGTTCTAAACAAACAATTTGTGGAAACATTCATAAATAATCTGTAGCTTCACTATCAAATCATCAACCAAGATTTTGTTCAAGTAAAAAATTCAATTTGTGGACAATCCTGTTGCAACGGTTCCCTGTAGGCTATTAAATGCTGCTCAGTCCTGTAATGTGACCCTGGGGGATAGCAAAAAAAGGAAAGAAAAATTCTGTTAATAACCAAGCTTACCACAGGACTGGAAAAGTGCAATAGTAGTACCGGTACATAAAGGAGGGGTGAGAAATAGTTGAGAATTACAGGCCAATCAGTTTGACATCAGTGGTAGGTAAATTAATGGAAAGATTGATATGCAACCACATCAGAAATATATGTGAGTAACGTAAGTGGTTTTCAATCAGGCAACATGGTTTCAGGCAAGGATATTCATGCGAATCTCAGTTGGTGGGATATATGCAAAATATTTCAGATGAAATGGACAAGGGAGGCCAAATTGATAGTGTAGCACTAGATTTGTCTATGGCGTTTGACAGAGTAAGCCATAAAATGGTAGTAAATAAGGTAAAAACCATTGGAATGGATAAGAATGTGATTTGCTGGGTAGAAGAATTTTTAAAAGGTAGAAAACAGAAAGTTAGGGTAGGAAATGTAGTATCAAAAGAAGTGGAAGTAAAAATGGGTGTGCCACAGGGTAGCGTATTGGGACCATTGCTATTCATTATTCTAATGAATAATTGTGTTGATTGTTTACTATCTGAAATTAGATTGTTTGCAGATGACATAATGCTGTATAAAAGAATCAAAACGATATAGGATTGTAAACAGTTGCAGGGTGATCTGGACAGGATATCTAGTTCGGTTGGTAAACATGGAATGAAGATAAATGCAAAGAAGAGTCAGCTTATTAGATACACAAATAAAAAACAAAAGGTAAATTATGAATATAAGGTGGGGAAATAATTGCTTGCTGAAGACTTGAAATGTAAATATCTTGGAATTACTTTTGATAACAAGCTTAACTGGGCAGGACACATAGGACAGGTGGTAGGAAAAGGTTTCAAAGTTCTGCACTTGTTGGAGAGAGTGATGAGGTGAAGTACGAGAGAAGTCAAGGAATTGGGTTACAAAACTTTGGTCAGACCATTGCTCGAATATGGTAGTGTAGTATGGGACCCTCATTTTACGTATCAAATACAGGAGTTGGAGAGGGTGCAAAAAAGGGCTGCTAGATTTGTTTCCGGAAATTATCGCAGAATGCAATCAGTGACGGATATGATAAAGGAGCTGGAATGGGATTAATTGCAAGACAGGAGGAGGATGAGGAGGTTCATGGGAGTGTACAGGGCATATACTGGCGATGAGGCATGGAAAGATATTGCAATAGGTATGAAAAGTAGTGCATGGAAGGGAAAAGATGACCATGACCACAATCTGGCACTTCTCTTTTTTAGGTAAGGGTGTTAGGGATTGGAATGAGTTACCAAGAGAAATGATGAATATTTTACCGAAAACTTTGAAAGAATTTAAAGATAAAATTTGTAGAGGGAAAATGTAGGTTGGTGCAGGATAGTGGGAAGATGGGTGTGTAGGGAAATTGCCACCGGAGCCAGTGCTCCATTGCAATTAAATTAAATTAAATTCAATATGACGTAGGGGTATTTACGATTTTTTTAAAAATAAGTATTTTTTTCTCTTGTCTTAGGATAAAATATCAGTAACATTTATTGAAGACATAAATAACATCTTTAAGGCATCGTATACATTTTTTAAAAATTTTTATGTTGTAATCTCAAGTTTAATTAACGATCATCCGTCCAATATTGGGGTCGAACGTCAATGCGTCTAGCACAGAGGACCGAGAAAAGGTGGTGCTGTGGGTTGGCAACAGTGGTGGCAGGTGCTCCCGAGTGCCATCTCGCATTCTACACACGTGGACGGGAATCGAACCGAGCAGGGCTCAGTCGGGGGTCTTAGCGCGGCCTCGAGGGAAATCGCGCAGCAGGCAGCTTACGGGGCCCGCATCTCGCAGCCACAATCGAACCCTCTCTCGGCGCCAAATGATATCTGCCGGGCAGCCCGTCTCGCTTCACACCACCCACAAAACCTGCAAGTGGGAAGAAGACGGCAGCCAAGAATAATACGTGAAAGGGGACATCCTATTAAACCAATTCGCACATGTCTCTATGGTAAATTAGGATCTCCGTTAGAAGGTATCGTATTTTACGAGCCGCTAAGAAATAAGTGGCAAGTGATATTAAGTTGATGAGAAAAGTTTCTAAGCATAGTATTGCCGTGCCCAATGTTGCACTACAGATTTCCCGTTAAAAACATATTTTGTTTGTCAGTGAGACATATTGTTTCCTGAAACAACTTAAGATTGTTGATACTTCAATTAAACACACACTTCCAGCAAGCTGTTGGGTACAGATACTTTTTAACAACGTAGTAACCGTTCTGAAACAGTTTGCCAATCAGGTTACGATCAGATACAGTATGTAAAACTACTTTTAGTTTGAAAATCACTGTTTAAAAGTACTAGATCACATAGTACTATACTTTAAATGACATTACTATGCAGTAATCTGAGTATGATTTTATTTTTACACTGACGAAAACTTTAAGAACTAACAACTATGGGTTGGTCACATATATATAAATTTACAGAAGACAGACATATTTCAGAAAACTAAAATGGTTCAAACTAAATTTTTTCTGAACCGGGAAACAGAACCTAATATCGAAATAGCCATACGAAAACTTGGGAAAACAGTAACAAAAGCTTTAATTTCCCTGCCACCGCATCATTAGCAGCAAATAAAAAACAATTTATTTGCCTTAATTTGGTTCTACATTTTCTCTTGTATCACACTAGAGTTTATTTTAGGTCTGTTATGCCATCGCCGTCGCGCTGCTTTATCCATTGCTCTCATTTCAACATGTCTCTTGCTTTTCCTTACCAATGTCTACCAGACCCTACTGCCAACCGTGTTCATCAATTATTTTGTCATTGTTGTTTTTGACCATGTTTTTTTTCTTGAGTTTAAAACAAGTTCTAAATTAACCTTTCATATTTCCCCAAAATACAGTAATATAAGTAAATAAAACATTGCTCATCATCTTAAATCGTAATTTTCGTAGCAAATAATTAATATTTCTATTATATCAGTGTAACACTTTTCTTATAGTGAAAATCTCTTTTGAAAAAGTGAAAAGATTCCGGAAATAAGATACTTTAAAGATATTCATTTTTCGTCCTAGAATTAAGGATGTACAGTAACGAACAGGCTTTAATACGCGTGCGAAGCATCCTCTGTCACGTCAGAAGCTGAAAGTCTATTTCATGCTATTCATATCCACCCATTTTCTCCAGTGCACTGTTTATTTGCATCCGCCTCTTTGTTCGTTTGATTCGTTCTGTTCTCTCTTTTTTTCCATTAGCAACCTGATGAAACTTCAAACCACCACCAACAAAGCTTTGTCAAGAAGAATGGTTTGGTGGCACAGCAGCAATGTTTTAATTGATTCGTAAGTTTTATTGGCTGTCCACAAATAGTTCTTAAACAAGTACCGTATGACCTGTAACAGCAATATCGCATTGACAATACAGTCACTTGAAGCAATAGCTAATATTTATCTCATTGAATGTGTACGTGATTGCTATTCAGAATTAAGAAACTAATTAGACATTAAACTCAATCTTTACATATTATTTTTGGATCATTTTTTAATATTTTAAGGATGTCTAAATACAGGGCGTTCGCCGGGAAACGCAACCCACTGTTAGCGCTACAAGGAAGAAACTGCTCCCGGCGAGCGAGCGCTCAGTTTCCGGCATTGTTCGACCGTCGGCCGCGGACTATTTCATAATAATTACGCTTCATAAACTTCATAAACTTGTGTGCTAAGCATTTAAATGTGACGTAATTCATTAGCTTACCTTATAAAAGATGCTGGAAGTGTTGACCCTCTTGTGTAATGCACATTTCACATCTTCTGAACATATTTCGAGACACACGCTGCCCTAACTGACTTAATGATTTTTTGGGTGACTGTTCTAGTCGAAAAGTGATATCGTTAATTTTCTCCTCTGTGAGAATACGGTTGACCGACAGTCTCTTTTTGTTAAAAAATGAACCCGTTTCTCTTACTTTTTTAACCAGACGCAGAATTGTTGATTTAGCTGGCAGTAAAGCGCCAGGATATTCGCGACGAAATTTACTGCGACACTTTTTAAACGACTTCTTCTTCACATATGTATCGTAGAGAAATATTCTTTGTTGCAAACTGTAACGTACCATAATTTTACTCACACTCAAACACGGTACAGATTAATAAGAGTATGAAGCCCCAAACCAGCCAAACCGCAAAGAAACGTTTATTCACAACACTGATTAATAAGAGACTGAAGTCACAAACTATCTACAATGCAAAGAAACCGTTCTTAACAATGTAAGGGTCACTGCAATGCACTGTTGGGGCAGCGGAGGTGTTAAACATTGCGGTGATTCACGGTGCCGGTTGGCGGAAACTGCTGGTTCGACTGACCGAGCAAGTTGCCGACGGCAACAGACTGGGAGGGTAGCGTTTTCCGGCGAACGCCCTGTATTTATCTAGTGTATAGTAATAAGAAGAATTGCGGAAACATTTTATATACGTAGGAAACTCAAGATTTGTCTGTTTGTAAGCTGAAATCGTTGCAACCTCAGTGACTTCCAAGAATTTTTCTCTCCTCTCTTGCTAATTTTTGTCCTTTACTTTTAGCACTAAAACAGTCATAAATTCTTGTAGTATGTCATATTGATTCATATATTTAAGTACTCGTATACAGAAAAAGGTGACAACTGTATTCTTTATATAAGGTAGTTGTCCTTCAACATACCGAACGTGGTGGGTGAGTGGTTAACGTTCTGGCCTCGCATTCGGGAGGACGCCGGTTCGAGTCCCCGTCCGGGCATCCAGATTTGGAATTTCCATGGATTTACCAAATCACTCCAGGCGAATTCCGTGATGCTTCCTTCATAAAGGCCATGGCCGAATTCCTACCCGTTCCTTGTCCCCAGTCCCATCCCGCCACTAATGAACTCGACGTGGACGAGGCGCAAAGCCATAAATAAAAAATCCTTCCAAATTACCAAAAACTTTGGAAAATAGAATTCTCGATCTTCATTTTTATTTTAACTATTGGTGAAATCTTTCAACCAGATTTATCCAGATCATACAGTCAAAATTAAATGCTTTCAGTCTTCTAAAGAGGTACAATTAGCCTGAAATTGTAAGAGTAAATGTAAATCTGAAGCTTATGTACAATGTTAAATCGCTTGTAGCCGGACAGATAACGACAATTATCGACAAGTGGAAGTTTCTTAGAATCTTAGTGCATGCAGAATATCCAATCCCACAAAAACAATTCTTGTAAAAATTGGCCAAGTCTCGTGTTCGTGTAGTGACAAAAAGTTGTGAGATCTTCTTCTGAGCCAAGTCTACACCTTACAGTGTGTATTCACAACACTTTATGAAACAGAATGGTTTCTCTCAGTATCATAGATCTTTTATTTAGGATTAAAAAAATCTGATGACTTGGCCATTATGCACGCCATGTTTTAGCTAACATTCACAAATACCTTAAACGTATTGCTTTATCAAACTTATAAATACGTAAAAGTCAAGTTTTCCCTCGCTCTTTTTCGAATTCGACAAGTATATACTGTACATTATGCCCACAATTTAAGTAAAAATTATGACATGCTTAATGGCCAAAGTCATCAGTTTTTTTTCATCCTAAATATACGATCTATGATACCGAGAGAAACCATTCTGTTTCATAAAGTGAAGTTCATACACTCTGTAAAGTGTAGACTTGGCTCATAACCATTTTTTTGTCACACCGAGCGTGGTGGTGTAACGGCTAGTGTTCTGGCCTCGCATTCGGGAGGACGACAGTTTGAATCCCCGTCCGGGCATCCAGATTTGGGTTTTCCGTGGTTTCCCAAATCACTCCAGGCAAATGCCGGGATGCTTCCTTCAAAAGGCCATGGCCGTATTCCTTCCCATTCCTTGCCCCCCCCCCCCATCCTTTCCCGTCTCTAAAGACCTAGCTGTTGAGAGACATTAAGCAGTTGAAAAAATAAAATAAAATAAAATTGTCACTACACGAACACGAGACTTGGCCAATTTTAACAAGAATTGTTTTTGTGGGATCTCATTTCTTTTTGAAAGTTTATCGCTTATCCTGAATCGCCGCTCAAATGTAATGGTTACACTTGACAATCGGTGAATAAAAACATTTCAGATTTTAAGACATAAATATACGTTTACCAACAATGCCCTACTCTTAGAAAACACTTGATGTGCCCGGTAGCCGAGGAATGCAGATTGCCGCTGGCTTCACTACCACCATATGTAAATTACTAGTAACTTCCAAACTAAGGATAAGAGCAAAGTAAAATTTAAGATATCAGTTAAACTTGCTTATCTCTATGTATTAAAAAATTCTCAGCCATGTAGCTTCATCGGGATCAAAGCAATTAAGCCACAAATATGTGTCAGAATTTTTCATGTTAGAGATTGTAATTAAATAAATACAGGAGAAAACTCCAATATTAGAATTTTCTCGTGATATTCGGATGAAATATATATCTGTACCAAATTACTTGTTTCTAGGATTACTGGAGGTACAGTGGAATTTTGATATCGGGGTGTCGTGGTCGAAATAAAATTTTGAATTTCAATAACTTCCCTAATAAGAAAAGCAAATAAGTAAAATTTAACACATCAGTTAAACTTAGTAAGCTCACTCTACAATAGAAATCAGAAGTGTATAAAGTTATTAGGGTAGGAAGCGAGACCATGTTAGGGGTCGGTCAGGGGTAGATATATTGAAATTTACGAATTTGTGGGTATGTGAGTATGTGGGTAAAATTTTATCTGTGTTGAAAATTTCAGCTTTCTACGGCTACGGGAAGAACCTTAAAGTTTTGATAATCATCAGTCAGTGAGTAATTGAGAGAGTGACAAAATCGCTGTAGTTTGCATCCTAACAACAACCGAACTAAGTACAGTAACGAAATAAAATTTGATACGTTCGCTAGTAACAGAAATTTGAAATATTGTAGCATCAATACGATCTAAGAAATTGAGGTTCAAAAATGGCCCGAATCGCTTCGAGAAAAGAGTAGGCAGTTCCACCGTTGACTCGACTTGGCGGGTGCACTGCCGTGCACCCAAATTTTTCACTTCCGTTTCTTAATTTCAAATTCTCTTCTTGTAAACATCAAATGCATGAACTTGTGAATGATAGATTTGAGTTGTTCAGAAAATTAAAAATAAATTTGACTTTATGATACTTTATTTCTTTAACATTGTATATTTCATTGTACTTATTACAGTAAGAGAGACACTTATAGTGATTTCATTTGCCGGATAATTTATAGTAACATAATAATCAATGATGCATTTACTGTATCAACCAAGGATGACTTAATTAAGTTCGTGTTCCGAATTTTTTAAACTTCCCTACTTCTTTCTCTCGAAAACAAAACTTGAGAATGAGAATGACTCTGTAAAAGAGAGAATTTTTTTTCAATATATCTGGAACTTCTCACACAGTTTAATCTTGCGGCATCCTAGGAGTGTACAAGGCATATATTGGTGATGAGGCGTGGAAAGATATTGGTGTAAGAACTAGGAGCGATGCATGGAGTGAAAAATATCACCATGACGACAAGCTAACACTCGATTTCAGACATAAGGATGTGGTGAAATTTTCTTTCGTAGGTAAGGTAGTCAGGAATTGGAATAAGTTACGAAGAAAAATGATAAATAATTTACCAGAAACGCTGAAAGCATTAAAAGTTGGAATTTGTGGAGGCAAAAGTAGGTGGGTACGGGAAAGGGAACATATCGGTGTGCAGGAAGATTACCACCGGTGTTTGCGCTCAATTGCAATTAAAATCTAAATTAAATAAAAATCCTCTACATAATTCGAACAGAGTCGTTTGTCATTCCAATGTAATCCATAGTAGAAATACTGTATGTATCTTCAGTAAAATAACTTCTATTCATAGGTAAGTATTTACGAGACATTAAATGTTTCTATATTAGCGTTCAAATTTCATTGTACGTTGTAAGGCTACAGCTAGTGTTGAATGAATCATTTTGCCAAATGAAATAAAATTTGTAGGCTGTATGTTTCGCTTCATAAAAATGCTCACACCGATTTATATTAAAC
The DNA here is from genome assembly GCA_031002005.1 of Vandiemenella viatica. NCBI lineage: Eukaryota > Metazoa > Arthropoda > Insecta > Orthoptera > Morabidae > Vandiemenella > Vandiemenella viatica. Next base: position 86,722,464 of record CM061920.1, read on the forward strand.
TCGTCAGACTTCTAAATCAAAATACTTTAATCTATAACCCATACCTGATGTTATTTGTTCTCTTCACCAAAAACAAGGAAACATATCAGTGAGTTGTAATTACAAACAACAAGGGTGTAAGGGTTTGGGAGAGACTATACTAGTCTTTTCCAACCAAATGTCAACCTCTCCATCACGTGGTGCACCCTGTTTGCACGGACGAGGCTCTGGCGACTGAAAGATTCCCGGTATAAGGAGTCACCCACTGCTAGCCAACGGCCTCTGAAAGGAGGGCGGAAGAGCGGGGAGCGGTTCAGGGCACCCTCTTGCCCTTGGGGTTGGAAACGGCCCCTAAAGGCGGATGAATCAGAAATGATCAACGGCATGGAGATGCAGAAGGCAACGGGAAACCACTGCATTAAAGACCCAAAGGGTATCCCGAGGACATGTAATCCTCTCAAATTACATATATCATGATGGCTTCTTTTGGGTAAAATATTCCGGAGGTAAAATAGTCCCCCAATCGGATCTCCGGGTGGGGACTGCTCAGGGAGGAGTCATCAAAATGGATAGAAACATTCTACGAGTCGGAGCGTGGAATGTTAGAAGTCTGAATAGGGCAGGTAGGTTAGAAAACTTAAAAAGGGAGATGGAACAACTTAAGTTAGATGTTGTTGAGATTAGTGAGATTAAATGGAAGGACGCACAGGATTTCTGGTCTGGGGAACACAGGATAATTAGCACACAAGCTGTCAATGGAGTCACTGGTGTAGGATTTGTAATGAACAAGAAAGTAGGGAAACGGGTTAGTTATTATGAACAATTTAGTGACAGGATTATTTTGATGAGGTTAGAAACTAAGCCCGTCCCAACCACATTAGTACAAGTATATATGCCAACGTCACATGAAGATGACGAAGAAGTAGAAAAAATATACGCTGAAATTGAAGAATTAATCCAATATGTGAAGGGGGAGGAAAATCTAATAATCATGGGTGATTGGAATGCAATAGTGGGAGAAGGAAAAGAGGGGAATACTGTAGGAAGTTTTGGTCTAGGAGAAAGAAATGAGCGAGGAAGCAGGTTGCTAGAATTTTGTGAAAGATATAAGCTAGTAGTGGCAAACACACTGTTTAAGAACCATGCAAGAAGAATATACACCTGGAAACGTCCTGGGGATACAGGCAGATATCAGCTAGATTATATCATGGTCAAACAGAGATTCAGGAATCAAGTTCTAGAAACTAAAGCGTACCCAGGAGCAGACATAGACTCGGACCATAATTTGATAGTAATGAAGTGCAGGCTGAAATTCAAGCGAATTAGGAAGCAGCATAAGCAGAACAGACTGGAAGTGAATAAACTGAAACAATCTAGCACAAGAGAAAAATTTGCAGAAATGGTAGACTTAGGTCTAAGAATTAACTGTGAAAGGAGCTCAACCGAGGACGAATGGAATGCATTAAAGACCGAAATAATGAAAGCTGGCAAAGAAACATTAGGCTTTAGGGAACAAACTGCCCGAATACCTTGGATCACAGAAGAAATTTTGCAGCTGATGGATCCCTGCAGAACTTCTTAAATCTCTAGGAGAGGAAGGAATCGAAAGATTATTCAAGCTGATATCAAAAAGTTATGAAACAGAAGAAATTCCAACTGATTTTAATAAAAATATCATCTTCACACTTCCAAAGAAAGCACAAACTGACAAATGTGAGAATTATCGAACAATTAGTCTAACATCACATGCTTCAAAATTACTAACCAGAATAATATACAGAAAGATGGAAAGGGTAGTAGAAGAGATAGTAGGTGAAGATCAGTTTGGGTTTAGGAAAAATCGCGGTACAAGGGAAGCAATTCTGTCTTTAAGATTAATACTTGAAGGGCGGATCAAGAAAAACAAAGATACTTTTATGGCATTTGTTGATTTAGAAAAAGCTTTTGATAATGTTAGGTGGGAAAAGATGTTCAAAATTCTAAAGAAGTCAGGTCTAAAGTATCGAGATAGAAGAATCCTCTATAAACTATATAAGAATCAAGTGGCTGTGATAAAAGTAGAGAATCACGAGAGACATGCATCAGTTAAAAAGGGTGTGAGACAAGGTTGTAGTCTATCCCCGTTAATATTCAACTTGTATGTAGAAGAAGCAATGAAGAAAGTCAAAGAAAAATTTCCATGTGGCATAAGTTTTCAGGGAGAAAAAATCAGTATGCTACGATTTGCTGACGACATTGTCTTATTAGCAGAGAGGGCTGAGGATATTGAGAAGTTATTGAATGGCATGAACAAAATACTGAAGGAAGATTTTGGACTGAATATAAATCAGAGTAAAACAAAAGTGATGAAATGTAGCAGAAATGACACCAATACTAGCACATTAAATATAAAAATAGGATCTGATGCAATAGGAGAAGTGAGTGAGTTCTGTTACTTGGGAAGCAAAATTACAACCGATGGCCGAAGCAGGAATGATGTTAAAAGCAGAATAGCACTAGCAAAAAGAGCCTTCATGAAAAAGAGAAACCTTTTAGTTTCAAATATTGATCTAGGAATTAGAAAGAACTTTTTAAAACTCTATGTGTGGAGCACAGCACTTTACGGTAGCGAAACATGGACTTTAGGAATACCGGAAAGAAAGAAACTTGAAGCATTTGAAATGTGGTGCTACAGAAGAATGCTGAAAATTAGGTGGACAGACAAAGTAAGAAATGAACGAATTTTAGAAATGATGGGTGAAAAAAGAAGTTTATGGAAGTAGCTTACAGGAAGAAGAGACAGGCTGGCAGGTCATATTTTGAGACATGCTGGATTGGTTAATTTGTTAGTGGAGGGTACAGTTGAAGGTAAGAACTGCAGAGGTAGACAGAGATTAGAATATATGAAGCAGATAATTGAGGACGTGGATTGTAAGGGGTATGTAGAAATGAAGAGGTTAGCACAAGATAGGAAGGGATGGAGGATTGCATCAAACCAGTCTAAAGACTGACGACAGCAAAAAAAAATGAGATCCAGAACGTACAGTAACTCGCAGAAATACAATCATGCCTGAAAAACGAACACAAAACTCTTCTGCGCTACGAAGTTATCAGGAAACGTACGAGGCCAGGAATTTGTAATACTAAAACAAAATTAAAAATAGTTTCAAAGTTTGTTTGGATATTGCGAAAGGCAGAAATTCATGTTTAATGTTTCTTTGAAAACAAGGTTACCTGATGATTGCGTCACCCTTGGATGTTAGACCTTATTTGGTTGAAAACACACTATCGGTGGAGAGTTAGAAACCGCATACATCTGTACCCTCACCGATGTCTGATCAGCGGTAGCCTGAGGCTGTGATCTTGTAGTGCTAGTAGACGTCTAAGTAAATAAGTTGTGTCGACCAGGTCTTTTTCTAATTATGTTTAAGATTTCGACAGTAGAAAGCTGAAGAAACTACGGTGGTAGTAGGTGAGTGTTAGGTATAGTGTTTGATTCAAATTACTCGTTGTTTCGGCCGAGGCCAGCTTCCTGGCGTTAGCCATTAAGACAGTGTCGGCTCCAGCGGGACCCGTTAATACCTGTTAGCACCTCGGAAGCGATGAGTCCCTCGAGACTCGACGCAACGTCCGCCCACGCTCTGTGCTTCCCACAACGAGACTGACTATAAACTCACAAACTGCAGCAATTACAGGGCAATTAGACGACCCGACGCCTGCTGAAAACTTTCTCCAAGTCAGTTTTTGAAGCATTATCAGTCAACTGTAAACATATTTACCAAACCCCCCTTAACTGCTTTCATAATGTAAATTTTTGTTCTATGTTTGTATCAAAGCAATTCTATTTCGAGTATTGAGCTAAAAAATTTAATCTAATGATTATTAAATTATTATTATAGTAAACAAATTTGCTCATCCATTTCGTTGTTGCGAGTATTCAGTTTACAGTTAGTTACCGACACGAATGTACGGATTGTTCCTTCTTACATGTTCCGAAAGTAAAACACACAAAACTTACTTAGGCATCATGCCGGGACCACACGCTTCCCAAACCTTGTCAAACTCGCACAAATTGAAACGTGTGGATAGGGCGCTTGACTTGGCATGTGTAGGCTTGCAGGCACTTGTGGCCGATCCGATCGAGTGTCGGTTTTTTGGCACAAATCAAAGGCGTTTGCAGCAAGCGCTTGCGAAGCGGCTACACGTTTGAGCGAAGGAAACAGTGCTCGACCGACGGTCAGCGCCGTCCGTCGGTCGACGTAGCTATATCTATGTAAGTGTATGAACGCGCACACAGCTACACTGATGGTACGCGCGTACGTCGGTCGAGCCGTCGGTCCGGATCGTCGGTCGCGTACGTCGGTCGACGGACGAGCTGTGAGATTGTATGGTTACGTTCAGTGCTTCGCTGACGGAGCGACCGACCGAACGCGCGTACGTACACTCAAAGCAAAAAATGACTATTGATACAGAGCGCCTGATTACAGAAGTGCGGCTTCGTCCGGCAATATGAGATTTATCGCATGAATTTTATAAAGACCGTGATGCTAGAATAAGTGCAAAAAATAGCGTGCACATATTAGAGCATTTACAGCAAAAGGAATCATTTTTCATGTGAACTGTACACACGCGTCGCAGTTCGCCGTCAGCGTAGCACTGAATGAATTTTCTCAACCAACGGTCAGCGCTGACGGTCAGGACGTACGGTCAGCGCTGATCGTCGGTCAAGCACTATTTCCACTCTTAGTATCGTTTGTGCACTGACGGCGGACAAAACGTGCGTTTCTTTTCATTGTAGAATAAGTGCTGCAAGAAAAAATGAATAACTGGTCCAGCGAGGATATTTTACAATTTCGCGAATCATATCTAGCAGAACCCTGCATTTGGGATCCGAAGAATGAAGATAATAAAGATAAAAAAAAAAGTAGCTGACGCTTAGAGTAGTCTAAGTGATGTTTTAAATAGTCCTGGAATGGAGAATTAAAAAAATATTCCTATTTTCACATTTCGTAAACATTTAAAGAAAAAACAAGATCCTTTTCGCTCTGGTTTAGGTATAAATTTATTATATTTAGCTTCTTTGAAGTCTGTATTTTCTTTAGAAATTGTAGGTAAAATTTCAGTCAGCGAATATTCGGAATCAGCATAGCTCTTCCGGCAGAAGTTATCAATCAATTTGCCCAGGTGGCTCAAAAAGAAGTTGATTAAATGGTTCTTCCATAAATTCTCTACAATCAAAAAATAATTGATATAGAATTTATAATACCGTTAAAACAATAATTATTGTATTATACAATTCTAATTATAAAACAATATACTTACATTAAATGAAATACAACATGAAGCTACATAATAATCATTAATTGAATTATAATAATTACCTGGTATGGTTTCTATGGATTTTTAACATCCGCGATCTTCTTTGCCGTCTTTCTGGTTTTTTTTTTTTTAATTAATAAAAATAGGTTAGGCCAAAGGTTAAGGCTGACACAACCTCGACGTCCGTCATACTTGCTTCTACAAAACATACAAGGGCAAGCGTGTGGATGACGATGTTTGGCTCCCCAAAATTAACCAAGCGTTTGTAGAGGCTTGGAGTTTGTGGCAAGTGCCAAGCGTGTGGTCCCGGGGTTTTTATACGCTTTGTTTTGCGACGGTTATAACAAGCGATCGGTGAATTGTTTGATTTATCAGACTTCGAAAGAGAGCAAATCGTTGGAGCTCGGTTAGCGGGAGTGTCTGTGACAAAAACAACTGTACTGTTTAACGTCTCACGAGCGACAGTATCCACGGTAATGAAAGAATACACAAAACGGTAAAACATCTTCGGCGAAGAGGAATAGTGGACGAAAACCAAAGTTAACCAACGGAGACAACGAACATTAAAAAGGATTGTGGCCAGACAACACAAAACTACCGCGGCAAAAGTGACAGCAGAGCTCAACACACGCCTGAATAACACTGTTTCGACAAAAACAATACGGCGGGAGTTCCACAAAACTAACATTCATGGAACGGCTTCAATTGCAAAACCCATTATAACGGCAACCAACGCTAAGCTGCCAAACAAGTGGTGCCACGATCATGAAAACAGGACACTTGATGATTGAAAGAATGTGGTTTGGTCCAATGAATCATCGTTCACATTGTTTATTTGTGGAGAACCCCAAAAGAAGCCTACTATCCGGAGTTCCAGCGTCCTACAGTCAAGCATGGGGATGTTCCGTTATGATTTGGGCGGCTATATCGTGGTATTCAGCTGGTCCTCTCATCCATATCACTGGCCGGATGACTGAGAATGAATATCTCGGCATCCTCAATGATGAAGTTCTTACTATGACTAGCAAACCGATGCCAAACACTGCCATCATCCCATTTGATAAAACACCCATACACACATTCAAAAAGATTCTGTTCTGGTTCGAGGAGCATCAGAATATCAACAAACATCTTCCCTGTCCAGCAAAATCGCCAGACCTCAACATAATTGAACCGTTGTGGGGAGTTTTAGATCAGAATATAAGGAGCAGATTTCCACCTCCAACAGCATTGATGCAATTGGTGGATGCTTTGGTACGAGAATGGGACAACATTAGGTTTGAAACTATTCAGACACTCTAAGAATCTATTCAGTGAAGAACTGCAGCTGCTCTACAAGTAAAAGGTGGCCCAACACACTATTAATAAAACAATAGTATGTAAATGTCAGGTGTTCATATTATTTTGTTCAACCCCTGTAGAAATTTACTTCAAAAACAATAAGTTATGTGCACTGCTGACATTAGAGATACCGATAATGTAAAATTTGGAATTTTTTCCTGTCTGTCCACGTTTCACGTAGAAACTAATGAACGGATTTTAACGAAACTGCGTAGAAAAGTTGGAGATGATACAAACTGTAAAAACGTAAATTCTGAAATTGTTGTCTGTATAACCACACATTAAACAATGAAGATATTTCAATGCAACTTTACATCGCTTATGTCATCATTTAACATATAAAATAACATAGTTCTCGATGATAAAAACATTAAAATTTTAAATTTTGAAATCATCGCTTCTGTGTCAACGCCTCGCGCAGAAACTAATGAATGAATTTCAGTGAAAATAGAAATCGTAATAGCTTATGATACGAAGATCAAAACTGTATTTTTTTTTTAAATTTATGTATGGGTCCGTAGGTATCGAGCAGAACTCAACCGTTTAACCGAAATTCTCCGTAGTGAAAGCAAATGTCAGTGATAGCTTACGTTATGTTTCGACGTGTTTTCAACACGCTGAGATATAACAAAATAGCTCACTATGTTAATGCTTCCGTAATAGAATACATCAATTTAATATTATCTGGCGCTATCCTTCTCGCATTGAAAATATGTACCACGTTTCGCATCGCACGAGCAGTGATTTGTTAATTATTTATACTCTACCTACAATTTTCCGTGAAATTTTTACTTGTTACTTAGTAATAACATTCTTCCCTATCCATTATAAATAAATTAATGACTAAAAATCAAATCATATGTAGTTATGTACTTTTATTATTACTCAAGTACCATTTTATTCATATTTTACCTTTGTGTTTATTCATCACAAAATTACCACCAAATTTTAGTTAATTAGTGGCGGTAACTTACAAAGAGAGAGATAAAAAAAACCAGAGTTCCACTGGTCCACGGAGAAGAAATCACGGACACTTCTATTAAATACATAAATGAGTTTTAATGTGTAGTATATAAATATTGAAGTGATTGTAAATTATTTTCATCTGAATCATAGTTTTCATGTTTATAACTACCAACGTTACAACCTGTCAAAATCGTCGTTTCACTGAAAGATTCGATTTTCGCATATCATGTGTCCTGATAATTCAAGAATTTTTATGTTTCTGTCAGTGATGCTGAATTTTACTGTCGTGTGTCAGCATATAATTGCATCTTGGAATGGAATTTAGAGTAGCTCTGCAATTGAAACCATCAGACATGCGGAACAATTTGCTTAGTCACTTTCACGTTTGGATACTTAATTTCTGTAAAATTTATTATAGACCTTAGTAAATATTTCAACAGGAATTATTTCATGGTACCTATACAGCAAGTTAAAGACCTAAATTATGAAACTCGATTGAACAGATGAAGGTAACAAAAACTTTATAGGTGGAAAAACTTTTGTTTTCTAAACGCCCTATGTTAAATTTACGTCAATAACGTTATTAATAATTTCAATTCATACAGTAATATACACAAAATGAATACTACTAATAAAGCTTGAATAATTTTTTGAAGTCAAAACTTGTAACGCTCTGACTTTATTACCTGATTTGAAAAATAATTAATATTACTATTTTATTTTATTATCATGAAAGGTAGAACTTGAGTGAATTCTTTATAACAGAAGTCACCAATGGTCTTATTACAATTACTGAGATGACATTTTACAACAAGATTTAGTTCAAATTAATGAGCTTTCCTTCTGTGGGCGCCAGGGTATTTTTTTTAATATAAAATACACAAAATTAAACAGTAAACAAATTCAACATTTTTACTGTTCACTTGTGAAAGAAGTGTTTGCTCCGGTCTGTGAGAGTTCTTATCTTGCAGGGCTGTAGCTGGGCTATGCTATGAAATTGAAATTGTAGCTAGCACAGTGTCCTGCATTGGCAATGTATTATTACTGAATTTACATGTCTGCCGCTACACATTGGATGACGTTTGCTCTGCTATGGACCAGTGTAGCACAGTTCCTCAGGAGACGTCCTTTGCCTGAGCACATTTGCTCAAACAAAATAGCGGGTGTCCAGATCCAGGTAGCAGCAGCCCAAACCCACAAACGAACAGACAGTGCGGAAGCCACATCGACCAAACGCGACACCCGGCCGGAACAGAATGTTAGCCGTGCCACATGAAAAACAGAAATTCCAGCGGATCACTCTGTTTATCGACCTGGCTCATACAATTCTCCCCTCCATCAGGGACACTCACGCTTCTCCCCCCGCGTTGGTTCTCGGAAACGGGGCCGGCTGGCATTCCTGACCTGCCGCTTTCGCCCTGTCCGCACCGCCCACATTTACGAATAAATCTAAAGTTCATAATATAACGAGTGGTCACAAGACGCGTTTGTTACACAACTTCTTTAGGCAGGTTGAGCATTATTTGAATGGTTAAAATCTTATCAGTTCGCGTCACAAAAATCCTATGACGTGTTGCGCCTGTGTACATATATATACAAAAATACATTATAAATGTTACGCTTAAAGACTGAAAACGTCGAAAAAACGATCTCAACGTTATGGAACTTACAAAAAATAGTCAGAACGCGTTGTGGGTATCTCAAAAAGGCCACAAATTCGCGTCTGGTCCAGGTAGCAGTCTCCACACAGAACGGCTCAAATTTTTTATATTTTATATTTTTTGTTTTGTTTAGAGAAGGGTAAGAAGAATCATATATCAATTGGACCCTGTACCTTTTTGTCGTGACACCAAAGTTAGATATTGATCATCCGCAACGTGTTGTGACCGTTTTCAAGAACGCGGAATGCGACGTGGTAGTTTTTTTTCGCTCAGAGAGCGTTTCCGGTCTTTAAGGGTAACATATACATCTGATTCTAAAATACATATAGCTTATTGCCACGAATTCTCAGTCTTCATGGAAGGTTATACATTGTACATATAATATCGTATCTACGTAAAGTTTTTTCACTATAATTGTTATTTATTTTTTTGTAATATATCTGAGATTTATCGTTCGAATTAGAAGTTCGCAGAGCCATTTGCGATCCCCGTGGGTGAAGGGGTAGAGCGCTGTACCATAGAATGGAAGGCTACTAGAGGGAATCCACAATCGGAGAAACTTTTTTTTTTTTTAGTTAAAACTCCTCTAGGCGCGCTGGGCGATATTTAGACGGGTAATATCTTTATGAGTTCGCGTCATCGACATGCTAAAAATAATCAGCTGACCAGCGGCGCGTAGTCTCGTTTCCCGCATGATTCACTATCAAACGCTGCTCAGCTGTTTGACCGTTATAAGACGTCACTGTCCCTTTACGTTATTTACTATTTTTTTTAACAGTGTTGTGTTTGTAACAGTCAGTTTTACACTAACTGGCGCGCGCAGCGTCCTGTGTACACATATATATATACAAATAAATTGTATATACCCGACTGTAAGATATATATACCATATTATCACGCTTCCTCAGTTCTCGTTGAAGGTTATACATTGTATCTATAATATCTATCTACGTAAAGTTTTACTATCTTGATCATAATGTTTATTATTTTTCTTACTTCAGTTACCATAAGCCTACTGTATCCTTTTTAGAATATAATGTAATGATTGATAGTACGAATAACCTAAGTATTGTTGAAATTAATGATGATGATGCAAACAGTGAAAATAATGTTGAAAATTAAGTTCTGTGAAATTAATGTACATAAATACGAATAATACGTATAAACAATACAAATGTATATTAATTTTTATGTCAACTATGTTGTATTTATGTTTTTTCTTGGGCTATAGCAATCCATCATATGTTGTGATTAATAAATAAACCACATAAAAATGTATATAATTGTTGCCAGGAGTGCCGATACATGTGATAACCAGACTAATGTTAATTATTTTAATTTAAAAATTATGAAATTTCAATTTTTGATTCTACAATTAATTTTAAAATAAAAAAAACACTGTTATTTTAAAGTTTTAAGTTTTCACTTCTGTCGGTAGTCCCCAGAGAATACCCTTTTCTTCCCTTACTGTGCCTTCGGAAATTTCTGTTGTTACTCTGTTTAATCATTTGATGTTGAAGTTAATGTTAATCTGTTTGATCCTCTTATTTGTATGTCCATAAATTAAGTACTGTAAGGTAATTATAGAAAATAAAGATTGTATCTTGAAGAAAACTTTATTACATCACAACGTACACGGCTTACACGAGTTATCTACTCGGACATAGTTTTTACTGTTGTTTAGGCATTTGCCAAAGCGTGGCACAATTTTAAACATTCCTTCTTCATTTAAGGATTTCAGCCTGCGATTCCAAAAATTTTGAGACAACTTTTGTTACTTTGTTGTCTTCATTGATCTGGCGACCAGAAAGGAACATTTAAGGCAAAAAAAAAAGGATGAAAATTGGGGGTGTGAGGTTTAGGTTCGTAATGCCGACTTAAAATTGAAGTAAAACTCGCATCACATTTTGTTTTGTGATACTCTGTAAAAGATTTTGGTACCAATCAAATACAAGGCAGTCAGAAATTTAATTTAAGAGACATCAAAAGGGGTTAGTGGAGGCATTAGAGAGGTTCCAGAGAAGCACCACCCGATTCGTGACAGGTAAGTGCGATGTTGAAGGACTTAGGTTGGGAAGACCTGGAACACTGAAGGCGTTGCTCTCGACCGAAGCTAATTGAAAAATTCACGACTGACATATTTCAGAATGACAGCAAAATAATATTGCTACCAGCAACACTCGTATCTCGGAATGACCGTGAAAATAAGGTAAGAGAAATCAGGTCCAGAACCGATTCTTTTCTGTATTCATTTTTTCCACGAGCGATTAAGGAATGGAATAGAAAGGATTTACCGGACGAGTAAACTTAAAATCCGACAGGATTAGCTTTCGATAAGGCTCTCCGGCCATCCTGATCTGGGTTTTCCATGGGTTTCCCAGATCACTCCATGCGAATGCTGGGATGGTTCCTCACAATAGCCCATGGGCGCCTCCAGCCATATCCAGTATATCCCTTCCAAACTATTACCCTTTCGGATAGGTGCAATGCACTCTCTGCCACACGCTTTTAGTGAATCGCAGAGTAATAGTAATAGTATGAAACTTTATTTACAGTTGTCGTCTAATGGGGAATCTTCAGTTTTCTTTAATTCTTTCATCGGCCGCACTAACCAAATCATCAGCAACGAACAAATAAATTGTTCACTGTGCACGTATTCACGTTCTTTATTATCGTGTCATCTCCTCAGTACAGAATCTCTCACTTCACTTTCTTCATAAATCTCGGATATTCAACAAGGAATTTCAGTAGGTTTTAAGTTCCCTTGTTAGTGTGCATGTTTCCAAAGCATATGTGAGAATAGGAATGAGATATGATTTGTACAAGACAATTTTTGTTCTTCTGGGAACCTTCATGTCCCATAGTAAGCCCCGTACGGTACTGTAGAAGTTGGCTCCTTTGGTTACTCTATTCATTATTTCTAACTCACTTCTAGCGTTATTAGCAATTACGTTCCCCAGATAGCTGAATTGGTCAATAACTTCAACTTGGTGATATTACAATTTCATATGACAGCTGAATCAAAGACAAAAGAAATTTGTCCATAATATTTGCAGTACTTAATCCAACGCAAATGCGATAAGGAGGGTTTAAAATAAATACCACAGTACTTTCTGTTCGAAAACAGTACTGCTGTCATGTTAAACGGTTTAGGAATTCAAGTCGAACTGATGGTCTAGTATCGATCTAGTTACAAAATAAAATCAATCTCTTAAACAAACTGCAAAAATAAGAAAACATCAGGTTCATCTTTACTAGGACGACTCAAAATGTACAAATATCCTTTACTGGACAAAAAAAACTAAACAAATCACTTCATTGTTAACCAAACACACAGTCACCAAAGCTAAAAACGCAGAACACGCCTTTTAGTAACGCAGTACTTCAAAAGAAATACGCCAACGTTAAAATAAGAAAGGATTTCGTGTACTACGTTACCGGATTTTGTCTTCAGTTCACGTTTCGTGATACAGATTCAGCAAATTGTCTTGCTGTACGAGCTCAAGATGTTTATGTAAGCCGATACCGCTCACGGAGATGCTTTCCAGATCCTTTTACTTCGCCCACAAATACGACAAATTTGTGGGAACGCCCTCTGCAACCCGAAAAAGTTGTGCGGAGAAGCACTTCCTCCTAGTCGGTGGTGTCGAGGCCGTAAATCCTCCGGTAGCTCACTCAGCCAGCGTTGCAGATTCCGTTTACGAGCGCTCGGAAGGCCTCTGCGGGCGCTGCGCTGAACCGTGAACCAGATAATGCGCCCTGCAGGTGGCCAGGACCGCTATGGGCTTCGCTGCTCAGCCGCAGACTACACCAGCGAAGAAGAAGCACGAGCAAAAGACTCTGCTTTCGATAAGCTATTTTTTCTAAATCATTGAACATTGTTCTCATAGTAATTGCTATAGTCTTTCACTGCAGAGCACTAGACTGTAGGTGGTATGTTCGGAGCTACATTCGTAAATCTTCTTACCTCCAGGTATGCCAACATACAAACCGTACGCAGTAGTAGCAGGATACGTTAGCGCTGGGTAGCCTTGGGGATGGGAGGAGGATGAAGGAAAGGTAATTTCCGAGGTTGAGCTTCAAGCACAGGTCGTCGGGTTTATCGGTATTTAACGATTATCATTCACTCAAGAGTCAAGTCAGTGTCTCGGCGAAGGTACTAAGCTGCCTCCGCAAAAAATACGAGACGTTTCTTGTAAAGATATTCAAGGTAATGTGGTTTCATGACTTACCTTTTTTAAATCAAATTCATGGTTAACATCCTACACATTTGTATGTGTTTGCGTCAGACAAAGAGAGAGAGAGTACGTGGACGTTTGTGGGCTTGGTTTTACTAGACGAAACATAAGGATTTTTTTGTGTAAAATTTGTTCTAAAGGAAATTCTTTTTAGTTTCCAAAAAAAGTTTCAAATTAAGAAGACGATATTCCAAAGGTATTATATGTAACTGAAGAATGACTTCTCTTATTAAAGAAACGTAAATATAAGGTGACAGTATCGCGGTTATTAATTATTAGCTCCAAAGCCCGTCAAAAATGACAGGTTTAACGGAGTGTTATGGTAATTTATTTCTCTGCAGTTGCTTAACTAAATAGAATTGTTATAAAATAAAGCTCATTGTAATTTATTTGGTCCAGGCTGCTTTTCAGCCTAACCATAACTCCGCTAATATTGCTGATAGAAAAGCAAAACTTAAATACGCGCAAATTAATACATTCCCTGTATCGCATGTCAGTGTCATCATGCATCACGAAATAAACTTGATCCCAAATCTTCACAGGTTCTGACACCTTTCATTCTTATTACCTTTGATGATGATCGATGTTTTAACGGCTGATACAGCTTACAACGGCTGAAATAATAACCCCCGTTAAAACGAAGGATGCTAAAAGTAAATCATAACAACTTACGCTATGCCACGTAATAATTAATTGTGATTTAGGCCACGTATATCGCGATCAATTTGGAACTTCTTTCGTTCGAACCATGTAATGATCTTGGTAAAAAAAAAAACCAAAAAAAACCTGGTAATTAATATGCCAATTTAAACGCAATACATACTTTTCTTTCAGTGCTCTAAAAATTCATGTCTTAGCAGTTGTTTAACTAAATAGAATTGTTATAAAATAAAATTCAGTGTAATTCCTCGTGACTTGCGCTGTAGCAAAAGGTTTCAGTTTCCACCCGGGTACAGGTTGCAATTCAGCCTAACCACATACTACAATAAACTTGCCGCCAGGAGAACAATACTTTTATCTCACGCATATTAAAACATGAACAGTATCGCGTTTTAGTGGCAATAATGCATCGCGATATAAATTTGATAAAAAACCTTCAAGGGTTTTTATACATTTCTTTTTTGTTATCCGTGATTCAGACCGATATTAAAAAGTTTGAGTGGCTGACACAGTTTCTGAAATAATAGGCTCAGTGTATTACACAGTTGAAGCAAGGGAAATTAAATAAATCTTCCAAACTTACATTATGCCACGTAATAATTGTTTTAAGTGTAGTGTAGGATGCACAGATCGGGATCAGTGTGCAACTATTTCCGTTTAAACGAATTAATAATTTCAATAATAGGACACTTTAAATTATTTTTTAAAAAACTAAATTATTCATGCCCTCTGCCGTAACGACAAATGCCAGTCGTAATTCTGACCCATGCTAAGTAACAATCTAATCAAAACATTCGCTAAATTGATACTCGAAATACAAAGCTATTATTTCACATTTCTATGGACAAAGAATCTATGGAATTTTTCTATATATCAAAAGAATATTGCGTAAATATAAGCATCTAATGATTGATATTTCGATTTTAACGCAACACATACTTTTATTTCAGTGTTCTGTCAGTTAATTTAGTCGCGGATGTTATTAAATAACGTCCATTACCAAGAATAATGAAGCAAAGCGTGACGTCATTGCGTGACGTCATTAATTGACGTCATTCCGTGACAGGTGACGTCATACATGACAGCTTGCTTATTATATTAATAGATTATTAATATTAAATAGCAACGTTTCCAAGTAATTTAGCGTAACTTTGTTAGAGGAAACCATCTTCAAGTGAACAAACTTAGCAGTTTCTATTAAGCTACTTTTTAAAAAAATATCTTCTTAATATAATTTTTTTAAGTAGCTTGTACACATAAACGCCAAAAGATACGCAGGCCGCCATAACGAATAATGGCACATAAAGGGCAAAACAGTGTTACAGCAGTTTATTACACGTCTGTATGTATTGCTTACAGAATTAATTTTTCATCGTGTGTAATTTTGTGCTCGCGTATTTTTCGTCGCTGTTTACTACTGGTTTTTTAAAAAGCGATTTTTTTTATACAGTCATGATTCGTTAGGTTATACACTCATCAACCGTATGTTGCCTAAAACAACACTGAATTTATTTGCCACCTGGAAATGTTTCACTGTCAACGCGGAAAAAATGTATCCGTTTTCAGTTACTATTTCCCTCCTCCCTTCTTTCTCATCTACTTAAACACAGCCAGGAAAAATTCACTCCCAACTAAAATTAAATTTCATAAAATTGATTTTTCCAACAATCGGCTCTTACGTTATATTCGTTGATTCAGGAATGAACTGAGTTACTTTTCATGTACTGATAAACACAAGCAGTATTGTTTAGCACATTCAACTCTTTTCCAGCCACTGATTATGACGTATTTTATGATATACTGTAAGATACCTCAGAGTCATTGTTTACACCAGGGGTGGCCAACCCAAATGACCTTGCGGGCCACTTTGGAAATGTATCATAACTCCGCGGGCCGCATATAAAATTATATATCCCCATATTAGATTTAGACCCCCGATAGACATTTTTTTGAGTTAATATAATTTAATTATTCTGTAAACTAATAACTGTAAACTCACAAATGAAACCGGCAATATCTGTCATATATTCGCAAGATAATTATTTTAAAATAACATTTAATTTTTTCGTAATTTCGACAGTTAATTTTTGAATATATCGATGCACAAATATTGTATTTTTTTAATACATTGTTTTTCACTACTTTGGCAATTATAAAATAAATATATTTTGTAATAAAAGTGTGATGAATCTCGCGGGCCACCCCTGGTTTACACCTTAAGGAGGTCAGACATTCACTTATAGCTCCATACACCCCCAATAAATTTCGCAGACAATTTCGAACCCCTTTAAAAAGAAATTTTATAAAAAAGAGTTTGTATTAAAAATGTAATATAATCATAAAGAGCAATATGTTTTTAATTAATGTGATGAATGCTGTTGTTTTTTGTAGCAAGTTGAATCGATTTTAGGAGCAATGTTGCTAATTTTTAATCTCAATTCACCATCATGCGTGTTGCACGCTCAAAACAGCTCGTCAGCTGCCTTAACGTTAATCTTGTCGCGAACCCCCTACGATCAACTGGCGAACCCCTGGGGATTCGCGTACCCCACTTTGAGAAACCCTGCAGTGAAGGGTAATCCCCACATCTGCGTCGATCTTTTACTACGAAGTGGTTATTTCAGATTATTAGTAGTACAGATGAACGAATAGCTGTGTTACATCTTATTACATTGATTTGATTATATTGTGTTTGTAGCATTTACGACTGAGACGAGTAATGTTTCACTGAACTGTACGAATGAAATCAGGATGACCCCATAATTTGAGCACGTGCCAACGCATTTCATGGTATTTTGACTACTTCAAGTGTTACTTGCAGGTTGTAGATAGTATCAAAGTGTACCCAAATGTATGCAGAAAGCATTCCGTAAATCTCAGAGAATACGATTAGTTTTTCAACACGTGAATCAGAAAGTGGCAGGCATAAATAACAGGATCGCCAAGTAAGACCAGAACTCGGCCTTATTCTAATGAGGGCAACTCTGTAGTCTGTGCTAAGAATATGACGCATGAGAATGAAAATAGACGGATGCTACACTTTCACTGATCTTCCATCAAAAATTAGGCACGAGGGATATTTTCGACCAACAGTGGAAACGCTCATTTGTTTTTGTTTTTTTTTTACTGCTTAAAGTCTCTTAACAACGAGGTTTTTAGAGACAGGAAATGATGGGGGGGGGGGGGGGTAAGGAATGGGAAGGAAATCGACCATGGCCTTTTGAAGGAAGCATCACGGCATTTGCCTGGAGTTATTTGGAAAACCATGGAAAACCCAAATCTGGATGCCCGGACGGGGATTCGAACCGCCGTCCTCCCGAATGCGAGGCCAGAACGTTATCCGTTACACCACCACGATCGGTGAAAACGCTCCTCATTCACCACTGACTACAAGTTAGTTCTCTCTGGGGTTCTGATTTTTTTTTAAAAGAAAAGTTTCTTCATATTGACAGTGTGTGGAAAAAAGAGACAATGATGCATTTATGTCTTGCACATTTGCTTTTAACAAAAAAAAAAAAAAAAAAAAATGACAACTGCGAGTCCAGCCTCACGTAGTTAGGGATCCGTACACTGCTGATCAAAACATGTATTTCGTATTGTAGCGGTAGGTGCCGGGAGGGAGGTAAGGGTGAAAACCTTTTTACTTCTTTTTTTTTTAATTCAAAGAAACCCTAGGCTGCTATTTATTGGGTACTCATAATGGCGTACAGGCGAGGCTTATTTATTTTTAACATTAACATATTGAAACATTAAAAAAGAACTAAGCAAAGCGTCTTCTTACAATTGCCAACATATTAACAAACAAACAAAGCAATAAAACATCACCACATTTAAAATTGATCTTGAAGCAAAATTTCCGACATTAATAAGCGAACAAGAAAGCTTCACACTTGGTTTTTAAATGAAAGTTCCCTTCACAACAATGGGGAATCATAAATCAAATACAGTATTAACATTGACTGTATCCGATCTCAAATGCCGGGCGCCAGGGTAATTTAAATTATCCACCAAGTGTGGCTTGAAGAAAGTCTGCACCAGCTAGCTCAATATTTGGGAGGAGCGAGAACTCATAATCATTCAGAGGTCATTACAGGGCTGTACTCAATGACCGAATGAAAGTATCACACTGCACTGTAGGAAGATTACCGTGACGGCGATATGCTTCCCTCGACGGCGGAATTACTATAGCCCCTTGGCTATAGCGGACAGTGCACCACGTCCTTCAATAATCGTACTGAATGAGTGCACAGCGACCTCACTATACAGGACGCTCGTATCGACCCTCAGGTTCGATGCCAAGACGGAGCGATCTCTAACCTCGGAAGATCCTCTCCTTCCAGTCTAAAGACTCGGCGTCAAGTCCTCTCCAGCGTCCGCAGGAAAAGCCTCTCCCCGTCGCTCCTGGTTCACATAGAGCAAAAATACACTCGCGTTACAAAATGCAGAGGATAGTCTGTCTTTGATTGGTTCTGCAGTTTTAGCCTCCTCCTACCGGCTGTGACGATAGGCCAACATTGTCTTTCGAGATTCGTGCGAACTCGGCATAGCCTCGGACTTATTCGTCATCTGTGACCTCCAAACTGCCCGTTCGGAGACCTGGGGTTGGGGACACGAGCGGGTATTTTCCCGGAGCTAAGGGATCATACGCTTGACCAAATCCGTTAGAAAGGGTAGCTCCTCTCCATTGTCCCTGGCAGCCGCCGGTGTGGCGCACCAAGTGACGGCTACCTGCCTTTGGGTGGTTCCCCGAACAATGGTTGGCAAAACCTTCCTAGAGTTATTCCTGTGATTATTCTTTTTATATATAAAAATATATAAAATATTATATATAAAAATGTACGGAATGACCCATATTTGGTCATTCTGTTACAGTATGTGGAAGGTCATAGTGTTCAATTTATTCCCGTATTCGGGCGCGAAGATTGGTTATCAAACATACCGGAGCGGAGCTCATAACTCGTCTCACCAGAACTATCTGACCTCTTCAGTACGCCTTCACCACGGGACCCGAAAATCGAACTGTGACTGGCCAGGATGAAGTCAGAGGAAACCTGATAAAGGTCCGTAGCGAATCTGACGTGAAAAAACGATCGTCACAGCTTGATATAGGGGCAAAAGACTAATAAAAACATATAGTAGTGTAAGGGAACCAGATAAATGTTCAATATTAGCTGCACGGCCGGCGAGGTAACACGAGCCGCTATGTGCTGATGATATCACCAGGCACGCTTGCTCGCAGCAGGACGCAGTCAGTACGCCTCGGACTCTCGAACTTAACGCACGGATGTAACGCGTTTCGTGATTTACTACCAACAATATCGCTTTGTACCCCATTTCGGCAACTGGAGTCTAAATTATTCAAGATAGCGGGGGTGCAGCTCACAAATTGCGTTGGACAGAAAGTACGTTCTTGTGTTTGTGAAACTGTCTGTGTTTTATTTACGACAAATAAACCCGAACTATTTTGTAACTTCTGTTTCCTTCCATAAAACCTTTCTGATCCGTATTAGGCTAACACCATTCAAGCCAAAGAACTCTACGCAGCCTTCCATTTAAAATATTTAACATCTTTAAGTAAGCTGGGAGTTGATTAATTACAATTTCGAACTACAGTTTTGTTCGGCAGCTGAACAGCAATAATTACGTGATACTCAACACGTTTACTAAAAGTTGTAGTTCGAAAATAATATAGCTCACAATGGATTCGGCAACAAATACACACGATGTAATTCACGTGCAGCCTTTGACAGCCACGCATGCCAGAAATGCGACTTAAACCGAACTTCAGCATCCCTCAACGGAAAACTAACTAGCTTTTCTCATTAACAGTGGAATGAATTCACATATTTGCGTACTAAACGAATTTCCCATAGCAGGCGATTTTGAGCATGCTCGCACATTATACCACCACGAACTGCGTTACGCCACACCTTGGAGTACCAGCGCTATCTGTAGGAGATTCCCTGAACTGATTCTGCCGAACGGGAAAGACTTCACTCATGAACACACTATAAATTGAATAAAGAATAGCTAGCCCAATGATCTGTTGATATTAGTACCAACTGCCACCTTATATATGTTATAAACACCTCAATAAACAAATTAAACTAGTCACACTCGCTCACAAGTTAGGGAATAAATTTCAATGAGCCAATAGCATCATTTCTAAATCACACTACTCGACCGCACCCAAAAGGTATTGGTTGATTCTATATAACAAATTAGCATTGACCTCAAGAGAATTACTTATTACTTCTAAATTAGACCATCTAATATACGTGTAAAGATGAAGTTAAGTTTTCGTTATTTACTTACTTTTGTATGGCAACACAAGTAACATTTACGTTACAGGAAAGGAATGCATTGTGTGGTAATGTGTTCCGCAGTCTGTTTAGAGGGTCCATAGTCTCAGGCCAGTCGAACCAACTTATTTTATACTGCTGGGTTCCTGAAATTATACAAAATAAAATCTTATTATACAAACTGATAAAGTGAGATAGAGTCGGCAACAAATACAAAACCGCATTTCTCCTGAAGAGATTAAAGACAAAAATAGTTATTCAGACTGCTAACACGCTGTGATTTAATAGTTATGTTGAATATTTAAAATAATTACAGGTATTGAAAACAGTTGTCGGTAACTAACATTTCTCCTTGTGCGGTGGATTAAAGGCTGTTTGCAGTCTTGCTTACTAAAAAGAAATGGTTGGTGCGTAGACTTACGCGGTAGTTGTCGATGTTATCTCGGTTGTCCGGGTGGAACCGCGTCAATTTATCGAAATCTAACCTTTCAGTCATCATTTTGTGGCTTTCAGCCCTCTGAAGCAAGCCATAAAATTTTGGCTGAAACGTTAGGTTTCGATAAATTGATGCGGTTCCACCCGGACAACCAATAAACCAAAGAGAAATAATGTTTGCATGATGCAGCGATGAACAGGGAACTGTTCCCATTTAATCACCGAAAGGAAAAAAATTATACTTTGACGCTAAAATATGAATTTGAAAAACTAAGGAAAATCTGTAGATATCAGAGCAGTAACCTCTCACAAAAAATAAATAATACTCTTAAATTTACACAATGGTAGGATTGTGTGTTTGTGTTTTTTATATATAATTATTATTTGTAACAGTTTCTCCCAGTGCAGGCAGTGTTGCCAAGTCAACGAAACGAGAAATGGCCAAACAGTTTTAAAAAGGCTCCGGAATGTGCTACACTTTATTTGTGTATCCAGTTATATGTACGAGGTAAGGGAGCATTCATAAACTACGTGGCTCTGTCTAGGGGGGGGGGGGGAAGGGGTTGTCTGGGAAGCTACGCTGGGCTGGGGAGGATGAGACGTAAGGGTTTCAGAGCCAGGCCACGTAGCTTTCCATTCATATTATTTGTCACAGTTAAAATGAGGTACAGAACACACAACAGCTTGTGAATATTTATTTCCGTCATTTAATTATCTCCATATGTAATTTAGGATAGTCTGACAAGAGAAAACAGTACAAAATGTCTTCTGGAATCAATAGGGGAAAAAAGCTACGTGCTACGCGCGGGGCGTTGGAGGGGGGGTAGAGGCAAAAGCCACGTAGGGCTAGATGAGTAGGAGTGGTGTTCACAGGAGGCCAAAATGGAGTTACGTGGTTTATGGGCGCTGCCTAATCTGCTATGCAAATAGGATTCAGATTATAACAACATTATACACATTTTGTATCCAACTGTACTATCCGGCAGCACTGAGTGGCAAATGTTGGTATTTTCCGAGCGGGGCAAAACCTGTGAGATTGGCGCGCCTTGGTACGTTATTTTCCCGCCCCATTATCGCCACCCCGAGTTTCTCCACCCCGATTGTCACCTGTTGTCGCCGCCGCCGGTTTACACCCCCCTAGATCCGGCACTGTATCAGGTGGGAAAGTTGTACAGTCCCCAATTCTACATCGTCACATTACATCTGGCGTTTTCACTTCTTACTCGACTAACGTTTGTCTTGATTCCAATCTCGAGTGTCGGTAAGACGCATGCTGGGTCTTCGATTGCTCGGTGTTTAATTGGTGTAACATTCCATATTTGGCTCCACTCTGCTTTGATGTTGAAATCATTGTTTCTTGACGTTCTGTGACCCGAGGCGACTGCGAGGAGAATCCCGTAGTACTTTGAGGACCTGGAGATCTTGTGGGAAACCAACATAGTCTAGATATCGCCATTTTTGCGTAATGGCTACTAAGCGTTGCACCTTGTAACCGATTTTCCGCATAATGAAACAAATTCAGTTAGACCATTTTAAAGTAAATTTGCAACATTTCAGTAATTTTATGTTATATTATGAAGTTCCCCCCCCCCCCCGTTTTGGATGTGTTTTGGTCAGTCATTTAGTTCAATGTGTTGCTAATAAGCGCTCAGTAATTTTTTTTTCCATTTTAAATGAATTCAAGCTCGATTCAGTAAACATTAATAGATTGTTTCGAATGAAATTGACAATGTTAATTAGCAGGGCCGCTTTTAAGCACAGACTACATAGGCTGTATTAGCCTAGGTGAGCCGAATTTCGAATTTAAGCCCCCGGTCCACTGCCGGCAGGGGAGCCCACAAGGTATAAATGTGGCCCTGTTAATTAGTTTCCTTTGCTGTCCATTGTTGATGAAACGCTTAACTTCGTGGTCGCCGCTGGAGAAACCGACCTATTAAGCGAATAATTGAATAATTCATTGTTTTGGAGAAAGGGGAAACAAACTTATATGGTGAGCTCTGGAAGCACTAAGCAAACTCACAAAAATCTTTTTTTTTTTTACTTATGGCTTTACGCCTTGTCGACGGCTAAGGTCATTAAAGGCGGGATGGGACTGGGGACAATGAACGGGAAGGAATTCGACAATGGCCTTTTTGAAGGAAGCATCCCGGCATTCACCTGGAGTGATTTTGGGGAAACCACGGAAAACCCAAATCCGGACGGGGATTCGAACCCGAATGCGAGGCCAGAACGTTAATCACAAAAATCCTTTGGAATCAAGTGACTGTGATTTTACAACGAACGATGATTTGTTAAAAATTAAGAATTTTCTATTAGTCTACCAAAAACAAATCTGGGGGCACTTCCTTCTCCTTTTCTTAAAACAAGCTGCAAAATCTTTCTACCCCTACAGCATGTCTCCGCTGTCTTGGTAGGCTGTTGGCTCCTTCGTTCTCCTGTGCCGCACTCCGCGAGATTGAAGGTAGGTGTGGGGGGAGGAAGCTATTGTCTCGGCGTCACCTCTGCGTTCGTCTTCAACATTACTGGCTTTCTAAATCTGAATATCGCAGCAACATACAGTATTTTCAAGAGACCTATGTTACGCGAATTTCCTTAATATCTTCTTCTCTTAGATATCGGCCATCTAAGGACCACGAAAAGTAATCCCGTGCATTATTTTCTATCTTTCTTTTCTTGACTTCCAATAGTTTTTCATCTTTCCACTTTGCTGTTTCCATTTCTTAATTTATTATTACTATTTTATAAATTTTCTTCGTACTAATTCGACTTTCACATATTATGAGGATTTGCTTTTATTTTCAGCTCTTCATAAATTTGATTTGCTGGTTGTATTTTTGTTATCTTATTAGAGTGCAGATAAATAAAAAATTGTGGTACTACTTCCGTCTACCCCAAAAACTATTTATAACAGCAACAATATTCCCATAACTGTTAAAAATGAAATGAAGGTAGTTTTTTTCCTATCAAAGTTACACGTCTGTAAATGCCTCACTATTTGATCTAAACACCAGCACCCTATATCGAACGCAGGCGCCTGACACTTAAGAGGACGCGGTATCTATACCCGGTTCAGCCAATCAGATCTCGGTTTCCTCCAATTTACCTAAATAACTCCAGACAAATGGCATAATGATAGCTTCAGAGGGCCATCGCCAAATTCCTTCCCATTACTTTCCCCGTATCTACAGCTCAATTAACCTCAACGTTAAAAAACTGTAAAGCCCTAAATGTGGAGGATGAATGTACAGAACTTGTTACCCATGACTTCAGTTTCATGTTCGTTCGATAATACGCAATACTTCATGCATAGAACCCAATTTAGAATACGTAGGGTAGACTCGGTTCGGTTGTGATAATTTTCATTTGATCACTCATAATTTTGTTAGTATGCCAGTTAGCTGGAAGTAAGGTGTTATTTTTGTGTAGTAAAATGTACATTTGTCTGCGTATAAATACTTAAGTTTTGTCCGTAAGTACAATGGTTAACTCATAGCAGCAAATTAGAAAAGAAGGATAAACCCCCCTGTGGCGATTGTGACAGTGCTTGGGGTCGGTAGTAACACCTTCAAAAATACACCAAAATGGTGTAAAATCGCTTTAATTGCAAGTAATACCAAACATAAGGTAACATAAACTTCTTCTGGAAAATTTTTAATATTTATTAACTATAGAAGTTAATCTGGGAACTCTTTAATAGCTTATAAATAATAAGGCATTTTAACATATATAGTTATTATAAAAGTCTTGATATTGATCGTTTTGATAATACATGTTATATCGTAGATTGTCATTGTTTTTCCGGGATGACTCCGCATTCATCCATCACAAGCAGTATTTATAGCTTTTCTTAAGGGTCCGAAGACAGATAGATCCAAGGGCTGCAGTTTGTAGGAGCAGTGTGGAGGAAATGAAAGTAAAGAGATTCGATTTTCTTCTCAAAAATCCAATGTTTTAATGTGGATATGCGAAGAATATTTATCCAGCAATAGAAAGCCTCTGTGCGTTGGAGAAGCATTAGGAATTTCTTAAAATGTTCTAGACACACTACGAACAATGCATCTTGCATCCAGCCAGTCTCTGTCGATCCTACTGGTCCGTCCCTAAGGGCGAGGTTACACAGTACGAGTTGCTGACCTGGCAGTGGACAGCTACTGCCCCTGTCCACTCACATGACAGTAGCTCGACTCGTCTCGCCCGGTCACACAAGTGCGAGCTGCTGGCGTGAAACTAGACAGCTACTGCATGTGTGTACTCGCATGACAGTAGCTATTCATAGGTCTCGCGCAATGTTGTCGCAAAATACACGACTGATCACAGTTCATAACGTAATAAAAGCAGTTACATAAATGCGGTGAAATACTGAAAGTGCTGTGCAAAAAAAGAAGAAAAACAGAACGATATGGGTCAAGAATTGGATGCAAAGGAAAGAGGCAACGCAGATAATATTTAAAGAACTATATAATGAAGATCCCCGTACTTACTAAAGCCCTACAAACATACACCAACTAACAGAGAAAAGATTTATAATTATAGATTGAGCAGAGCTACAAGAATCGTTGAGAATGGGTTTGGCATCCTAGCATCTCGTTGTCGCCTGTTGGGAAAACCAGTTCAAGTTAAAGAGCACACTGCGATAAAGATCTTCTTATGTGCATGTAGGTTACACAACTGGTGTCACTGCATCAGGAACCTATACACCACCAGGAATGACAGATTATGAAGACATCATGAACTTTCAGATCAATTTTTGGCAGTGGAGGTCAGAAATTCATCTATTATAAAGCATCCATTGCTCGCTGATCAATAATAGATCGAAAGCAATAGCAGAGAAAATGCGACAAAAATTGCTTCATTGCCGAGGGAGCGGTTACTTGGCAAAATAATATGATTGTGTGATTATGATATAAATACATTATAATAAAAAAATACTTACCAAATTACTTGTTGTTTGTTTTTCTTTTAGATTAATTATTTTCATAATGTAATCTATAGGATTGAACCATTTGATGGATGGTTTATAGAGCTCATCAGTGCCACGTCCACTTTTTTTGCTTTTCTCAATTTTCAGTAACTCCTGGTTATACGTATAACGTAACTTTTTTTTTATCCTTTTTGTTACTTCATTCGTGTTTTGTGAATCGAATTCCACGCAAATACGAGAATTTTTTTTATTTTAGCCATTACTAGAAAAACAAAATCAACGAATAATACACCTGGCGTGGTCCCGGGCTTACGAGCTACTGTCATTTCGCAAAAACCGTGCAAGTTGACGTCCGAGTCGCACGCGAGCTACTGCTGGTGGCGTGGTGGGGGAAGGCGAGTGGCGAGTAAAATCAAAAAATGTTGTAGTAACTCGCATGCGAGCTACTGACCGACTCGCACGATGCGGTCACACGGAGCGAGTAGCTGCACTGCAGTAACTGACTAGGCCAGCTCGCATGCTAGCTCGCACTGTGTAACCAGGCCTTAACAAAATTATCGTGATAACAACCCGAGGAAGAATAAATAAAGGAGAAATAGTATTGCTCAAGGCATTTACTGCAAAAGCAACCGTAACTAATGTGCGTTGTACAGCTGAATTAAGAGTTACCACTTGCCGTGTGCCACGTCTTGCTCTGCTTTATCATGTTTTTGGACAGTAGTGACGCCTGTTTCGTCAATATTGTATATATCCTGCGGCTCATAGATGTATCTGTCCTTGACATCTTGCAAATTGTCATAAAAAATACTTCCATATTTGTTTTGTTAAAGCTTGTTGCTCTTGAGATGCTAGTAACTTCAGCTACACGAACAGAAAGTGGAGTCTTTCTATTCATGAATGAACGAAACCATTCCTCACCAGCCATCTCATTCTCAAGCCAAGTAGCAGGTCAATTCAGATCGTATTTAGTAGAAAGCTCATAAGCAAATTTCCGTACGTCTTTCGGAGAAAGGTAGAAATATATTTCAGCGCAACGTCTGATATCTCTTGACAGCTGTGTTTCTTGCTGCTCAGAGAATACTTTATTATAAGCGACGTACCCCATGCTGACGCTGTCGTCATTGTGGGTGCGCATTCACTTCGTTCATAATCACAGCTCTCCGTAAAGAAGTCCCACGTTTCACTTCTTTATTTTTTGTGAAGTCACACTTCCCTCTTTCGGTCTTCCTCGAGCGTTTTCTGGGTAAAAAAAAAAAAAAAAAAAAAAAAAAAAAAAAAAAAAAAAAAAAAAAAAAAAAAAAAAAAAAAAAAAATCTTATGCCATAAGTAGCCAGAAAGTATGTCACAATCGTACCCAACGCTCTCCTTCACAAAACAGCAATCGCCATGAAAATACAAAATAATTTTCTTGCAAAGTAATCATTGCTATTTCATTACTAATGTGTAACTTGTAACGAGGAAAAACACACATTACTATATCTGTACACATATAGCAACAATTATTGAAAGAAATCTAATAAAAATACTTTTGGCGTTTAAAAAGTAATGAAGGCTACTGCGATTGTTAATATCGCGCGATGGCTGACGCTATACTGTGAAACACGTTCAAACAGGCACGCCGCTCCTCTATACCACCTCCCCCTCAGTATCGGATCCACCACGTAGCAAAAGTTAGCAAATGCTGCGGGCCCCGCGCCTTGTGGGGGGACTCGCTTCTTCTAGGGGGGCCCAGCGCCTTCTGTAGGGGAATCCTCCCCTTCAGGCCAGATGGGTGACCTTTTTTTTTATTACTATTCCTTATAGTGACTACTGTCACAACCGTAATCTGGCACAACCTTATCCAGTCTCCCCTACTTGTTCTGCGTTTATTAAGTAGTTGCAGTATTATTCTATCACTGTTAAATACAATTCTGCATATGAGCGTATACAGTATATTGAGTACAAGGAGCGGTTCTCTCCAAAGGATCGAAGGGAAGCCAACACACTTTGAACTGCCAACACACTTTGAACTGCCAACACAACTTACTTCCACACAGCTGTTTATTCGCAAACTGCATTTAGAGCACAGGTTGAGGCAGAGAGAAATCCAGCGCATTGGTCAGATCCATCAGCTTAGGCTAGTTTCGTTTTTTTTTTTTTTTTTTTTTTTTTTTTTTTTTTAATCTGCTTTACGTCTCCTATAACAACTAGGTCTTTAGAGACGGGAAAGGATGGGGGGCAAGGAATGGGAAGGAATTCGGCCATGGCCTTTTTGAAGGAAGCATCCCGGCATTCAGAAAGCTAGCCGTTACACCACCACGCTCGGTGCTAGTTCCGTAATATTGAACACAGCATGATGTCTAATTTTTGTACCCCACAATAACAACAATGCCTTGTTGGCAATCGATTCGACTCTGCTCATAGCTCGTTTGTATTCCTTATCTGGAGATGAGACGAGAGGACTGTCACCTAGCTATCGTCTCCTTGGATATGCTTGGGATAAGGGGCAGGCACGTGCACTC
Organism: Vandiemenella viatica; assembly: GCA_031002005.1. Classification (NCBI taxonomy): domain Eukaryota; kingdom Metazoa; phylum Arthropoda; class Insecta; order Orthoptera; family Morabidae; genus Vandiemenella; species Vandiemenella viatica. The sequence goes on from CM061920.1 coordinate 86,750,766, forward strand.
TGCTCCCATCAACTTGATTTTTTTTTATTACATACTTCTTCCAAAGTAGCATTTGGCTGGCTTCCTGAATTTCTTTTGCATAGAGTGTGAATGGAACGGTACAACATCGAAAATATACAGACACTAGCTGATACCCGCGACTTCATACGCGTGGATTTAGAATTTCTTTGCCAGAATTGAATATAGAAAGTTTTTACTAGCAAAGGATTGGTCCCAAACAACACCGAGTCGGCATGATATGACCGGAAAGCCACTACTATATAATTCTACCATCGAACCTGTCTCTTGAAGAGAGTCAATTTCCAACATATTTAAAAACAGAAAAACAAACGAAGGTGAGGGGATGTGTGGGGGTGCGAAATTTACTAACAAATTATCCACTAACATAATGTGCGAGAAGCATAGCTTGAGCAAGCGACGTAACATTACAGACTAACACACATCCGTCTATCTGTCACCATTCAATAAGTTCTTAAAATTTCATGACTAAAACTGTTAATCATACCGAAAAAAAAAATGTCCTGTGCCGTCCCTACAGATTATCTTGTCAAATTCCGTCAATATCGGTATAGACAATTAGTTGTCAAAACGTAACAAAAGACAGAGACTTACTTCCGCATTTATAGTATTATTACTGTAGATCACACACACACTGACTGCGAATCACCCCTGAGGGATCAATATAACGTAAGAAAGTGTACACCTACAGCATTGTAAGACTACTTACGATTTGCCTCGCATTTCAACCCTAACTTTGTGATATCTACAGTTTAACATTCAATCCGAATAACCGACGGCCAAGACGTGACTCTTACGATCAAAAACAATTTTTAGCCACCATGCAGATTTGAAACGGAGAACACGACCCAAGCATTAGTAAGCAAGCGCTTTAACCACGCAGCTACATGACCGCTTCACGGACAAACGGTACGATACCTCCATATCCAATCCGTCTGTCTATCGCCGTTCAGTAATATTTCGAAATTATAAGACAACATGTATTATTTATACGGATTATTTTTCAACCAAATGTAGACAGTATTTTTCTCCTTGTTTCAAAGGAAGTGTGCAAAGTTTCATCGAGATCGGATGAAAACTGTGGATTTGTATGAAGAACAAACAAACTAACAAACATACATACATTCATCTTTATATATACAGACATAGTCTACCCTGCTATTAAAGCTTTGCTGCTTGTCCTTTTATATTATTGTTTGTATTTTATACTATTTTTTTTAATGTAGTGATAACCCTCTGAAAGTGACAATCACCTGCCGTTAATATTATTAATGTAGTTGTTATTAACATTATTACTGCTATTATTAAATGTACTGAAACATTTATTTTTGTTCCTATAGGCCTATATTATTTTTACTAGGCACTTGTTTCTTAATGAACATTACGTTAGGGCGAAGAAATATTTGTAACTCACCCGATTAGAACTACGTATTTGTAAATTTGTTTTATTTTATATAAATCCAGTAAAATATTAATGTAAAAGAATTACGACATTTAGATCCTTGTAACACTAGTTTGTTAATCTAGAATATTGGTTAATGGTTAGTTTACGTCAACTTTCAATGTTCCTTTCTTGAATGATTGTTTGCGTGCCCGTCTCATCCCAACATTTTAATGAACTGAGAGGTTTCGCTTGGAAACCTTTCAGCAACGATGAAAAAATAATGGCGATTAAAAGCATACGACAGTTTTACTCTTTTATTTATGTGTGTTTTTACGGTACATTAGTTATGCCGAGGCCGATTATACGGAATCGCCTTTGAGAACCCGGTTCATCTCAAAACAAATCTCTTGTGAAAACATCTAAGAGTTTACAGGACATGGTGGAGCGAGGTTTGCATTAGCCAGTAGCCATTCCGGCATGGCTCCGCTAAGAAGCTGCTTTTAGCTGCTGGAAAATAAAGCAGCATTGATAATCAATGTGGATAGACCGAATAATTTTCTGAGACGTTCGACCAGTTTGTTGGCTTTTAAGACGACCAGTTAGCCTTGGTTGGAAATATGCGGAACTCAGATTACATAGAGTCTTAGCGATAGTAGGACTGAGAGAATAAAATTCTTTTGAGTCAATTTCTGGAATAGTGGTCTTACAATGATTATTATGTTTAAATAATTAATCAGATTCAATCATAGGTTCCAGCCGTGCCCTTAATATCATGATAAAATCCATTTAGTGATTGTTCAATATTTCCTTTGATGATCTGAAACACTTTTATGTCGATTCAATTAATATTTATAATTATGACTATCGACAATATTGGTTTCATAACTTTGATTTGGTTTTTTTATTTCGAATTTGCAGCTCGTCAACATCCAGGTCATTAGAGCCTAGATTGAATTGCGAGTAGGGAACGGGAAGGGGAAGGGATTTGTCAAGGCCTTTCGCAAACCCCCCATTACCTTCGAATGATTTCGGGAAATCAGGGAAGACTAAACTCTCTACAGCCGAAGCGGGATTTGTACCTACATCTTTCCTAATGTCAGGCCAAACGTTAACCACTTATTCACCATATTCTGTCAAACTAGAACGATTTCACCCTACAACGAAAGCCCATTCACTTTTGCCGTCAACAGAGCAGTCTACACTGCTTGCGATATTTACACAACGAACTTAGCAGTGTGTACTTCAAATCATTGAGACTAGCCCTGTAACGGTCCTGTCAAAAGAAATTTTTGAAGGATTAAGCGTTTTCGCCTCCGATAGTCTGAGCTAGTGTTAATTTAAAGGCCACGAGCTATTTTAACAATATTTCCCGAACTTTCAATCACCACATTTCGTGAATAATTTAAAACTTACCTGGCGCTAAACACATTCATATTCACGTAATTTAGAGTAGTACTGAATCCGGTCATTGAAATTTGTAATTTTGTCATTCATTGTAAAGTTTCATAATAATGACTTTGTTTCATTAATATTTATTATTTCCTTAGTGGTTTGTGTTTGTATATTGGCAAACGTAAAATGAGGCACCGCTCTGTATTTCATTTTTCGATGATAACAGAACTATAACGTTTTCACCCTACAGCCAAAACACATTCACTACAATACCTAGCCGAAATCGATAAATGAGGTATTATTTTAAAGACTACGATCTCTGCTTTGGTCACATCAGTTTTTACGAAAGAATTTTTTTGAATCTGATCCTAAAGGGGCAAAGGAATAAATATTTCTAAGTGTTGTTTTGTCAAGAGCCATTTATCTCCGTCGATTCTTGACAAAATCGATGAATGAGGTATCATTATGCATTATATTACAAGAAAATATTTTTTCTTAATGTGACCCTTAAAGAGCAAAAGTGTCAATATGTCTACAACGCTTCCCCCCCCCCCCTTTCCTGAGCAGTTTATCTCCATTGATATCCAACCAAAATCAATAAATGAGGTTTCAAGCTTAAGATCTTAGTTCTTGTGACATCATATTTTAAGAAAGAAATTTATCGGAATTTGACCCTTTTTTTAACTGCTTTATGTCTCTCAACAGCGAGGTCTTTAGAGACGGGAAAGGATTGGAGGGGGGGGGAGGAATGGGAAGGAATTCGGCCATGGCCTTTTTAAGGAAGCATCCCGGCATTTGTCTGGAGTGATTTGGGAAACAATGGAAAACCCAAATCTAATTTGACCCTTAAAGAGCAAAAGTAATGACTATGATGGTAGCTCGTATGAGACAGTTCAAAGCCAACCCGGTGGATAACAGCAGCAGCAGCAGCACATATGACAGATATTTTACTAAGCTGCTTCCCTGGCCTCGACAAGGATGGAACATGTTACCAACAAATAGCCGCACCACATATCACAGAGATGTCAATAAACTGTGTATTCTACGGAAAGATTTCTGTTTTGTTATATAATACCTGTGTAAATATTTTTTTAAGAAATTTTCTCTACGATCGCAGCAACAGATTTCACACCAAGCGTGGTGGGTGAGCGGTTAACGCTCTGGCCTCGTATTCGAGAGGACGCCGGTTCGATCCCCGTTCAGGCATTCACATTTGAGTGTTCTATGGTTTCCCCAAATCATTCCATGTGAATGCCGGGATGCTTCCTTCAAAAAGTCCACGATTGAATTCCTTCCCGTTCCTTGTCGCCAATCCCGTCCCGCCTCTATTGCCGTAAAGCCAAAAGTAAAAAAAAAAAACGGGTTTCATAGAGATATGGATATGCTGTGTGTATTTTGTTTAGGTTAGCTGTATTCCGTTAAGGTAAGTGACAGTTTGTCATACATAAGTTTTACACGTCCAAACGTTTTTTCTAATTGTTTCGTAATATGTTGTAAGTATTTTGTTAGTACCTGCTACACTAAAACAAACAAACAATTGCTACAAATGAGGCGGTTCTTCTTTCGTCCTATTACAAACTACCAAGCTATCTGATCTTCGTTTTTATTCTCAAAATTTTAGCATTGGTCATTTAATTGTCTTAATTGGAATAGTCCCCTTAAGGCTGGACTCTAAAAGCATTAAATACAATTTTATAGATTCCAAAATTGGGCCCTATTAAAATATAACGTGTATATTATTTGTATTTCAACAAACTCACCGATCGTGGTTGGTAAACGGTAACCGCCTGGCATGGCCTTTGGGAGGATGTGAATTCGAATCCCGGTCCAGATTTGGGTTTTCCATGGTTTCACAAATCAATCCAGACGAATGCCGGGATGGTTCCTTCAAAAAAAACCGTGACTGAATTCCTTACCTTCAGTCGTTTCCCTCCACTAATCACCTCAATGTAGAAGAGGCGTAAAGCCATGAGCAAACTAAAATAGTTGGATTACAGCGATTCAAGTGCAAATATATTAGCCAATCAATTTATAAATTCAAACTTCTGTCAAGTTGAGGCACTTTTCTTCTACGGATGAGGACCTTTCGACAGAAGCAAGCACAAATAAGAAGATTGAAGGGATGGTGTTATCAATATTTTTTTTAAAATTGCTTAACGTCTCGTAACAGCGAGGTCTTTAGAGATGGGAAATGATAGGGGTCAAGGAATGGGAAGGAAGTCGGCCATGGCCTTTTTTTTTTAAAGAAAGCATCCCGGCATTTGCCTGGAGTAATTTTTGAAACCATGGAAAACCCAAATCTGGATGCCCGGACGGGGATTCGAACCGGCGTCCTCCCGAATGCGAGTGTTATCGATATAAATCTTTTGGCTCCGTGGTTTAAGAAGGCCCCTGACGAAGAGGAATAGAAAAAAATTATCTGCACAAGTGTAGAGTAAACTATAGATTTTTAACTGCGGCGTTACGCCTCGTCAACGTATAGTTCATTAGAGGCAAGGACCTGGAAACAATTCGGCCATGGCCTTCTGAAGAAACTATCCCGGTATTCGTCTGGTGTGATTTCGGTAAGCCACTGAAACCCCAATCCGGATGTTCAGACAGGGATTCGAACCCGCGTCCTCCAGAATGCGAAGCCAAAACGTTACCGCTCACTCATCATGCTCGGTATTGAATTTAATATCCAAAAAGATAACCCAATAAAAATCAGTAGTAAAACATTTAAATTAAGCTTGCTTCCACGAATATAAATGCAATCTTTAAATCATTAAATCCATAAAACGACACTTGACTATTAGTTTTCAAATAAAATAGCAAAAGAATTGTTGGTCACGTGCTGAAAGTTATTAGTGCTGTATATCTTCCGTCTACTTTCTCGAATAATTTTTGAAAGTAATATTTAATTGAGTCTATGTGAACTTATGAATTAAAGATTCATTCCGTAAAGTTTAGGATGATTTTAAGAAACCTGATTCGATAAACCCTGCCAAGTGAGCATAATACAAGAACCCATACGTTCTCGAAACTAATAAGCACTTCATGAAATTTGTAAAACCTCGCCATATTTTTATAAAAACATAAGGCACATTAACAAAATGAAATTTACTTGAATAAAGATAAATCTCTGCTACATTATCAGTTGCCTTTAAACCCGTTAACTAATGTTCCAATACTGCTTGAAGCGCGAGTGAACATACTCATTACAGTAGCGATAGGCTGCTTAGTATTCTCACTAAGCGCCGATTAGAGAATTATCTGCTGAATATGCTGAATAAGTTACCTCAAACACTAAACGAAATTTATAGGGAAAAAATCCATGAATTTCAAATTCATTTCTGTAGAGGAAAGTAACTCCGATCAAACCATCTATTACGATTAGTTGATAACGTTGGTAGTCTTATCAATCGCCGCGGCGGCTAAAGAATGAGTTGAGATAGCTACGTCCAGAAGATTTGTTGGGATAACACCACTGCACATTTAACATCGCCCAGAGAAAGCTTAACCTTACGTTATGGATCCGATGTAGGTTTAAACACACTGCAAGATATGTTCGCAAAGGAACAAGGATTCTGGGCTGAAGTACACTACCAACGCATCATTACAGTCGGTTAGGTATGGAGAAAATTCAGTGAAAAAACTATGCTTCTTCTTTGAAAACAGTTTAATTATAATCCCCCACATGTATTACAAATTTTATGTTTCCCCTCCATTAATTAAAGTAAGCAGCTAAAACTGAAAGCACATGTTGAAATTAACATGTGGAGTATTTTATATAATTTGCAATTATTGTATTATGATCACTTTCTTACTGGTATACATCGCAAGTACAGTTCACATAGCCTACACATGAATAACAAGCCAAGCAGGAGTCAACACACTCATCTAGTTATAAAAAATAAAAAGAAAATAAAAAAGTCTCTCTCCAACTTCATAAATTACAATAATATCTAGAGCAGCTGGTATGTTTTAAATACTTTCATGCTCTGTTATATTTTGGTAATTACCGAAAGAAAATGTTAAAAAACGCTTGAAGTGCTTTTAAAATTATGTTTACAAATCTTGTTGAATAGTCAGCCAAGATTAAAATATCATTGGGCTGACTTTTACAGCAGAAGCCATGTCTACTTGTTGGGCTGTTGTTTATAGCAATGGCTTGAAGTTCATGGTTGTAAAACTATCCTAATAGCCACATTGTGCTAAGTCCCGTGTTAAATCCTATTCCTCTCCACAGTGCGCATGGATTAGTAATTGGCCAACCAGACTGCAAGAATGTTCGATTTCTCTGCAAAGTTGGTATCTCTTGGAAGGTAAAGACTTATAGATAATTATCCACTATCTAATTACTTACTGTAATACTATGGGCATGTAGCATGAAGTTTATTTTATTTATTATCAGCAAAGTTTCCTCTGTTAATTTTAACAGTGCTGCCTGATCTGTCTAGACTTTTACTAATTTCTAGTTGGCCGCGCTCGCAGAGAACGTCCTTGTTTTATTGGTTACCCCGTAATAGTAAAAGAATTAATACAAGGATATTATCAACGTAATGCAGTAAAACAAATACTGATTTATTTTACTCTACTAGCTTCATAAATTCGACAATATTTTAGTATTTAAAATCGCCTTAAGTTTAAAAACACTTGTGAAGTGTTCTATACAATTAGTTCCTTGTCTAGACCAAAATCGTTATCAAAAACTGACTTTTCAACAAGGATAAAAATACCAATTCGGTAAATAAGCTAAATTTTATAAAAGACGTTACTTAGTGTCGACCAAGTTTTTAACAGTTAAATAATGCTCACTTTCGTCCACACAGAAATGGTGAATATACGTATTCTACGGCTCCTAAACAGCTTCTCTATATCTTCTAAGCGAAGTCCGCGTTAGCAGGTCAGGTCGTGAAGCAGGCTGCTATGTAAAAGTGAAATTGATCACTGCAAAGTGAGCACCACGTACAGCGTGAAGTGAGAAATGTTTTGAGTAAGATGGTCGTCACATACTAGAAACTGCGGACTCATGTTAACAGTATTGTGGTGTCTAAAGCTGCTGGCACTTTTGTAAAACAATTATCTGGACTCCAGTGATGTCTATAGCAGAGATTTTCGTTGGAATTTTTCCTAGCGCATATTTGCTCACAAGCTTCAAAGGAAATGAAGTTTTACTCAAATGGAAAGTTTTCGGAGAAACTGATGAGCTCTGTAACGACTGACAATCGTCCTGAGCCAACCAAAGAGTTTTTTAGTATCTTCTTCTTATGAAAGCCTTGCTCATGTCGAGTGTAAGTGGTTACCATTAGGTATGTTTACGTCTCGTTGGGAAGATGAACTGGGGTGGTTTCTCGTTGTTTGCTCCAGTGTTACAGTGTTCGTAGGTGTTTTTGACAGTGTGTGTGTCCAGTGTGGAAGGTTGTTGCTGTTGTGGGTGAGAGAGGGGAGAGGGGTACCAGCCCCTTCATGGCTCCTCTTCTGAAAGTCACCAATTTGGCTCCATCCTACAGAAGAACCACCATGAACGGTGTCGTGTGCTCTCGCTCTATATGCACTGCGGAGGGGTATAAGGTTTAACCCCACATGATCTATTGTTAAGAATTTTGCACCATCAGTATCCTATCCTGGCGTCAAGTCCTTATGATGAAAATTTCTTTCACCACCAGGATTCTAACCATCTAAGCCCGTGTCAGCGCCGGACACCGTCATGGAGCCGCAGCCAACTGAGTCAATGGGCCGCACTTTCATAGTGTATATTATTTTTGACCATGACTAACCAATGTGGATCATCCGGAGTTTTGCAAGAGGTTGTGATTGGAGAAGACAAAGGGGGTGTGGGCGTGCGTGGGACTGCGGACCGACGCTGCGCAGGGAGATGGAGTCTTGCTTTGGGACTGCGGCGACAACAGGTGAAATGGATGCGGCTACACCTCTACAACAATCAGCTGATCGACACCTCACACCGGCTTGAGCCAGGGCTACACTGTCAGACTCTGAAGAAAAGTGGAGAAGCATAACAGGAGCTGAGGCCACTCCACCCCCCCCCCTTTTTTTATCCTCGTCCAGCCATCAACATCACTTAGCTCACGGTATCCGAGTCCGGATACGTGTCCAAAGCAACGGAACTATATTAACCAGATAAAAAATATACTGAGAAATAAATCAGATGTTCTGTGATAGATGTATTTGAAAACTTGCACAAGTTTATATTCAATTTAATTAAAAAATCAGGCTTTACCACGTTTTTGAAAATAACTAATAACGTTAATAAATCTTGTTTAACACATGTGACACAGATCTGTATTTGGATATTCATTTACTTCTGTTTTTATTACATTCATTGCTTCCGTCGACTTGCATGCTAAGTTCTTGCTCTCAAATAAATAACAAACTGAAACATTACATAATGTTTTCAAATATACAATGAGTAACTTAGGCAACGCACTTTCTCTTTGATTTACTAACAACGTTTACGACAGTTTATCGCTTTTGAACTGAATTTCCTCGTACAGCCTCTATATGCAACAGTAGAAGAGTTCGTCATTTCGTCAGTTTTCGTCATACTTACATTAAAGGTATTTCCATGACATACTTAACACATTAAAGTGATTGTACTGGGACTGTACATGAATAAGTATGAAATTACTATAACACATCTCGAGGATTTTTATGTTATCTTTAATAATTTCGAAAGAAATTATTTAGTTAAGTGCAATACAAATCACAATCAGTCCGAATTGAATTTAAGAACATGAGAATCTTGGTTTAATTTTCATTCAAGGCGTTTCGTTAGGGCGTTTTTTTTTGTGGACAATCACATATTCACCAGTTTGACACTTTGTATGAAGATGAGATGCGTGTGAGATTGTAGTCACGAGAAACAAATCCTCCTGGTAGATAAGGAAGCGTCCATAAACCACGTAGTTCCGTGTTGGCCTCCTGTGAACGCACCGCCCCCCTCCCACAACAAGAATAAAAGCCTACGGCGACAGTTAATTTGTTGGCACCCATTTACATGCATAAAAAATCTAAGGTTGAAGGGTTATCATTTGTATTCATAAATAATTGATGTTAATATTAAAGATAACCCTTATTTGCATGATAAAGACCCATTATATTATAATGATTTATTCTTATGCAATTATAATTGAATGAACTTGAAATTAATATGACGCATCTCAGAGATTTTATTTTATCTCGTAAACATTAAAAAACTAAACATTTTACTAACTGAAATGCAAGTTTGAACAGATCACAGTCAGATTGAAATTGATTTAAGGAAATGACAATAGTCAACGTTTAATCGATCTTGGTCGGTTGAGAGAAGGTGTTTTGATGTTTTCGCCGCAATATTAACAGGCTTGCTTGGCGCGAGAGACAGCTGTGTGTAGTATCGAGGAAAGGTCGCCCTCCCGTCAGCTGGGTCTCTGGCTGCTTTGGAAAGTTTTTTGCTGCCAATTATTATGAATCCTCTTCCTGACGCAACAGCTGGCTGGCTGTTTTTCGAATTTGATGGAGGGGTAACCTTCCACCAATCGCGCGAAAAAACAATTTCCCCAATTGTTATACATGTAACAGAAAGTAAAAGTTTTGATAACACTCATTACAATCACGACGGCAATTTGATTAGCCCCCTGAGATGTTTAGCGCGTTTTCTGCGCGTCCGTAAATACGACGCTTTTCCCACGAAACATGATTCAAAACCGCCGAACTTAATGTACTTGGCAGCCATCTTTGTGATTTCACGACAGATTTCTCTATGGACAATCCAAAAGCCACTTTATCATCACCTCCAAAGTGATCGTTCCCATGTGTCCATCTTATATCAGATGTCTTATTTCACAGCTGACTGGCCGAGGAAATTTTTATTGCCTCCGCCATAAATTCATGGATCCTGCATCATAAATACCTGTCACTATGTATTCTATCACGATGGCACTCTCTACTTCAGTGTTTTCATCAATAACTGTTTCTAATTAAGTAGAACATTATGACACATATCGTAAGACCAGTAACTTGCTGGTAACCTATAATGCCGAAAATTAATAAACTTAAATGTCTTTAAACGTCGGAAATGGCACTAAGCTACACAATCTCGTTGCCAATGTACTTAACCACATAAAGCACTACTAAAAATACGAATCAAAGGTTAATTTGGTGTGCGATGTTGAACACCTTTGACTTCGTGTATCAGTAAGTTTTATAATAAATTAATAATTACTTTTAACGTTGAATGTTTTATTTAAAGCAATTACCTGGTACACCAGCAATGTCTAGGGTATTTCAACAACTTTCAGGTACTACAACCCATTCTCACCTTCAAAGTAGTATTCAGAATCACTGAATTATAATTTAGATTCTTTTTGTTTTTTTTTTTGTTTGGAACCGTCCTATCAAACCACTCGTGCTTTGTTGAGTTTCAGAAATTATTTGCCAAAAAACTTTCGAGGAAGCTTCTAGAACAGCAGCAGTACATCAGTAGTACAGCAAAGAGTTTTTTGATTAGTCTGTGTCCGACTGTATGCATTTTATCGTGGTCTTTGAATAATTGAGAATTATAACTTAAATACGAGTAAAAATCTCGTCATTGAAATGTTTTAAATCAGAGGATATTTAATCAACTAGGGCCCATAATCCGCAAAACCAAAAATGGTATAATTAATAGAAACGAGAGCGCAACGTTGTGAATTATACCACAAAGACTCAACTCACAAAATTTTTGAAGGGTGTCCACCAACGAAAATATGATTTATACTTCAAAATATTAAAAGCTTGAAGTCTAAACCGAAGGAGTTTCTATTTCTACTAAGTATTATGTTACACTTTGTACATTTACCAAAAACAAAAATACACCAGAGATGGATAAAAATAAAGGAAATTTACTATCAGTTTTACAAACTGGAACTGTGTGTGGTCTTTGGTAGCAATGTGAACAGTCTTGATGTCAAAATTATTGGCTTCCATTGTTTTAAATTCCTATTTGTTACTAAGGATAAAATAACATCACACATTGCCTTCTGTTCCACAATAACCAAAATTTCACTGTAAAACGACACATTTGCTTTATTTTAATAGATGAATTTTCTTGTTTGATGACCTCGCTAAAAGACTGATAATGTCTTATGAACATCACACTCACCAATCGAATCGGCAAAAGGCATCACCATTCGTTTTTATCATATATTTATTGAAACCATTTTGCTTCTAAGCTGAACATTGCGGTGATAGAAGAGATGTGAATCTGAACAGACCACTCTTAAAATGTTTATCATTTCAATTGAATGAAATTGAATCCACGAGGGCAGAAAGCGATTCAATGCTAATAAGAAAGTACGGCCGGAAGATTTTATGAGCTTATCTCCACTGATGGGTGCAGGGATGTCCAACGATAAAGGAAAAAGAATAACTTGTTTAATGGAGGTTGTGATTGGCAATTCTGTGCACTCGGCAGCGCGTGGACTACGGGTCAGTTATTTTAATGCAGCATTCTAGACACATTGCAGACCAGGGAGCAATTACCCTGTGGCTATTATGAGCCACCGATTCTATAAACAGGGATTGCGGTGTCCAATCCCACAATTATGGGCAGGAAATACTGGGTATCCTGTCCAAAATATCACCTTCGCGTAAATGGCGTATGGGCTAATACAAATCTAAAAAGGCTCATAACTTCCAGAAAATTCAACTTACACATTTGGATAACGTAATGGGAGGCAGTCTGTAAAGAATGAAAAATTGTAGCTAGCGAAAGGAAAAAACACATCGGCACTATCTGCTCATTCAGACCGAAAGAAATTTGTTATAGCTATGCAGGAATGACATGTTTGATCCTTTCACATTAAAACTAATGTCAAAAACATTGAATGAAAAAAGCTTTTCCAGCGTGATGTAATATTACACTAAACACGTTGAAATCAGTAACTTTACCTGCAAATAACTTTGATTGAGGTAGGCGTATGTAAGTCATATTGTGCCTATACTTTTTTCTGTCAGATTTCAAAGAGAATATGACAGCAAATTTTAAAAATTTATAGTACAAACTTATAACTAAATTTTCTATTGAAAATTAAAACAACGATTTTTTCTGGAAAAAAGTAAGTGTAATTGTTTTTATTGTAAATATTCAACTGTAATCTCTAATTTAACCAGTTCAGCACAGTATGTATTGCTCACGATAGACTCTTTCTATAACGGCCACGCTTGATTCTAAAGGGGTACAGTCATTACTTGGAAGTTTTAAAGTGGTTTACATTAGAAACTTTCCCAGAATTCTATCTTGCTCCCCTCAAGGATTGATGCAGATTCGACAAAATTATTCAATAAAGGATTCCTTAAAGAAAATCTGAGGTGCGTTTTTATTAATGCCAGTAAGTTTCCCGAATAAAGTAGGCCAGAGCTTCTAACTTACAGAAGCGATCGTTTAACATAACACGACTGAAAAAGAGTGCTGGGAGTGCAGAATGGAATGATTTATTAATGTGAATTGAAATTTTTGCAACTCTAGTCGACACTCTACGTCTGACACGAATTGTTATCCCAAAAAAACTCAGGCTAGAATTGAAATTTTGTTTACAATAGTTCTACACGTAAATGTTTATTCGGTAACTACAAAATTATCCATTATATGCCCATTGTATTACTAATTTCCTTTGCCATATAACATACATAAATTATTACGTTTGTTCATTGGGGATGTCAAAGAGAAAATAATTATTTCTTCACTTCTCAATAAATGATCTTGCACTTAATTCCAACACTTACCGATAGTTACAACAGAATTAGGAGCGTTAATACCGTAATCATTACGGATTTATGAATGCATGATATTCCCGCTATTATAGGTTAGGATGTTAACCCTTTTCCGCGTTATAGATGTACCTTTTTACAGAACAGACCCTCGTGGCAATTTAGAAGATATTCTGATCCTCGTATTCATCAAAGAGAGACCTTTAATAAATGGCTCTTTTACCAAACTTTTAAAGAGGGACAAGATTCAAGTGCTTTATTTACATTTATATATAATTGGGGAAATTTTGTAAGTCAGTGGGTCAAAAATATATTTTAAATTGCGTTTTACATTCAAACGCGTCAATTTTGTAGTGTAGCCCATTTAAATTAATTTATACGTAATTCCATTATTTATTTATTTTCAAATGTTAGATCCAATAACTTTTTGAACATTTCCAGAAAGATATTTACTTTCCTGTAAGTAATGAAAATATATTTATTAGTGTCAACTCGTCTGAATGATCATTTTATCATAACAATTCCCATTTCAACTTGTGATACTAAAACTTTAATCGATGTTTCCAGTATCCTCGAATTTCTCAGTCCTCCGTTTATAAATGTAATGTTATTGGTATATCTAATTTACAATGGCCTCAGAATTAGTGTGATTCATCTTCTTCCCTACTCTGTACCGACCGTAGACAAACTGATAAGTATGAATTTCCTCGAAACTTTGATAGACATCAATCTCTACGAAGAAATACAAGTTTCTTAACGGTGGCGTGTAATATTATGGAACATTGCAACGTGGCTCTGACTAATCTACTAGACGAGAACTTAGCGGATAAGTCTCGGTTATTTTTTCCGTACAGCAGCATCACGTCTCAAGTTAGAGGAAACCGTAAAATGTGAAACATAATACCTGGCACGACTTGTGAATTCCAATTGTTTCGCTCGCTCTCCTGAGGCGTTATGGTCCTCCTTCACTCTTTCTCGTAGAAATGCAGCCGAGGTGTGAAAACGAGGCTTCCCTGCTGCTTGGTATTCATACTGCTGGCTGGTCCAACTTGCGTTCTCTACTCGTGATTCAGAGCTTATTGGCACGTGTTACGCGTTCTCAAAGTATCTTCAGCTGCTCTCTTCTTCCCAGCACCTCTCATCCCATTTCGACGCTGTCCCAGCAGATTCCACGCGATCCCCTTCCGTTTATCATTATTTGTCATATACAAACACAACTGAAAGCTTCCTAAGAAACCACGCTGCCAAAAACACCCATAAATAAATAACATAATACTCAGTTATAAAATACTGTTAGTTTTTATTTTGTAAATCAATATAAATCTTTCTTCTCATATAGACATATCTTTGGTGCAACTTTGAAAAGGTTCTGAAAACATTAGGGATAAGTTTTTTTCCCCTCCATTTCCAGTTGTACACAACGAATAATCATTTTATGCGAAAAACTGATTTAACAATCATACGGTTAGCGTTCTCGCCTCGCATTCGGGAGGACGGCGGTTCGAATCCCCGTCCGGGCATCGAGATTTGGGTTTTCCATGGTTTCCCCAAATCACTCCAGGCAAATGCCGGGATGCTTCCTTCAAAAGGCCATGGCCTTCCCATTCCTTGCCCCCGTCCTTTCCCGTCTCTAAAGACCTCAATGTTAAAAAGAGACGTAAAGCAGCTACAAAAAAAAAAAAAAAAAATTAATAAAAAAAAAATAAAAAAAAATAATAATTCATAATGCAAAAAGATATATTCAGAATTGGTTTCATATATATTTTTACTTTTTTTATTGCACCAGAATTGGTAATAAGAATAGTCTGCTCCAGATCCCGCTCGCAGTAGTAGAACCAACATAAACACTATGTTTTCTCGTATAATACACTCCGACGATTTACTTTTTTTGTGGTTATGCCGAATCTGTTCTGAAATGTTGTTATTCTTACAGTTCCTGACTCCTCAAGCTCGTAAACGTGGCACAAGATCAGAACTTCATACCGAGCGTGGTGGTGTAACGGATAGCGTTCTGGCCTTGCATTCGGGAGGACGGCGGTTCGAATCCCCGTCCGGGCAACCAAATTTGGGTTTTCCATGGTTTCCCCAAATCACTCCAGGTGAATGCCGGGATGCTTCCTTCAAAAGGCCATGGCCGAATTCCTTCCCATTCCTTGCCCCCAACCTTTCCCGTCTCTTAAAACCTCGTTGTTAAAAAGGGACGTTAAACTGTTTTTTTTTAAAAAAAAAAAAAAAAAAAAAAAACTTCTTTTGTTTCATTTCGATATATATCATGTTACTGGTATTCAGACTTTTGTTCTTTCAGTAAAATGTTCATTTGAACTAGTCGAATTGTCTTACAATACAGAATTCTTCCTGAATGAAAGTTTAGGAAGTTTATCTTGTAAATTGTCATTCTTGTGATTGGTTTCTTACATTAGTAGATGGTTGTAACGTAATCTTTAAGCAGCCAGAACCTTTTTTTTTTTTTTTTTAAAGAAATAAATGAAAATATTACTGGCTTTGACTTGCAATATTCTATCATACTGTTGACAACTGTTCTAATTTCTAACAGATATTTCCGAATAATGCAGTTCGTTCTTGAGGCAACAGCGACCTTACTTACTCTTCAAGCCATACTTGCTGTTACGCGTATAGAAGTGTGGTAGATATTAAGTTTATGATGTGTTGTGATTGCAAGTACCATCAATCGTCTCCTGTGGCCCAAAGAGTTCCGTTCTCTGATCATATGATACTACAGGAAAAATTATTACTTTCAAGGGAAGGTCAAAACCCTTAAATTTGCTGTATTCATTTAATGATTCAACTCCAGAAGATAGATTTTCTGAGATTTTGAGTCGCCATACATTTGTAATCTGACAGTTCTAAACCACTATCTGCTGTTTCGTTTGTTCACTGTTTTTACTGGTAAAATACATTTTTTCGTATACCATGTTACAAGCCAAAGGCGTATAACCTGTGTCATCAAGCTTCAGCAACTGAGTGATTCGAAGTAACCGTTTCTCCCATGCCTCAGGAGTCACACACTTGTGTTCATTAGTCAGAACGGAGGAGTGACAAACAGGGTTGAAAACTATAGGCCAATCAGTGGTAGGAAAATTAATGGAGAGATTAATATGCAACCATATTAGATGTGTGTGTGAGGAAAGTAAGTGGTTTTAAAGTCGGCAACATGGCTTTAGACAAGGATATTCATGCGAATCTCAGTTAGTAGGCTACATACAAGATATTTCTGATAAAATGGACAGGCGAGGTCAAGTTGATAGTGTAGCTCTAGATCTTTCAAAGCCCTTTGACAGAGTGAGCCGTAAAATGGAGTTAAATAAGGTAAAAACTATTGGAGTTGATACAAAGGTGATTTGCTGGGTTGAAGAATTCCTAAAAGGTAGAAAGCAAAAAGTTAGTGTAGGAAATGCAGTATCAAAAGAAGTAGGAGTGAATATGGGAGTCCCACAGGAAGATGTATTGGGACCATTGTTATTCGTTATTCTAATGAATGATTGTTTTCATGATTTACTATCAGAAGTTATATTGTTTGCAGACGAGATAATGTTATACAACAGTATTAAAGCAATGGAAGAATGTAAACAGCTGCAGGGTGATCTAGATAGGTAACTAGATGGGTGAATAAACATGGGATAAAGATAAACTCAAAGAAGAGCCAGCTTAATAGGTATACAGATAAAAAGCTAAAGGTTGATTATGATCATAAAGTGGGGAAGGAGCTACTTATTGAAGACTCGAAATGCAAATACCTTGGCATAACGTTTGATAGCAAACTTAACTGGGAAGGACACATTGGACAAGTAGTAGGGAAAGGGTTCAAAATCCTTCACTTCCTGGAAAAAGTGATGAGGTGATGCACTAGAGAAGTAAGGGAATTGGGTTACAAAACATTTGTCAGACCGCTGCTGGAATATGGTGGTGTAGTTTGGGATCCACATTTTGGGTATTAAATACAGGAGTTGGAGGGAGTACAGAGGACGGCTACCATATTTGTTTTTGAAAATTACCGCAGAATACAATCGGTAACTAATATGATCAAGCAGTGGGATTCACTGGAGAACAGAAGGAGGGTGAAGAGAATCATGGGAGTGTTGAACGCCTATACTGTTGGTGAAGCATGGAAAGATATTGGTGGAAAAATTAAGAAGTAAAGAGACAGCAGGACACTAAGGAATATTTAAAACAACTAAACAAGGACTTACTCGTAATAGCTCAGAAGGTGGATAAAGATGGGTTGATGAGGAGTATTGTCAGTGTAGGGGCACCGTTGACTTTTGTATCAAGAAATTTCTATGGCTATATTAGAAAACTGAGGGGAAGGGAGGGTATTGAGATGCTAATAGATAAGGATCGAGAAGAAGTTCCTGAGGATTTCAAAATGGTAGAGATTTTAAGTAACTGATTGAGTGAGAGCATTAGGGACAATGGATCAGAAACTGGAGGGTCTAAATCGGAGAACGAAATTAACAACACAATTAGAAATAAGTAGACCAAAAAATTTGAAATTCATCCTGAGGATATCTTGAAGGAACTAAAAAGCTGGAAAAAAACATAAAGGAGCTGGTGTAGATAATATTACTACAGATGTCCTAAAGATAGCAGGATGTGACATTGTGTCTTATCTCAATTTTTTTTTTCTTAAATCTTATTTAAATTGATACTTGCTGCTTAGTAAGGACTGGAAAAGTGCGATAGTAGTGCCGGTACATGAAGGAAGTGTGATAAATTGAGTGTAAAATTATAGGCCAATCACTTTGATATCAATGGTAGGTAAATTAGTGGAGAGATTGATATGCAACCACGTCAGAAATATATGTGAGGAACGAAAGTAGTTTTCAAGTAGGCGACATGGGTTCAGGCAAGGATATTCATGCGAATCTCAGTTGGAGGGATATATGCAAGATATTTCGGATGAAATGGACTAGGGAGGCCAAATTGATAGTGTAGCACTAGATCTTTCAAAGGCTTTTGACAGAGTGAGCTGTAAAATGTTAAGAAATAAGGTAAAAACTATTTGCGTGGATGAGAAAGTGATCTGCTGGGTAGAATAAAACAGAAAGTTATGGTTGTAAATGCAGTATCAGAGTAAGTGGAAATAAAAATGGGTGTGCCACGGTAGCCTATTGGGACCATTCCTGTTCATTGTTCTAATGAATAATTGTGTTGATTGTTTATCATCAGAAATTAGATTCTTTGCAGATGTAAAAGGATCAAAACGGCAGAGGACTGTAAACAGCTGCAGGGTGAGCTGGACAGGGTATCTATTTGGGTTGGTAAACATGGGACGAAAATAAATACAAAGATGAGTCAGTTTATTAGATACACAAATAAAGAACTAAAGGTTGATCATGATTATAAGATTAGGGAAAAATTGCTTGTTGAAGACTTGAAACGTAAATATCTTGGCATTACGTTTAGTGATAAGCTTAACTGGGCAGCACACATCGGACAAGTAGTAGGGAAGGTTTCAAAATACTCCACTTGTTAGAGAGAGTGGTGAGGGGATGTACGAGAGAAGTAAAGGAATTGGGTTACAAATCTTTGGTCATACGAATGCTTGAATATGGTAGCGTAGTATGGGACCCACATTATGGAAATCAAATACAGGTGTTGGAGAGAGTGCATAAAAGGGCTGCTAGATTTGTTTCTGGAAATTACCGCAGAACGCAATCAGTAACATATATGATAAAGGAGCTGGAATAGGATTCATTGGAAGACATGAGAAGGGAGAAGGGTATAATGGGAGTGTACAAGACGTATATTGGTGACGAGGCATGGAAAGATATTAGTGTAAGAATTAAAAGTAATGCATGGAAAGGAAAAGTTGACTATGACCACAAGCTGGCAATCGATTTCAGGTACAAGGGTTTGGGAAGATCCTGTTTTCTAAGTAAGGGTGTCAGGGATTGGAATAAGATAAATGATTAATAATTTACCAAAAACGTTGAATGAATTTAAAGTCAACATTTGTGGAGTAAAAAAATAAGTGAGTGCAGGAAACGAGGAAGATGGGTGTGTGGGGTAATTGACACCGGAGCGTGTACTCCATTACAATCTTGATTAAACAAAATTTAAGAAATGTAGTTGACCTAGCAACTCAAAGCGAATATTTTCGTGCTGTCTAGATTAATAAAATCGAATTGAATAGTTAGAATATTATAATAGCGAGCCCTGTGGGTGAACGGTCAACGCTCGGGCCCCACATTCGTGAAGACGAGGATGCCTGTTGAACGCCCGCATAGCTACTTAAAGAAGCCATAGCCAAATTTCTTATATTTACTGGCCTCTAGTAACCTAGACCAGACGCACAGTAAAGCCATAAAGGATTTTATATAACATGAACAGCTTTCAAAAATTCCTTTCAGCCATGAAGAATTAATTTTTCTTTTACAAAAGTAAAAATATATATTTTCAGTGTTGTAACATTGATCTAATGGACCTTACAACCCTGACGATGTTTTAGGATAAAAAAAAAAAATATTCTATTCAAATTAGCTAAACAAATTTCTTAGTTAACGGTTACACACTGCATTTAGAAGCATAAATCCATTCATGTGTTGTCTAATTTCTCGTGTACGAAAAACTAAAATGCAGGAGTCTTACTTACTACCTCCAGTGTATATTGTTCAAAAATTAATAATAAAACGAAATTATACAAAAATACGTCAATACAGATGCCACTTATCACTGCCACGGCAACTGCATTGCACCCATGACGACAACGGCTTGATAATAATAATTCCGTTTGGTCGTAATAACCTAGTGACAGTGTTTATATTCGCTGCGCATTGCGCCCCTCTCTTAGCCGTCTTTACCTAACCCAGCAATTATACCGGGTACCGGGTACCTACTGTTTAACGTGGAATCCGAACCACGGGAGAGTTCTGGGGTATTTTACATCACACAGCAAGCTGTGGCAGAGGTGAAAGTCGGATTAAGGGTCTATGAAAATCCCCGCCGAGACATGTATTCGAACCGTGGACCTTTCGTTCCCCAGTCAGACACCTTAACCACAGAGCCACCAGACCAGTGACTGTTTGATAATATGAAGTAAGTGTACTGCGGAAAGGTTTATAAGTTTTCCATCAAAAATACGTGTCAAAAATCATGAAATAGTAGCAAACCATTTTGAACGAAAATCACATATTTCGTAAACATATGGCAACAATCACCTCCCATTCCTAGGGGTAAGCTGGCTGTAACCTACACCAGCGCTGCCACTGTGGATTAGAGGTGGGCAAAGTGACTCACTAAAAAGAGCGGTGTCCATCTGATCACTCTATGAAAAGAACTAGTTCTTTTGAACGGTTCAGTTGCTCACTTGCTCAGTTATATTTGAGACCCTTTTTTTTAAGTCTCACCCCTCAGAATCCGGTTACACCTCCACTTTTCGAGGAAACTACCCCCCCCCCCCCTATATCGTCTTTGATGCAATTAGAAGACCTTTTTTTATTTTAGCTCAACAGTCCACAAAACCCACGTGAACAAGCTCTTCTTGATCTTCGGAACTAGCCGACTTATGACCGACTCACCTAGAAGAACTACCGTTCACTTTTTAGTGAGCGACTGCTCACTCGCTCTTTTAAAAGAATTGCTCTAAAGAACTGATTCACTCGCGAACGACCCATCTCTACTGTGGATAACTATAAGAGTGATGTGGCTTTGGAGCGCGTACGCGAGGTGTCTATTTACGTTTTTCGGCAACGGTGGGCAGGAAGTAAGAGAATCGTTAAAAGCTATAATAGTAGAGCAGTTCTACGAGAGTAACAGTTGGTGGCTCAGGTGACGAGATTACTTGTCTTTTATAATTTCCGTGGCTAATATTATGAATTCTTTAGTATTGAAGTAGTCTGGAATTAAATCACGGATGATATTATTAACTTATTTGTGACTCACTAGGAGTTCTCTTTGCACACACTTATGAGTTTCCGATCGTAGTGTTACACTCGAAAAACTGGGAGTTGGAGTGTGCAGTGACTATAAAACACCTTATTGACAATTACTGATGGTGGAGGATTTGTAGGGACGGATAGTACATGAAATCATGGGTGTGATATAACTTTTTTGGACATTTAGTTGTGAGTGACACGATCTCCACCAAAAGAAGGAAATGCGGTGGCGATCGCTATGAAGGCGATTACAGTGAGTGCAACCTTCGGAAGGATACAGACACATGTGTCGTAAAATCATGATAGCTGGTTTTAGGAGTGTGTGGAAGTCCTTTTAACGTGGCAAAACCTGAGAAAGACTGACTGGTAACAGATTGTCAAGGGCACCTAATTTTATAGACGGAGGTGGTTTCTGATCTATGAGCCTAAAAAGTTGGTCTCGGAGCATGGTTCCTAGAAAGCGCGTTTTTTTTTTTTTATTTCAGAGGCTGAGAAATTACCCAAATTGGCGTTAGTTTTCAATCACTAATACAATTTCCTTCTGGGTAAAAACTTTTTTCTGTTACATGTGTGCGAGTAGGAGATGGTGATACTTTCTACGTCATGATATTAGTTGCTAAGACGTGCCTTCCTTCGAAACCTAGACGGAGGTTTTACGTCAAGGTGGGGATATGGAATACGTCTCCACCATGCGGTTTGAATGACTGAGACAACTGCCTGGGTCGATCAACCTTGCTTCCGTTCGCCGCGGAGTGAGTTCTGACAACTCCCTGAAGTCTCGACGACCATCACACAGCTAACAGTCAGCCGCTGTTCGCTGTTAGAGAACACGAAACCACACAGTGTGGTAAAAATGTATGACTGCCCTTAACTTGACCACAGCAAACAAGGAACAAACTGCGCTCAGTTTGATAAAGAATCGATACATTTTTCAGGTTTTTTAAATTCAAATATTGTGATTTGTTAAATTCATTCTATGATGAGCGTCTACATAAAATAAAACCCTGAGTTGTATTAGATTAATCCAAATATTCATTCACTTGCAATCCCAATGATTATCATGTTAAAACCTGTCATGCTAATAAGCTAAGTATGTTAAATTCTTTAAGGTTGACATTTCGATACCACCTGATTACGTTTATACAGTTTTGGAGGAGGCGGACACGGCAATGACCGCAGCCAGGTGGTGAGTGCAGCCCGGGGTGGAGTGCTCGAGCCGGATGTCTGTCAGGCGCTAAGTGCTGGCGGGCGGCGGCCTCAGGGGGGCGCCCACACCAACCGCTCACTTAGCGGCAGCCCGCCCCAGGCACAAAGTACGACCCTCCTGCAACACACGCTAATATACGTTTGCTCTTACCCGCACTCAAAATAAATAATAGTGAAATTATTACATATATTCTCGAAGAAAACAAATTGCAAATTCCATATTATTTTCAGCGTTGTCTGAAAAGTTCTAATCCCACTGGAAATAATACCAGCAAAATACGAAAACTAAATTATTGGGGAAATTTCTCTCTCATTGCTCTCTAGAAGTAAGCATTTGTCTTTCTACATTTTGTGACTTGTAATTATATGAAATATGTGTCGTTTCTGTATGAGAGATATCATGAATCAAATTCAAGGTATGTAAGATTATTATCTGCCAGCACTTCATGAAGCCTGAGAACTAACGATATAATTCAAGAATTTCCGTATCGTGCAACACTGTCTAACCCGCCTTCTGTCTGCTAAGTTAATTAGCCGTCAAAACCGGAAACATGAATAAAATTTCCTATGAAATTATTTCTATCCTTACTTC
This sequence comes from Vandiemenella viatica, assembly GCA_031002005.1. Lineage (NCBI taxonomy): Eukaryota > Metazoa > Arthropoda > Insecta > Orthoptera > Morabidae > Vandiemenella > Vandiemenella viatica. The sequence goes on from CM061920.1 coordinate 86,773,981, forward strand.
CGTTATTTTGCCAACGAGCTTATTAGAGCCAAGGTTGTTTATTATGAATGACGAAAACACACTAGACGACATGGCAACATATCAATGCAGCTTGCACGAAGATATTTGAGCAACCATTGAATGAAGCGCATAGTCATCGGTATATCCATCCTAATTAAATAAAAAGGAAACCAAACATTCCTAGTTGATAACTACTGCCTTTTGAAAAGTGCTAGCTGCCTCCTTTATATTCTTACGATTAGAAAAATAGGGAAGAATCGGACGATCAGAAACGCGGAAGATCAGCAGTACTCCACAAGGCAGAATAGTACGTATACTGTAATATAATATTACATCCAACGGACGTTTACTGGGAGGGTAGTTCATGAGAACATTAAGAATAAAAAAATGTAAAAAATGAGATAAATGTTTATTATAATTATTCTCTGATTTATCCAGGACTCAGGCGCCAGACCAAGACCAATGCCGAGACGAGTCCAACTTAAACTGTAGCAAGCAGTGATTCGAGTCAAATTTCATCAAGGCAAGGATATTAACAGCAAGTCAGACATGTGTAACACCAGTCTCTACTCAAAGTGAGCTAGGCATGGTGCAGGTCTAGGAACAAGTAGTAAATCCCTCTCTCTTTCTAAATGGTCGGTAGAACGCTGGATAAAATTCCAGTCTGGTCAACCAGATTTCAGTTTCCCCAAATCACTAGGAATCTCGGAATGCAATGCAGAATATATAGGCCAAACATGCAGGAAATTTAAAACAAGGTGTAAAGAAGATGGAAGAGCATTAAAATATAACAATCATTCAACATTCGCAGAATACAAATGTAGTGACAGTTATGCAAATACTAACCACAAACAATAGCAACCCACAAATAGTAAGATTTCTGGAAAACTACCACATCCACAAATCGCTAACCGGAGGAATGGATGTAATGAATAAATACACGAACGTGACGGATCCAACACTATACAAAACACTCCAAAGAAAACAATACATACAAACTGTTAAACACCAAAAAAACACAGTTAACAATAAAACACGCAAAATGCAGCAAACTAAACAGAAAAATCTATTCCAAAGCGCACTACCTACCAAGTAGAAACTTAAGACAAGAAAAAACAAAACACTGTCACTCAGCGCTACACAAAGTGAATAAATACCGCCTGATAGACTTTGGAACACTACATTGCAGTTCTAGTGCAGTCAAACTGAATATAAAGATACACAAAAATAAAAACATCTACAGCGCCAAATTCAAAATGAAAAACGTAAGTAATTTTATATTTACACCACAATTTCATTGTGTAAATTGTGGCATAACACATGTAATCATGTTTACACACTCAACAGATAAAACCGCTGATGATACTTCAGAGAATGAAGTGAAATGTTTTCGGGGAGGAAAATAAACAAATTAAACTGTATATAGGTGATGTTAATTATTCACAATAATTTATTCTATCGCAGTTGAAGAAATTGCCCACAACAGCCAGATGTTCCTCATTGAGCTTTGTCCTCTAAACTATAAGAGGCACATTACAAAAATATAAGCGTTTAAAGAGCAAACTGAACGGCTCTAAGCTTAAGGGAGCCCTTAAAAATAATTTCATCATTGACTTGAGAAATAAAAACTATTTAAGATGTAATGTAAGTACCGTATTACAAAAATAATAAACCCGATATTAGTTAATTCCTTTCGGGTGATTTATAGTGGTTTGCAAATTATATACATGATTTAAGAATTGTGTTATAAATTGAATACTCTTATGGTTCAGTTGCTTAGTTATCAAATTTTAATCAGTTACTACACTGATAAACAAGAAGAAACTTTCGAAGGAAATCTGGGAATCCAACGTGTTTTCTAAGACAATTGAGACATGCTGATTCATTATATGCAGACGGTTTGTCTCTATTACCCACCGTTCTTGAGATATAAGACATTAACCAATTATAGATGTCTAACATAGTATCACGGCAAACGACGCACAGACAGAAGTTTCAGAAGAGCACTTATTACTTTACGTAGTACTAATGAACACATACTATATAGGTCCATCTAGTTGAAGGTATGTAAATTGCATATATATAAAATAAACATCCATATTTTACAGTGAGTTCGGTTGAATTTCTTGGCTGTATACTTCCGTTTGTGCTGAGCATTTGGCATCTCACGCTGAAGCGTCCTGCAGTAATCAGCCAACGTTGCTGCACTCCACTGATCCTGATGAAACCGTTCGCCATGTTCGTCACTGACAGAACCTAGGTTCTCGGGAAAGAAATCAAGAGTTGAGGAGATGAGTTGTCAGGGACATGTTGCAACCCAGCAGGTTGCGCGCACTAATGAACTTCTGCACAACATTCACATAGTCAGTAATTTCCAAAGGAAAATGGCTAACTAACTTGAACGCCATCCATGCATCTCTTTCAGTATCACCCAGTAAGTCTTTGAAGTGACTGTCACCAATGATCTTTCTTATTCGTGGATCTATGAACACACCTTCTTTCTCATTTGCCTATCTCAACTCCGGAAACTTGCTGCACAGGTACCGAAAAGCATCTGAGTTGTTATCAAATGCCTTCACGAAGTTCTTCATGAGCCCCAGCTTTATATGAAGTGGAGGCATGATAGGTTTGTCACGCTCAGCCGCGTAAGTTGCACGTACTGTAGGCTACATCTCAAATAGATGTGCTGCGGTGCCCACAACTTACCACTATCCAACTTCGAATCAAAGTATGGTTCATATGCTCTACTCAGAAATGGTGTAAAAGTCTTCCGATGGGATTTGTCTGTCAGATAGCCGCACACATAACAAAACAAATGTGGTGAATTCATGCAACCTCTCGATGCCATCCTTTTTCACAAAAATAAACAAATGAAATATTACTGCGGTCTCAAAAATATTTCAGTGTATTATGTTAAGTGTAACTGTATTTAAAATAGAATAAAATACAAATTCCATTAATTCACTTCCATTACAAATAACGAAAACCAAAGAAATCATATTCGATGGAAGGTGTTCCATGTAAATATATTTTTATACATCTTCAAAACCTGACGTGATACACCAGAACGATTTTCAGATTTGAAATCAGCACGTAAAACTGCATTATAAAATGTAAACATGATGTCAGATATCTACAGCTTGTTGGTATGTGCTATCAATGTAGATTTAAAAAATAAGAAAATAAAAGCTCCTCAGATACTGTTCAATATCTGCAAGCCTGGTTTCATACCTTTTCTGTTGCGTGTAAGTGATCAATTCTTCAGCACAAAATGTTCCCTGTGGAATGTATCCGAATACTAGAGCAAATGTCTTCATCGTAATGAATTGGAATTGCAGGAGAAGGGCCCCAAACAGAAGAAAGAGGCTTACTCAATGGGCTGACAATGCCCTGCCTGCCGCCTTCGACCCCGATTGATCCCAATCTACCTGCAGTCGGTATGGCTGGCATCTCCCGAGGGAAATTCACAGCAGAAAAGCGAACGGTCCAAGTCCACGGGGCCATTTGTAATTAGCGACCCAACTCGGAATGAAATTGGCTTTTCCACAACACACGACTGCTCAAACTCGACAGCCAGTGTTCGTGTCGTTTACGATAAATTGAAAGGAAACTGTACAGTTGTAGACATTTTGTGAAGCACTTGAGACAGTTAACAAGCGTAGCCTCTTCTTGAGTGACTGACTCACAACAAGGATGATACACTCCGTAATAAGATGTTTTCGTTCCTTTTCGCCCATAAGTATCTGACGAATATGATTCTACGATATCAGTCAGTAGTCGCTACTATATACGTAGCTCTGTAGTGATGTAATCACTGGGGGAAGTTATCCCGAAGAGTATCATCCGATCTGTCAGGGGAGTATGACGCTTGTGCAATAAATACTTGCTTGCTGTACGATAGTGACCACTATGTAGGGTATAAAGGAAGAGTGTCATCTTTTATATGACAGCTAAACTGTTGCCCAGACCACAGTAAATGTATTACTAGAAACTACGTCAAAATCCAACCAGTAGTTTTTGCTTTAATCCCGTTCATCAAAACAGACCCAAATTTAAAACAAAGTTGATTGCTTTTCAGTAGCTCATTAATAGCGTCCCTTAACTCATTTTTATATATCTCAAATGCACAGACTTTTCCCCGATTACAGTTTTGTTATATTTATAGATGCGTAAGTATTCTTTACGATGTATTTATGCTGCTAAAGTATCGGAAATGATGGCATCCGAGATTTTTTAAGTATCATAAATATGTGGATGCTTCCATTTTACGTGATACTAAACGCAACGTGAATTTAGCAACAAGAGAATTACAGCAATGTTAAAATTCCATGAGTAGTAAGCCGTCGAGTAATACAATCGATATAGTAATACATAGGAGTATGGGGAAAATAAATTCAAACCACTTTCCCGTTTCAGTTGCTATGCGGAAATTTTTACTATTTCTAAAGATACGATTTTTCACATTCTGTAAAAGTCAATGACTCTTATTGCAGATTTCAGAAAGTTTTACACAAATTTAATTTTTGTTATGAATGTTTTCCTTCTACCGAAGCTATTATTGGTAGCTGTTTCTGCATAACCACAACGGCAGAATTCATGAATCACTAATGTAATTGAAAAATGTTTGTAAAAGACACTTACTGATTTAATTTGCTGTGAAAATCAGTTTGAGAAGTTTCATCCGATATTTAATTACTTACAGGTTTCAATTTTACGAAATACATATTCTTTAAAACTAATTGAATAAACATTCGTTTTAAATTTCAGATTGACTCTGGATAGGAGGGACAGAATCCTGAATGAAGGATTTTTATCCTGCTTGAACTCTGAAACGTGATTTCTCTGAAGTAAAGTTTTCTGAAGTGAACTTTCTCTTCGACCGCTGTCTCCAAACTACAAAAGAGTTCTTTTTGCCGAAAGAGATATGGTTTGTACATAGCGTGACACAAAACAGTATTGTGTACAGCAGTTGTACTAAAACAAAATAAGTTTTCTTTAACATCTAACCTAATAGTAATTTCTTCATTAAAACTTTGCTTCTTACAACACTGACTGATGAAACTTAAACGTTTGATTGTTATATAAGTTGATACGTTGAAGAATAAACCAGTTCAAAAGTGTGTACATTTTTTAATCTTTTTCAATTCATGGTGTAACATAAACAGCCAGTCTTCTATCTAGAGTAGATTGAGTATGTTCTTCTAACTATCTGTTTGTCCTTTGTAATATTACAATATTTTTTTTACTATTACCAATCACCAGTTGCTACATTCGGAATAACAGCATTCGCGACTTAATTGCTGCATCGAATATTTGATCAGTTTACATTAAAAAGTTTGTATACCATTCCTCGCCACTAGTTGAACACTTATATTCATGTAGTCCGTTTAATACTCTGAAATTGTTAGACTTACTACAAAACCAAAGTGAAAGAGTTCTATGCTTGAGGTTGTACATATAAACATACCAAAAGTAGTTTCAACACAAAAAACACTTTATTGTTATGATAATAACCTATAAAGACACACTAGGTGGCATCAGGAGAAGCTATTGAAAATATACTGGGTAGACCTAAGTTTATCTTTCACAGAAATATAGCCTCAGTACAGAGGGGTTGATCAACATAACCTTCGCCGTAATGCTGGATAAGACTCCCTTCCAAGCAAATATACTTGCAGAACAATTTACGCCAAGCTGGACAATCTTCATGTCTTATTATCATAACCGCACTTGTGAAATCTGCTATCGAGCCATCACGTGCTTCTGCTATACGATGAGTTGCGACTGGTGGAGTAACGAACTGACCTGCGATGGATCAACGAATCTGTTTATATTATTTTACATAACCTTTGCAATCGGAATTCAGAGGGTCATCCAACGTGCAATCCAAGCCCAGGAGGCGGCTTGTGGGTTACCAGCCATATTATGGTAACACTACCGTATGAATTAACCCTTAAATAGGTAAGTTAATGCGGAGTTTAGGAAACTTATTGTTTGATTTTGGCAGAAGTCTCTGTGTCCACTACATTCTGGATGTGAAGAGGTTGTGTTTTCTTTTGTGTCTTAAATTTCTAAATCATAACTGTACAGCGGATGTTGTAAATTATAACTTGAGGTAAAAATATATGTTGCAGTAGTTGCGGATTAGTGTTACAGGACCTGACTATAAAGTGAAGCAGGTTCAGTATTATTAAAGATATGGAGTGCGGGATCTGAGGTAAGGGGAGGGGGCAAACCTGAGTACTGGACCCGGGTGGCAACTTCAGGGGGGTTGGGGGACGACAACATCAGAGGGGCAGCAAAATAATGTTTGAAGGGACAACAGTCTCCTACAGGAAAGGGAAGAGAGGACCAGACTGAGATGGTACGGACATGTAAAGAGAATGGAGGTTCAGAGAATCCCAAGAAAATACGCGAAATTAAGATGCATGGTAAACGACGAAGAGGAAGACCAAGAGATGGATGGCTGAAAGGAGTGGAGGAGTGTGTGTGGAAGAGAGGAGAGGACTGTAACAAGGTGGTGACAGAGAGGTAGTGGGAATAAAGAAGGAAATGGAGAGGCTTGTGCATGAAGCAGACCCGGCCAGAAGAGGGAAACTTGAGGATGATGACGATGATGACGACAATAGTTTCAAAGTTTTTGCACCGGTTCGGAAAATTCCTAGATCCCTTACTGATGATATGGTTAATGATATAGTCCATATTGTTACTCTAGCAAATAATTTTTTAATGTAATATTGAAAGAGAGAAACTTGTAAATGAGGAACTGGTAAAGTCTAAGCAACATTCATAATTCCTCAGAAAAATATTTCAAAAGTTTTTGACACATTTGGTATCAGTCAAAATTTAAAAAATGCTGTTACGAATAAAGCTTGTAAACCAATAGTTTTTTACTGATACGAATACAATTATTACTTTTTCCTGTATACGTTTTTTTCAGAGAACAGACAAAAACCTTGAATGATCAAGAACTGAGCAGTAAAATATAGTAAATTCTTGTGATCTAGATGGCTTATATAAACGAATTGGAAAATACAGGTTATAATTATTTCTAAAAAATTTGAAGAAAATTAACATAAACTGTTGGCAAAATAGGGAGTATAAAAAATAACCTCCACACAAATGACGTATGATAACTTTGGTTTTGTACGAAGGTTCCATTATAATTTAAAATTAATAATGTTTAAAAAAGTATCGGTAACTTTAAGGACTTGTTTGGATTAAATTTTAGAAAGTCCAAAAAATTCGTACCATTGAAAGTAAGAAATTTTGTGTGTTGCATTTCAAATAATTGATGAAACTTTAAAATGAAAGAAATCAGTTGTTATGAAAGGGAACAGCCTGAATGAATGGTTCAAGGGTTCCAGTTTGGTCGATATTTGTTTAACTTCATATTCGTTAAAATTAGTAATTTTCAATAAAAGTTCTATTTATGATACAATATCTTACTTCCTTTATAGATCGCTATACGTGTACTACTTGAGTGTAACAATATCCATATTGTTCCTTATGACATTATGGAAAATTCGTTGAACCAGATCTGAAAAATTAGAATTGGTACGTGCTGTGTTGGAGAGGGATATAGAAGTCCAACTCTTAAGCAGCCCCTACACGGTCAACATTATTGTCAATAATATTGCGCAATATTATTGAAGTTCTCCCTAGACTGCTCAATAATTATTGCACAAAAGTTTAGTAGACTTCCGAATGATGAACTACCGGGAAGTTGCAGCCGTTGCTATTGCTTTACTGTGGTGCGTGAAAGAGGAAATATAAGGTGGATGAAGAATTGGTATATGGAGCGGAAACATTCCGACGTGAGGGAATTGTTTTCGAACTGTCTTGGTGCCAAAGACGGGAAACATGTAGGCTCTGAAATCCCTCAAGTATAAACACTTTTTCAGTATTGCTATGTTCGGGTGGTAAACACGAATTACCAGTTTTTAATTGTTGAAGTCGGATAGAATGTTTGTGTATATGTTGATGGTGGCTTTCTTAAGAGATATGCTTATTAATCCCCTCTGAAAAAGTAATAACAGTAATAAGCTTGCACCGTTTCTTTGTGTCTGTGACGTTGAGTTTGCAAACATGACAATTTTAACATTGTGGGAAAAATTTCGTTGGAAAGATCAGTATTGTCAGCATTGCTTGAGTAAATTTAGCGTTGTACTAATCTCTAATTAACCCCTTTATAAGGTCAGATGTTTAATAACTCAAGGTTTGTTATTACTATTGCTAATAATAAAATTTAAATAATAAAAACTTAAATCATTCAGCGATTCCCTCTGCTCTTCCAGTGGTACCATTGTATGTACGGAGCTCAACACATCATGGCATCCAAGAAATCTCACCTGGTCGAAGTACCATAATGTAGGCTTCACTACTTCATCACCACCAACAACTATTCTTTTTTGAATCATTAATTCCTTTCACTTTTTTTCTGTAGCTGGTCCTCAAAGAATTGATCCTCTTTCTAACATCTTCCCTCGTAGCATTAGCATGTTTCTCTTTATATTTGTTGAGCAGCAACTCGTAAGTCTGTTTTTATACTCAGACGCTTTGATGTTCCACAATGCTGGTAAAGTCTTGCACAGTTCTATGCACCCAATAATAAAAGCCCTGTCTTCATGCTTTGTATTCATTTTTAGAAGAAAAAACCAACAAAAAAATATTACAGCAACAAAATACAAGCGGGGACTAGTGATCGTGAACGTGTCTCAAGACCAAGTGAGGGGATATTGCGCAATATCACCCACAGAGGGCACAATATTTTTCAGATTGCACAATATGTTTCAAACTATTTTGATTCACTCAATAATATTGCACAACCTCTCAATCTATTCTACACACGTTCAATGTTATTGTACTACAGCCGTAATTATTGCGCAATAAGATTGATCGTATACGGGCCGCTTCGGAGACAATATTCTGATTTGTGAAAAGGTAATTGTCTTTATTCGCGTCAGTAAACGTTGGATGGTTTGTATTTTTGTTATTCTGTTTCCTTCACCCGTTGACATTATCTGGTTAATATGGTGTAAAGGTCATGAAATGAAGGTCACGAGTAATTACGTTCATCTGTACGCCTGGACATTCGTTTGCGGATGGTGTAAAAAAAAAAAGAACAACGAACGGGCATTTTTCTGGAAAAATTCAAACCAAACTACACGAGAGAGAAATTAATAATCGAAATTTCTGCCTCACCTCCTGTACTTGTTTCATTTTCATTTAAACGAAAACACAGTGTATACATCACTGATGGCAAAGAATTTTTGAATTCATAAAGAGAAGTACATCTATTTAAATCTAACTTTTGATTCTAGGAAAAAAGTTACAGGCTCAAGCCAAAAACATTGCTAATACAACTATAAAAACGATATCAGCGTTCATTTAGTAATTTTTATGGCTTTACGCCTCATCGACGTCGAGGTCATTAAGAGGTGGGAAAGCACTGCGGACAAGTAACGGAAAGGAATTCGGCCATTTGAAGGGACCACTCCAGCATTCGGCTGGAGTGATGTGGGGAAAACCATGGAAAATCCAAATCTGGAATGCCGAACGGGAATTCGAACCCTCACCATCCTAAAAGCGAGGCCAGAATGTTAGCGCTCACCTACCACCTACCACGCACGATATGTAGTATCAAAGCTAGGACTTATGTATTTAGACATCTCATATATCAGAACATAAAATTCATATAATTTTTGAAATGGTGGCAGAGTTTTTGAATGACATGAATAATAGATTTTAATACTGAACTGGAAAATTCATTAAATCGAAAGTGTCATAAGAGGCTTCAAACATAAATTTATTTTCGACTGATTTTTATTCCACTAACATAACAGCATTACCAAACCATTAATTCAACTAATCGTTGCTGATATATTTAAGAACCATCCTATACGATAATCCTGCCCTAATCTGTAAACACCAAACGCTAATTTAGTTTCTTTGCAGGGCCTCATCTTGCTCATATGGTAAGCATTCAAAACACCTATCACCTTTGTTTTCTCTCTAAATTCTTCTTATACATCATGTATGTCATTATGAATACCAATACCTTACAGTAGTCATTTACCACAAATGTTAATTCTCTTCCTCTGTAATACTACCTGTAAAAAATGTGACGGTATCATCTACTCTAGCGATCTGTTGCTTTTAAGACTTTCTGGTTCAACAGTTTGACATTTGTTATTGTTTATAACACGACCATACTAACCGCCATTTATCGGAGGCGAACAATACGTCACGACTGAAGATGTCTATCAACTGTAATCCTAATGTTTGTAGTCAAGAGTGAATACAGTACAGTCAGAACATGGAAAGGAATGTGGAACACAGTATTCAAATTATCCTATACTTTAATTGTCCTTTAATTCATAAAAAATGTTGCCTTTAATTGATGTGGTATATCAGAATGTTCCTACCACTTTAGAGACGCAAAATACTATAAAATATTCATTATTAAAATATAAAATGTAATAAGAGTGTCTACCACGTCTTCGTTGAATTGACCTTGAGCGCCCCATAAAAAACAGCGTCCCTCCTGTCATCTCACTTCCGCGAAGACAGAACTCGTTTACTGAAGGCACACGCCCTGTGGGAAGAGCCAGGCTCCTGCAGTATATACACTAGAATACAAGCGAAACCTCTCAAGTAGTCGGGAACCATACTGCGCGAATATATCGATTCCTCTTCCCGCCTCGTACCCGCAAGAAACTGAAACCCAGTGTCTTTTTAAAGCAGAACGCTGCAGAGTTCGGATGTCGCCAAATATTCTCTGTTTCCCAGTATGCGAAACAATCTACTTTGTTCCTGTTTTAATAGTAATAAGGTAATGTTTCACATCAGTGTGGAAGACAACCACCAATATGTTTCTTAGTATATTCACACTAAGTTAACTGTATACACAATAAAGTAAAGAAGATAGAATTCAAGGATGCACGAACTAATTTAGATTATCAGCAACAGTGCAATTATTCCAAAATAATTCTGAACAATCATGTTTCAATCTTAAGTTTTTGAGTAGAAAATGCAAAACGAAAAATGTAATTCGTAGAAAGATTTTGTGTAAATAGAAATTTTTTAAAACTTTTTACTTACGTAAATATTTACTAATTGTTGCCCTGTGTACTTATGACTGACTTACTTACAAACCTTAGTTTAAATCAAATCTGTGAGCAAGAGTTTCACAAGTAATTCCGCACTCTTATGCTGTTACTAAATAAACAACAATTTATAACTTTCAGTGTGGTTTGGGTTTTAATTTATGATATTTTGCACAGACAAATAAGTCAGCTATTTACTATCCATATTACGTTAAAAAATTAGCTCTGATAGTGTACTGAGCTTTACTTAAGCTCTGTAAAATAACAGCGCTATTCACGTTGCTAGCAGAAATATAAATAGCTGAACTTTAAATTTCGTGGCAGCTGCGTACATTGCAAACCGACCTACAGTAATAACTTTATAATAAACCATAGCTTCTGTTATTACAGCTGTTATTGTATTTATCACTGTTGGAAGAATTTATTCGTGCATCTATTAGTATTAAATATCTAACAGATTATCGAAGAGGAGCTTGGAAGTAAAAAGCGTAAATAAAACCCGCCAGTGTGGCAGCGCACGTACAGATCATGGAGGTACAACGGGACCAGGCTTAACTCCAGGCCCCCTCGTACCTGCCGTCTCATTGCGGTATTTAGGTGGCTTCCTGCAACCATCTAGGCGAATACTCGTACGATTCTCAATCTCCACCTCATAAACTACAAAAAAAAAAAAAAAAAAAAAAAAAAAAAAAAAAAAAAAAAAAAAAAAAATCCTACAGAACAGACATTTTCAAACAGATCGAAATATCAGAATCCCTCCAATAGGTTAAATGGTCCGGATTTCACAAATCCAATTCTCAAACATGGGTAACTGCCCTCCTACCCTCATAATTTCACACTGGAACAGATGGGCGCTTTTTTACCCTTGTTGATGAGCATAACTAACAAAAAGAATCCAATTGTTCAGAAATACGAGTTAAACAATACAGTTATTGATATGGTCGATTCTATGAAATATTTGGGCCATACACATTACTTCGTTAGTAGGTAGAGCAAATTCAAGGCTGCGATTCATAGGTCGAATCTTGAAAAATTGTAATGAACAAACAAAGGAGATAGCGTACAAATCTCTTGTGCGTCCACATTTGGACTACTGTTGTGCCATTTGGGACCCGTTTCGTAAGGGGTTGATTGAAAGTATAGAGAAAGTACAGAGAAGAGCCGCTCGATTCGTGACCGCTTGCTACAGTCCTTATGAAAGCGTCACAGAACTGATTAGTAGACTAGGTTGGGAGTCTCTGGTAGATAGACGACACACGTTTCGTTTAAACTTATTGGTAAACATGCGTACTCCCACTTTCACTTTTGAGTGTAGTGAAATACTTCTTCCACCAACCTATTTGAGTCGGAAGGACAGGAAAGATAAAATTAGAGAAATAAGGTGCCGGACTGATTCTTATATGAATTCTTTTTTCCCTCGGGCGATGCACAACAAAAAGATTAGCTTTGGTGCTGAGCACCCTCTGCCACCCACAATTTTGTGAATTGCATGTAGATGTTGATAACGTTAAACTCGTAACTGCTAATATGTGTGGTTTGTAAACTGCAGTTGGATTGAGCATACAATTTGCGGGGTGAGTTATTTTGTCAGAAGGTGACGAGGGCCGTCGTTTAATTGAGACTGACTACTGAATTACTGATATCGTAGTAAACATAGTTCCTAGCATCTCAATTCATTAGTTACAATTATCTCATTAAGTATTGACCTTTATTAGCCTTCAAACATTATGACTAATATCTATGCATGCCTTAAAGAAGGTGAAGCAACGTTGTTGAGGTAGTGCACACATGCAGCCAGGCATAAAAGTTTTAACCAACTCCTTGTGATTCGATTGACGCGAAGGACACTCGTGGTTACTTCTTTGTAGAATCATTATAAACCGTAATCTGGATTCTATACCTAGGCTCATAGTTTTTGGTAGCAACCATCATAATTCCGCTAAACGCGAGAGCTCTAAGGCATGCATTTTGGTAATACTGATGACTACGTACGACGTGGCATTCCTGCGAGAAGACAGTTTGTCAATGGACGCCAAGTTTAGGTAGCAAAGAAACCTTCTCCACACTGTCACAGTATCCTTATCGCTTTTAAATACTTTGATCTCAGATTGTGAGCAAGAAATTCAAGTTTTCAACATACTTCAAAAGAACGCCCGAGTACAGTGTTAGAATCTTCAATTCATGCGGACTGAAGCACTTTTATGAGCTTTCTGTATGGTGGTGCTCCGGTGCTCTTAGGAAACGTACTCTTGGATATAGCTTGAGAATGAATTACACTGGCTCATCCAAGATGTTCTTAACGGAGAGTTGGATATCTGAGTATATTTGCGAAAGCGTGACATATGTATCTGGTTTTACAGTTACAACCATGTTACTTTGGTCTTTATAACAAGTAAACGATTTTTTAGATTGAAGCTTTGGCCAACTGTTTACGGATCACAGCAGAATTCTCGATTTTCATTTTCTGCTTTTGGCTTGAGAATAATTTAGGAGAACTGAGTAATGATATGGTTTTCCAGAACATTTTGTATTTAACGCTATCTTACAATCTGTGTTCTGAACGTTGCTGATCTTTCAAATTTGCCACTAACTAATATTACTAACTCTATCCTACCATTTTTATACGTTCAATTTTCTCAATGTAAAGTGCAATTTGGCTGATTTATTCAGCGCAGCAAGATTGTACCTAACAACATTTATGCATTTTATTTGTGTTCCACTTGTCTATTTATTTCAGTGAGTCAGCTTAGCGTATGGGAAACCAAATTCTATTTTCTAGCTTTATAGTGAAATAAATAAAGCAATCAACTGAGATGGGTTGAAACTCGGTTAATAATTACCAAATCCAAGTACTTAAATTAAATTCTAACGAGATCAAAACAATTCCTTCTTTAAGTAGAGTGGTAATTTTTGTATACCTGATGTTTTGTTTGTTTTTTATAACTGCTTAACGTCTCTTAACAGCGAGGTCTATAGAGACGGGAAAGGATTGGGGGGGGGGCAAGGAATGGGAAGGAATTCGGCCATGACCTTTTGAAGGAAGCATCCCGGCATTTGCCTGGAGTGATTTGGGAAACCATGGAAAACCCAAATCTGGATGCCTGGACGGGGATTCGATCCGCCGTCCTCCCGAATGCGAGGCCAGAACGCTAACCGCTACACAACTACGCTCGGTGTATACCTAATGAGTTAGGCATCATCCTAACTTTAAAAGAAGTAAAATACTCCTTAATCGTTTTGAAATCTATTAAATGCATGTACAGATGATTAGTCCACACCATTAAATGCGTGCTGGTGCATGGAGATTCCAAGAGAGTAATGATTTTATCCTAAGAAACATTTCAGTTACTTTAAGAACTTATATAATACTCATCGTTGATCCTCATCCAATTTTCTTCTATTTACTAACCAAATACAAACTTCCTAATAACAAGGGGTGTTTTTTTTTTCCTTGGAGCCAGAAATGGGAAGGAATTTCGCCCTTTTGAAAGAACCATCACAGCATTCGCCTAGAGTGATTTCGGGAAACAATGGAAAACAAAAATGTGGGGACGGGAATTCGAACCCGCATCGCAATAACGTTTTCCAAATAAATTTTTATTATTTCAGCACTAGAAATGTTGCAGTAAAATATGAACTACTTAGTATCATCGCCAAGCACAGGTACTTCCGAACCATAGTTGACTCTCACGGGGAAAAATTTGAACCCTTGCCACCCACACATATCATATAATCCAGTTCCGCACACGAAGCCTTTCTCATTGCTATGGCTCTCATTACTTTGGCGATGTATGTAACCTGTGTTTCAAAACTAATAATCTTGGTGACTGACATATTGTTCTATACTGCAAAAGCTGTTGCTTGTGGTTGGTTAATCATTTCCTATAAAAACATCATTATATTAACTCTTAAGATTCAATGGCATTCATTAACTTTTTTAATTCTGTAAAAAGTAAGGTGGAAATGAAATAGAAATTAATATAATTTTATTATTTTCTCCTGAAACATGTATAACAGGAAAATATTTATATCTTGAGGAAGATACCGTATATGTTAACTACTTATTGGCAACTAATCCGTTGAATAAGAAACTATTTCATTATAGTGCCAGAAAACTAAAATTTCCAAAGAAAATTATGTGTAACGAAAGGTACATGTTATACGTATTACCGTTTCTGTAATGAACATCTTAGTATGCATATCTCACTGCCCATTAGAATTTAAACTTTTCAGACGATACAGCGAAACCATTTCTGTGTTGTCTGTGTCTTATCTGGCCAAGTTTCTTCGTCTGTGGATGGCAGGCAGTAAGAGAACGGAAGAAGTTTATCACGGTCGTAAAATCTGTGAGTGTGATGGCTTGGCGCGTGGCTAAGTGCAGCCCGCATATTGCGGCAGTACCACTGTAGGCGGCTTGGAGACGATAACTTGGACAAACAGCGAGAACGAACGATACGGAGACCGTGGGAGGTAAGAACCGGCGCGCGGGTGCCGTCGCAGTGAGCTCTCCTAAGCTGTAAACCCGATTCCGAATTGAAATGAAACTTGCGAGCTCCGCTGGATTGAATGGTATCCCCGTGGGCGGTCTTTAACAGCACTGGTGTATTTTCGAGAAGCGAGTGTACCTATACACTGGCAAGAATACGAACTGGTTAAATAAATCTTTGAAACATCTTCTTGTAGCCATGTAAGCGTATGTTAACACAGAGGACATCCGTTATTCTTTATCAATTCACAGAAAAATTCACATTTTCCTAATGACACAGCTACTGTCTGATCTAGCTCCGTGCTATCTCTGCTATTTACTGTAAAGTGAAATAACTTTTCATTCAAATTGAGAACATATAAATAATAAGATCAGAGCTGTGAAACAAATGTTAGAAAAAATATTGAAGTTAATATTTTCATGACAATCCGATCATTAAGTTCAGTATGTAGCTTGCTTATCTGTTAAAAAAAAAAAAGAGAAGAAATTGAAGACACAGAAGTAAACTTAATAATAGCTTCTCGGTAAAAGAACAAAATTCAAATTAAGTTAAAATTTCTAACCCCTTACGCAATGCGCAAACCAAGAACCAACAAGAATCCAAATAAACAATATCTAACCAAAAATATTAATACATATATTTAAAAAAATAAGGTCATTGTTTTGAATAAAACTATTAAAAAAATCATAGTAGGCATGACCATGAAAATGACGAAAAAGAAATGTTGTTTAAAATTTAAGTAGTTTATAAACATCATCATTATTCCAGCATCTAGTGGTGTAATATAGTCCTTGATCGCTTAAATAAAGTAAAAATTGGATTCAGTTTTGTAGGATATTAATGTGAAAAATATTTTTATTCGCTGATTTGTGAAGTCTGCGGGAATACCAGCCCTGATCAGATATTTTTAATTTTCGAACAGCACAGTGTCATAATTCAAAATTCCATTTTCACAGAGTCCATGAACATCTAATGAATGAAATTTTATTACTTCCTCTTAAACTTAGAGAGATTAATAATTTGTTAGTTTCTTAGTTTCTTTAAAACACACCATCGAGTTTTTACCTTTCAATCATTAATGACTTTAAATTTATCCACAAGTTTAGTATTCATTTAACTATGAACTAATTAAAGGTTATACTAGAAACATACAGTACCATTTAAAGATATTTATTTTAATACTAGCCCATCAAAGATTAAGGGTTCGACGGAATGTTATGACAAGGTTTTTTTCAGTTGCTTAAGTAAATAGAATTGTAATAAAATAACGATTACCGCAATTCTGCGTATCTTACGCTGTAACAAAGTGTTTCAGTGGTCATGCTTGTCCAGGCTGCATTTTAATCTTACCATAAACTGCTGTAGCACTACTTCTATAATATAAAAATTTTAACAACACGCGTATACTTACGCCATGGCATGTAGTATTTGGTCCAGGCCACTTAGATTATGATCAATATGGAACTACTTTCATTTCAATGAGGTAATTATTTTATATCATGGCGCTTTTAAAAGCTACATAAATTATTAAAAAATAAATAAACTTCGATAACTCACTCCATCAGGTGTAACGACGAATGCTAACATTTCTGCATGCGTCTTAACACACTCACTGCATCGCGATATAAATGCGATCCCATATTTCATAGCTTACTATAACAGCGATTGGAGAATATAAAGAAAACATCAACTGTTGAAGTATGTAAATAAACCTAATAGATACTTCTCTTTCAAAGTTCTGTCAGTCCATTTTTTCGCAGTCGCTTAGCTACATACAGTTGTGATTAAATTGTAATTCAATAAATCTCATAACCTCGTTTTTCACAGAAACATTTCTGTCTGTTGTTAGTTCTACAACAAAGGACGCAAGCGAGACGTCAGAACATTACGGACACAATGACCAAGCTTAGCGTTTTATTAGTATTTGTGATGATTACTTTCTACTCCTGTTACTTTTACTACTTTACAGTATAAAACTAAGAGGATATATTGTTCACATGACTACATCTTACCAGTTCTCCTAAACTGATGCTACAAAATTACCCTATTGATATAAATGTACTCTGTGGTTAATTCAGTCTATTGCGGTGAGGGTATGTCTACTGGAAACACGTTAAAGATTTAGTTGACTTGTTAAGGGCGCAGACACGGGCGCTGAGCTCTGTTGAGAGGTGCTTCCAATCGAATTCCCCTTGCGGCCAGCCTCTCCTACCTGTGCTGTCCTAACCACGTTACCTTAACTTTCAGCGGAGCCCGCACGCCACACAGGCTCTGCGCTTTGATCGCGAGCCAGCAGACGGGCTGCGCCAGTTGCTGTTGCCGACGGCAAGGCGACAGACATCCGACCTCTAAGGCTGTACCTGAAGGAATATCAGATCTGACGAAACATTAGTACTCTTCTCTTCCTATGCATATTATTGAGTAGGCGGCTGCCTGTTCTGGCTTCTCATTAAATTGAATTTTCCTCTTGGTCGTCCGACCTATCTTGGTTTGTAAGCAATTGTTTCAGTATCCATTCTATCCAAATGACATCTCTGCTGTTAGATCCCGACATCTGCTTACTTATTTATTCTTCATGGATAGCCCAAAAGCCTGTTCCGACCTCAGTTTTCAGACCATCTCTTCATGGGTCAACCAATGTCCATTCTTCCTATAGGATGGTACTGCAGGACAAGCTACGGAAATTTGCAATTATCTATCCTTATAAGGTGGTCCTTCCAGCTTTCCTTTTTTTTTTTTTTTAGAAAATTCTATCATTCACGCAGGGGATATTCGGTTGTTGTCTCTTATTTTTCAGAGAATATCCTTTTACTGACCTCCTGAACCTCATTTCGGAAGACTGTATTTATTATATTTTACTTATCAACGTTTCACTGCCATACAGCAGAGCCGGTACTGCAATTGTTTTAGAAAATTCGAAAGTTAAAGCCCGAGAGGAGACTCAACTCAACTCTATGTCCGTAGAAATGTTCCAATGTGTATTGAAATCGTTGAGGTTCATTCTTCACTTCGTTATCTCCATTAAAGGATAGTTACTTAAGTAGGTAAAGCTGGAGAATTGTTCTATTTGGTAATTGTCAATCACTGATTCAACTCTGATACGATGTTTTCTTTGCCAAGCCGTAACATTTGTTTTTGAATGAGACATCTATAGTAATCTCTACTAATACATTGAACATATGTATTGATTTTTGGAGTCAATCTTCATTTTCTTGTTAGATATAGCATAGTGTTTATATAAGTGATGATTACTTTTGTTCTAGGATGGGCAGTTTCCTTAAAATCCCTAACTAGGTCATTTATATATATGTTTAAGAGGGTTGGGGAGAGACTACAACCTTGTCCCACTCCTTGGCTAATTGTTATCTCTTCTCATAGTTTGTACCCTAGACCTAAAACAATTTTAACCGTTATATATATCCTGGATAACTTCTGAAACTTTTTCGTTCCAAATTTTAAGCCCAGTTTTTCTTCAAAAAATATTATCTGATGCCTTCATCTGTTGTCTACAGTACTGATGAAGTTACAATTTACCATTCTTTGTTCTCATCATTACTTGTTGGATTTTCCAGGAAGCACTATTGTAATTGTCCTTGACGTAAATTTCTTATTCCTTCATCTTATAAATGGAAGCCATAATAACTTCATCGTTTTTTACATTTTTACCTTTTTCCTCTACTTAGCAAATACGCGTATTCTCATTTTTGCGAAATTTAGGTAATGATCTGAATATATGAAGTCTACGCGGGATCTCCGCCGTATGGTGTTGAAGAAAAACGAGGTTTCGGCGGCTAGCTCTGCCGCCATCTTCAGGTCTGGTGTTTTACAGGAAGAACCAGAGATGCTCTGGTGCTTCCTACATAACATCAGACCTGAAGATGGCAGCAGAGCTATCCGCCGAAAGTTCCTTGTTGTTTTTCTTCAACACCATACGGCGGAGAACCAGTGAAGACTTCATATCATCGATACGCCGTGAAAGCCTTCGTTCTCAGATCTGAATATACATTACAACCTCGATGTACTCTGCTATTACATCTGGATCCAATTTTTACTGACCATTATATAACAAATAATAAATCCCTCTCGTTGTGGATGTAAACTTTCAGGTATACTTGTTCTGCAAAAAATGTATTAGTCATTTTGTTTGAATATAGGACCGAAATTCTCTCAACATTTTCTACTTTTAATGTGTATTCACCTGTATTTCCTATTAAATTTGGAATTGGTCTGTTTCTTATTCGAGAATTAAAATCACCAACCACTTTTAGAATATCGCTTTTACTATTTTTATCTATCATTACTTGAAAGTTTTCATAAAATTGTTCGGATACTTCCCGCATGTTTTCTTCTGTGGCATAAACGGCAGTCCAAGTTATATTACCCCTCTCTACTTACAAATTGTAGAAATGGAATCCTTTCATTTATCATGGTGCTACTTACTGTTTTATTCTTCCATTTTCTCTCCACTAATACACTTCTGCTGCAGCTCTGTCTTCTCGTGCGACTCCTCTGTAAATCATTGTATATTTATCGATTTATTTTGTTTCTTGATCTTTTTTGTTTCCCTAATTACAGTAACATTAATTCCATTTCTAGATAGCTCTCTGTCAAGCTCTTCTTCTTTATTTTTTATACCTCTTACGTTACTTTTAATTCCTAAACATTTGTACTTTGATCTTCCATTTGTCATCATCGTACAATACATGTGGATTTTCTTCCTTTGAGGTTTGTGAGTAATATATGTTTTCTGTGGAATTGTTACCAGCACTTCACACAACCATCAGTGTGGATTAACAGGGACTCTTCTGTGCGGGGGTACCATACCATAGCCGAAGAGATCCAGTTTTAAAGCGCCAGGTATCTCAGCCATTACCCATATGCGGTAGGATTTACTGGTTACACTGACAGATGCCCTGTCAACTAAAGCATCCCTCGAGTTTTAATGGCAGCTCTTACTCGACATCAGTGCATCCCTCAAGGCTCAGCAATAGGTCCCGGCTACTTCTCCTATATCTGGGCTTTGAACCTGCATTTGGAAACCCGATTCATTCATAGTGGGGACTTAATTTGCGATGTATGGAATATATTTTTACATCTTTCTCTTGTCATTATTCCATTTCGGTCTAGGCTAATGGAAACTTTACTTTGCGCAGAGTCTTTAATTCAGCTGCTTGTATTCTCTATTTATATTTCTAAAATGAACTCCAGCTTTCGAACCCATATGACAATACAGTAGTTGCCATTGTCTTATGGAATATTAGCACAGTATCTTTCCTAGTTTTATTGTGTGTGGTGGCAGATACTTATTGAAATTTGAAGTTGTTATGTAAGTCGGTAACTTTGTCAACCCACATACCTGATGCGGTTGATCGTCATTGGTTACATTTTTCTGACAGCTTGCACTCCTATAAATGTCACTGCTTTCATTTTTGACATTTTCATGTGGTAGTTTCTATAGAACTATGGCGAAATGCTCTCTGGAGTTGTGATTGATAACGTGTTGAACATGTGGAATATAAAAACCACACGAGGCAACATCTGTTGCAACCATAATTTTAATGCGGCTTCGACGAAAAGAATTGATGACTCTTTCCCGTTTGTGGTCGTTGTTATTTTCGTGTGATTTTATCAGCAGAAAAACAGCCAACCATTTGTACATGTGAAACATTTCAATTAACTTTAGTGTTCCATTCCCTTGGATTGCTGTTACTGTACATACAAAATAATGCTGGAGATAGATTTATAAGCAATTTCAAGCCTTTCTTTTAGTTTATAGTGTTATAGAAATATCCTCAACTAATTTTATAAAGATATTAATAATTTAGTACACACTTTCGATTACTCTTATCAGATCACACGGGTAACCTGTTTGGTTTATTATTGTTCATAGTGTCTCCCTGTTCAACCGATCGATAGATTTTTCAAAATTGATATAAGCAATGTGGGTTTATAGATTGGATTTATTCTTTTTCAATAGTCTGTTTTAATAAGAAAAAATTGTCTATTTAAGATCGTTCTGTTCTTAAAACCGTTATGTTCATCGGATAAATATTTTGGGCAATTACCTTCTGCGTTCTGTCAATAATTTTGTAATAGATCAATGAACATAGTCATCATAGATATTATTTTTATGTATTTTGTTACAAGCCATTATCTCTTGATATCTAACAAAAATCTATAAATGAGGTACAATTTTAAATATTAAGATCTCCGCTTATATCACATCGTATTTTAAGAAAGAATTTTTTCGGAATTTCACACTTAAAGAGCAAAAGTAATACCTATGAAGGTCGCGCGTATGAGATAGTTGAGAGCCAAGCCGCTAGATAGCAGCAGCACATATCACTGAGGTGTTCATAAACTAGTTGACTGCCGTCGACAAGAACTGAGCGCTTCACTGATAGACAACAGTACTGCATGTCACACAGATATTAATGAACTGTGTTTAATGTACAATTAGTAGCTTTTCTTTTGTTTTTTTTGTTCGGAAATTGCTGTATTGTTATACAATTCCAATTTTCTCACAGCCTATGATCGTAGCAATACATATCACAGAAACATGTATTTTACTTAGGTTAGTTGTATTCCGTTAAGGTCAGTGTCAGTTTGTTATAGAATTATTTTAGGCGTCCAAGAGTTTTTCTAATTGTTTTGTAACTTGTTGTATTTCTTTATGTACCTATTAGAGACCACTAATTACATTATTCATTGTATCTTATTCACGAAATATTCGCACGTGTCATCTGGTATACATTATTTCAAAACTTTTTTTTTTTTTTTTTGCTCATGAGCCATTTATCTTTCTTAATACCTACCTGATATAAATAAATAAGAAGTCATTTTAAAGGTTATGATCTCCTGATGGTATATCTTAAACTATGAATGAAATTTTTTCGAATTCTATCTTTAAAGGGCAAAAGTATCGTCATTTCTCCAACTTTTTCTTTGTCAGGAGCCATCATCTCCCTTCATAAAAAATCAAAAAGAAAAATGAGGTATCATTTTAATGATTAATGTCTTCGCTTTAGTAACATCATAAATGAATTGCTAACTGCATAAACGCAACATGTCTACATTTCTAAATTTTTCAAGAGAAAGAAAAAAAAACTGAATACAACCTGACATATGATAAGTTTTCTAAATTTTTCTGTCACGTAACTAGGCAACCTTTAATTATATGTGCTTAAAAAGTTCACAAAGCTGCGGAATTTTGTGTGCGTGTGCGTGTGCGTGTGCGTGTTTCGTAGACTTGTTCCCTTTCTGCGGTAAACAGGATTTTGAAGAGAAACTATGAGAAAAAAAGTAAAAAATGTAAATTTCAATAAAAACTAATTTCATTACTACAAAGATACAGTAAATACATCATTTGAAGGTTAAGGTTCTCCTTTATTGTCGATGCTGGCCCAAGATGTTACAGGCCACGAAATGATGGGATTCCAAAACTCCATTTTCTTCACAGGTGCGTAATCAAAGTTTTCCTTATGTCGAATTTTTTTTTTTTTTATTTATTTATAGGCACAACAGTAGCATGGGCTTTCTTGGTAGGTAACTACAATGGCTTAACTGTGTTTCGAAGCTTAAAAGTGTCCATTGTCAAGCCAGAAATGTTCATGTCACATTGAACACTGTGCGGATCGTTTTTCCGAACAAATCATCAGCAGGTAGATGAAATCTCTTTTGATTTTTGGAGACATTTTTTCCATATGAATCCTGAAATAGCAGGGTTTTTTTTTCACACAATTACATCATTATCACAATAGTATTGTTTTTTGCCCGAACAGTTATCTCCAAAAATATACTACGTCTTTACATCATTGTCACCGTCACCTTTCTATAAACTTATTTAGCAAACGTCAGAACTAAGACCGTTTACTGCAAACAGGGAACTGGTCCCGGACTATGTGACACAACAGAAATAGTTTTTAGACTGAGCTTGGATTTAATAGTAACAGTTTTTTGTGAAAAAATATATTTTCTTCTTTGGACGTATATGAAGTTCAACAAGAGAGAGAGAAGAGAAAAAAGGTTTGGGTTAGCATGGTGAGGCGAAGATGGAATACAGCGAAGGTTTGAACAGTGCAGATCTGATATACGAGTTGCTACTACGGATATTAGTCATTGCTGAAAAAGAACCTGGCATTTTCGGATACTTGATATCTCCAATGCAGTTCCGTGAGGAGATAGACAAAAGGGCGACAACAAAGTTCGAACCTGTTGAAAACGTAAAAGATTATATTCTTTATTTGAGGACAGGAAAGATTATACGACAAATAAATCAACGGTTGTGCAACAACTATCTGCCTGTCTGCAGTAAACGGAAAATTAAAGACATTACCGTGCCTATCCTATCGGGCTGAAAAGCGTCATTTCTGCAGTACACGATGCACACTGTATCTGCGAAGAGTTTTAATGAAAAATCTATCTTCAAAAAAACGTGGACTTATTGCCTTTCTGCAGTTAGTGATTCAAATGAAGAATGAAATCGTTCGAAATTTGACCCTTAAATGGAAAAAGTATAAACTTTAATGGCCACGCGTACGAGACAGTTTAGAACCAAGCCGAGGCATAGCTGGTGTCGCTAAGTAGATAGCAGCTCCATATATCAGAGATATCAATAAAGGATTTATCACTATACCTCTAGATAGCAGCAGCACATATCAACAATTTCGCTGGCGTCGACTACGACTGATCGCGTTATTGCTAGATAGTACTTTTTTTGTAAAATAATTAGCTTTCGTATATTTTTTTAAGGAAACAATTGTCTTTGTTGTACAACTACAATGTAAACATTTTATTCGCGATGTTATCGCAAAGGGTAAAATCGAATTACCATTATATAGCATCGTCACATATCACAAAGATGTCGACAAACTTTGTGTGTTTTGTTCAGCTCAGTTGTATTGTGAGGTCTACGATAGTTCGGTTTCCAAGAAGGGATTGCTTCAGATGTTTTCGTCAAAGTAGAGGGCTGCAGGATAGCATAAATTAGTTGAAATTAGTAAGATGTTGCTGTAAATGAGCCAGTTTTTCTTTCAGCCTAATACAAACCACCAACCCTGCTATTCATCGCTTTTTATTTGCGAAATTTTCGCACGGGTTATCTAGTACTTTAACTCTCACATATACCTCAATCTCATTTTTGAACAATAATATGACAAAAAAATTAAACATACAATTGTTTACTTTCCAATTAATGTTTCAAATTAATTACATTAATATCAATCTACCATCTGCGATGCAGTTTCTATAATATGTTGACAGTAATAAAGTATAAATGTAGTCGTCACTTGGAAATACTGAATTTGCAACATGTCTTCTCTTGTGGGATGACAAGGTCTAACTCAAAAAAGTTTCGTGAGACAATTCGGAATAAAATTTCTTTTCAGAGGTAGTAGCTCCGCAAACTCGCAGCAATTTCATGGTAAACGAACGCGGACTGAGGAATTCTGCTCTCTTATGAATAAGTGAGCGAGGCGTGTCCCAGCACAGGACGGTCAAAAGGCATTTTAGATGCAGTCGACCCGGGAGAAGGCCATTGTGGAACAAGATCTACCATCCCAGGACAACAGCGGCAGCGAAATTTCGGTGTTATATTTCGGAAGAGAATCATCTGCTACTTTCACTTTTAATTGTCATGTGACCACGGTTGATGCAGCGTTTATTACGGTCACCAGATCTAGTTTCTTGAAAAAAGACACTCCACGACTGATCGGTATTTATGGAAACGAGTAGCAGATAACACATCAAATAGTGTAAAACATCGTAAGAGTAAAGACACATAAGAGTAATTAGTCTGTGAACATGACCATTTTTTTGCGTATGGTCGCTGATCTAGAACAATTCCTGTTTCTGGGTCAAAGGTTATGATCTGATGTGTCCAAATGCAAACTTTACTTTGTTTCACCCTAAGGGTTCGTTGTGCAAAATTTGAATAAAATCTCTTTATCATGATAAACTTAAAGTATTAATACACATATTAAACACGGACGGAGACTTTCGCGTTGTCGTCAAAGTCTTGGTTACTAGACTCGAAATGTTTGAAATAGAAACTTGACTTGTATTTGACCCTAAATGCTCACTCTACAAAATTTGAAGAATTTCTGTTTAGTTTAAAGGGAGTGCGATCATCCATCGCAGCAACAATTGCTTCGAAAGCATCACGTTGTTCTCGATTGAGGCTGTCCGAACATTCGAAATGTATCTGAAGCCTGATGGACACTTTCCATAAATTAATAACTCACGTACAGTGAACACGAACAAATACCACTTACGAAAGTGGTCGGTAAAATACGTAAAAAGGAAGTAAACCTTAATTTATAATCTTTGGTCAAGCACAATATTAGCGGAAATTATAATGAAATTAAATTTTAGCCTAGGCCGGAATGACAATTGACATTCGTTGTTACAGCAGAAACAGTGAACAATTTAAGTTTTTTTTTTTTTTTTTTTTTTTTTTTTTTTTTTTTTTTTTTTTTTTTTTTACTAGCGACGAATTACTGAAAAGTAGTTCCAATTTTTTCAGCCGTAAAGTTTTACCATATTTGTTTCAAATGAAATGCAAAGAAAAACAAACTTAATTAATCTATTACATAATTTCTGTCTGATCGCTGTTAATTTGTGAACGAAGGCCGTGTGTGACGTCACCGTTCCCCAGCCAATAGTTATCGAGGTGAGTGAGTGAGCGAGCTCACGAAATTATGTAGTAGAGATGTGCTAACTGATTTCTTAAGATTTATACATTTACTATTTTTCACCGTATTGTCTAGTGTTCAGTTTATAAAAGTTATTAGTATTATTTTTGGGGCTGATTCATTCCCTTCTAATTATCTAATGTAACTATTTAAACTCAGCATTGAATGTTTTAAAGATTTTTTTAAAGATAATGGGACTGATAATTTTTTATTTTTACCTGTTTAGCATAGTACTGGAAAATTAATTGCTTTACCCAATCACAATAGTATAAATATTTCTGCTACAGAAATGATATAGAATCAGTGAAAACTTTGATTTCGTAGAGATAATACTATTGTGAATGACTATAGTTAATGACTGCCATGAAAGTAATCTTTTCCAGTTGTTTTATATTCTATGCTTTTTAAAACTAGATGACTGTTTTTGTATGTCGAGGTAGTTTGTATAAAGAAAGAAATGCTTTCATAGTTGTGTCATTCTATTCTTTACAGGACTTTTTTAATCAAAATACATTGAACGTATAATCTGGAAATAATTATTCGGAAGCTAAACAATATGAAACGTTTATAAATAAATATGATACGTTCAATGGCTAACGTATTTTACTAGATTAGCCAAGCCACTATAATCAAAAGGATCACAATGGATTATCTTTCATACATTACTGTAAATACGTTTCTTCTCCAAATCATTAAAGTTCCTGAACGTTCATTCCGCCTCAATGAAAGTTTCCTTTGAGCTTGGCGGAAAATTACTCAAACTGTTTTAAACATTTTCTTTGTTTTGTTCCTTGTATGTATTTTAACATACCTCAGATACAAATAAAGAGTTCTTCTTTGAAGCGTACTTGCGTTATGTAACATCTGCTCTGGAGGTTAGCGAGTTTGGTCCGCATGAATCTTCCACAGTGTAATGCAATACAGCCATTGGCCATTGACTGTTTCCGAGTCGCGAACTTCACTAGACGAATGAGACTTTTTCCTCACTGCCAACAACGCAGTAGATCAAACTGTCATAACAATTGAGCCTTGGCCACTATTATATTTAGGACAAAAATCATAATTCCTTCTATATTTTTAAACGAACTTACAATCATTTAGAATATTTAAACAGCAGGTTATTAAATTATTTTTGTGCTTTACGATGTACTGGGGATATAAAGTTACTGTAATTATGACCTTATAGTGATGATCGCATTTATTTCACTCGAAGATCTGCTTTGTTCAATGCATTGGAATATAGGAATACTCAGCTGACATTAGACAGTATTCTGCGATGTGGCATTATACAAAATAATGTTCTGAGACTTGCTTCTTTTCTTGGAGGTCGGCTATTAAAGTTATAGTGTGGTCCTGGGTATTAAATCGAGCACAACAGCATGTCACTTTTAAAAATACTGTAAGTACTAATTTTTCACTTTTGTTACAACTTCGAAAGAACTGTAATCCCAGTATGTAACCGTTGTAACATGATGATATTCGGCCTTTAAATTCACTAGTGAGCAAAACTTAAGGACGAAGGTAACATTGGCATGCTGTGTCACTGCCAAGTAACATAGTTCGATGAAACTTGAACCATACATAGTAAGAACATCTACAGTGTAATACAGAAGGAAACTGAAAGAAATACGCGATGAGACGAACAGAAATGAAACTTTTACGCAGAGACAATAAGTTACACTGAAGTCAATGCGACTCATGATGGTCTCCTGGACAACACAAAAAGGAGGGACACGATTCTTAGAAGGCGTGTGATCATCACGGACGGCGATGCATGCTCTGCAACGTGTTTCAATGCAGGTTACAAGGTTGGTAAGGAATTCTTGTGGCCTTCCATTCCTCCACCAGCGTGGTTTACAACTGTTGGATGGTCGTTGGTGCGTGTAGATGTGCTGCAATAAATCCCCCTACCGCATCCCACACGTATTCGATGGGATTTAAGTCGGGGAAACGGGCAGTCCATTCGCCGAATTTCGTAACGTTCCAAGGCCTCCCGCACCTGCGCTGTTTCATGAGGCCACGGATTGTCATCCATAAGAATGAAGTCTGAGCCGAATGTACCCCTGAAAAGACGCACATGGGGAAAGAGTGCAGTGTAGCGATAACGTTGACTGTTGGGTGTACCGCGCTCAATGATCTGGAGGTCGGTAAGCCCATGCAACATTATTCTCGCTACACTATAACACTTGGACCACCAAAACGATCGTGTTCGACGATTTTCTTGGGTGTATTGCGTGTTCCCTGCGTTCGCCAGATGTGGGTAGTCCAGAATCATTACTGAATCTGCTCTCATCTGATAATAGGACACAACCCCAATCCTCACAGGTCCAGTTCTGAAGCTCTTGGCGCCGGCACAAACGGTGTCGCCCATGTGCGGATGTTAACGGAACACATCGAAATGATCGTCGGGCAAATAGACCAACCCCATGCATTCTTCGTGCCATTGTAGAGTGGGGCATTGTGTGCCTAGCAGTCCTGTTAAATGTGGTGAATTACACCCACTGTTTGACGTGGGTCCCTTCATGTCTGTTGCACAGTCTACCAGCCATCTTCAGGTGTATCTGACAACCTACTTCTTTCGGGCAACAGTGCCTGTGGCTCGGAATGCCCCCCACGGACGTGACAAAATGCTGTGAGCAATACCAAACGACTAGGTTATACTCGTCACACTTCGTCCTTCTTCCAGCTCCTCATTATTTTTCCCCTTTTGGGCCATGTTGTAATGAAGAACACCACTACAATGCAACTTAACAGCTCGCTGCTTGATATACACTATCTTGGTATTCTGCCGTTCCTTCAAATGCCTCCTGTAGCAGAGTCAAGCACATTTGGCTGACCTCACACCATGTGACGTCCAGTTTTCTGTGCACATGTGGGAGACCTCTGGTTATATGCTCCCACACTTTCATTCTTTTCCATACAGCAGTTAATACGTTATGATACTTTATCTATCTCGTCCTTAAGTTCTGACCACCAGTGTATCTTTATCGTGTAGCAAGTTCACATCTTAAGTATAATTTTCGAAAGAACACAAATTTTGCTACTGATCTACAATTTTCACTAGTCATAGATATCTCTAACGTTATCCTTAACTATCATAAAATCGACAGGGCCTGGATCAACTGACCTAGTTCGACCACTTGTGTTACCAAGAGATCTAATTTCAATTTTCGGTACTGCAAAAGGTGGTTAGTGTATCGTACATGGTTCGATTCGGCTCAAAGCTTTATTCGGTGAAATGCGCGCTTTTATAGATGGCAACAACAAAGATGTATGCCATACCGCTAGAAACTCTTTCACTACATACTTACGTACACAGAAGATTATTAAAATCAATGAATCACAATAGAAAGCCACAACCTAGAATAGAAATTCCTGAACATCTTATTAAAGCTATATCTGCACCAGCTCAGCACAGAGACAGATCAACACTGAAGCACTCAGGTGTGCCCAGTGATGAGGCATAGAGCTTGTTACCGCCCGTTATAAGTGGTGTGACCTCACAGCAGCGGGCCCTCAATCGGCGCTGCAGAGTGTCACATGTTCAAATATTGACGGCACTCAAGCCAGCCGAGACTGCGGCTTGCATTATTTATGCAGTCAGTCTGCGTGTGTTTCACTTTACCATACCAAGAAACATCAAGTTAGACAACAAGGATACTTAGACCACAACAGGAAGGAATGTGTTCCAGATCTCTTAAGAAACGCTCTTCATATAATTGCGTCTGCTGACATTATTTTTCATAAGGTCAGCGGAATTCATTGAACATCTTAACTCTTTAAATTCTTGAAATCTAACAAGCATGCTTGCAGCCACTCTAAAGGGGTTGTTAGCATGGTAGTAATACTTGATAGGAGGAAAATCTGTTTTGCACAGGTTTTTGAGGGGTCTATGAAAGTAACAGAAATAAACAGATTCAAATTAACTTTTGCGGTGAATTCGCAACTACGAGTTTTCTATATGAATAAATTCTTAATATTTTTTTCAGACTCCCAAACTGTGCAGAAAATGGTAAGAAATATAAAAATTCTGTTTTCATTTTATTCATAAATGATTAGCTTCAATATTAGAGGTGTAAGCCTCCACAAAATAAAATAAAAAACAAAATTTTCTGGCATACCGTTTTAGAAACAACTCACAAATGAGTTCACAATCCTATTTTACTAAAATAATTTATAATTTCTGCTGATAATTCAGTATTAATATAATTCACAGAGAATAATAACCTCATAAGTTACCTGTGACTGGAAGTTTCAGCTCATAATAGAGGTTTCTACGGTTAAAAGTTCCTTACAGTTCACCAGTGTCTTATTATAATCAGCAATACATCGGTTGATTCCGAATAAAAACAAAATAAGAAGAAAATATCCAGAAATCGTATTGAAAAATCACACTAATCACTTTTACTATAACAGTGTTTACAGAAATAGAAGAAATCAGTATACATGTAATATTGAGTTTGTGTCAACAATATGGATGAAGTCACTTTGAGACTGCATTAGCGGCTCATTTTTAATTCTTGCAGTTTACAATGGTTCCCGTTGCTTCATAATCACGAAGAATGTAGACAAATCTTTAACAATCGAAATAAGAAATACTAAAAACTTTAAACTCTTGAAAATAAGGATTATTCTTAAAGTAAATATTTGCTGTACATAATAAAGGTTCAAGTGGCTGAAAATACACAGTGAAAAGTTGATATCAATATGTATAAATAATCAGTTGTATAACATCAGTTTATATCTTCTTCCTAAATATTAGACGCAACAAGAAAAGTTTGGCATTAAATCTGTATTTGGAATCTCAGCATCACGATTACTGATGTTATCTCAGTCAAAATATCGATTTCCATAAAATGAAAGAAATGAATAAGATTAATATATTTAATTTAATTTAATTGCAATGGAACACAGGCTCCGGTGGCAATTTCCCTACACACCCATCTTCCCCCTATCCTGCACCTACCTACATTTGCCCTCTACAAATTTTACCTTTAAATTCTTTCAAAGTTTTCGGTAAATTATTCATCATTTCTCTTGGTAACTCATTCCAATCCCTGACACCCTTACCTAAAAAAGAGAATCTTCCTACACCCTTGTGCCTGAAATCGAGTGCCAGCTTGTAGTCATGGTCATCTTTTCCCTTCCATCCACTACTTTTCATACCTATTGAAATATCTTTCCATGCCTCATCGCCAGTATATGCCCTGTACACTCCCATGATCCTCATCATTCTCCTCCTGTCTTGCAATGAATCCCATTCCAGCTCCTTTATCATATCCGTCACTGATTGCATTCTGCGATAATTTCCAGAAACAAATCTAGCAGCCCTTTTTTTGCACCCTCTCCAACTCCTGTATTTGATACGTAAAATGAGGGTCCCATATTACACTACCATATTCGAGCAATGGTCTGACCAAAGTTTTGTAACCCAATTCCTTGACTTCTCTCGTACATCCCCTCATCACTCTCTCCAACAAGTGCAGAACTTCGAAACCTTTTCCTACCACCTGTCCTATGTGTTCTGCCCAGTTAAGTTTGTTATCAAAAGTAATTCCAAGATATTTACATTTCAAGTCTTCAGCAAGCAATTCTTTCCCCACCTTATTTTCATAATTAACCTTTTGTTTTTTATTTGTGTATCTAATTAGCTGACTCTTCTTTGCATTTATCTTCATTCTATGTTTACCAACCCAATTAGATATCCTGTCCAGATCTCCCTGCAACTGTTTACAATCCTCTATTGCTCCTCAGTGTACGCTTGCTTAAATAAAGACACTAATTGTATTTGTTGTTTTGTCATAATGATAAATTTCTGGTTCTATCTTTAGCATACTTTCAAATATTCCTCGCATGGTGTGCCAATAACATTTTTTTAAAGTATTTTGTTACAATCATGGTTCTCCCTCACGTTCAAAATATCTTTATGGTGGCAATCTGATTGATTAAATTTGGTGAAACGAACAAGAAATATTCTAATCTATTTTCTAATAACTACTTAAAATATGGTTATAGCGTTTATTATCACACAACTACTAATGATGAATATCCACAAGACATAATTACTTCACTTTCAGTTAGTGAGAACCCTCCCCGATAGCTTAGATGGTTGCTGCACAGTGCTGGTGCATGGTCGCCTGTTACACTGTTAGCTGGTTCAAGTTCTGGTGCTGGTAGAAATTTTCATCCTCAGGACATGGTCGGTAGGGTGGGAGAGGTGGCGGTCCACAATTCCTAATCACCAAATACCGCGCTATATTTCTCCTTACTGTTTATCGAAAGATGACAAACGACACAACGGCGCTTCTTCCGTCGGATGGGGCATAACATTTGGGTCGTGCGTTTAGGAAAAGCTGGGCCGGCACCGGGCTTCATGCTTTGCATCCATTCATCTTTTTATACAGATCACGCACACGCCATCACAGTCACTCACACTTACAAACACTGTCACATTGGGGAATGCAACGGAAAGGCGACCCAGTTCATCTCGCCGGGACGTTAGCAACGCCCTCCAAAGTGAACGCCTGCTCACAGAAACTGATGATTTCACGCACTGTGACCTCAACAGTTAATGAAAGTAGGTATAAGTGTTGATTCCAGATGTAAAACCAAAACAAATATAGCACTACAAAGTTGATAGCATTTATGAAAGAAATGATAATACTTAGAAAATAATTATTTTTTAATTTCACCGACGCTACCGCTGTTGCTGCTCTTCTTCATGGGCCGTTGTTTGTTGAGTCAGGCAAATAAATGGTTAATCAGGATGGAAACAGCGCAACACGCTGTAAGGTATTCTCTATACTTGTTACAGCTTCACGATAAATACTCAAGAGCAAATATGCCACTTCCGCGGAGAACGCAGCAGTAACATAGAATCAGTGAATTCTGTATTTGCCAACTCGGAATGGCTTGTAGCACAGTGTTTATACATAATGTTTATTGCATTAATCGGTTGCCAGTAACATCTCGAGAGTTATGCAGTACCTGTCTGAGAAGTGTATTTACTATACAATTGATAAAAGGAATTGTTTGCTTATAACTAGACTAGTAAAAAAGATTACTAGATTAATACAAAATAATAATGATGTACATAATTATAAGACAAGGCAGGCAAATCATTTCCATTCGACTTATAATAAAATTAGTAAAGCACAAAAAACAGTGTTACACAAAGGTTTAAAAATATTTAACAAATTACCTGACGAAGTAAAAAGGACCATAACTGTTGCAAATTTTAGAGAAAAGCTGGGTAAATGGTTAGAGGAATCAGATTGTAATATTTTCTTGTGAGGTAGTTCATTGAAATTAACACCTTGTTTGTTTTTGTTTTTTCTATTTTATGTTTAATATGATGTATGAATTGTAATTGTATATATATGTATATTATCCATAGGCTATTTGAAAATAAATAAAAAAGAAAATGATGTTAAGATACTGGACCCGTTAAAATGACTCATACTACATAGAGTCATAATCATATGAATCATGGTATACACTTCAAGAGTTCTCTCAGTGATAGATTATCCGGGTTGACCGGACGTGGATTTTAATTTGGTGCTTGCTGTTTAAAACACAAACAACTCACTAAAAAAAATCTCAATATAAATTTTACAAAATAATAGATGTTGATACTCTGAATAAAACAATGAAGTAAATCAAAGCTCATTTGCAACCAAATATGAAAAATACCCGATTTAATAAAATTTACCTATAAATTCATTAATTATAGCAATAAAGTGGTGTTTCTGAAGAAGAAAATGTAGTATGTAACTGCAATAAGTTCCTGCACATACATACAAAATACAAACTAAACTTTGGTCAACATAATTTTTCGTTTCCCACTTTTCCAAAGTTGTTTTTATAACTTTTCAAAATCTGCATTATCTATCATTTAATAAAAGTGTTAGATTTTTAACATTATCTTAAAGAATAACATAGAAACTACCTTATTCAATATCGTATCTATACTCTAAATGCTCTCGCAATGTCTGTATCTTTTGTCGTTACAAGTACCAGTCAATTTTGAAAACGTCAGAAACATTCGTAAAGTCAATTATACAGGTATGCGGCTGTCTAGAGATTATCTAAACAACGTCCTCTGAGAAAGAAAACAAATGAACGTCATAGACTCAAAAAGCCTTTGAAATAACAAAATTTAACGATTTTCATAACATTTTTAACACCTAAAACCAAAATGTCATGACATTCAAGGACGTGAAATTTATTTAAAGTCCCTAAAATACTAATTTAGCTCCCATATTCAAAATAAAGACAAATATAAGGTCAAAACAGCTAAAACAGGCAAAAATGGGCTCTAAAACAAGAATGCAGGTTGCAACACATAAACAAAAATTTTTGATATCTAAAAATCTATATTCAAATGGTAAGATCTGTTTGATACACCAAATTTCATATGCCACGTGGCTATTTCGACAGCACAAAGTACATATTAGCAAACGTAGATGAATTAGTGCGGAAGTGGGAATGGTATAATTCAATTTATGGGTAATCATTTGGAACTGTAATGTAACCAAGTTTCGAAAAAAGTGAAAAGCTAGTTGTGTACCTGGCCGTATAAAAGCGTTTGCTCAAGTCACTGAACTCTAGACTTCCGACGCCAGTGGAAATGACTTTTCGGTAAAGAACACAGCAAGTTCGTGTCTTCCCCCCCGTCTGGCGAAAAACCTTCAGCTGAAACATGTCGTCACGTCCTGCTCTCGCTATAACAGCGTTCGCGACAGAGACGTACCACGAGCTGTTCTGCGAACCGCAGGGCATCGTTTGAGGAGCGCACTTGCCGTTGACCGTCTCAGCTGACAGCCAAAAAACCGAGCTGGCGGTAATGTATTCGCCAATAAACTCTGTTCACTACAAATGTCAGTGATCATCACAAACCCTTGATTGGCAATGATATCTACCCACATTTCTTCTTCTTTCATCGTTATGCCCAACTGAGGAGCGCGAATGATCTTATTTAGCGGATTTTTTTTTCTCTTATTTTCCCAAAATTTCTTCATCCTCTTGCAGTGCTCTATCCTAAGTTCTTCTGTCCAGGTTGTCCTTCTTCTAATATTCCCTTTGTTGGAAAATTGGTGGTTATTGACCATGCTACTAAATCTGTATCTGTCCTGTATGATATCAACTGTGATTCCGATATCCTGGAGAGCCTTTTCGATTTCAATTAGCCAGTTGTTTTTCATTTTCACTGAAACGGACAGGATGAAACTTATTTTGGTTAGTCTGTTGTTATTCATTCTGATAATATGGCCGAAGTATTTAATTCCTCTTTTCCTGAACGTGTCTGAAATTTTTTTTCGAGTGCTGATATAGTTGTGTTATTTCCTTTTCATCCAAATTCCTCCTGTTCAAAGATTTTCCTTAACATTTTCCTGTCTTGCTTTTAAATATCTTTAATCAATGACCTAGCCCAAATAATTACCCAAATTTATTAATTCATCATTAACCAAAAGCATTTGTTTACGTTTTAAAAAGTCAATAAAAGGTTCTATGACTTTTTTAATTCTGAAGTAAAATAAACTGATAAGAAACTGTTTGTTAATTAAATTAAATAATAATTTTCTTGTGTTCTTCCGAGAAAAAATATCTTCTTATGTTAGTTTTAGTATGATCAATAAAAATAAGAAGTGACCCACTAGTGTGGCGGCGCCTTAAAGCGTTAAGGGGGCGACCATTAATTACGTGAGGTGAAGTAAGGGGGTGGGGGTCAACGAAAATCTAACGTGACGTTTTAAAATTCATGAAGGATCGTAGAGCTAAAAAAAAAGTCTACAAATGACGCGAAAGTCGACCTTAGGGGGAGGGGGGCATATGGTCTAGAATCGACGCGGAAACCGACCTTAGGGAGGCTATAACCGTCTCCGCCCTCCTTCAATATCTCACGTCATTTTAGAGGAGGGGTCCGTCCAGATCTCACGAAGTCTCACCAGAGGTGGGGGGCGGGGTCCGAAATTCCGGAAAAACACCTCACGTCATTAATGGACGTTCCCTAAGGCCCGCCACACTGGATCGGAGAGGTTCAACGGAAGCAGGTTAGAGCCCTGAACGCCGGTTATCATTTCCTGACTGCGGATTATAGGAAGTTTTCCACAGTTACTTAGATGAATGCTACGAGCGGTGTCCAATCTCTGCCTCATAAACTACACATTTCACAGACGAATATATTACATACATATATATATATATTCATTTTTATGTGCATGGTAAAGGTTTTACGCCACGTCGACATAATTAGAGACGGGAAAGAACTGGGGGCAAAAAACAGAAAAAAAATCTGTTTTTTTTAAATGAACCATCCCGTTATTCACCCGAAATGATTTGGGGAAACTATGGAAAATCCAAATCTGGATGGCCGTACAGGAATCAAATCCATGTCCTCCCGAATACAAGGCCAGAGCGCTACGGCTCACCCATCACGCTCGGTTAAACTAAAAATACACTTGCTTTAGGGAACATAACTTACAGGATTCGCAGACAGATGGCAACACTTAAGCTACCCCCATTGCTCCAGGAAATGACAATCCCTGGTTCTCATTACCCAGTGGAAACACTGTGCAAATTCTTAATTACAATCCACGATGAGCATCGCGTCTTTGCCTAGTCCAATAGGATCCATTTGGAAATAATAATAGAATAAAAAAGTAGTTTTTTGATGTGTATTTGGAATTACAAAATAACTACCCACCAATATCAGACACATTTCAATGTGATCTGGAGAAATTAGGAAGACAAACGTAAGAATTCTGAAATGTGAATAAGCAACCACGAATTGATTTTCCTTTAAGCATTGGAGGGAGCTCCTCGGTTGATGATCGCTGTAGGCCACAAGCCTCGTTTGCTGATAATGGGAATCTGGGTCCCCCTCTGGCCGTATCGGAGCTTACGGCGACACGCTCTTTGCCCTCTGATATCTGCAACGCGTGTGTTTGACGGCCGCCATTGTGCAGAGAGCTCCTTTGGCCGCAGGCACTTATTGATCTTGTCTATTAGTTATCAAACAGGTGCCAGCCAGCCAGTGAGCCAGTTCATCGAATGTAATTAGGCCGTACATAAGCGCCGTGTTTAACAGAGTTATCCGCCAGCATTTGATTGCTACTGCTTGCTGGCAGTGGCGCCGACCAGTCTCAACTCGATTACACTCGAATGTGGTACTTCTCGGCTTATGAACACGTTCCGGGCAGTACTTTGCGCGTCAAAGTAATACGCGCTTACACACCTCACTGATGAAACGGAAGCCATCAGACACACCATTAAAAGAGCTGTTCCCTCGCAGCAGATAGCATTAGATGGACGCCCGCAGGTATTACTGGTGGGGTTTTATGGGTTTGGAAGCATTAAGTTCTTAAATTTCTCGTAATAAGATCGTATAATATGAAATGAACATAAATGTACTGGAATGCAGAACTGAAATTACAATGAGACCACTCTTATGCAATTAACTTCAAAAGTGGTCACATACTTTTTTTTTGGTAAAACAGTGAGAACAATAAAATTTACAACAATGGCATAGCATTCACTTTATTATTCAATGCTAAGTAGCCTACCTACTAGCACCTCAACTGCTAAAGTAAAGTCGAAACGAAAACTAGTAAGTCTTAAGTATTGCCATTTGATTACATATTGACCGAACCACTATTTCGAAGTGTCTGTAATAGCTCAGGCATCCTCAGCACCCCGACAAACACTTTTAAACCTGGTCCTGTTTCGAAGGTGTCTGCTGGCCGCGTTATCCACCTTTCGGTTATTGACCTCTGCTCACAAGGCTACGGATAGACAAGATTTGTCAGAAATTTTGTGGAGTAAATAACACTTCTTTACGAAACATATTTATGTCGGTTGAATATACGAGCGTTAATCCATAATAACCGGACAATTTTTTAAACGGAAAGTCTGAAGTTCAACCAATTAAATGAATCACCACATAATAAAAATTTAAATTCTAAAATCTAATAACTTTGGGATGCCATAATTTCGAATCATAGCACAAATATTATGTTTAATACTGGAGTTTCCGCGTTCCTTAGTCAAAGACAGAGAAATTTGAAATTAAGAATATTCTAAGTGGCATTCATTTGTAACGACATTACCTGAAATCATGAAAACCGAAATTTTTACTACTTTCTTTCAATATGTGTATACATTTACGGAGGAATGAGGAATCATTCTGTATCGAATGGTAGCATTGAGGTCGAAGCTTTCAATAATCATTAATGTCTTTTTGAGTCGACAACACATGACCGAAACAAGCAGCACGCTTAAAACACAAACCAGAGCTAAGAGGGCTTCCTTCTGTGCTTCAGATCAGTGCAGTTTTCCTCTCACTCATAATGCGGCACACAATTAAAACAGATATAGCGACTAATACATATGGGTTAAAATATAAGTTGTAGTCTATTTTTCAATGTAGTATCCTCTGAATCCCACATACTTCCACATATGACGTTCAAATATTTTTGTTATCCGCCTAAATACATTTCTCAAGCGCGTAAAAAATGAGATAATATCTCGTTTGACATCTTACTGGAAATAGGTGATAAACGGAAAGTTCAAAGGATTTTTTTTATTTTTTTTTTTTTGATAAATAATGTGGTTGGAGGAAAATAGTGCGGCACTTTTTTTGTTTATGGCTTTACGTCTCGTCGATGTCGAGGTATTTAGAGGAGAGATAGGACTGGCGATAAGGAACGGGAAGAAATTCTGTGATGGCCTTTTCAAGGAAGCATCTCGGAATTTGCCGGTAGTGATTTGAGGAAACCAAGGAAAACCCAAATCTGGATGCCCGGAGAGGATTCGAACTCTCGTCCTCCCGAATTTGAGGTCATAATGGCGCTCGCCCACCAAGCTCGGTATTGGGGTACCAACTGAAAACTACACTCGAGAAGAAACAGCAATGACAATGAGAGACTTACGACTTGGCATCCTCCTGATGAAACATGAATTTCAGGCAACCGGAATTTTCTCTTTTCCTTGAGAGCTGCTTAGCAAGACTAGCATAAGTATGTTCTGTGAAATCCTCAAATTTGAGGGTGGCAGAGGATGCATTGCACCAAAATTAATCTCTACTCCATGCATTCCAATCCCGAATAGCACGAGGAAAGAAAAAATTAATATAAGCATCATTGCGGCATCTTACTTCTCTAATCTTATCACTCCTGTCATTTCGGCTCAAATTTCATCTCACTCGTAAATGAAAGTGAATTATACGCATGTTTACCAATAAATTGAAATAAATTTAGCTTATGTTGCCTTTTGTCGCACCATGCCGAAATAACATCCAGGTGCCAAGTCACCAGAATTTTTTTATTATTATTATTATTCCAAATAAACTATCTATAACATCGAGAGAAACGATTATGTTTCACCAAGTGAAGTAAATACATACTGTAAAGTGTTGACTTAGCTCAGAACAAGATCTTATAATTTTTTATCAGTAAAAAACGACGATACTTGGCCTACTAAGCAATATGTTGCTGACCCTAGCTGTAGGGTTGTGTTATATTAGTGATTGGGTATGGCAGGATGATTGACTCGTGGGTTCTTTGGGGTTTTCCCTACGATGCCCTATGACTTGGGCAGATTTTCTTCATGTATCTTCTGCTCTTGGATTCTTGCTCTTCGGACCTATCCCCTTCTTCTCTTGTACTGCCAAATAAACATGAGCATCGAGGGTAACTTGTATCTAGGAGAGGGAACGGACAGCTATGAGTTACTTGAAATGAAACAATGTTTCTGGAAACCCCATTTAATCTGCACTGAACCGTAAATCATCTACAGTCGATGTTGTACAAGAAGGGATGTATTCCGTAACCCGTGACAGAGAATGGTAAGGTTGGTGCAGCGAATATCTGTTCCGAGGTCTAGAATAGATGTTAACTTGTTGCTCGTCAGTGAAGAAGTGAGACTGATCAATGTGTTTTGGCTTGCTGGAAAAGTATTGGCTTGCATGCTCAGCACTGCACGTGTAGCTTGCAACCTGAACTGTCGATCGGCAGAAACTCGAACAACAGGACGTGCTAACAGGACGTCTGGCTGCAGTGAAACTTAGCAAACTTACACGATTTCGATACTAAAATATTATACTAAATGACGTCCCGTCACAAATGGGCCGAATTCCTTACTTTTCTATAGACGACCGCATCACCAGCAAACAATCTCAAACTGCTCTTAACGTTGTCTCTAAGATCGTTTATGAAAATTAAGAAAAGACGTAGTCGTATTACACTTTACTGAGGGACACCCAATGTAACATCTAGTTTAGAAGGTGATTAATTTTCAAACGAAGATGCATTTTGATAACCACCAAATAGATCCCCAGACAAAGATTTAAAAAATTTAAGGGACCCCTCCCCTTTCCAAAAATAATATTTATTACACATTCCAAAATAATTATTACCGTTACTGTCAAACTTTTTCATCTGCCATTCACTTGCTGTGCGTGAGTCACAGGTAAGATGAGAAACAAATAAACATGCGCGTATTTCCTTCGTGAGAGTACGTTTTCATTATCTCCCACTAACTTCACAGCTGGCTACAGAAGTTCTGGGTTGTTACCAAACAGCTCAAGAGGTTGCTTGGCTACTGGCGCCAAACAAACTTTTCTACGGCTCGGACCAAGTTTTGCAGTGTGACGAGCAATCATAAGAGTCTGAGGAAGTCACAACTGAGAGCGCAACATCAGTGAACAACCGGGTATAACAACAGACACTCACCTAACAACGGAAACTCTTAAGGCGTATGATTGCAGTGAAATCTTAAAGGGTGCACCTGCATCACACCCGTGGGAACCTCATTGCAATAGACATTCAGTTTCTATCGATTTCCAAAAATATTAGAAGCATGTAAGTTCTTTACCTTTTTCTCAAGACCCTCAAGTGTCATTCATCTGGATTATTACTACTCCCATATCAGAAACGGTTGAAGGCATCTCTTTACATGAACAATCGAATAAGATAACAACACTCATATCCCGAATCGGAAAATGATAGGAGGTAACGAAACATCATAATACACACGAAAAGAGAAAAATTGTTCAGAAAGCATGTTATTGTAGTTTTGGGGTCTTCAGGGCGCGTCGTTCAGAAAGCAAAGAAGAATACACGTACGTTTCCGAAGGTGAGGGGGAATTAGAGACCATAAGTTAGCACGACAAGTGAATAATGCGATTTGTCTGGCTTTTAACGATTTCCATTGAAAATCTATTTCTAAAAGCCTTTCATAAAAGCCTTTCCTGAAAGCCTTTCCTAAAACCCAAAGAAAACTTCGCCGTAGACAAGAAAATTACTTTCAGTGCCAACTCTATACCACCACTAATAAAAAAATACTGTCAGATTAATGTGGGCTGCAATAAGGCTGATGCAATTTACATCAAAGTGAAAGAATTTAAAGTAAAACTTGATTGTAAGGTAAAATTACGTATGTGCAGAAATTACACCGCCGCATAAGCACCGTCTTAAGTAAACTGAAACTGAAATATTCTTTAGTTAACTTTATAGCACTTAAGGGGTCGCCATTAGTGATTCCAGAAAATAATATTTTTGAAATTAATTAATTAA
Organism: Vandiemenella viatica; assembly: GCA_031002005.1. NCBI lineage: Eukaryota > Metazoa > Arthropoda > Insecta > Orthoptera > Morabidae > Vandiemenella > Vandiemenella viatica. The sequence continues at coordinate 86,815,839 of CM061920.1, forward strand.
ATCTATGCTTCCTCTAAGCCACTAAAGGCTTAAAGTTCCTATTTTAATTCTTTTAGTTTTAATGTTTCTTTTTGTGTTAGATTATGTAAACGTGTCATCCTTCGTCGTTTTATCAGGTAGATAGTTTCGGCATCTGAAACGGAGTTAGATCGTTCGAGCCCCAGTTTAAAAAATTTCCATCTTCGAAACATGGCGGTTGGGCTAATAGAGATGCTGATGCGTGATTCCTATCATGAGAGTTTGTACTAAAATACAGAGTTAAAACCAAAACATCTTCGAAATGCGTATGGAGTGAGGGTATACAACAGTGTTGAAGTGATTCGTCCGTGGTTGGGGAATTCCCATGAGGGCAGCACCGAGTTACACCCTCTACCCTCCCTAATATCCCATTCATTCACACGCGTCAAACAACACAGTAATCTTCAGAAAACAACAACATTTTTACACACTTCTATGATTGGGGAATGCGAATGTAAACAAACGTAGTTAAATTGCGCAAGACGGTGGTTCCCAATCAGTTTTCCTGTGTACCACTTCGATAAAGAGCTCAACGTCGCGTACCCCTTATTGCTACCTGTGCTGCTGCTTTCATCCCATTAGAGTGTTTCGCACAACCACAGCATTGCATTAAAGTAATTAACTCACAGTTGATCTTAAAATATATTTTGGCGACAGTAATGTTGGTGTGATTGTTTTTTCAATTATTTTAGTGGTTACTTTAGTCCCCTCGGGGGACGCGTACCACTAATTGGGAACCACTGGCCCAAGACAATAGCAACGCCAACGGCTGTATCAGCGGCAGTCATATAATCAGATATATGCGGACAACAGCAAAAATATTAATCACATTTAATCATTTTTTTTACTTGTGGCTTTACGTCTCGTCGACGTCGAATTCATTAGAGATGGGACCGAACTGGGGACAAGGAAACGGAAGAATTTCGGCTATGGCCTTTTGAAGGAACCATCCCGGCATTTGCCTGGAGTGATTTTGGGAAATAAAGGGAAACTTAAATCTGGATGCCCGGATGGGGATTCGAGCCGCCGTCCTCCCGAATGCGATGCCAGAGCGTTAACCGCTCACCCACCAAGCTCGATCTGAACAATTCTTGGTTGTACTAATGAGATTTATGAATTATTAAAGGAAGTCCTAAGTGGATTCTAACCGCGGAAATGGAAATACTCTTAAAGTCCGGTTGGAAAGCTGGAAGATTAAGTGAGGATAAGTGAATAATCAGCTTTGGAAAACAGTAACATTTATCACTTTCCCTGGCAATTTTAAGCTTCAGAACTATATAAGCTGAGACAGATGAGGTATCTTAGGATACAAAGAAAACGTGATGTGATGGATAAAAATTGAGACCACAACAGCTCTAGTGGAAATAAAACTAGGTTATAATAAAGTAAAATTCATTGTGATTGTTGTGAGAATTTAATGACTGTAGCTACCAGAAATAAATTGAATGTTAATAGAGAAAGAAACATTTTCTTCGGCATTAGACATCAGAAACAGTAATCAATATTTTCAATGATTCATAAAACTAAAAACTAGTTCAGACATAAGTTTAATAATTAAAATGTCATGTCATCTTCCTCATATTCTGAAATTCTTTAAAATCATTTTTTAGCCAAAATTTTTTCCATGACCTATTTAAAACTTTTTTTTCAGCTGCTGTTGTTAATTTATGAACATTGTTTGTTCCTACGTGCTTGAAACTTTGTTTCGTTTTACTTAACCAAACAATCATCATGGCTGAAGTGTTTATGCCTAGTTTTATGTTTATGCCTAGTTTTATGTTTATGTTTATAACTCCTCAAATAGTACTCCTTTAGATGTTTTATGTGTACATGAATTAATTAAACAGGCAAGGTAATGTCAAAGTCTAGCTGAAAAAGATCTACAGGATCAATTGTCTCTGAATCTTAAAATACATCTCATAACCTACTTCTGCCACACAAATATCTGTTTGGCCCCGGCGATTTATTCCACAGGATTAGGAAATAAATAAGATGAACATGAGATAGGCATAGTGAGCTTTTAGAAGGTCAGTACCTGTACACTATCTTAATCTATGCATTACCTTTTGTGATAATTGTTTGGTATTCTCATCACATGTGATCTTACTATCCATATCAATCCCAGGTAGTTTTGATTTTTTATTCATTTCTGCAAAGAATCAAAATAATTTATCGTTTTTCTTATTACAGCCGGTTTATTAGTATCATATCAGAGAGAGAAGCTTTCAAGAATTCTGCTCTCAGGTAGTGTAGCCTATACATGATTGAATTTAAAAAAGTTGTGTCTTCATACAGTACACATCTATAAGGTTCAAAACTGGATAAAGCTTCTAACAAGATGACGAGCAGAAATGAGATAAGGATGGAGTCTTTCGGACTTCCACACGAGAACCGTAACATTTTAGGCACACGGTATAACTTGGAATCTGTTAATAAAATAGGACATAATTAACTGTAGTTCCTTATTTCATATACCATAATATTATAAATTTTGTATGAAGATTTAATGAGAGACAATATCAAAAGCTTTGCTTGAATCTACATTTGTAGGAAGAATTTGTGATAATATAGTCTCTCTTATTTACTGTTAAAGATGTACATATTTCTGTATGGAGATACGATGTATGTCACGATAACACCAACAACTTGAGCTGAGATTCATAGATGGTGCAGAGAATTTCAACTTTTCCGTGAGCAGCACCCTGTGTATCAGAACTGGAAATAGCTCTGTTTCCTTCAGTAGCGGCTAGATGTCGCCCATAGCTCAACTTACCGATCTAAGCAGCATAAATAGCGTCTATTGCCTGCCATACCACCGAAGAAAGAAGTTGGCTAAACTATCAAATCCTACAGATATGCTGTATCGTTATCATATTAATTTACTTGCGATGAAGCACACTTCCGGTGGCCCCTGTCATCTAATTACTCCTTATTTATTGTATTTTTTAATTATCTGATATAATTTAGTGTTTCATTCCTCCCCCCTCTACTTTAGTGATTTAATAATTTTAAATTCCTTCAGCGTTTTTGGTAAATTATTCATCACTTGGTGATTTGATCCAATCCCCGACGCCCTTACCCATATATGAAAATTTTCCCACTCCCATTAAGCAGTCTCATTAAATTTTCTTTAGAAGATTGTTTGACTTGAAACTGCTCGGAGCATGGTTTTTTCTCTTTTGTACTCTATCAAAAGAAATTATTATCCTGGCACTTGTCAATGCAACAACTTCGTCACTAACGAAATACACTCTTCTGTAACACATAAAGTAAAACTTGTGATTTGATAAAACATTTATAACAGTTAGCATCCACATCTTCCTGTGCAAGAAAATACTGAAACAGATGTCAAACTACTTCGTTATAATAGGTATTCGTCTATGAATTTGTAACAGTAAATAAAATTGCGTTGAGCTTCCATAATGTACAAATTGACTGTTGTTGAATAACAGAGGTGGCTGCTACATTTTGTTCTTAAGTGTCGTACTTCAAGTAGTAACACATCGTCAATTACGATATATGCTGCCACTTCAGATGAAGCGTTTTTTTACGCGCCTGGAGGGTTAGCCTTGCTAACGTTACTCTTACTAATTGCCACGACCAGAGATTTCATCTTTTACCGCTTTCCTTATGGTTGTATGCATTATGATAACTTAAAGTGCGGACTCAGACTTCTGCAATATTTCTTATTTTGTTTTTCCTGTATTCTTGGTGGAGTGATTCACCGTTTTCATTATCATCATAATATCCCTTAACTAACAGTGGAGACACTCTGTCCTTTTGTCACTCGCCAAGTATTCTTCCCGGTCTACAGATTTCCTCCCTATCATCTAAAGCAGGCATGTCAAGGATACGGCCCTATTAATACGGCCCGCGATCGCAATGTGACACAGAAAGAAGAATCATGTTCTTTAGAGCTTTTAGATTTCACTCGATTCCTCTCTTTTTATTTGAATCTGGTCCGCCTACACATTCTAAATTTAATAAACGGCCCTCTGCAAAATTGAGTTTGACACCTATGATCTAAAGTCTACCCTGAATCCTCCGGCCTAACGGGTTCCATTCCAAAGCCTGATTTGCAATTGATTCATAACCTTTCAACATCATCATCCGAGAGCATTCACTGCTCGTTTCTTAGTCGAGCAGTTACGGTGACATTTCCTTAAGACAATATGAGGATTGTCTCTCTTCTTTTGGTTTGTCATTTCTTGTAGCTCTTCATGGTGGTTTAATTGCGGGCATCAGATAATGGATGTTTTAGGACGTTGACAGACGAGATGATGAATCTTTTAACCGGTTGCATTAATAATTCTATAATCAACATTAGCTTGGAGTTCCAAAGAGATTCTGCTGCATCGTGTTTGCAGCAGTGCCGGTAGTGGTTGAAGTTGCTAGATATTCGGCCTTGAAATCTTACTTGCGGGTCTTTGGAAGTTTGGTGTATTGAACGAGCCTCCCGATTTGATGTTTGCCCCTGGGCTCCACAGTTTCTTTGAATATATGGCGAGGTTTCCCTTGTGTTGGGTGGATGCTAACCGATCAATCTGAAGAGTCTTCTGGTATTGCCGTCGCGGTCCTGGTGTCGCGATCTCGTGTAGGTCCTCTGATTGTATGTTGCTTGCGTGCCGGACATCCATGGAAGCTGGCTGCGTGGCATCCTCCACAGTTGCAGCATACCACGTCTTCTTTCGGTCGGGGGCAGTCTGATGAGTGTTCTTCGCCACAGTTATCGCACCTTAACATGTTAATGGATTGCCGTGAGTAGTGGTTGAATTTTTGGCGTTTGAAGTATTGATACGGTCTTGGTGAAGGCTTCTCCTTCAGTAGATGTGGATCTTCATTTGCTGACGGGTGGTAGGAGTTCCTTGAAGGCTACCTCCTCTTCTTGCATCTTGTTTATAACTGCCTCCGAGTCAGAGAGGCTGTGAATCATGATCTTGAGTCCAACTGCGACTGACCTGGGATACAGGGACAGGTCCGTGGAATACTGCGGGAGACCGAGCAGACGGACGCAGTTATTGTTGAAAGCTAGGATTGGCAGTACTGGCCCCTCCTCCATGGCAGAATGCATTACTTCCGCTGGGTTGCTCCATATTGGGCATCATGTTTGCTTCCCTCCCCCTTTTCCCACACACAAAATGTTTGTATACATTTACTCAGGAAGTTTTGAGTTAGCTGGGCATCACTTTTGTCACATTGCACATTTTGCACACATACAGAAGCATTGGCGTGATACCGATTATAAATACCTGAGTTTAGTGCTGAGCGGAAGTTGTGTAAATTTCCAAACGGGTCTCAGCTGTTTGAAGGTTACCTTTACTTTGTATACACAGCTCTGGAAGTTGGATTTGGTTCCCCCATCTGTTGTAAAGCAGATACCACGGTTGAAGAATGAACTTATTTCTTCATCCAGCAAAAATTTCTTTACTGGTCTTGATTCGGTTTGCATTTTTTTGTTATTTGGTTCTTTGTTTTAGATTAATAGAAACGCAGTGTAAAATTTCAAGCCTTTGCAATTGCGTTACAACTGGAGATCTATCACTTCCGAAGAGGTTTCTACAATTATGTATTTCTTAGTTATTCAGATGAAATAATATGTTATCACCAACGATTCTTGGCAAACTATTTTAAGTATGGCCAATGACTGAAGATACATTGAGTGCTGACCTTCGGTGTTCAGCGAAAAGAATTGAAGGACCAATATCACAAGTGTGAAATATATTCGAAATAGGCAGCACATTTAATTATTTTTCGTACTTGTGTTACCTACATTCACTGTTTTTTGGTGTGGCGTTACTTGGTATACGCCATCTCCTTTATCCGCGACACTGGTCGCATTTAACTTGATAAAACCGTTTCTGTATCTCCAACTGTGATTACCATTGTTTCGTATTCTAAATCTTCCTTCGAAATCGCTATTATCGTTTTGGTTTATTCTTTAAACAACCAAAGCCTCTATAAGTGTATAAGTCTCGATTTAATTTCTAATTTCTTGCTACTGTTACCATGCTGTTTCGGGTATAAGATTGTAATGTTTATTTACCTATGTTACGATCTATTATCACATACGACTTCATCGTCTTATGTCTGCTGTAATTCGGTATGTAGGGTATAAACACTGCTACAAACGTGTAGTCCTTAACACGTAAGCTTCTAAATCGACGAGCTAGCTCTCTAGAGGAATTACGGAAAAATTATTTTGACTGTCCCAAGACTGACTGGCGATCCACGTTTATTTGAACTAATAGAAGACCATACTCCTTAACTATTTCTTATATGAACTGTAATTTTTGTTGTTGCCTGTTCAACGAAAGCCTCAAAGAACCAAACTCTTATCTTGTCAAGCTGCAAATATTTTCAACTTCTTGTTTAGTCTCTATAATATTACTTTATTTGAAATAGTCTTTAGTTTAATACTTTCAGACAAATTTTGCCCCTCGTTAATCTTTGGAACATTTTATGGTTGACGTTATAAATAACATTCGTTTGATACCTATTGTTCTAATCCTGCTACAGAAACCGCTTTCACGACAGTTTGGCACTGTCCAAGTAGTGAATTAGATAGTTCCATATATAGTGTTGTTGTCCAAACATGTGACTAGTACCGTGTATTTAGATCCAATTTCTTTACTTCCGTAGCCTGCACAATACAGTAGTCTCTAATGATGTAAATGTTTTGGATATGTCACATTATGCTGAGCTAAAAAAATGTACCAAAGATAACATATGGATTTCTCAAACGATTCTTAAGTCGATTAAAATGTTTCATTGATCGATAAACAAAGCTCCTACAAATTTAAACGCGACCAGCTAATACAGTTAACTTGCGACACTACAAATAGCGGACTACAGTCAACAATGTTTAAATAATACATCAATATTCATCTTCGAAATTCACTATCCACGAGAGACTGTTGTCAGAAACATGGGCTTCAACGATTAATCGTCAGTAATAGTGATTTGTTATTAAAGACTCCAACGAAGACCTGATTTTCCTTTCATTTAATGACATGATAGTTATAAGTGGAATGTATATCAGTATTAACCAATTAAGAAATTTGCTGGTAGCAAGTATCAATAAACAATAACTGAAATGACCTAATTTAATCCACAACCCGAGTTTTGGCTGGATCCTCCAGAAGGAGTACTAATCCAGTAAATCAGAGATATGACGACCAGTTTCTTCCCGCTGGAACCCACAGCTTAACGTTAAATCTGAACCTGCCGTATCTTCTTTGAGAAAAAAAAAATTGTAAAAATTCATGACAACCGCAGGATTCGAATTCAGTATAGTGAAATTCCTAATATTATTTCCTTGAAGTTCAATAGACTTGAATATTGCAAATTGAAACTATCGACAGCTAAGTATTAAATCCCACTATAGTAATTTAAGTTTATCAAGTGATAAGATTAGTTAAATTAGAAGGCATAATGTACATTCTATTCCAATTTTATTGCAAAACTGTTTTCAAAATAATCATCAAACGCTTTGCCGAAAATTATAGAGGAACAGAAAGGTTAAGAGTTGAGAAACCAGGGTAGTAGGGAATACTTGAAACAACTAAACAAGGAATTAATAATAGCAAAGAAGGTGGCTAATGATAATTCCGTGTGGTCGTAATGACCTGGTGCCAGGGTATCTGTTCGCTGCGCATTCCGCCTTAACCTACGGGGTACAGGGGACTAGCTGTTTGACGTGGAATTCGAGCCACGGAAGCGTTCTGGCGTATTTCACATTATACAGCAAGTTATGCCAGAGGGGAAGGTCGGGTTAAGGGCCTTTGAAGATCCCCGCCGAGACAAGGATTTGATCCTGTGACGTTTCGATTCCCATTCAGACACCTTAACCACCGAGCCATCAGACAGCTGCAAGTAGTGCCTAAAGATGGGTTTATGGAGACTATTTTCGGTGCAGGGAGACCACTGATTGATACATCTAGAAGTTTCTGTGGCTACGTTAGAAAAATGAGGGGAAGGGAGGCTATTGAGACGTTATAGATAAGGATGGAGAAGAAACTGAGGATTTGAAAAAGACAGAGATTTTAAGTAACTGATTTAGTAAGCCCATTAGGGACAATGAATGAGAAACGGAATGGTCTAAATCAGAACGAGCTTAACAACACAATTAGAAATTAGCAGACAAAAACATTTTAAATTCATCCTTAGGATATCATGAAGGAAATAAGAAAGCTGAAGGAAAAAAAAAAACACATGTGGGGGATTAATGCAGATTATATTACTAAAAATGTCTTAAAAATAGCAGAATGTAACAAGTACTTTATATTGAAATGTTATATAAACTGAGTCTGGATACTTGATATTTACCAGAGGACTGGAAATATGTGATAGTAGTAATGGTACATGAAGGAGGGATGAGAAATAGAGTCGAAAATTATAGGCCAATCAGTTTGATGTCAGTGGCAGGGAAATTAATGGAGTGATTGATATACGTACAACCACAACATAATAAACATATTTGTGAGGAGGGTAAGTGGTTTTCAAGTCGACAGCATAGCGATAGACAAGGATTTTCTTGGGAATCTCAGTTGTTATTTTATTATTATTATTATTACTCCGCGATTCACTAAAGTGTATGGCGAAGGGTGCATTGCACCTATCCGAAAGGGTAATGGTTTGGAAGGGATATACGGGATATGGCAGGAGGCGCCCATGGGCTATTGTGAGGAACCATCCCAGCATTCGCGTGGAGTGATCCGGGAAAACCATGGAAAACCCAGATCAGGATGGCCGGAGTGCTTTATCGAAAGCTACTCCTGTCGGATTTTAAGTTTACTTGCCCGATAAGTCCTTTCTATTCCATTCCCTAATCCCTCGTGGAAAAAATGAGTACAGAAATGGATCGGTTCTGGCCCTGATTTCCCTTATCTTATTTTCGCGGTCATTCCGAGATATGAATGTTGCTGGTAGCAATATTTGTTTGCTGTCATTCCGAAATATGTAAGTCGGAATTTTTCAATTAGCTTCTGTCGAGAGCAACGCCTTCGATGTTCCAGGTCTTCCCATCCTAACTAATTCAACATCGCATTTACGCTTTCCCTCCAACTATATATACCTTTCACGAATCGGGCGGTTCTTCTTTAGACCTTCTCTCTAATGCCTCAATTAACCCCTTTTGATGGGGATCCGATACAGAACAACAATATTCTAGGTGAGGACGCACTAGTAACTTGTATGCAATCGATTTAACTTCCGAAGTGAATTGTTTTAAACTACGATCTAGAAATCGGAGCATACGATTTGCTTTCCCAATTAAATTCTCGATATGCTCATTCCACGACAAATTATTAAGAATTATTACACCTAGGTATTTAGCGGAATCTACCGTTCTAAGGGCAGTACTATTAATTGTATATTCAGTGCTAAATGGTATCACCTTCTTACTTACACTCATCACTTGGAGCTTTTTAGCGTTTAACTCCAACTGCCAGTCTTCACACCACGCAATTATTTTCATAATATCGTCTTGTAACAAAGCGCAGTCATCCTAGGTTGTGATTTAACGATAAATAATAGCATCATCGGCTAATAATTTTTTCTCATCCCCCTTATTATGTCGCACAAATAATTAATATATATTAGAAACAACAGAGGCCCTATCACGCTTCGCTGGGGAACCCCGGACCTCACTTCGGTAAGTGATGAATGCTCACCATCGAGAACTACACACTGTGTTCTGCCCTTCAGAAAGTCTTCAACTCAGTCGCATATTTGTCTAGATATGTCGTAACCACGAAGCTTCCTAAGTAACCTAGTGTGAGGCACAGTGTCGAAAGATTTTTTAAAGTCTAATAGAACTAGATCAACATGAGATTGCTCATCTATAATACGGCTCAAGTCGTGAATTAAAAGTGCAACTTGTGTTTCGCAGCATCGGCCTTTTCTGAATCCATGTTGATTTGGGTTTAAAAGCTCACCTTCATCCAAAAACCGCATGACATTAAAATATATGATGTGTTCTAAAATCCTGCAAAATATTTATATTAACGAGATCGGCCTATAAATTTGAGGATCATTAACATTACCATTTTTAAACACTGGACTTACGATGGCGGTCTTCCATTCGGCTGGTATTTTTCCTTGATGCAAGGAGGCGGTATATAATTTCATCAAATACGGCGCAATTTCCTTTGCGTACCTAGAGTATAATCTCGTAGGAATGTAGCATATTTCAATAATTTCGTAGTTAATATTCTAGTGAGTGTAAGCCAGTCTCGGTGAGCGCGTTTGCAGAATCTGAACCCTTCCTGCAAGGCCACAGAGGCAAGCAGTTTTGACTGTGAGAAACAAGGTTCGAAATGTTCTGGTACCTTCTAGAAAGACACCTCCAACTGGCCAATTAAACTTTGCATCCACAGCGCGTGATGTGAACTGGCCAATGGGAGACAGTCACCCCACCCTCAAGCGACAGTAGAGTGACGCGTTCTGTACCCGTCCTCTGCGCAGATCACGCCGTAAACTTGGCAATTTTTATGAAGCCAATGACTTAGGCAGTGTTAGAAATTACACCACCAGCTCCACCCTTCGTATGCGAGGCGAGGCTTGTGCCAACCCTCCCGCTATTTTATCCAGCCATTCGGCTATAGTAAGGAAACACATTTCACTTCTATGCATATTAAGATGTACCATTCAACTGTATCAATCCACTTATCTCTCCGAAGAATTCAAGAATAAATGCCTGTTCATAACATCTCTGAAGTTATTTACAACAATACCTCAAGTCAGTAGTTAGAGTGATTATTTTTAGGCTGCTTTTCCACTACGCGGCTAGTCGCGGGCGACCGCAGTCGCTAGCGTCTAGTTTTGTAGCGACTGTTGTAGCGACTGCGCGCGCGGCTGTATTCCACAAACCAGCTCATTTTCAAAATGGATGTCGAAGAAATAATTGATGTTAACAAAAAGAAAACGAAAATATAGATTTGGATACATCCTTTGTTTTTTGCATTGATGTCGGAGCTTACGGAAAATGCAGTGTCGCATTTATATTTCGATATAATATATACTATAAAAAGAACACACCAATACGTTATGTTTTCGTCGGTGATGATCCTTTCTAACTAACTGATAAAGTTTTGCGTCCGTTAAAATGGCGAACTTTGATAACAAAAGAGTGTTTTTAACTACAGGTAAGGCGATAAATTTGGTATAATTAATTAAATTAAATTGCAATAGAGCGCACGCTCCGGTGGCAATTTCCCCTCTTCCTGCATCCACCTACATTCGCACTCTACATATTTTAACTTTATATTCTTTCAACTTTTTGGTAAATTATTCATCATTTCTCTTGGTAACTTATTCCAATCCCTGACACCCTTACCTAAAGAAGAGAATCTTCCTACAACCTTGTGCCTGAAATCGAGTCCCAGCTTGTGGTCATGGTCATCTTTTCCCTTCCATGCATTACTTTTCATTCTTACACCAATATCTTTCCATGTCTCCTCACCAATATACGAGTTGTACACACCCATGACTCTCTTCACCTTCATCCTGTCTTGCAATTAATCCCATTCCATCTCTTTTTAAATGGCGTATATTTCACAGAGCTTTAAACGCATACATAGATTTTTCTATAGATAGCGTAAGCTACGTGTATTTTACGTAATTTTGTGCGTGAAAGGCGGTCAGTCGCGCGCGGTTAGTCGCGCAGTGTGAATGGCGCAGTAAGTTTACATTGCTATTGAGTCGCGCGCGGCTGCTCCGAGTCGCGTGTACTTTTGCAGTCGCGACGACTGCCAAGTCGCGGTCGCGTCAATGGGTATGGTCAATGCCATAACTGAATAAATAACAATCGCGCGCGGCTGGCCGCGTAGTGGAAAAGAGGCCTTAGTGCTTTCCAGCCCGTACTTGCAGACGCCAACGGAAAGAAGTTGACGGCGAGCAGGCTGGACGAACTTACGTGCACGCAGGGGTAAGTCGAAGGTAATTCTTCGCTCGGCCATTACCACGCGACAGGAATACCGTCCAGTCCGGGAACCTTATTGGTTTTTACATTCACAAGAAATATAGTTATTCCCTCGACATCAAGAACGAGATCATTCACTATTTTGTTGCTAAGATTGTTTGTAGGATATATGCAAGATACTTCGGATGAAATGGACAAGGGACACCTAATTGATAGTGTAGCATTAAAACTTTAAAAGACTTTTGACAGAGCAATCTCTATAAGACGGTGGTAAATAAGGTAAAAAATATTGGATTGAATGAGAAAGTAATTAGTGGCTAGAAGAATTTTTGGAAAGGTAGAAAACAAAATGTTAGGGTAGGAAATGCAGTATCAAAAGAAGTGGAAGTAAAAATGGGAGTGCCACAGGGTAGTGTATTGGGACCATTCTATTCACGTTTCTAATCAATGATTGTGTTGATCGTTAGAGTGTTTGCAGATGACGTGGTGCTATATAAAAGTATCAGGACGGTAGAGGACTGTGGAGAGCTGCAGGATGATCTAGACAGGATATCTAGCTGGGTTGGTAAACTTGGGATGAAGATAAATGCAAAGAAGAGTCAGCTTATTAGATTCTAAGGTGGGGGGTATAATTGCTCGTGTAAGACTAGAAATGTAAATATCTTGGCATTACATTTGATAACAAGCTTAACTGCGCAGGACACACTGGACAGGTAGTAGGAAAAGATTTAAAAATTCTGCACTCGTTAGTGAGAGTGATGGGATGTACGAGAGAAGGAAAGGAATTGTATTTCTTTTTTTTTTTTTTTTTTTGTAACTGCTTTACGTCTCTTTTTAACATCGAGGTCTATATAGACGGGAAAGGATGGGGGGAAAGGATGGGGGCAAGGAATGGGAAGGAATTCGGCCATGGCCTTTTGAAGGAAGCATCCCGGCATTTGCCTGGAGTGATTTGGGGAAACCATGGAAAACCCAAATCTGGATGCCCGGACGGGGATTCGAACCGCCGTCCTCCCGAATGCGAGGAGAGAACGCTAACCATTACACCGCCCCGCTCGGTGAAAGGAATTGGTTTACAAAACTATGGGCAGATCATTGCTTGAATATGGTAGTGTAGTATGGGACCCACATTTTGAGTATTAGATACAGGAGTTGGAGAGCGTGCAAACAAGGGCTGTCAAATTTGTTTCTAGAAATTACCACAGAACGCAATTAGTAAAACAGATAATAGAGTTGGAATGGATTCATTGGAAGACAGGAGGAGGATGAAGAGGGTCATGGGAGTACAAGGCGTGTTTTAGTGTTTAGGTATAACGATATTGGTATAGGAATTAAAAACAATGCATGGAAGGGAAAAGATTGCGATGACTATAATTTGGCACTCGACTTCAAGCACAACGGTGTGGGAAGATTTTCTTTCATAGGTAAGGGTGTCAGGGACTGGAATGAGTTATCAAGAGAAATGACTGATTTACCAAAAACGTTTAAACAATTTAAAGTTGAAATTTGTAGAGGGCAAAGATAGGTGGGTGCAGGTAGGAGGAAAGATGGGTGTGTAGGGAAATTGCCACCGGAGTGTGTGATCATTCCATTGCATTACTTGGAAGTAACGGCCATTCAGTGGCACGGTAATATTATGTCTACTAGCAGGTTACTTTGGACAGACATTATATGTTATACTGAATTCAACACCAGCTGACGAACTAAATGCATTTTTAAAAGCATCACATTTGTGGAGACATATTGATAAATTTTGCTAATGACAAACTTGCATGTTATATTACAAAACGGTCGCTATGCAGAACATTTTGCAACAAATTTATTGAATATTTGAAATGGGAAAATTTCCTCAAGGACAAATATACTTTCAATCATCCCGTGTAGGAAAACCAAGAAATCTTGAATGTCCAAAAGCATTCCAATTAATTTTAAATGTAATAAAACAGTAATTGTAAAACATGTAATCCAAAACGAAAATAATAATGTATACACAAACGTTTAATTTTATCTAAACACAAAAATTGAAATGAAACTTTCTATTGTTTTTATTTAATCTCTATCTATACTAAAATCTAGCAATAATGATGCATTGCCGAGTCAGTTTATCATACGGTATGTTATTTCACTAGCAATGATTAGCCCAAACATGTTCACATTCGGAAATATCATTCAAGGATGAACACCAACTAGACCGGTGATTGCAATGTTTTGATATGTTTCAACCTGTCCGTCGCATGATGGTTGCTTCAGTTAACGTTCAGAAGGCGTTATGGCTTTTCTTGATGACTACAACGCGTAGTAGTGAAATATCATGTGCACCACGACGCGAATTTCGGAGTCTTTGAATTAGCCACAACGTGTTCTGGCTACTTTTATGAGTTCCATAATATGAATAATGTGTTATGGATATTTTAAACAGACTAACGCGTTGTGGACTTTTTTGTCGTTCAGTGAGCGTTTTTATTCTTTGAGCCTTAAACTGTGTTTAATGACATCTACATTTAAAATAATTTCCTAAATTAATTAGGATTAACTAACAACAAACTAGAATTTTTAATAATAAAATCAACTCAGAGCAGAATGTTAACTCTAATCTATATGACAAATATAACAAATAGAAATATTACACAGTGAAATGTCTCTTTGACAAATGTTAAATTTCATCCAACAATTGCAAACAATTTTGTTAATAAACTGTGTTTTACAATGCACAGCTTTTCTTGAAATTGTCAAATTGCATGGTGGTTAAATAAAAAGGCTGGAATCAGAATGGTTATGAAACAAGCAAATATATATAAGACAGATTTTTTACATTAAATTGAATCCATATTAAACTTTCAAATACCCGTCTGCTAATCAGGGAAAACAAAATGAAAGCATCAATAACTTACTATTGAAACGCGATATTCGAAACTATTACTCTACTTTTTTTAGACTATCTGAAGTGGAAATACTGCACTCTTTGTAACTGTTTCTTAAGCATAGTTGAAAGAACAATATGTATTGCCATTATTACTTATTTACTGAATACATGATAGTTCTTTTAGAAAGAATCGCATCCTCCACCCCAAATTAGTGAGTTATTGGTTCGCTGAATTGACGGGACCAAACGTATGCACTGGGAGCTTATTGCATCGCACCGACAATGCCTCTCCAATGAATAGCTCGACGACCAATCAGAAGCGGTCTTCGAACCGCACCGCACGTGACCTGTTTTGAAGCGCGGGTCAGAGCTACTTCACTTCCTGAATATCAAGCAGTCCAAGATAATTCTCAGGTCTCTCTGCCATTGTGCCCACGCTTAACTCGTCCCTAAACAATCACTAACCAATCTTCTATTCCACTGAGGTGAACTTCTTTGAAATGAACACAAAGCCACAGCGTTCTATGACAGGGTCATATCAGTTGCCCATTTACTACAGATAATGGTGCAGAAATTGTATTTCATTCTTAAAAAAAAAACTTAACTTTGTACACAACCCGAAGGCTGGTTGGATCCTCCCTAAGAAGGCATACTAAGCCGTTGTGTCAGAGGTAGGACTGTATAGACTGTAAGGATTTTCAATAGAATTAATGTATATCAGTGAAGGTAATTGTTCTCAGGCCTCGCACAGAGACGTAACCTGATTCTTAATATTCAGCTTAGTCGAGAGGCTAGCAAGAGCGTCCCGTGAGAAAGGGCACCTTAACCTTGGATTTGAAAAATGCATGGTAAGGCCTTTTCAGCCAACCATAGATGCACGCTATGCCCCTCCACTCACTGAGCTGTGGAGAGCGCAGTTAGAGTCCAGACATGCAGCATGTAAGATCACCAGAGTGAGCGTAATTGGCTTTATAGTAAGGTAATGTGTTCCGACTCTCTCTCTCTGCTGGCTGGGAAGGTTACTTTGACTGAAAGTTGCACTAAGATAAATAATTAGTAGATACCAGTTATTTTAAGAAGTATTTCATGTATGTTCTCATGTACTCTTCAATTTTCATTTATTAAAGTCAGTCAACCTTCTAATTGCGCTTATTTGTCGCATTCACCAATTTCCTACATACTATATGTTAGTAGGCACGTGATCTCTTCGGTCATAGAATCACATATCTTTGGTAAAACTAATCAGGGAGTGGTTGATCGAAGACGAACTCGCAGTTTCTTGTGGCACTCTACCTTTGGGTCGCTACAGAAACAAAATAAAAATGGTGTCAGATTTTGGGGTAGATCGCGTGATATCGGTGATTGTTGATTACAGAAAATTTTGAAAGATTTTGGAAATTTATTTTCCTGCTAGTACGGCATAGAGACGGATCTTCTCTATCGCTGTAACAAATTTTCTTAGGCGTAGAAGCCGCAGAGAGTGGAACACAAAGCCAGAAACGGAACGAGAAGTCAGTGAAGCAAAGTAATTTTGCGAGCTTAGAGAGTGCACCTTGGAGCTGAAACCGGAGACGTACAGGACGCGACCGATAAGCAGTTGGAAGTTCGGAGGCCAGTGGACAGAGGGCGCCAGCGGCGGACTACCCAGCAGGCATCACCATTGCAGAGACGGGTGGACGGCGGCGACCAATCAGAGAGCGTCTTCACCACAACAAACCGGACAGCGCCATATTCGAGTTGGAGCAGCTATAGCAGACGACAGCGCATCAAAAGTGAGTAAGCGCTGCGCAGTGATTCAAAATGAATGCAGCAACGAGTGAAGTGAATAGTGAAGAGGGTAGTGTGGGAAAATTGCCAGTTTCAGAAGCATTAAAGTTAATTGCGAATACATTTAGTGGCGAAAAAGACGAATTACAACCATTCATTGAAAATGTTTCTACTGCATTTAAATTAGTTGCTAAGAAAGATCATGATGTTCTTCTTCATTTTGTCAAATCCAAAATCCTTGGTAACGCCAGGAGCAAATTGCTCGTAAGACAATTTACAAAGACATGGGAATCTGTAAAGGAAATTTTAATTGAAAATTATGGGGAGAGGCGTTCTTTGGATCATTACGCTTGTAATCTTTTTGCAGCACGTCAGGGAAAAACAGAACCAATTGTCGAATGGGCCGCTAGAATCGACAGGCTCTCACATGATTTTAGAAATGCTGTAGCTAAGGAAATTCCTGAGGAGGACGTAAAAGGGAGTTTAACTTTAGTTGACAGACTATCTCGCATCACATTCATCAATGGCTTAAGCAATGACAGAATTCAGACAATTGTTCGGGCACGGGGTTCCACTATCACGTTGCCTGTTGCCATAGAGATAGCAAGCGTTGAAGAAAGCGCGTTAATGTCACAAAAAGAAAAGGCATTCGTTGGGCGTTCAGACACACGCACCACACAGGGTAATGTCACTAAAAGGTGTTATTTGTGCAATAAGCTAGGTCATATCAGTAAGGATTGTAGAAGCCAACCCATCTGTCAAATATGTCGAGAGAAAGGGCACACTGCAACAGCTTGTAAAACACGCACACAGTACAGACGAATAAGTTCTGTCACATGCAAATTCTGTCACCGAAAAGGTCATGTTGTTGCCGATTGCAGAGTAAAGAGTGCAGTCTGTTTCAGATGTAACCGTTCGGGACACTATGCGTCAAATTGCCGCAACAATGACAACACACAAAAAGAGAACAAGGTTTCGGGAAACGAGCGAAGGGTGTGAGAGATAACAGCCACTCTTACACTCGTCAGTATGGCCAAGTACACACGGTAGGCTGTGAGCATGAAAATGATTTTATATCAAAATTGATTGCGAACAAGTGAACAATGGGGAGATACTCTGTCTCCTTGATACAGGCGCACAGATTTCACTTATACACAAAAATGCATTAGCAAGAAACGTTTCAATTGACACAAAGAAAACATTAAGTATAAAGGGAATTATGTCACATACAGTTAGAACTAAAGGAACGGTAATGTTACACTTAAAGTTGGGTAAGCATGTATTCATTAAACATAGATTTCATGTTGTGGAAGAATCTGTAGATCTGGTGAAGGAAGGATTAATCGGGAGAGATTTTTTAATTAAACAGGGAGCAATAATTAATTATGAAAATATGTCTGTATGTATCAGTGGTCATTCTAGTCCCATAATGACAGCTCCAGAGAAGAGCAGTAAACACAGTAACATGCTAGAAAGGGTTCGAAAGGGGCGGAAAATTTGCAAGGCAGAATCTTCTACGATACAGAGTAACGTAAACACTGAGGTCCCACATAAAAACACTCGTAGAAGACGAAGGAACAAAGTCAACAGAAAGAATAATTATCGTGGTAGAAACGAGGATGACAACAAAACAGTGAGGAAGTCACTACACAGCCTGTACAGAGTAACACAGAATCACACTCAAACACAAGAACATCAAGTAGAAGTATCTGATCGGAGAGATGCTAGCGATGTCAGTCAAAATAGGGACAATACGAGACAGCTGAGCAACAGTTCTAGAAGTGCAAAAGAAAATGTAAGTCTTCCAGATGACTATACAGTGAAATTAGGGCCGAGAGAAGAACGTATTTTGCGGGTTCAGGTTCAATGTAAAAATAGTGCTGAAGCTCTTATAGCAAAACAAGAAATAATCGAAGGCGTTTTTATTCCTGAATCATTAGTTAAAGTTGAAAATGGCACTTGTATTTTGTCTATGCTAAACACCAGAGAAGATAATGTTGAGTTCTACTGCGGTGCGATATCAGCTGAGCCGTACTGCGCAGAGCGCGATACGACGTCACAGTCACGTGATAACACAGCTGACAGTCAGGCAGCCATTCGAGTTTGCGGAGGTAAACAACCAACCGGTAATAGATCACCCGACCAAGGGAAAACGCGTACCAGTTTATTAAAAGACCATTTGAGAGTAGATCATTTAAATGACGAAGAAAGGCGATCCATTTTGAAATTTGTCTATTGTATAATGATATATTTCATCTTCCCGGCGATAAACTGACGCACACTAACACAATTACACATGAAATTAAATTGAAGCCAGAAGCTCAGGGTACAGTTATCAACCAAAGATCCTACAGAATCCCAGACACTATGAAGCCTGTTTTGAAGAAGGAAATTGATCAAATGCTTGAAGACGAAATCATTGTTCCATCTACTAGTGCTTGGAACTTTCCATTGATTATTTTACCTAAGAAGCCAGATGCCAGTGGTAAGCAACGTTATAGAGTCGTGGTAGATTTTCGTAAATTAAATGATATCACTGTAGGTACAGTTTTTCCATTACCACTAATTTCAGAAATTCTTGACTCATTGGGGAAGGCAAAGTACTTTTCAACTTTAGATTTAGCACAGGGTTATCACCAAATATTGATTAAGGAATCTGACCAACCTATGACCGCATTCAGTACGGGTCAAGGTCACTTTATGTTTCGTAGAATGGCTCAAGGTTTGACCTCGGCGCCGGCTAGTTTTCAGAAAATGATGTCTATTGTTCTTACTGGACTGGAGGGAGACCGTTGTTTTGTGTACCTCGACGACCTAATTTGTTTCGGTCCAAATTTGGAATCCCACAATGAGAGATTAAGAATATTTTTGATAGATTAAGAACTCACAACCTTCGCCTTCAGCCAAACAAATGTGAATTCTTACGAAAGGAAGTAACTTACTTGGGACACAAGCTGACAGAAAATGGTGTTTCCCCAGACCCACAAAAAATTGGAAAGGTTCAGAATTACCCAACTCCTCGAACTACAAAAGAATTAAAAACATTTCTTGGGTTCGTTAGTTATTACCGTCGTTTCATAGAGAATTTCAGCAAGATAGCCAAACCATTGTATGAGTTGTTGAAGAAAAATGTACCGTACGAGTGGAGTCAGAAAACTGATAACGCTTTTCAAACTCTCAAGGACAAATTGATTTCAGCGCCAGTTCTAGCGTACCCCGATCCAGATCTTCCTTATATCATTAGCACGGACGCTAGTTCGTACGCGATCGGAGCTGTGCTTTCTCAAGGTCAATTAGGGTCAGATAGACCTATAGCGTATATTTCTAGAACATTGAATAAAGCAGAACCGGATATTCGACCTCGGAAAAAGAAGCTCTTTCGCTGACATGGTCCGTAAAACAATTTAGGCCATATGTCTTTGGCAGACACTTTACCGTATATACTGACCACCGCCCATTAATATGGATCTTTAGTGTCAAAGACCCATCGTCCAGATTGCTCAGATTTAGATTGAAACTCGAGGAATATGATTACACTATTGTTTACCGAAAGGGGAAGTCCAACACAGTTGCAGACGCACTTAGTAGGATTAGAGAAGTGAGGGAAGTGCAAGAAACATCGCAGTCAGAACCTGCCACAGACGAAACAATGGACACTAGTGGAGAAACCTCGTCACCCACAGCTGATGCGCAAATTCAAACAAACGAGAATGAATTCCCCACGTTAACGGAGGAGGAAAAGCGAGCAATACTTAAGGAAGCTCACGACAGTCCTTTAGCTGGGCACCAAGGAATAGCTAAAACTTATGAAAGAATTAGGAGGTATGTTCAGTGGCCAGGCATGAAGTCATATATCGAAAATTATGTTAAACATTGCGATAGTTGTCAGAAAAACAAACACACAGTCCCACATACAAAAATGCCATTGGAGCTCACTAAGGCACCTGAATACGTGTTCGAACGATGTGCTACGGACGTGGTTGGGCCACTTCCGGTTTCAAATAATGGGAACAGATTTGTGCTTACGTTTCAAGACGAATTGACAAAATTTGTTATGGCGATTCCCATCGCTAGGCAAGACGCGGACACAATAGCTCGTGCGTTGGTATTAGAAGTTATTTTACGTTATGGTTGTCCCACAAATTTTGATCTCTGATAATGGTAGCTGTTTTATCAGCGAAACGTTGCAGCGAGTGTGTAAACTCTTAAAGATAAATAAGATACAAACTATGGCATATCGTCCACAGAGTAACTTTATCGAGAGGATGCACAGAGGACTTTCAGAGTACTTACGACATTACATTGATAAGAATCAGAGCACATGGGACGACTGGTTGCCTTATTTTGTATTTGTATTCAATACCAGTGTTCATAGTGCAACAGGGTACACTCCACACGAATTAATGTTCGGTAGAATTCCAAATGTCCCTGGGATACTGCAAGCTGATCCTAAGGAAGTATGTTATTCGTATGATCAATATGCAGAGGAGCTACGAGCCATCTTACAGACGCTGCACAAACAGGCTAGAGAATTGAATCAAGGGTTGAAGGAAAAAAACAAACAATACTATGATAAAACACAGAATCCGCGAGAATTTGCGATTGGATCTAAAGTACTGTTGAAAGATCAATCGGTTCGTCGGGGTAGATCACAAAAGTTGGACAGTAGTTGGCGCGGACCATTTGTTGTAATTGGGAAACGTGGCACCAATGTTACGATCCAACTCGGTCGATACAAGAGACTTACAGTACATGCAAACAGACTGAAGCCCTACCATTAATTAATTAAGGTTAATAATTAGGAAGGAATCCTTAGTGGTTATAAGACAGCATGGAATAAGGTTAGGTGAGTTACAGTGAGTTTAATTAGGTATAGAGGGAGAAAACCGCATTCAAAACAAGCGAACGGATTGTAAACATAAGCACGTGGCGGCAGAGCACGTGGCTCGCCCACGCGAGTTGATAAGAGCACACTCCATGATGGCGGCGAGGCTTATCAGCGGACGAGCCCCGGCGTCCTTGTGACGTGGCGGTTGCGATAACACCAGCTGAGACACTCCTACACGCACTGGGCATTTAACTGATAGCGAGACAGCAGTCGAACGCGGCGAGCGTAATAATACATCACACACTTTCACCACTGCAACCAAACTACACAATTGTTTGATGAATTACCATAGTACACTTACTAAGAATTAATTTTGCTTTTCAGATGAACCTGTTGAACGGTCTACTGTTAATTATTCACACCAGTCTAGCTACGCAAGACTTCGCAATCGAAAAATTTAGCTCGAGTCCTGGGTTGTACTTTGACCATGTAACTGGTGCACAAGTTTACACGCTGAGCTGGAAAATCGTCACCTACGTGAACTTGAAAGAACTAGACGACGCATGTGAAAGTTTGGAGAATTATGCAATTAGGTCTATCGCTTTTTGCAAAAACAAATTGGTTGAATTAAATGTAGCAACACATGAATGTGATGAAATGTCTCAAGAGATACTCTGGCATATTAACAAATTAAAACAGTCACGCAATTTAATTGGGGAGGTTAAGATACATTACTCACGTAGATATTTTGTTTTCAGGGATGACAGCAATACCACATAAGGTATAAGTAAATTCAAATCACAGAGAACACTCCATTGGAAAATATATCCGTATATTTGAGCACAAGTTAATAACAATAGCAGTAATAACTATTGTAAATGCACAGTATGGAATACTGCAACCACTTATTATCAACCCATCACAAGTTGTCAGCTATTTAAAATTAATTAGAGACGATATTAAAGATAAAAGATTTCCTGTTCCTCTTACCGAAGAAAACGGGTACTTATTATTGAAAATGATAGACTTAGATGTATTTTTGTCACAACACATTTTGTCTTATGTACTGACTGTTCCTCTCACAAATAACAATCAGTTTAACATTTACAAAATTCTACCATTACCTATTGAAAGTTGGTAACAATTACAATTATTTGTTTATCTTGCCAGACAAGGATACCTTGATTATTGATGATTCCCGCAGAATGTATGCTAAGGTGAACTATCATGACTTAAAATGTAAGCAGTTAACATCTGATCTTAGTATCTGTAAACAAAATTTTATTTTAGCCACTTCATTCGAATCTGCTCCATGCGAAATAAGGTTACTCCAACCTGTCAGGACAATCCCCCAGGATTGTACCAGAAAGTTAATCTCCTTAAACGAGAGTTTGTTTACTAAATTAAGTAATAACGAATGGCTATTCGTCGCTCCTAAAGAGGAGGGGATGACCATTCTATGTGGCGACAATCAGCCAACTGATGCTATATTCAAAGGAACCGGCAAAATTCGATTCTTTCAAAGATGTAGAGGGTATGGAGCCAAGATTCTGATTGAAGCTGAGCAAACGATAAGGACGAATATCACGAGCAAGGATATTGTACCCAATCTAAACTTAGATCTTGACTGTTGTATTATAAACAAAGAGAAACGTAATATCTCAGAATTAAAGTTAAATCTTCCAATGGAAAATATTGTCAAAAACCTCGATGATTTACGTATGGCAGGATTCAAAATTGATCAACTACAGGATCAAATTGAGCAACAAGAGAGAAATGCCTCTACAATTCATTCCTTGTCTCACTATTCGATTTTATCGTATGTTTGTGTAATTTTAATCCTTTGTATTACTATATTTTGTGTATGTAAACATTGTGGTTGTTTACGAAATTGTTTTAAGTACTTATGGCGGAATACCGCAGGTGAATGTTGTAAGCAAATTTGTGTAAAAACAACAATTGTGAATCAAACAACAGGTACTGAGTTAACGCGTATAAGAGGTCGTCGACCTATTCACGCTAACAGTGATTTAAACAATGAACTCAATGATGATGATATAATTGTGTTTGAAAGACCTCATTCATCTGTTGGACAAAGACAAGCCGATCTTGACCAAGTGTCAGTTATATCACGTTTTGATCGGAGATAAATATCTTGATATTTCATATATATGTAATTTCTCTGTTTCAACTATGTTTATTAGAATCACTTTTGAATCATTGTAATGATTGTAGTAACAAAACATAAGAAACAATTTTAGTAGCATTAAGACAGTATAATCAGTACGTTAGGATAAGGAAATGAAACAATCAAAGATCATTTTATGTTGACCATGTATGTAGCAGTTAATTAGCGTAATCAATTAGTTCAAATGTGTATAAATTCTTTGTCTTTCTGTTTAAGCACTTGAATGCCATGATGCAACGCATTAAAGGTAAGAGTCTGCACCTCGGTTAAGGCCGGGCTCGACTCTTTTCCCACGGGGGAAGGTGTATAGACTGTAAGGATTTTCAATAGAATTAATGTATATCAGTGAAGGTAATTATTCTCAGGCCTCGCACAGAGACGTAACCTGATTCTTAATATTCAGCTTAGTCGAGAGGCTAGCAAGAGCGTCCCGTGAGAAAGGGCACCTTAACCTTGGATTTGAAAAATGCATGGTAAGGCCTTTTCAGCCAACCATAGATGCGCGCTATGCCCCTCCACTCACTGAGCTGTGGAGAGCGCAGTTAGAGTCCAGACATGCAGCATGTAAGATCACCAGAGTGAGCGTAATTGGCTTTATAGTAAGGTAATGTGTTCCGACTCTCTCTCTCTGCTGGCTGGGAAGGTTACTTTGACTGAAAGTTGCACTAAGATAAATAATTAGTAGATACCAGTTATTTTAAGAAGTATTTCATGTATGTTCTCATGTACTCTTCAATTTTCATTTATTAAAGTCAGTCAACCTTCTAATTGCGCTTATTTATCGCATTCACCAATTTCCTACATACTATATGTTAGTAGGCACGTGATCGCTTCGGTCATAGAATCACATATCTTTGGTAAAACTAATCAGGGAGTGGTTGATCGAAGACGAACTCGCAGTTTCTTGTGGCACTCTACCTTTGGGTCGCTACAGGACGGCCAGTTCCTTTCCTCTGGGACCTACAGTTTAACGTGGAATCCGAACCACGGAGCGGCCTGGCGTAGCTCATATGATCAAGCACAACTCTCAAAAAATTCCTGCGAAATTGCAGCGAAAGTTTTGAAAGCAAGCGTCTTAACCACTGAGCTACCAGACTGCTTATTTCGTTCTTACTTCTACTAAAATCTGCTACAATGATTCTGAAATAATGAAACACAAAATTCATTCCAGGTTTTTTCGATTTCTTTTCCTTTATCATTTTTCTTCTTCTTTTTGCACAACAATAACAAAAACTGATTGTATTGTTTAACCATGTTTATCTGTACGAGAAGGAAATTATTTCTCGCACTAGCTACGATAAACGTTGCTCATCTGCTAAATTACACGTGTACCATGTTTGTTACACAATCAGGCTGATTTCTACTTGAGTTTTATGTTGCCAGTAAACAGTATTAATATTTTAATGTCCGGGTTTTTCGTATTCGCAATGAACTTCTGGAGGGATGTGTGATGTACGACTTATAGAATTAAGTCACACTAATGCCATTAAATTACGATTTCTTCTAACGCTATTAACGTACACAAATTTCGTCACAAATGATACCAGTATTATCAATTAAATGAGTATCTTGTAATATTTCAAATTTAACAATAAAACACAGTTCAATAGAAACAATATTAAGTGAAGTGAAAAGTGTGATTTGGAGTATTTTGCAAGAAAATTGGGAGGTGGAATGAAATGTAGAGAACCATGGGGTGGTGGATTGAAACGTATAAAACGAGGGGGTGGTAGAAAGATATGTAGAGAAAAAGGAGGTAGTGGAATGATATGTAGAGAAACAGGGGGTGGTGGAATGAAATGTAAAGAAAGAGTGGGAGGTGGAATGAAACGCAGAGAAAGAGGGGGTAGTGGAATGAAATGTAGAGATAGAGGGAGAGGTGGAATACAATGTAGAGAAAGATGGGGAGGTAAAAAGAAAAGTAGAGAAGAAGGGAGTGGTGGAATGAAATGTAGGGAAAGGAGGGTGTGGTGAAATAAAATACAGAGAAATAACGCGTAGTGAAATGTAATGTAGAGTAACATCGAGAGGTGGTATGAAATATAGAGGGGAAGGTGGATTGAAATATAGCTAAAGAGGGAGATAGAATTAAAACTACATAAAGACGGAAAGATGGAATGAAATGTGGAGAAAGAGTAGATGGAATAAAATTTAGATATAGAGGGATGGTGGAATGAAATATAGAAAAAGAGGAGGAGATGGGATGAAATTTAGAAATAGATGGGTGATTGGAATGAAGTTAAGAGAAAGAGGGGAGGTGGAATGAAATATAGAGAAAGAGGGGGAGTTGGAATTAAATGTAAAGAAAGAGTGGGAGGTGCAATGAAACGTGGAGGTATGGAGGGAAAATTTTCGGCCAAGTAGATCACTACGCTATTAGTATGTTTTCAAGTCGACAGCGGGCGGTGTAACGATAGCGGATTGGGCGAGTAGAGTAGGTTAGATGGCATTGTACACGAATTTCGAGAGGCATCCAAAAAAGACTTAAAAGGAAGTGAGTTGACGGGAGCCATAACTTGAGTCGCGCAGTGTTCACGCAAGGTCTAATAGACGAGAAGATTGTGGCAGAATTTAAAGAAGGAAGGATGGATTAGCCTTTGTCAGAGATCATTGAAATTGCACTTCTAGTAGAAACTAATTTTGTTGGTCAGTGAGAAACGGCAACACCAAGGAAACGATCGTAAGCCGTATAGAGAATTAAATAAAGGAAAAATCTAAGGTTGGAATTCGAGGAGTGCAAGGACGGCGGATGATTGTCAAATCTGTGGAAAAGACACACAGCGAGCCAATTTTGCAATCGAAGTGGTGACGAGGCGAAACAATGCCGGAGCGGCGTAACCTGAAGAGAGTTCACTGTACGAACGAGTAAAGAGGCCGAAGATAGACGTTTCGACGAATATCACAAGGACGCTATGGCGGAGTTGATACCATGGAGAAAAGGGCCAGGAATGTTAGGAGCTGTGAATAAGCATGAATTTAAGGGCAATTGCAGAAGCTCGATGTAATTTAAAAAATGAAACACCTGGAATGTGTTGTACAGTTGGAAAAATTGTTTTGCCAGAAATGAGTTCTCCGCCTGAACCATCAGTATCGCTCATGTTGGGTGTGAACCAAGAATCGAAATTGTTTTTGAGTGAAATTCGAAAATTCAAATGGTGCTTCCAAATGACCTCGTTTGAACAACGAAAATAATTACAAATAATGATTGAATAAATTTCAATACAACGTATAAGATTCAAGAATAAGTCCATCATCAAATCGGATCTTTGTTCCCCCTGCCAGACGATGCACCAAATTTTTTGGAAATTTATTTTCTTGACACCATCACTGACAAAACAATTAACAAATTCAGGCCATATTCACACTATATGTTATTGAAGTGGATTTTAAGGTTTTTAGTTACATTTCATTTCGAAACCTGTCGCTTCAGTCTAACATCTATATTCCATTCCGAAATGCAATTATGTTTTATTCTTGCCAGTTTGGTCATTCTTGCAGTAAATGTTTACTATTACTCCACAATTTAATAAAAGTGGATGGCGGAGGGTGCGTTGCATCAATCGTGACTTGTAATCATCTATGCATCAGAAAGGATACACAGAATGTGGTAGCAGTCACCCATGGACTATTTTGAGAAACCAACCCGATATTTGCCTGGAACGATCTGGTAACACCATAAAAAACTCGGAGCGAAGTGGATGTTTGTTGGTCGACAAATTTTGTTAGTGTCCTTAGCATTCGGAAGGTAAGATAGGGAAAGTTCGAAAGCTGAGATATTAAACAAAAGTTTCAGCACATCGTATTAGTTTCTTTGCCCCACGGGCGTTTTATTAATTGTGGCAATCGGTTTAAGAGGGAGGTCTATACTTTAACACTTTACGTGTACAATGTTGCTGGCAATATCAATAATTTCTTTGATAGATTATGAGTGAATTACCAGCAGAAATCTCATATTTAGAAAGAATTACAGGCCCATTAATCAGAAAACATCTCGAAGAAACGAAAAGTGCCTAAAACGGACGAAAATGTCAGCAAAAGCAAAAGAAAATGGGTGTCTGACAGTAAGTGTAAAATAAGAATTTCTGACTAAGATAAAAATTTGACTAAAAAAGGTGGATTTCTGGAGAATGTGATACAGCTAGAACCACTTCTGTGGTGTTAATCTACGACGTCATAACATTGCCTTTGATATAACCAGAAAGCTATGAACGTAACCGGCGTAACTGCACGAGAATCAGGGAATTCTTTTGGCGGGGGAAACTTCACTAATCAGAAAACTCTTCAACAGCATTTGATATGAACTGGTATAGTCATCTTCAAACAACACCATAACCCACTATCCGACACAAATATTAAATATTAACAACAATGATAAAAAGTGTAGTCTCAAATACATCGTGCACATAGAAAACCCACAACGCATACTACTACGATTATCACCGACAACAACTGTACAACCAGAAAGTACTCAAAGCGGGATGAACCAAGCCTCACTAATCAAATTTACTTATCAGTCACCATTTAAGCTTGGCAGGTCTACTGTACAAAAACATACCAGACGTATACAAAAGAAATGGAAGTAAAAATGGAAGTGCCACACGGTAGTGTATTGGGAGCATTGCTAATTCGTTACTCTAAAGAATCATCCTGTTGATAGTTTACTGTCAGAAGTCAGGTTGTTTGCATATGACAATGTTATATAAAAGGATCAGAAAAGTAGAAGACTGAACAGCTGCAGGGTGATCTTGACATAATATCTAGCTGGTTAGGTCAACATGGGATGAAGACGAATGCAAAGAAGTGACAATTTATTAAGTACACTTTCAAAAAAAACTAAAGATTGCTTATAATTATAAAGTAGGGAAGGAGTTGCTTGTTGAAAACATGAAATGTAAACACCATGACATAACATTTGATATCAGGCGTAAAGGTGTTGGATAATTTTCTTTGGTAGGTAATAGGGTCAGGATTTAGAATAAATTATCAAGGAAAATGATAAACAATTTACTAAAACTATAAAAGAATTTAAAATTAACATTCATAGAGGACAATAATAGGCTGGTATAAAATGTGTGTGTGTGTGGGGGGGGGGGGGGGGAATTTCTAACGGGGCATGTGTTCAATTTAAGAAAATATTTTAAAAAAATATCTACAACGACATAACGAGGAACGTTACCACTCACAAAAAATCACTAACAATAAAAATACCTGTCACGCCAGACACGCGTCTAACAACAGCAACGGAATTTTCAGTTAATTCGCAGGGAACACAGAATTATTTAGTTGATAATGAAATTATAGGGGCATACGTGTCAAAAACGCAATGGCAAGAGTATTTGGAAAGTGATTAAACAGATGATTAACAGTTAAGGCTGGACGATCCTGTATTGTTTAGACCTTCTCGCTAAAATTACTGATCGAAAATTGGGTAGAAAAAGGACGGGCCAGTTTTGATTCACAAAAGGCTCATGACAGTGCCATTAAACAAGCTATGGCCTAGTATGACAGAAAATGTTATCAGTGAAGCCTACATAACTATAGTTAAGAAGCTGTATGTTGGATGGAAAAGTATGGCCTAGTATGACAGAAAATGTTATCAGTGAAGCCTACATAACTATGGTTAAGAAGCTGTATGTTGGATGGAAAAGTGTGATGACAATAAATGGGAAAATTTCCCAGAAATGCGACAAAAAGTCTAAAACAAGGAGGTCCTCTGGCATCACTTCTGTTTTAAATTTATTTAAAATAAGTGCTTAAAAAGTGGAGACAAAAAAGTAGTGGTAAGGGAATTCAAATTGGTGATAACACTCTGTATACCTTGCTCTTTTCCGATGATCAGGTCATAATGGTTGTCAATTAAAGATGTATTCGGAAAGTCTGGAGATTGCATAAACGTGGAAAAGTATATTACAGGGGTGGAAACACTACCAGTGACAGACACCAACATCGGAAGATCTACACTGCTCGTGTTTCAAACATCTATTCTTGAAATTGTGAAAGTAGTGAGAATATGCTCAGCAGTTTAACTGATTCGCCAGCTTAACTCATTATTATGGAACAGCAAAATTACAAAAAAGACCAAAAGTACTTTATATGGCAGTATAATGGTAAGTATCTGTATTTATGGTTCAGGGACGTAGCAGACAACAAAACGAGTTAAAGATGGCTTGTTAACTGGACTTCTGGAGACGTAATAGTCATACATCAAAATTAGAACAAGTTAGAAATGAAACAATCGGGAATAAATGAATGTAGAAAGACCTATTTTACTATCGAAGGGAAGCACCTCACATGATTAGGCCACCTTCAGTGAAGGAAAGATGCCAGGTGGTTAAAAAAATGATTGGGAATGGACACCATCCGAAAGAAAGAAACGAGGAAGACCACAAAGAAGCTGGAAGGAGGACGTAGAAGAAGCCATGTTAAACAGAACACTTCAGGAATGCGACCGAACACAATAGAAATCGAGAAGCTGCGACAGACGTAAAAAACCGTGCATATACAAAAAAGGAAAATAAAAATAAATATTTCATTCCAGCCGTTCTATTTACACCAAGCCTCAAAACTAAAACAAACGAACACACGACTTACATAACAGTAAATATCAAATTACACAACTGACAAAACACAAAAATTTACACAAATTTAACACTATTCTGTAACGATTAAACATGTAGAAAAAAATGGCCATTATATTAACAAATAATGATCCATTCGACATTAATCACCATCAAACACACAATACTTATTTCTGTTAAAAATTTAGAGAAACTATATAGGCAAAACATATACACAAAGAATTCCTCTACATAGCAGCCCCACAGCCAAAACTTCAAAACCACTCAACTGTAAACATCACGAACCAACTGCAGAAACTCTTCTTGCATTTCTGTAATCACTTACTATCAACCATTCATTCTAATATCACACCAAATAAAAACACTTGTTATTCCTACCAATTACTATGGGTCTACTGTAGATCGCGATTCAGGTACAATAACATTGTGTCTGCGCAGAGTAGTGGAATTGTGTATAGGATTTTATGTAATTTTTATCGATATGTTTGTGTGAATTTTGGTGGAGATTTTAATTTTGTATGAAATATTTGGTATTGTTTTTTGTGGCGTAATTTGTCGTTTCGTTAGAATATGTTTGGATCGTGATCGATTAACAATGTGGTAGTTATGTCGGATCGTTTCCTTAGAGTGCTCCGATTGCGGATCTGTTGTTTACTTTGTGTTAGTCTGATACACAGTGATGGAGTGTGGTCAGTTATGTAGGTAGTTGGTTTGTTAGTGTGAGATATGTTTGTTTTGTGATATTCTCATTTTTTGGCGTTGATATCGAAGTTTTTGTGAGTGGTTTTGCATCATGTCTTTGAAGAGGAGCTGTTTGTCGGTTTAGGCTGGATCTAGTGAAAGTGTATATTTGCAGTTTATGTTTATTGGTGTGTGGTTTCGGTGTTGTGTTTATAGAAATTTATAGTGAAATGATGGGGAATTATATGTTGGTGATTTTGCTAATTTTCCATTCCAGTAAATGTTGTGTGGTTTATGCTGGTTAGTGAGAAATTCTCGGTTAGGTGGTGTGGTAGTTGTAGTTTTGTATGGTTGTTTTCTTGATTTATAGTTACTTGGCTACTGTTTTCGCTATATTTCGACTTGGTTTAAAAAGTTATTATGTTGAGGCCAAAAGAGAATCAAACGATTAACGATTCAAGCCTCAGCAAGCCATAGACAAGCTTTATATAAAATTAATTTCTTCACATTCGCTGGAATGATGGACGATAGAACTACAGCTGTACGGAACGCAAGAGTAAATCTAGTAAAAACTGATAACTTAAACCACACATTGGGACTCTCAAACACAATGTTGGCTTCTTCAAAGATCCAGAACCAACATTCTATGAGCAGGTTACTCTTATAGAGCTTCATACTCATGGCGAGTCAAGTATCCATATCTAACAAGTTCCCATTAGCCCATAATGTAGACCCACATTCAGGAAGCAAAGAAAAAAGGATGGACCGTTAGGCAACTCTGACGATACGACTTACAAATTTTTCTATATCCTATACAACATGAATTTACAACCAATCGATTAGAATCTTTACTCACCTCAGCCTTATAATGTTCCACGGTACTCAATCCAAGTCAGATTTTGTGTGAAAACAATGTTTGAAATTATAATGGGTATATTTTAATAAACTTTTTTTCAACCGGTTACTTGTCCTTTGCATAACGCTCCCAGTGTCAGCTGTTGTAACAAACTCTTTTCTTGTAAACTTAACTAAGAACATAAAGCCCCAGTAGTAATCTTCCTACACTTCGCAGCTGAATACCGTACAATGGAGTAGTAGGACACGC
This sequence comes from Vandiemenella viatica, assembly GCA_031002005.1. Lineage (NCBI taxonomy): Eukaryota > Metazoa > Arthropoda > Insecta > Orthoptera > Morabidae > Vandiemenella > Vandiemenella viatica. The sequence goes on from CM061920.1 coordinate 86,847,787, forward strand.
ATTAGCTCATAACTTGAAGAACAGAGCGTGGTGGGTGAGCGGTAACGCCATGGCCACGCATTTGGGAGGACGTGGGTTCGAATCCCCGTCGCGGCATCCAGATTTGGGTTTTCCATGGTATCAGCAAATCACTCCAGGCGATTGCTGGGATGCTTCCTTCAAAAGGCCATGGCCGAATTCCTTCCAGTTCTTTTGTCCCCAGCCCTTCCCCGCTTCTAACCATCTCGACGTCGATGAGGTGTAAAGTCATAAGCAGAACCGATATTATACATCACTATCAATCACAATTATTAATTGAAAACATGCATGCACATAATTCTTCAATCAGAATTTTATGTTAATTTTCTTCTGGCATCTTCTTTGTTATATTCCTTTCATACAAAATAGACAAAAATTATTTTGGTAACAGAGGAAGATACTTATTAGTGTTGTAATATGAATAAAGTTACGTGATAGCTATTTTACAGCTCATTTTGGAGACACCAGTTAATTTTTCATCTCTCAGCAAAACGAAAAGCTAAGATACGTCGCTGTGCTTGTGTTCTAGGTAAAAATATTCACATGCATTTCGTAAGTCACCTTCCGAGTTTCGAATCTTGTTGTCTACGATTCGCCAGCGATCATTTCTTACGTTATAATAATTCTCACTGTCACAGATGTGTCCGTTTATATTCTTGAGCTGGCTTCAGTTTGCATTCACCATCAGCGGTCTGGACTCCAGACGACAAACGGCTGACGCAGATATCCACAGTAACAACGTTTCCTATTGGTGGATATCCATGAAAACGGTGCCTTTGTTATGTTACTGACAAATTCTTAATAGATTTGTAACAATGTTATTTTCTTAGTTGTATCTCATACCTGATTTTTTTACATGTTATATCGTAATAATTCAGATACGGAGGAATCCCATTGGACTGGTCTCAGGCCAGGCGATGTAATGAGCGAAGATCACAAAACTGTAAATCAAAAATGTAATTGCTGGACGTTTTAAATAAAACACATTTATCAAAAAAAAAAAGATATTCAGTTACGCTTGTTGCAGACTGTCTTCTAACGGATATACTGTAAGTACCTATGCCATTTTCACCCACCTCATGTCATGATATGTAATAATCATAAGCGATTTAAAGTGATGTATCGATTAGTTCACGCTGTAATATGAACAGAGGGTATTCAATTTCAGCTATGAAGAATAATTAATTACAGTTATCTTCTTATACTGCTAAATGATAATTTTTAGCTTCAAGATATTTATCTGAGCACTCCGAAGCATCTGAAGCATCTGTTTTCTTCTCAATAGACAGACTTTTTAGCGTGACTCGTTTGTGAATTCACTAAGCGACAATGGCTAATCTGAACGACTGGGTTTCATATGATAATGTAACCTTCTCTACAAGATAGACATCACTAATGACAAATTAAAATTCGAGGTTAGCGTAGTTGATAGCTATATCTTGTTGATATTACAGAAAATATAAAAATGCTGGCGATGGAATTAGCAAAGCAGAATGTAGGCGCCTGAAGATAAATTTTTGCAATACATTATTACTGAAACAACTACAGGAGAAACGCAAAAAGGTGACATTATGTAGCTTACGGAAAATTTAATAAAAAATTTTGGGTTAAAAAAATCAGCTGCGCAAATGAAAATTAATGGGTTCATATATCAATGATTTTATAAAAACATGTCTCCTGCATTTAATTTGATAATGACGGTATAATTTACTATGCTGATTACACTATTGAAAATGCATCAGACTATCCGTTTTCAAGAGAGTAAATAATTAACTAAGAAACAGTTTGGCGTGAAAAGACAATACATTTATACAAACAATAAATACTTTACTAAGCAAATTTGAAGTGACCCAACCAGTCAAAAAATATAAATGTATAAATCCATTCAAAATTTATATCGAAAAGTGTGACTGAACTTAAACCTCTTCCCAAAGCCTAAGGACGGTGTACCCATCCACTCAACTGAAACCAGCGATTTAGCTTTGCTCACGTATGGTGGTATCCACCGAACTAGAACTAATGTCACTTCTGAAATCATGAA